>JAFIDM010000004.1:36974392-37014987 GCA_023159025.1 Thereuonema tuberculata | reverse complement strand
ATTTAATTGTGAGTAACTTGAAGAAGATCCTTCTATGGATCGAAACTAGTGGTTCCACGTTTTTAATTGTACATATTTTTATTTTTAAATCAGTGCGTCGGCGTGCTAAACTCATCACATAAATATAAAATATTTGAAGATTATCAAAATATTTCAATTGTGAAATGAAAGTTACAAAAAATGGATTATTGAAAACATTTACAATTAAAAAACAAAGGAAAACAATAAAGGTAAAATCTAAATTACTTTTAAATAGATCTGTATTATAAAATCTTTTGTATTACAATATTTAACACATTACAGCGTACCCGTAATGTACGAATATTCTTACTTATTAGAATTATTTTATACTTCTAAATTATTTTATATTATGGTTAATTTCGTAATACAGTAGAACCTCATTATAACGGACCCTATTATAACGGACGTCGCTTATAACGGACAGTTTAAAAAAAAAAAAATTGGCAGCCTACAATTAAGGTGAGCGAAGTGAAAGACCATTTAAATTTTGTTATTCAATATGTTGAACAATCGGCAAATGAAAATGTGTTTGCATATTATGAACACTTACGGCACCTCTATCAGTTATTAACTGAAGAAATAATCAGCAAACAAACCCAGCAGAAAATAAATTATTTTTTTAAAGCAATGAATGTAAGCAATCAACATGAACCAGGACCTTCTTGTTTTAAAGATTAATGCAGTGTATACGTACACATCTTTTTCAATTCAACCTACTATGTTGAAGGCTGTTTTTTATTTGATATGTAATAAACACTTTTTATAGCTAACCATTGTACTTTCATTGTTGTACACCCTGCTGCATTACACCCCTATAAGAATTATTTGTTATAAACCGGACTTTCATTAAAACGGACAACCTTCAGTCCCTATTAGTCCGTTATAATGAAGTTCTACTGTATATTATCAATGATTGTTGATATATATTGTTATCTATAATAATAACTGTTATTATTAATATCATTATTATTTACATTTCGATTTTATTTAGTTTGAAATTTATTTATGTAACTTGTTGATATCATTGCTATTATTATTTTGATTTATTTAATTTGAAATTTATTTATATAAATTTCATAAAGTATTATTATAATGATTATTAATTATTATCATTATTATTAATGATTACGTTATAACTGTTGTTGTCATTAAGGTTATGACAATTTGTATTAATTACAGTATTCTCTCGACATCTCGAAATTCGATATCTCGAAAACCTTGATATGTCAAAAAATCATTTTTCCCCTTGATATTTACATTTTCATCTAATGTTAATTTTAATTCTTATGTCGAAGAATTTTCACTCAAAATCTTGTTATGTCGAATATTTTTCGAAGTAAAAAATGTATTTTTCCGGAAAAATCGCCGTTCAGTTGTGTCGAAGCAAATAGAGGTATTTTTTTAAGAAATTCTACCAATGTAAGTTCATTGTATTTTACAAATTCTTTTCAATTTAATGTAATTATTTTCGACTAATTTTAAAAATTAAAATTATCATTACTGTATTTAGACTTATTGTTAACTATCATTATATATTTGTACTTATTCTCATCTATCAAGACTCTAATTTTTAGAATATTATTCCGTATCTTGTGTTTTTACGTGAATTTTTATGTTTTGGTTATGACCTTGTTATCTCGAAAACTCGCTATCTCGAATTTTTTTTAGTGTCCCTTCGACTTCGAGATATCGAGAGTATACTGCATTATTACTGTTTATTTTTGAAATTAATATAATACTGTATTGTACATACGTACTTGTCAGAACCCGTTTGATTGGGATTTTATCCCTAATAGGCCTGTACTGTATTATCCTTTTTCGTAATAAAAAAAAGAAAAAGTTTAATACTGCAAAGGGAGTACGCATAAATATTATGATTTTTATAAACATTATTTAAATTTTGTAAGTAAAAGTATAAAGACTATTCGAGTAGTATTATTAACTTCGGCTTTCTAAGCTCCTTTGCATTTAAAAGAGCGAAAGTCCATGAGTCTTCATAACACCGAAACAATTCGACTCTCACTGGACTGACATTCAGAAAGCTTTGTTACAGTGTTCACGCCGAGAGTTGAAACTCCCAGAATGCAACGCAGATTATAGATTTTCCTTTCCTGGCCGTTCAAATAGAAGAGGTCGCTTCTCTTCTATTTGAATGTTAGCGAACGGCCAGGAAAGGAAAATCTATAATCTGCGTTGCATTCTGGGAGTTTCAACTCTCGGCGTGAGCATTGTAGATAAATGAAATTTGATTACCAACTCCAAAATTTAACCAAGATCGGAATATAATTAAAGATCGTAAGCCTAATTTTCCCGTAATCCTTTCACAGTTAATGCTACAACCACGTAAACATTTCTCCATCTAATAACTCCTTTTGGGAATTTCTACTAACAGACGGCTTCAGAGCATTATTCCACGTAACTAATATTAATAACTCGCTGGACTGGAGAAGTCCCGGTTCGATTCCCCGGCTGGGGTCGGGAATTTTTTCACGGTTATTTCTCCTCCAGACGGACCCTGGGGTCCACCCAGCCCTCTGTCGAATGGTTAACGAGTTTCTTATGCAGGCGAACGTCGGTCTGACCATCCGATCTCATCTAATCCCGTTGGTCGAGAATCGCTTCCGCATCCCAGGACCTTCATGGCCTTTACAGTTGCATTACAGTTTAATAATCATTCACACTAACGAAAAACGCAGACATCTAATAAATCTTAAGGTTTACCATTCATGCATTTTTCGTTTCTTTTGTTGCTTAAAGCTTCACATTTATTTAAGTTTCGGCTTTTATTTTAATTTTTAATTTTTTTTATGCTTATCATCACTAAATCTATAAATCACAGTTTGTTTGTCAGATTGTTTGTTTGATTGTTGGTTCGTTGTGCCTTTGGAACCAGTTTGAGTTACAGAAACAAAAATTAGCAGGATCATTCATTCGAACTTAAAAACGACTTTGAATGAATATGTACCAAAACTTGTCCTATGATTACAGGTTTCGATCGTATTTACAGGAACTAAACTGAAAAATCGAATCCTAGTATTTTCTTCAGCTAATTCTCAAATTGAAGCACTTCTCGATTTTCAGATCAGCTTCGATTAAACCATTGAAATATACGATATATATAAAAATATGTGTTTAGACTAAATTATTATTTAAAAAAAAAAAAACAAGGTAGGGATAGCGATTAGTAAACCAATCACAAATACTAATAAGAAAATATTGATATTGCTTTAATTTCCTTATTATTATAAATGTGATTGTTGCGAATGCAAAAGGCGCAATTGTTGCGATTGTTGTCATTGTTGCTAATGATATTTTAATGATACTTGTCCACGACAAAACGAGAATATAAGTCTTCTGATCTTGATCAGAACTAAAAAAAACACAAAAACCTACGTTCATAGTATTGAATCTCTATAAAGAGCAGTTTGTTTGTCCGGATGTTCGTTTGCTTGTTTTGTATGAATACAGATAGCTTTAATTCACTTGACTTCAATTCGATATGCTGGCCCATCTCGCCGTTAACTTTTCTCGCTCTCAGATAGGTTTTAGGCCAGAGTTAGGTCGGAATAGAGGGGCTTCCCATCATACATCAAAACTGTCTTCCATGCAATTCACTTGAAATTTGATATGAGTAGGCAATAAGATATATCTCCATATTTACGCACCAGAAGAAAAGGCTTAATTGAGAGAAATGACCGTGTTTTGCTACAAATTGGGGTCTAAATAAAGAAGACTTGTAATAAAAACAAAGAATTCGAGAGAAAAGGTTGAGGTTGAGAAAAAGGTTTTTCCCATGCGTTCTCGCTGAAAACTGCGCGCGCAATCAGTTTTCACTTAAATCTAAATCTGTTTATTTTTCTAATTTTTTTTAACATTATAATTTAATAATTTATCATAATTAAAAGCACAATGATAAGTAAGGAGGCAACAACTCCTCGTTATATTGAAAATACATATAATCTTTATAAGTTACTAGTACTACTATTCAAGAGCCATTAGTTCAATTTTTTCTAAAAACAGAACTAATGCTACAACAAATAGAACGTATCTCTACGTTGTGCTGCCTTTCGAGAAAGGAAAAGACAATATGCCTATTAAATGCTACGGGTTTACTATATATATTCTTCTTATTAAATCTGTTATTTCAGCAATTTCTCTTCAGCCCTACCAACGTCTAAAAATATATTAATTTTTCACAAAGTAATCTGTTAACGATACTTTTTCGAACTACGTCAAAACCTGGTGGTAAAGAAGCGAACTATCCAGTGAAAAGGCTCGTAAGTTTGGCCTTGAAGTTTATTACGTAAGAGAATTAACGTAATTGTTGGTTAAATCATCGATAAATGTATATTTTATATTCGAGAAATTTCGTGAAAGCCAAATGAGCATTCCTTTTCATGTAATTGGAGTCTGGAAGTTAATAAACTATTAATGGTTAAGCCATAAAATGTCATTTGATTTCATCTTAACGTCAGCTCATTAACTATGTTACCCAATTCTCTATAACGAAAATTCATCTTAAAATTAAACGGTTTCCGTCTACTTTAAAACTTCTTTTATTAGGGTTTATGGATTAGGTCTGGATTACGATAACATTACAAACGAAACATTTAATTCTCACTGATGGTAAACAATGATATTCTATTTAATATTCAATACTTCAAAGTAATCGTGGAAGATTTAATATATTTTATTTGAATTTAGGTGGACTTAACCCGGAAGAATTTGTTAACTAATTAATTTTCAATCTTATGGAACAGTTGAAATGGATTGTTTGTATTCGGCGATTATTATCTGTACAACCTGTAAAGCAATCAGGAACGCCATCTCAAAAGATAGTAAAAAGCAATTCAATTCACAGTTTTGTAGTAAATATACAAGAAAAAGGGACTACCCTACAATTTGCAATCTATCACGCGCTTGCATTATTAAAAGTGACACTGCAATTGATTGGCGCGCAAATTTCATTTATTCAAGCCATTATAATTCAAGAGCCAAGTAACAATTTCAAGCGATGCCCGCATTAAGTTCATTTAGCATTTCTGGAGACATACACACCCCCTTTTTGCATCAATCGGATGACTCTGAATAAGAGGCCAATAGCACCTTTAATCGTAAGTGAGCATATTACTTCAATGGTATTACATTCATGGGGAGTATAAATCGTTTATTTCTGCCCAATCGCTTTGCATGCTTCTAGAACAGGAATTCTCAAACTGTGGTACATTACGCTGTTTTAGATGATACACAGAGTTGTAACAAAAAGACAGATTTACTACAAACAAATAGTCGAATTTTATTCGGAAAAGTTACAGGAATGTGGAGTTGTACGAATACAGAGGTGAACAAATGGCGAGGTTCCATTGTATTTGGTCTTTTCCCTCGTGGCAGATCCATCAAAAATCCTGTGTACATAGAAAACTATCGTTAGTCGCCATTTTGTTTGTTTTGATTTTAATGCATTTTCTTTGGCGGAGAATAAATACAAATATTATTGCCTAACGAAAAGGCAGATTATTATTGAATTCCTTTAGAAAATGAAATTTCATATTTAGAACGTTTTATGAATATTTCGCATCTGACAATACTTTGCTAAGCTGGCAATTTGGACCTATTTTTCTTTGGCGGTAAAATACAAAAGCCTATTCTCCCTGCAAATTTGAAACGAGATTTTGTGTATGATTCTTTAATTTTTTTAAAGAAAAAAAGATACTGAGGTGGTTTCCCGTTTGCCTTCCTCAGGACGCCATTACAGAATGACGTCAGACCGAAGAGAAAGCGAAGAAGAGGCGAACAAACACAGGAAAGGAAAGTTGAAACATCCATGCTCTCGACAGGGATTTGAACCCGGGTACCGGCACACCGGCCTCTCAGCAGACCGCCGCCTTAGACCGCACGACCACGCCGGCACGGCAATTGCTCAATAGAAATTCTTATTTTCTCCTAATGCTTTTCAATGGTTAATTTCTGGCAGCTTCATGCATTCACAGAACCCACACGGAAATTTTTTTCAAATGTACTAGTTACATCGTCTTTTATCCGTGACGCCAAGTTTCACGGAGATCCTTTCATTGGTACAAAGTATGTTCGAGAAGAGGAGTGCACCTAACATATGCACACTGCATCAATGAGATCCACTTAGCTTGGTAGCCAACATCTCTAATTACTAATTGTATTGATCATTTTTTACCAAAGAGCTGATAAACATCTGAATCATCAAAAACAAACAAAAAAATCTTCGGTAAATTTGGAACACATTGAACTTTCAAAACGCTTTCTATTTCCTCGCCCTTCTGCCTCAATTTCATATCAACAAGGTATTTCTACAGTGATATTTCGAATTTCAAATCTACGTTTTGTATCAAAATAAGCGGTTTTGAAATGATCAAGATGCACTGTTAGAAATATTAATTCAATGTCTTTTTTCAGTGAGAATTCATTGTTTGACTTCAAAGAAAATTAAGAAACGAAAGACTAAGCGAGCGCCATCTTTTAGTCATCTCCGCCATTCATCAGTTTTTTTAACAATTGCCACTTTGTATATAATCCATTTCTGGTTTTCTAATTTGCAATTTCGTTTAATACGATTTCTTTCTTTTTCTTTTAAGCTTTATTTTTAATCTCTCAATTAAATGACTTACGTAATTTCACTGTTATTAGTGAGAAGTGCAAATTACGTTCCAGATTATTAGGCAGGTGTTCCCAATTCCAAGCAACCTAATTTTAAAAGTTCGAGAAGAGATTTGAAAATATAACATTGTTTTTTTGTATAAATGCTTGACTCATTCGCTGTGTGTGTGCGTTTGCCTACAACTCAAGACTTCAGAGAATTAAATCTTTGTGATTTTTATGATATATAAAACAGATATGAAAAACAAAAGAGTGAATAATTGAAACAAGACAGCAACAGACAAACTTAAATATAAATATACATAATTGCCTTTTAATTTAATTAGGCGTGTCTCCGTCTCAGTGAGGCAACTTGTCAATCATTATTGTAGATGGAATGTTTAAAGACTTTCTTAAAGCTTCAAATCCATTGAAGGAAAACTCCTTCTTGTATGGGGGAAAAAATTATTGAAAATACGGCTTTTTTTAAAAAAAATCAGGATCTGTGCTAGGATGAAAGCAATTACTTCGTCCAGTTGGGCCCAGCGCCTACAGAGGGGCCCTTCACACATTGTTTGAAAATCTTTTCTTAAACTCTACATCTGTTGCATAAGCATATCTAGAATTTTGGAATGGGATGCATTAAGATGGTCGTAGTAGTCGTTCAACCAAAAACAGAAAAAATAAAAGTCGTGTCCTTTTCAGGAGTGGGAGGGGGGTTATAGATGAACCGATGAACTTTTCAACAAAAAAAAATACAGGCCCAAAATCCTAGATTTCTTCATTTTCGGATAACATTGGAGGGGTAAGGTTTTCTAACTCCCCCTTCGGTTAGTCAATGGTCACTTTCCTAACACGTAAGCCGTACTAGGCCTAGCAGTTTCTAATGCCAGATCTTCTCACAACCCACTAGTACGCTTTAATTTAAGATATTTGTTTGTTTGTTTTTAATGTAAAATGGCTGCTAATTCCGTACAGGTGTACTTATGCAGAACACAGTACCCTAAAAATCAAGACAAGTTATTTTGCACCAAACAATTCAATAACACTTGTTTTTAAAAATAACGTATTCACGGAAAACCATGATCCTCCCTTCATTGATAAACCTTGGCCAAAGACATATACACCGAAGAGTCATTAGATGACCACCTATTACCTACAGAATACGATGCAGGATTCCTTTAGCCAGCAAAACAGTGGCCACTCTGCAAGGTATCGATTCGATGAGGTAGCAATAGGTATCCTGGGATATCTGGCACAATAATCTTAACAGCAGATCCTTCAGTTCCCTTACGATTCGGGGCGGTGGTGATGTAGCGCGAACCCCCTTCTCCAATTCGAAACGCAAATGTTCGATTGGGTTCGTGTCCAGTGAATTTGGAGGCCATAAAATGCAATGAATTCACTATGACATTCCTCGAACCACTCCTTGACGATGCTGGCAGTGTGGCACGGCGCATTGTCCGGATGATAAAGACCATCACCAGCAGGGAACAAAGTATGTTTAATGAGAACATAGTATTGAAGCTGCTAAGGTGATTTATCTGAAAGTAATTCATAGTCAGGACTCTTTAACATTGAAAATGTTATGTTCTATGTAAACTATATGAAAGAATATTAACGATAATCGCTATTATTAAAGTTCGCAGCTTTAAATTATATATTCTAAAGTAAAGATTTTATATCAATGATCAGGTCGAAACTGATTGCGATAATTCGCTTTTTACTTAAACATAGATAGGGATTATCAATTTTTGCTTGCAAAGCAAACTTTATTATTTAAATATATGTTTATCTTATCCTTTATGGACCTATTAATTGGAAGTTAATAATACTTTTTATAATACTAAGATAACCTCCTCATCAATAAATTGATGTAAATAGGAAAAGTCAGACTACATCAACAAAATGTCAGTATCAAGTAGCTGCTTCGAATCCAAAGTGATGAATGGGTGAAAGGTGCTTAAGGTTATGGCGAATAAGAATTATAATGAGGAAGGTAGTACCAATAATTACATGTAAACCATGAAAGCCTGTTGCTATAAAAAATGTTGATCCATAGGCAGCATCTGCAATAGAGAAAGGAGCTTCGAAAGCTTGAAGGGCCGTAAAGTATAAACCTAAGATTACGGTTAAAATTAAACCTTGATTTGTTTGTGAAAAGTTAGCATTAATAAGACTATGGTGGGCTCATGTAACTGTAACTCCTGAAGCTAATACAATAGCGGTATTAAGAAGGGGAACTTGAAAGGGATTGAATGGGATAATACTAACAGGAGGTCATTTTATACCAATTTCAATAGTAGGTGCCAGTCTACTATGAAAAAAGGCTCAAAAAAATGATACAAAAAAGAAGATTTCAGAAACAATAAATAAGATTATTCCTCACTTTAGTCCTGTTACTACTATTGAAGTATGAGCTCCTTGAAGAGTTCCTTCTCGGGAAATATCTCATCACCATTGATATATAGTTAGGATAGTAGTAATAAGTGCTAGTATATATAAGCTTATATTGTTAGAGAGGAATCATATAATTATTCCTGAAGTTAATATGAAAGCTGTAAGGGCTCCTGTTAATGGTCAAGGTCTTTTATCTACTATATGAAAGGGATGAAATATTTGGGCTGACATTAGTAAACTTCTGAAGAATAAAGTACTGAAAGTGTAACGAAAACATAAGATTGAATAAGGGCAACTGCTGATTCTAGAATTAAGAGAGCAATTTGACCAATAATAAGTATAGATACTAGGATTAGAGATAAACTAGGACCAGTAGATCCTAGTAGGGTAATTAATAAATGTCCTGCAATTATGTTAGCAGCTAAACGAATAGCTAGTGTTCCAGGACGAATAACATTTCTTACTGTTTCAATAATAACTATGAATGATATAAGTGCTGCGGGAGTACCTTGAGGTACTAAATGGACAAATATATGATTAGTATTTATAATTCATCCATAAATTATAAATGATATTCAAATTGGGAGAGCTAATGAAAGGGTTATAAGCATATGACTTGTTCTGGTAAAAACATATGGTAATAGACCTAAGATGTTATTTATTATAATTAAGAAAAATAGGGAAATAAAAATTAATAGAGGGCTAGTAATAGATTTAGGTAATAGTAATTTAAATTCCTTTCTTAGGTAAGATAAGAATAATTTTCATAGAATGTTGAATCGAGAAGGAATCATCCATAATTGTATAGGAATGAGAGATAAACCTAAAATGGTTCTGATTCAATTTATACTAAGATTTATAATTGATGAAGATGGGTCAAATACAGAAAATAAATTAACTATCATTTTCACTTAATTTGTTCTTTAATAATATTTGGTAGATCCTCAGACTTATCAATTAGATAGAATCTATGAATAAGGCATAGGATTATAAGAAGGATAATAATAAAAGATGATGATATAAGGATTCAATTTATTGGGGCTATTTGAGGAATTAGAAGACACTGTGAAGTAATTTTAGTTTGACATGCTGATGTTATGGTTTAACTAGTCTTCTCATTAGAAACAGGTGATAATTGTTATAAGATGGTTTAAGAGACCATTGCTTTCTTTCAGCCATCTAATGTATATTGATTTAATTCAGTTAATAGAAGACTTAATATTTACTGATTCAATAGCAATTGGTATAAAGCTGTGGTTAGCTCCACAAATTTCTGAACATTGACCAAAGAAGATTTCTGGGAAGTTAGATAAAAAGGAAGTCTGATTAGACGTCCAGGGACTGCATCTACCTTTACTCCTAAAGAAGGAACTGTTCATGAGTGAAGAACATCTGCTGCAGTAATTAAAACTCGAATTTGTATATTTACGGGGATAACTGTTCGGTTATCTACATCTAGAAGTGGAAATGAATTTGAAGATATCTCATTTAAGGGTACTATATAGGAGTCAAATTCTACGTTTTTGAAATCTGAATATTCATAGGATCAGTATCATTGATGACCAATAGTTTTTAAAGTTAGGGTAGGAAAATTAATTTCATCAAGAAGATATAGTAAACGGAGTGATGGAAGGGCAATAAAGATTAGAGTGATAGCAGGGATAATTGTTCAAATTGTTTCAATTTCTTGACCTTGTATTAACTGACGATTAGAGAATTTATTTACTATTATTATGGCTAGCATATAACCTACTTAAGTAGTAATTAAGGTTAAAACAATCATGGTATGATCATGAAAAAAGATTAATTGTTCTATTAGAGGGGAATTAGCATCTTGGAAAGAGAGTATTGATCAAGTGGCCATTAGTTATTTAATAGAAAGATTGAGTTAATTATAGGTATGATCAGCCGGAGGAATATTGTTTTGTCACTCAATAGATGAGGGAAGGTGAAGAGAGAAATCTACTTGAAGAGAGAAGTGTTGAGGGAAAAAGGTTAAGTTAACTCCTAAGAATATTATAAAGAATTGGATTTTTAACATAGTTGGATTTATGGAAATTCCTAGGAATAAAGGGAATCAATGAGTAATTCCTCCTAAAATTGCAAACACTGCTCCTATAGAAAGAACATAATGAAAGTGAGCTATAACATAGTAGGTATCATGTATTATAATATCAATTGATGAATTAGCTAATACTACTCCTGTTAAACCTCCTACGGTAAATAAAAAATACAAAACCTAGAGCCCATAAAAGAGGAGCTTCATATGTAAACTTTGAACCATGAAGGGTGGCTAGTCAACTAAAAATTTTAATTCCTGTTGGAGCTGCAATAATTATTGTAGCGGCTGTAAAGCAACGATGCGATGGTCAGATATTTGACAGCTGTCAAGAGATTATTGTGCTGAGATAATGGCCCTAAATTTTCCCATGAAAACATCGCCCACAGCATCACACCTCCTCTGCCGGTCTGTTTCCGCCCAACAGTGCATCTAGGTGCCATTGCTTCCGATCTAGGTGCCATTGCTTCCGGTAATCGGCGTGAGAGAGCTCGGCAGTCAATGATGCACCAGGAATCTGGATTCATCGGACCAGGCGACTTTTTTCCAATCATCCAAGGTCCAATGCCGATGATCTTTTGTCCATTTCAAGGGCTGTCGTCGGTGGAGTGCAGTTAGCATTGGGACCCGACGGGCTTACGGCTATGCAACCCCATACGCAGAAGGGTTCGGTGAACTGTGTGCTGTGACACATTAGCGGTCACTACGAACAATGCGCGACAGTCTCAGCCGGCCTCTGGCACCAATGAGCTGCGGTCGACGGTTCATCGTTTGCCCATCCTTGCATCATTTTTGATACGTATTCACGAAAGCGGTACGTGAGCAGCACACAAGTCACGCCGTTTCAGAGATACTGGTTACTAGGCGCCATGCCATCACAATTTGTCCTTTATCAAACTCTAATAAATCGGCAGCTTTCCCATTCTGATACCGAACATGCTACCAACAGAAAGCCAGTTCTACGGTTGTATATATACTGCTCTACGCCCATTGACACATGTTCTACAAGCGCGCTCATTTATCTAGGTTGGGAGTTGCCATAAGGTAACGGCTCTTCGACGTATAATGGTCTTCTTTATGCATATATTTCTTTGTTTTGGCGGAAGGAAGCAGAAATATGAATTTATAATGTTCCATCATAGTTTCACTATCTCGGTCTTTACTTCTGTATTTAATTGTTAGGGTCTACATGTTAGTTTAGGTTGATTCTTGGGGTGGGAGGAGAAGTCAATACATTTTAAATTTTCGAATGCCCTTATTTCAAACAATCATTCTCAATGAATGTCAATTTCAAGTATCGTAATCCGCCATCTTGAAATATTAGAAAGCCTGCCCTATTCATCCGCTATCCTGCGAACAAGTGCCAGATACATCTCTAATTTTTTTGAAAATGCGAAAAGGAATTACACTTTATTGTTGGTAGGTTATTAACCAACGACACAGGGTTTTGGAAGTAAGGAGAATATGCTTAATTTTCCAGGAAACTGAGTGCTCCATAATTATCCATAGAGGACGTAGCTGAGATTTGAGAATATTTCCTGGAAAACGAAACTGTTGAAATAAATGGACATCTAAACTGGAGTGACCTTAACCTCCAATAACGGAAGCCTATTATATTATAAAGTTGTATTAATTTACTTAATATCAGAGCTTTTTTTTCTCTTTAAATTAGGTGCGAGTACTCTATATAGTGCTCAGTATCTATCTGAACGTATCTATTATATATACAGGCGGTCCCCGGGTTACGTACGACCCGACTTACGGCATTCCATACTTACGAACGGGCTCCCAAGGCTCCCCTTATTACTTTAAGGATAATTTATAATTAAATAATTAAATTATTAATTCTGGAACTAGTTTCTTCCGCTCATGTAAACAAACCCGCATTGCGTAAGCGGTTCGTTGGCGCAGCATGTTTTCGATAACGTCTACTCCCATTGTTTCTATGGTCGCTTACCCACAGCATCACTTTCGTCTTAACTTTTTTAGTCGATTTTGAGAGATATTATTATTATTATTATATCGAAAAAAGTTTCAAACCATGGGAAACCCCAGCTAAGACAATATGGCGGGTCAAGAACCAAAGCACATATTGCCAAGTGTATAAAAAAAAAAAAAAAAAAATGTTGGAAGAATAGTTAGGGATGGGTGCTTGTGTCCATAAATTTCCGAACTATGCGTGTTGTGTTGAGTACCACAGCCTTCTGGAGTTGTGCATAAATGTTTTTATGAAGTCCTAGTGTGCTGAGGCTGTGATGCAATGTGTGAGGCACCAGACCAGTAGCGGACAGGATGATGGGTATAACACGTACTCGGTCCTGCCCCCACTGCTTCTGGAGCTCATGTGCTAGGTCTGTGTATTTACTTATCTTGTCAGCGTGAGTTTTCTGCATGTTCTTGCTGATAGCCACTGCAATATCAATGAGATAGGTCTGTTTGTTGATCTTATCAACAAGTGTAATGTCAGGTCTATTGTGATGTATAGTTTTGTCTGTGTGAATGGGACGGTCCCAGTACAGCTTATGTGAGGGTGACTCTAGTACGCTTTGTGGTGTGTACTTGTAGTATGGGACCGTGTTCTTAATAAGTGAGTGTTTGTGTGCTAGCTGTTGATGAACGATCGACTTTCTAACTGATTGTGTCGGTGGAGGTAATCTGTTTGGGACAGAAGGGGACAGCCTGATATTATGTGGTCGATCGTCTCATGTGTAGTGTGGCATTTCCTGCATCTGATTATTATTATTATTATTATTATTATTATCCTGTTTGATGGGGATTTTATCCCTAACGGGACTGTACTGAATTATCCTTTTTTGTAAAAACAATTAAAAAAAAATTACTATCATTTTTACAATATTACACTGCATCATTATTATCACATATGAGCCATTATATTATTATTATTATTATTATTAGTGACCTTCCAACCTCAACCAGTTCAGCTTGAGATCGCAGGAGTCTGATATCCAGCTTTGCCTACCCTTGAAAGAGCGTAATGCTACTTTAATCTTTTCCCCATTATATCTACTTGAAACTACATTGAAACTTCCTTCGAATGACGGAAATTGAAGTTTTATGCACTGTTTAATTCTTACGGCTTGATGAAAAAAGGTATTTTAGGACAAACAAACAAACACATTTCCTACAATGTTGGAAAGATTACGTAAGTTACAACATAACAGTCCAATACAACGGAAATGAAATTATAAATACATTCTTTTGATTTAAATACTTGCATCCACTGAAGTTGATTATAAAAAGCTACTTGTTTCTTAGAAAAGCTGACAGCCATTGAAAAAGAAAGTGCCTCTTGATCTATCTCTGTTATTTCCTATCTAATTTTATATTTATTTCCAAAGAAAGCAGATCAACAAACGTAGATAACAGATAAACATTAGAAGCAAACTAGAACCAGTTGAATAGATAAGATAACAGAATAAAAATGATAAAACTGTAAAACATACGGCAGAGAATGATTAAACTAAATTTTTTAGTTGACACTGTTTAAAATTCACATGCAAATTAAATCTTTGTAGGTAAACTACACTCAGTTTTTCATTTTCCCCAACGAGTTGGTAATTTCTTCTTTAGGAACAGGGAAAACAAATGTAATGAGGGCTTTTATTTTCAACATATTAATTTTTAATTAAATTCATTTCATATCTCGAAGTCTATAAAGAATAAAGAATCGCCTTCTTTATTGAAAATGAATGAATCTTTTTGTGTAAGAAGGTTTAACATGCATTAAAGGTAACGGAAAAAATATAGAAATGCACAAATTCGTTTGCTTTTACGCCTTTTGAGCCATCATCGACGGCAATCTGGGACAGCTGTTTCGTCCTGATTAGGACTCATCAGCCAGATTTAGCCTCGATGATCAGGCTCAAAGGCGTGAAAGCAAACGAATTTGTGCATTTCTATATTTTTTCCGTTTTTCATGAATCTTTTTAAAACTAGATATGCACACGGAGAAGAGACGATTTTAACTTTAGCAGACTCCCTCTTAACCGTTGGGACTGGACCCTAAATCGGTTGACAAAATGGCCGGTTAAACCGGAAATACATTTCAATTAGCTTTCAACTGAATTTAAAGTACTACTGTTTAGTTATAAGGAAAAGGTCAATAAAAGAGACAAAGATTACAAATAATTTAGCAAAATAAAAATTTATATACTTACAGTACGTACAAGTTACAATATACACTCATATACTTGTTGTCACAAGCCCATATCACAATAACCAAAAACAAAATTTTCTTTCGTCCTAGATATAAATTTACGAAGCAAACACACACATTTGCTAAAGTAATAAAATAAAACTGTACATTTAAACTTAATCTGTGATTGATACCGCATGAGTCACAGCAGCAGGTCGGTTAAATCGACGGCCGGTTGATCCGAGGCCGGTTAAAAGGGAGTCTCCTGTGCTGCAATTAGCACATGCAAAGCCTAGCAGTGTAACAACGAATTTCTTTGTTTAAAAACGAATATTAATCCATTGCGATTCTGTGCATGCTGGGATGTGATTAAAATAATTGGATTTAGTATTTGAGGATTTAAATTCATTTCAACAAATCGACAATTTGAAGATAGTTACTGCGTTTGACAGCTATTACAATATATAAATACGAAGGAAGTGATCCTTTCTATTACTTGCATGACTTAAAAAGAAAAATTAATAAAAAAAAGACCAAATTTTTAAAGAAAATAGATTCTTTCAAGAACTATTGTTTAGTATTATAAATTCTTAAATCAACAATGAGATCTTTGTACAAAAATGATGTAAGAAAGCAGTTTCATGCTTATGAGAGATCATCAACTAGATCAGTGCTTCTCAACTAGTGTGCCGCAGCACAGGAAGCTTTTATTGTACCCCGAGAAAATTCTGATGTAATCACCATTTAGCTACACTGTAGTCATACGTTCGTAACTAGAACAAAATCTTTAGATATCAAATAACAGACATGAACTATGTTTCATTCTAACAATTAAGTATTAATTTATTAATAAAGTATTAATTCTCATTCAAATCAGGATTTTTTTTTATTTCAGAGTATCTTTTATTTAAAAAGACTGTTTTCAAATTTTTAACGTGTTAAAAAGATATTTTTAAAACGAATTGAAAACAAACACACATAAGTAAACTTCACAATTAAAAACATACATTATCGGAAGCTTTTCGGATCCATGTGGCCTCCTTTGTCAACCTCATGGATTGAGGTTGACAAAGGAGGCCACATGGATCCGAAAAGTTTCCCGTAATGTACGTTTTTAATTGTGAAGTTTAGTTATGTATGTTTGTTTTCAATCGTTTACAAAAACACTGTTGTTTTGGTAAATCTTAGGATTCTGTGATAGCACAAAAAGCTTTGAAAAAGTTTGATATGCCAAGTGATTTCTGCTAATAAAAAAGTGTGCCGTGAAGAGAAAAAGGTTGAGAAGAACTGAACTAGATGAGTCACGATAACGTTCAGGTCTAGATTCAGAGGATCTAGCATTAAAGAACAGAAAGTAAAACAATGATGAATTTCTTTGATCTATAACTTCTATTACAAATTCATAGTTACTTTTCATCTTACTTGATAATACTAGGTCCTGCAAACATGTGAAATAGTGAGCAGAGAAACCTTTTTTTTTTTGATTGGGTGATGCAAGACACTGATTTTTTTTTTTCTTCTTTTCTTTGGATGGTCCAAAATAATATCCATTGCTTCACCCTTATTGTGAAAATCAATTCTGCGATATTGTAACAGTTTACATGTAAATATTTTTAGAAATAATTCATTTGTATTTATCAACATATATCTGTATTTTATTCATTTTAATCTTTACCGTTATTTATTTTAAATCATTCGTTTTCTATTTCCTAATTATTGCTGTTCTGTTTATTTTTAAATTCTTTTCCGTTACAGCCGTTTAATTAGTTAATTCATTTAAATTCTTTATATTCTTGGCCAATAACTTTAGATATTTTTAATTAATTATCCAATGAAATTCAAGTTGTAAAATCTGTAAACATCCATTTTCTCATATAGGCCGAGTACCGAGACCTGGTTGTGCACTGATGACTGCTCCTAGCTGATGATCGCCAAACGTGAAACAGCTGTACTAGGATGTCATTTAGTAAACAACTTGGTCTCACCCTTTATTTTACCCATGTTTTATGTTTAATAAATCAATTCAGTTCAGTTCCAAACTTGACTCGATGCTTCTTCGCTCCTAAAAATCTCTACCATAAACACCATTATAATATGAAAACAATTTTTTTCAGATTTCAATATTTATTGCTCTTTACTTCTTCACCATAAACAGTCTATAGTTGTTTTTTTTTTTTTGTTTTTTTTTGTATGCATCTTCAACGATGTGGTCCTCGATCTGCTCACTGTAAACATATCCTACGAAGGCTTTGGTCCAACCCAAACTCTCATCGATGAAAGCTCAGATATTTTTTATTTCTGTATCATTTCCCTATTCTTTCCTATTAATTTGTGGTTCATTAAATCTTATGTTTATAATCTAAGGCTATTTACCATTGGCAAGTTCTGGGCTGCTATATTAAGTTATTTTGCCTAATAATAATGGTTAAACTATTTCTTATGAATAAATAGACGAACATTTTTGAATTCTTACAAAAATTTTAGCAAAAGATCTAAACAAAAATAGTTAATTACCACTTACCGTTACAGGTGCTTCTATAGTATTTGCATTCACCTATACTTAATTATGGTTTCAGGAACAGCTGTTTATTTGACATTGAACTTACAATCGAATGCAGCGCCTATATATTGAACATGAATTTCCACGTTATGGTAACATTTCTAGATCGTATATTGGAGAGTTAGGAATTAAATTTTTTTTAAAAAATTCAAAGATTAACAATGCAACTGATTCTAATATTGAATTTATACTTACTTATATAGATTAATTTTATTATTAATGAAGTGTTTGTGTATTATATCTTCGCAAAATTATTTAGAAAAAAAGTTTTCATTTTCAAAATAATTCTCTTTGGAAAAATCAATTTTTAGTCTTGAAAAGAAGTTTTTTTTTTTTAATTGCTTATTAGATTTTTACAAGACCTCTGTCTCCACATCTCATAACAGTAATTGACTTTCAAATCCTTTATTAACTTGTAATCTTCATTAACATGTAGCACTATCTCTACGCAGTGGCGTAGCCTTTGGGGGCCCGGGGCGGGAGTTCCATTATTCCACAACGAAAAAAAAAACGGGATCTCTAATTCAACAACCAAAAAAAAAACAAAAAACGTTGGGGTAAAGGGGCTGGTCGGGATAGTTAGGTGAATGGGCCCCCTAAGCCAGGGCCTTCAACAACCAAAATAAAAAAATAAAAAAATTGTGAATAGGACTAATGATAAATTTTAAATATGAATTCGTCTCGTCGTGGGCCCCTCCCAGGCGGGGGCACGGGGCGGTCCGCCCCCCCTGCTACGCCACTGTCTCTACGATGTATTATCATTCCAAACAGCTTTCACTGTTTTGAGGCTTAAACATAAAAGAATGAAAAAAAAAAAAAAAAAATTGGCGAATTATTTCGTGAATAGTTAATTAGCTTATGATATTTGGATGCATCTAAATTTTATATTAATTAAACAATTTGAACAAAGTTTTGTTTCAAATAATTAAAACTTTAGTATTATTGTTAATTAGGAAAATTGAACAAAGTATTATGTTCACTAAGCACGATGTCAATTAACATGTTATTAGTATTATTGTAAATTTTTAAAAGTTTGAAGCTAAAACCTGAAGAAGTTTCTTGTTCAAAGAAACGAAATGTTGTTTAAGAGTATTAAAGAAGATATTTTATAGGTAAATATATATAGTATATTTCACTTATTAATGATTAATAGCAAGATTATTAAGTTACTTACTCCTTATATAGTCTGGTCTATCCTTCTAGGTTCTGTTGTATACACCAGTTAATATAATTGTGAACTGGATAATAAAGATCTTCCTGATGATGATTCAAAGAGTAATGGACCAAAATACCGCATTTCCTCAATTTACTTGTTATATCCTAGGCCCAAGCTAATTCTTAAACATTTATAGAATATAATTACTACCTTCTATCTTTCCAATCTTTTTCAGACAAGTTTGATTAACTTTTTGATCTCAAAGTATTCTTTTTATTTTTTGGAACTTCCTACTAATAACAAAAAATACATAAATTTTAAAGCAAAAAATATAACTTGTCATACAGATAACTGTTCTCATAATATTTTTTCTTGAAGTTGGCCTACCTAGTTACTGAATTTCCCGTATTTTCTAACATTCATAGCAAATCACTTGAGATTCGGTTTAAATCATAGTGTAAATTCATTATATATTTAGGTCAGTATTTCTCAAACAGAGTCGCAAAAAGTTTTTGAAATGTGAAAATTTTGTAAGCATGAAAAAATAGAAAAGCAAAATGACAAAAAAAAAAGGGGGGGGGGGGGGGGGGGAGAAAAAAGAGGGAGTGATAAGAGTTATTTAACAATAATTTGAATGTAGTAGCCGTGGCCTAATGGATAAGACGTCTGACTTCGGATCAGAAGGTTGCAGGTTCGATTCCCATTACAGACATTTCACTGCAAAAATTATTTCTATTTTCACAGGAAATTGAAATAATTTTTTAGACACAAAGGAAGTACATTATCTGGCCTGCACTTGTAGTAGGCTAAAAAAATGAACATTGATATTTCAATTTTAATCTAGTAGGCTAAAATTAATGAATTATTTATTTTTCTCTCTGGCTCTTCTCTCATTGCATCACACACACAGAGGGAGTGATAAGAGATATTTAACAATAATTCGAATATAGTCGCCAAGGCCTAATGGACAACATGTCTGACTTCGGATCAGAATGCTGCAGGTTTGATTCCTGACGCGGATGTTTCATTGTAGAAATTATTTCTATTTTCACAGGAAATTAAAATTATCTTACTTTTAATTAGACACAGACAGATCTCGAAAACTACATAAGAGATTAACATTTTATGGCTTCTTATTTGCTTTAAATTAGTATGTGCAATTGATAAATCTGACTTTATCAAGTGATCAATAGTGTGCAGCGGGATTTTGTCCCACACTTTCACCAAAGCTGCCATCAACTGTTTTGTTGTCGTTTTTGATCCCTCTTGTATGAATGAGAATGTAGGTGTGGAAACGTTTGTTCAATCAATTAAACGAATATATTGCACTATCCAAAGCAAAATATGGTGAAATGTCTGTGATGGTATGCAGTGGAATTCGATGTAGATGAAGATCCTCTTAATTAGCTGTGAGAGAACCCTGTTCTTCAAGTAAACCCCTATCTTTTATTTGCTGGAGCCTCACCAGCATGAAGTAGGAAAATCACTCTCTTCCAGGTAATGTTTTTACTGTGGCCCCAAATCCCCAGATTTAACCTCGTTGAAACTGTGCGATACCTAATGCAATCTATTTGCCACAAAAGGTTTCAAAAACTAGCACAAGTTGATGGTAGCTTTGGTATACAAGTGGGACAGTCAGACAGGATGTAAGTGATTATCTAAACACCTACCTGATCAACTACATGTACTAATTGAAAATCAAGGAGGAGGCACCAAACAATATTTATTTGGAGTGATACAAAACTCCAAACAACTATTGTGATTTTTATAATGAATATCTGATTTCAAAACTTACAGAACTTCATTCTGACATTTTAGTGTAGTCATCAGCCTACATTTTTAAAATATTTCAACGTAAGTCATCTTTGTCAGTTTTTACACCGGAATGAAATGTGGAAGCAATTTTGAAACTTACAAGAATTAACATAATAAAAATGTCAGCTTGTGTTTACAATGTCAGAAATAACTGTTTACAGATTCATATTATTTCTCTGTTTTAGTTTATTGTAATACATCTCAAAAGATACGTTGGATAGCTTATATCTGTTATAATCACAAGAAATAAAAATATAAAACTGATTAAACATTTAAAACATAAAAGTATTCATACAATAACAAATAACTTAAAATGAAGTGTTAAAATCTCCAAACATTAATCTTATTTTAATAAATTATAAGTCATAGCTTACAGAAACACTTAACACTGTTTACACTAATCCACTTTAGAAACACTAAGGCTGTTTACATTCATGCTTGCCAGAATATTCTAATTTTTAGCTACTAGTCGTGTCTACTTGTCTGGCCTGATAAAAAAGCAGAAGGGTGGGGGTTCGATTCCCGACTTTGCAGATTCATCTAAAGCGGTTTTCTCGATTTCCTCCATATTTCACTGTATCCATGGTATTAGAAGAATGTATGTAAAACAAAATATTTCCTGTTTATCTTTACAGTTTCAATATTATAATTAAAACCTCAGCAAAAAAAAAAAAAAGAACAGCAACTAATTTCAAATACTACAAATGACAATTCAAACTACTTCAATCATAAATAAAACATTTTCTTTAAGAACAGTTGGAATCTAAATTTTTAAACTTTTTATATTCAAATTAAGCTTATAATTTTTAAATGGCTCAGAAACACTGTTTAATTAAGAAAGTAAAGTCTTTTCTTTTACTTTATATTTTCTGTAAATTATTTTTATTTTCGGTATTCTAAGTAGAAAAGAATTCTACTATAACAGGTCTTTACTAAGACATCCAGTCAACCCACTCCTTTTTATATCTTCTAAAAATACAATATTTCCTTTCCTTAAACAGGAAACTTCATCAGGTTCTGAGGACAGAAATATTGTAGGAGTTGTCGTGTGTCGTCGGTTCGCACCGAAGTGCGAGCTTCGTTGCCGAAGCATCCGTGCTCCAGGGAGCGCTAGTGTTCCCAAGACGGCGAACCCCTAGCAGACTCCCTAGAATTACAAGGGAAAGATACTGGGGTGGTTTCCCGTGGCCTTCCCCAGGACGCCATTAAGGAATGACGTCAGACCGAAGAGAAAGTGAAGAAGAGGCTACAACACAGGAAAGGAAATTTTTGAAACATCCATGCTCGCTACCGGGATTTGAACCCGGGCGCTGGCACATTGATCTCACGACAGACCGACGCCTGAGACCGCTCGACCACACCAGCGCGGCATTGTAGGAGTTATAAAGATCTTTACTAAGTTTCATATTAAATTCCTAAAATTTTGCCTTTTTTTCCTGACATCAGTTTCTAACGATCCTATTGCATTTTAAGGAACAAGGTACCCACTTATGGCCTTTTTTATTTCAATTAATCTAACGATTCTCCATCTTTTCTCAGTAGACTACCCATAGCAGCCTATTCTGTTTTAGTATGCCAAAACAATATTGTACAATCGTAACTATTCAAATAAGGATAATTATAAAATTATCTTTAATAAGTTATCATAAAATACAGAGATGTTATATAAACTATTTCTCTCTATTTCTTTTTGGCTGAAAAAAAAATTCTTTGAGAGTACTTAACACCCAACTTTTTTGGAGGACATGAAAAATACAGAACTTTTCCGAACTCCATAACTTGAACTTTTCATTGAATTTATCCTTTAAAAACAAACAAATATGCAAACAAGAAATTTTTCAGAAATTATTATATCTGCTTGTCATTGTTTTTTTTTTTTTTTGGTACTCTGACAATACCTTCACATACATCTAGGAATACTTCAGATTAATGCAATGGCCAATAAATTCAATTAATTAGTTTAAAAAAATTGAATGAAAGCCCAGATGTTCCTTAAAGACAATTAGGAATCACACATTTCTAGAAAATTGTCATTTTGATTCACAGAGCACTAAAACTATAACTTTTGAATTGCTTTTAATTTGTTTTAAGTCTTTCTCAAAAGCATATGTGATGGAGTTAGTTTATTTATTTGAAGAACTAGCACTTATCTTTTCAATAAAACAAACCATTCAAAAATATACACTATGTATAAATACAATATTAAACTATACAGAATATAAATAATAATTTTAATTCGATTTCTTAGAAAATTTCAAAAAACTATTATATTTAATATATTTTTTTACTTTGTGATTTAAACATATCATTTGGGAAGACTCTCTACATAACAAAAAATCAATACTATAATTATTTAAATATAATAATTTCATCAATTCAGGGACCAAAGAACAAATTGTTTTTGTTTTTTTTTTCTTTTTCTTGTTGCCCCTGGTTTGAGAAATATCCAAAAACCTTTTTATTTTCAAATGAAAAATTTAAAACTAAAAAAAACCTTATCAGGAACTATCAAATACCTTTTAATAAAGTAGTGGCTTCTATACTTCTAATTCTGTTTTTGAATCTAGAAAAGACCTTGCATTTTTTAATTACAAAGGTTTAAAATTAGTTTATAAACAATTCTTATCATCTAGAATCAATAATTTTCAGATACACCTTTAAGTTATTTTAATTTCTTCGTTACAAAGAAAATTGAGTAATATCCTTTTAAGGGTATTTCACTGTAATGCATATTATTAAGATTAATTTTCTGGGAAATTTCCAAAGCAGCTTAAAACTTTCCTGAAAGGTTTTCTGAAAGACTACCTGAAAATTCTATCTTATCTTAATTCTGCAAAATTACCATTCTTTTGTTGTATGGTTTGCAATTTTTTTTTTAATTGTGAATTACTTACAATAAATAAAATCATCTCTTAGATTGTTGTCAAAACAGTCAAACATTACCTGGGGTAGTCTAGAAAATTCTAGAAGCATAAGGGGGTGTCCAAGCATCTCGATTGTACCTAAAGCTAGTGATATTTGATCAAGATGGAAAACTGTGATATCTGTGTTATTTCCCTTTACGAATGGAAACTGATGAGCAATGAAAACAAGGTTACAAAAATGATCAATATCAGTTTTGGGAGAGAACCACATGCAATCTAACATACGCTGGTTCATGAAATTTGAGGGTAGCGATGAGAAACCAGGACCCCAGTAGCCATCATGAGTTATCAGTTATTATGGGCTGCTTTTGGCAAAGGCTCACATTACAAAGTACTACACAGATGAAAGCCACTATCTGTGCTAAGTGGACCATAGCCAGCTTCATCCCTCACAACTACTTGATAATGAATTTAAGAAGTCCCACTCTTTTAAATTTTATTTAAAGACATCTGTAACCGTTTGGGATCTTTGGCGAAATTGTGTAGATGCTAATCTTATTTATTTTGATTGACTGCTTTGAAATTTTCATTTTTCATTTCATATGCAACAACCTAATATTATCATTGTACCTATATTACAGAAATACACAGATAGTTTAACTGCTTGCATTACAACCTGTAATCCTTTTATTTCTGCTAACTGAAGTTTCTGACTTATCCTTCAGTATTAGTTTTATTTAATAAAACACTCTTAACATTGTACACTATCTTCAGGATCTGCATAATATGCATACTATTGTTTTGGAAGAATCTACTAAGAATTTATTTGAAAGATTTAATATATTTAAGGAATGACTGTAAGGAATGTTCTGCAATTGCAGGGTTACTACAAAAGAAGAATTCACTTTTAAAGATTTTATGTAAAACCAATAATGATCTTAAATCCTATTATTGCATAGATTATGGTTCACAATTTTAGTTCCGGGATAGACAAGGTTCCGGAATAGATTCCAAAACAGTCCAGATATTTCTTCTCTTATTCCCATTTCACACCTTCTCTAAGATTTATCCAATCTTTTTCCCGATGATTAGATAAGAGCAAATGATCTTCTTACCTCCACACTGGAGTCTCCATCTCCATTGCTTTCAAATGCCTTTAAGAGCATTAGGTTCTGTTATCTACACTAGATAGAGAAATCCTACAGCTTAGTCTTGCATACTGATAACCAATGTAGTTCATAAAAACATTATTACTCTCTAACTGGTATTTACTGATATATTGCCCACAGATTTCTCTGTTGCATTGAGTTGAAGATTATGGTACATCTCATTGTTACCATATGGTATTAATAAATTTAAAAATAAAAATGAAATCCATGAATCCTTTTAATCAATTGGCTTAGACATGTTATGCAAAAGAACCTGTTTGATAATTGATCAAGTTGCAAATGGTGCTATACCGGATATTTGTGAGATGAGCGTAACAAATAAAGTGACATAAAATTTTGATTTTTTAAATCTAATTAGAGTAATATTAAATCTAAATTAAAAAAAAAAATGTACACTTCTTTTGTAGTAATCTTCTATATTTATGATTATTTGATCAGAACTACTGATATTCTATATTTTGATATTTTTTAGCAAATTAGAGAACACTTGTGCTATTTCATTAAATGTTTTATAGAGTTACTCAATTAAAACTAAAACTAAAAGTTATTTTTTTTTTAATTATTGCTCAGGAACTAATTGTGTGCCAAGAAAATAAGTAATAATTTAAATTACCAGTTAATATGTAACAACGTAATTACAATTAATTATAATCGTCGCACTTGATCAGTAATATTTGCCCTGCTTTTATCCATCATAATCTATAATAGGTTATTGTTAAAAAAGAAAAATTAGCTATCACTGATTAGACTACTTGAATTGTTATCACTGCTTGAGCAGTGGCTGTGTGACCTGTGTTAAAGAGCATCCACGTTGGTCTGGGGCTTTGAAAGTACTGTAGTCAGAAGGCAGTGTTGAAATGTCTGCATTGATAGAAGGGATTTCAGGTTGTGGTGAATTGATTGTGCTTGGGTATTTTTCTGTGGAAAAATATAACAAATCAATACAAACATTTAAATAACAATTCTGGATCAAAATTTGTGTGCAAACCATTACATTATGCTGAAAAATTTAGTTTTTCATAAGTTTCTTACGATTTGTTTTTGGGTTTTTATGATGCCAGACCAACAATTTTTGGTTAGTTTTCATATATATGTTATTAAACAAAACATCAAACAATAATTATCAAAAAACACGAACATGTAAATGAACTTAGGAACTGCCAAACAATTTTGAATACAACAAGAAAGCTGCATACACAACATCATAATAATGTAAATTATATATCAAGAAATCAACAACATTTGGAACAAAGAAATCACTGGCATTTAGATTCTCCTATTAATAAATGTTTAGGCTTCCCGACTATAACTAAATTCGTCTTATACAAATCAATTACTGATAATAATTGAAATTGTTGTTGTCAATTTTTGCAAACTAACATCCATCTTTTACAAAAACCTAGATGTTAGATGGTGAAGTTAATCTATATAGGCAGCTAAATAAAAGAAGAGATTCTTGGGCAAATATGAAATCGAAGCATACTATTAACAGGTACTGAAACCAAAAGCAAGGCTATTAGGATGCAATAGTTAACACTTGTTTATTTTGTTTAGGCCTGGGTCAAAAAAGAAGGAAGCGTACAAGAAACTGATTTTGTCAAACAGATAATCAACCCTATCACATCATCAACGATGGAATAGTTGTCTTTTCCATATAACAAACATTGGAACTGAACTCCAATTACTCCAGTGGGCCATAACTAAACTTGCAATTTTGCTCTCTGTGAAATAAGAGGCATTTTAGTACCACCTATAAAATATCTATATCTGAAGTGTAAATTTTCCAGTAATTAAATTTGTGTATGCAGATATTTTTTTTTTAAAACTAGTAAAGACAATTAATGTTGAAAATAAAAGTGACTATTACTTACATATATTTAAATTATATAAATTAAAGTTATATTCATACATTTTTATTGTTTCTTTTGTTTTTCTTAAATTTTATGATTATGAATGGGAACAATTCATGAAACAAAACATACAATTTTGATGGTAAATATAGACTATTCTGTATAAAGCACGGCAAATAGCAACTCTACCATAACTTGAGAGAATGCTTTCTTAGCAATCATTTCCAAAGAAATTTTTCAAAGAGCGGTCTTTTTTTTTTTGCAAAATTGTTACAGCCAACACACTAGGTTAAAACTAATTAAAATTTAAAAATAAAGTTATATACAATTAAAATCAAACTAGTTTCGCTTCGTTATCGAAGCATCATCAGTGAATAATATGCTTCAATAACGAGGCGAAACTAGTTTGATTTTAATTGTATATAACTTTATTTTTAAATTTTAATTAGTTTTAACTTACAAGTTAGTGTGTTGGCTGTTACAAATTTGCAAAAATATTAAGTACACACCTAAACCAATTTATCTGTCTTTTTTTTTTTTTCTTAAACCTTTTCTTTTCTTTTTTGTTAAATTAAAAATAGAAAAGAATAGAAAGAAAGACAGAGAATGGGGATAATGTGAATGGCCCTTTGGATATATACCGGAGTTTTAATTTAAAATCTGCCTTGTTGAGAACTAGATTACTGATGAAAAACAGGAATTAGCACATCTCTTACAATATAAAATTCTTTCTACAATAAACTACAATTTGGAAAAAAAAAAAAAATCAAATTAAAAAAAAAAAAAAGGGAGGGGGGGGGGGGGACACACACGAATTCTTAGCAATTATATTTTGATTTTAAAAAATGTCTGGTATTATCTCAATGGATAATTGAGAAGACTAGGTTCAAATAATGGATACACGATCAACAATTCTTGCACTTGTAAAATTAAACATGAATAGCCTCAAATTCATTCAATAGCCAATAGTAAATTTTAAAATTCACCTCAGACAGGAATCAGACAAAGAAAAATGAACTATTTATGTTAAAAGTTGAAAGCACTTTTTAAGAGTAAAAGGGTTTAAATTAGCATGAAATAATAACAATATTAAAAAAATTATTTGTATTTTTATTTTTCATCAAACGTTCTTCTGAAAATTTTAACACAGTATTTTTTTAGTTTCTCATTCTATAAATTCGCCTTTTCTTAACTGAAACAAGAAATGAACGTTTAACCAGAATTAAGTACAGGGCTAATAATAATGTTAATTTGCTAATAATAATGTTTTCTTTTTTTTTAAGGCTGCACAATGATCTTTTATAAAAGCTTATATTAGACTACAATATCACGTCTTCCTGTATTTCTGGATTCTAAATAGCAGATACTATCTAGAATTGTCTAAAAAAAGGTTAGAGTAAAGTAGATGCCCAATGCGAATAGCTTTGCTTTTATAGTAGAAGAATAGCGACTTAACCCACGTAGCAAAAGCCATGGAGTCAGTGGGGACTCAATGCATGCAACAATTATTTTTGCTCTTAAAATTACTATAATCAAAACATATATCTTAAGTAAAAGCCATTTTTTTTGCAAATTTTTTAAAGGCTACATCAGTAAAGTACAAAGAGCCAATGTAATTTTATTGTGATCTCTTTTTGCAGAAATACGTGACACTGTGCATCCCATATCAGGTTTGTGTAATTTGAAATTACCGAGTACCATTAATTCTGAACTACAAAACAGACAGCAAAATGTTTCAGTAATTCATCATATTTCAGCACAATGAAAGGTATTCTACAGAAATATATAATCTTCAATGGAAGTTATTTTGGCTGGAGTGATAAAATGGCTAAACTAGAACATAATAGAAGATTATTTTTGTTTTTGTTTTTTGTCAAGCAGAAACTAAAGGCTTGAAAATGATGGGAATGAAAACAGTATCTTGTGTTTCTTTAGGAGGGAAATATTTTGGTTTGGTTCAATCATCCAGGGTTACAGGCTTTGTTGCATTCATAACATTGTAAGGATCAGAATAAATCACTGCCAAAGGTTCACTATAAGAGGCAATCTACATTACACCTGTAGATGGAAATGAATACATAAGAAAGAAAACAAATCACTAAAAGTGAAGATACATCTATAGTGTGGCAGGCCACAACCATAACCATACAACTACATGTGAGCAGTGACCATCACATTTTAGTTTACATAGGCAAGTATGTTCTTGCAATTGATGACAAAGCCACAATATATATATATATATATATATTAGTTTGTTTTCTAGAAATCAAAATATTTTCAGTCAAAGACTGAATTAACTGGCCTTACCTTCCTTTTTTTTTAATCTGTCTAAGCTTCTCTTAATTTATATGTTAGAAATGATGTTATTTCAAATTTTCAATTTATTTGATGCTTTCAAGAACTTTCTTTTTTGTTTTTTTTGTTAAACAATTTTTGATTTTTTCTAAAATTATATATATAATACCATGAAAAAAATATTAGTTTTTATTTAAATTCAAAATTAATTTTTAATAAAAATTCAGCAAAAGTAAATACTCACATCATCAGTGGACTAGCATGTTAAAAAAGAATTGCCAATATAAATTTATTAGAAAATTTCCAAAAATTCATTCCTAACTTTAACTCATTTTAATGACTATTAAAAACACTTAAAAATATCTATGTGAAACAAAATAGCAATTAATAATACTAATAGGTTAAAACTAATAGGCTAATGTGTAGAAGTTGTTAAAACATACTAATATTTTAATGGAATATATACAGGGTGTTTCACTCGCTATTGAACCCCGATTTTCTCTTATAGTTTTCAAACTGCCTTGATGCTAATGGCAACCATTTTTAACACTTGCTATATCATCATCATACCTCTCCTAAACCAAGGTATGTCCGTGCGAAATTTATCTACATTACTTCCATTAGTTTGAAAATTAGAAGGTAAAATTAGGATTCAATAGAGTGTGAAACATCCTGTATTACTAAACAGATATATTAAATATTTGATTTTTTTTTTGCTATTCTTAGGCTAAAGTAAAATTTGATTTGAATAAAAATTACTTCATTCAATCATAAAAAAGAAAAGAATCAACTAAAATAGCTAAACAAATTTGAAGGATAAAACATGATTGGATTCAGCTCTAAGCGAATCAATGGCTTTATCAGCCAAAAACATTGGGTAGAAGGTGTTGAGTTGAAGCTAATTTTTAGATTCCCATTATTTTTTTTTTCAATACTTTTATTTAAATCCTTATCCTTTTAAATAATCCTTTTAACTATGTTTTAAAATCAACTTCATTGAATCCTCTTCGTAATAATCTATACAATATTTCAACTTTACCAGTCTTTTAAGTTTTACAATAATAAGGCTTCCTACAAACAAAATAATTAAGAATTATCACATTTCAATAGGATTGTATAACTTCTTTTGCTTTGAAAAGGCTTCTGTAAATAAAGTTGATTTTAAAACATATGTGATATGTGTGTATTGTAATAATAGCCTTTTAACTAATTTATAATAACCAAAATGATCGTTCATTTGAAGCTTTTATTTTTCATTTTCTCTTCCATTTTCTTTCCTGAGACAGCAAATTTTGAATCCCAGATGCTTCCCACCCACTATATTTTTTTTTTCTTTCTGAGATGGGGAGAACTGATAAAACCTATTCAAATTTTCAATATGCTGAAAAAAAAAAAAAATAGTTGAGTGGTTTATTTTGCCACACTCCTATAAATTCAGTAAATAAATTCATTTTAATCAAATATTACAGCAGTTTAATTAATGTTCAATATCAAAGATATTTCAAATCAATAAAAATTATTGTTTGGCCTTTTGATGGGGACTTCTGTAATCTTCAGGAAAATTTTTCAGTTATTTTTACCACCAAATTAAATTCAACACCTTTTTATTACTTAAAGAGTTCTAATCTGTTATAAAATATTCTACACAACTCATTTAGAGTTTATCTTTTACTTTTCTCTGTAATGTAAATATTTGGTTTTGTAATTTTTTTTTTTATATTTTTGTATACATCTAATCTATAGATTACAACTTAACATGATGATTACAATATGCTAAATCACAACTATTAACACTAGCAAGGAATTATGCCATATTTATATTTTATCCTCTATCAAAATGGACAGAAATTCTATTTCACGAAAGGTCTCCAGAAATGCAAAGAATAGAGCAACATCGCTTATTTATCTAATAATAAGTCTTTGGAACACACTGAGCATCTTTATTCACCCTCCCCCACTCAAATACAGCATCATCCCCCTAAAATATTGGTTAGCTATGTAGATGCTTCGAAATCACAGATGCTGGTTAATTACAGTCAACTGAAATTTCTATTATTTAAAATAGTATGTAAAATCAAACAATTTATAACTAACTTAAAAAAATCATCTAACATTCAAAAGGATTAACTGGGAGTACAAGTACAATAATACAAAATTGCAGCACGTAAACCCCAAATCAGTCAACTGACAAGAATAAAAAAAGTTATAAATCATGGGACTCTCTGAATATCTATACTGTAAAGAGCATTAATAATGCACTGCTGCTAAACTTTTTCAGAGTTTAGACTTAACCTATGCTTTTTGAGTAACAAATGTTTAGTTATTAAGTTTGCAATCATGACATTAAGTTATGTGTACATGTATTCATGATGTTTAATAAAAGAAAAAGAAAAAAAAAAACACATTAATCTTTACTTTACGTATGTAATCAGAAAATAATCATTTAACAATCTTATTTCAGAAACATTACTTGCAGATTCAAAAATTAAAACAAAATAAAAGTGAAACATCACACAAAAAACCTTACTTTGACAATGTCAGTAATGGTCGAAATATACATATTCTTTTTTAAATTTGAATTTATAATTAATGTGCAATTTATTTTTTAATACTTTTTATATGTACAATAAACATTATTAATGAAACACAACACATTTTCTTTTCTTCTTTATTTGAATATTTCGCAGGCAGTGGCTTTGTTCTGCTTCATCAGGCTTCTAAATACATCGAATGTTGAATATTCAAATGAAGAAGAAAAGAAAATGTGTTGTGTTTCATTAATAATGTTTAATATATATATATCGGAGTATTAATACTTTTTATATTTTAGTGCAGTTTTGTTTTTTATATTTTATTTCTGCAATACTGAGCTTCATGTGGCAAGATTTTCCTAATTAAGTATAAAGAAAGAAATAACTGTAGTGTTTATTTCCTTTTATTAAACTTTCATGATTTGTATTTTATTTTAAACATAAGGTGACACAAAGACAAATTAGTAGGGAAACAGTAAATTTATTAATAACATAAAAAAAAAACAAAACAACAGAAATAATGGAAACACAAAGATGTAAATAATATATTAAATGAATGACAAAAATAATTAATATATTAAAATAAACAATTACATAACAAAAGACAATAATTGAAATTTTATGTTATGTTACAAATGTACACAACAACAGAAACAATACAACTCTGATCCATTCAGAGCTTAACAATCCTTCTCACAAGTCTTTCAGATTAGTAGGAGAAAAGACAGAAATTAAAATGATATGAAAGGTTAGGTTAAAAATTAATAAATAACAAATTAAATCTAAATTTTATCATATCATCTGGAAAGTTTTGACATTTTTTTTTTTTTGTGGGGGGGGGGGGGGAACTCAACATTTTTATAATTTAAAATAATTGTAGCAGAGTTTCTAAAATCAGTGCTTGAAAAGTACTTTCTAAATACAATGAAATATTTCAAATTTCTAATTCAAAATGTAAACTAGTTCAAGTTCCAGTTTATTGAGAAAGGAACAGATTAACAGGTTTTTACAGAATCTAATGTTTTAACCAAAAACCTTTATTTATTTTTATAAATTAATAAATTAACCCCTATATTAACATTTAAATTTATTTCTTCATTTCAATACGTCAGTTAATAAATTATTTATAAAAATCATCAAGAAGGATCTTAGCAGAAGTAATAAAAGTATGCTCATCTTCAGACCAAAAAGGGACCTTAGTTCCAAAATAGTTCCAAATGTTAAAATATGAATTGGAATTTTTCACTTAAAAATTGCTGGAATGAGAATACATTCAGATGAATACTGTTGAGACTGGAAACTAAAGTTTGCTTTCATCAGTGTGAAAATAGAGGAAAATAAATGGAAATCAATCAAAGAAACTTTGTGTATGATTACTACATACTTTACAAAATTTTCTTACAAGAAAAACAGTATGATACTTGTAAACGTAATGCGGATTCTCTGTAGCTTTGGTAATGCCCAAGGTGGTATTATGACTTTGTAACAGAAAGTGGTCCTTAAATCTCTAAGATCAGAAATACTGATCTTTGGAGAATGTTATGCATTCAGATCTACAACAAGTACAGACAATATTGCAGACTAGACACAATACAGTTAACCATTACTGTAAGGCCGCGAGGTTGGTGTTGTCGCTAAGACATTGGCCTCTCATCTCTGAGTACCGGGGTTCGGTTCTCATGTGGGTTTCGTGAGGGTGGATGATCTGCGCTGGGATGGTTTTCTCAGGGTTCTCCTGTTTCCCCTGCACTTCTCCCACCATTCTTTCTTAGTCTTTCTCTCCATGGGATAGCACAACAGACCCAAGGTCGCAGTTATCGGCTTCTCTGCCACCCACACTCACCACACATAAAGATAAACTCATAAACATAATCATTACTGTATTTTAGGTAAAGGCAGGGAACACCAACTTGTGGAGGGGTGCCAGTGTTTAGTTGGCCAATATGTTTTTTTTTTGGTGGGGTCAATTTGTATGTTGCAGGAGGGAGGTAGTATTTTGAGACAAGGATATTGCATTATATACTAGAAGAGAATAAAGCAAAGTGCACAGGAATTCTGCAGTTTCCTGCTAGGCAGACAAGGAAAGGACAAATTTATTCAAACAACAACAACTTACAGAAATCCAGGGGTTAGTAAATTAGAAATTTCTTCACTCTGGAATGGATAAATGTTGAAATCCATGATAATTAAGTTTTCACTGAAAGAATCAGGTAACTGTAAATAAATTCTCTCAATTGCTAAATATTAGATGTGTAACAGTGACTGTCAGGTTGTACACCTATGTATTCTCACAACCTTTGATCAATTGAGAACATTTTTTGCACCACAAATAAGTACAATTAATGCATACAAGTTTTGAATTTTTACATTTAAGGGATATGTTTTACCCTTTTCTCCATCTTAAGGATAATTAAGTTAAGTTTAAAATATGATGTGGACTAATGCAGAAAAGCACAACACAAGGCTTCATTTTTGAATAATTCGAATAGAGAGTGGCTGGATGGGGGAAGGAGAGTATAAGAGAGAAATTTGAATGGGTCCACGCATTGCCAGGTACTACAGCTAGTATGTAACAAGAATTAAGAAACACAACAAAGAAAAACCACGTTTGGCAAGATTCATTAGGGAAAACAAAAAAGATGGTTGAAAAGCTTCACCATATCTTCCACACTCTTGTTTTTACATCAACTGACTTTTAGTTATTCTGCTAAGTATAAAATTTTCACTATCTGTTTTTTTATAAAAAATTAGGAATTTTATGTTAAAAGTAGGTTTGATGAATCTTTTACAAAAAAAGGCTTAGAAAGTTATGTTTTAAAATGGAAAGTTAAAAAAAATTGTAATCAATCGTATTTAAAGAAAAACAAGCACTGTATACTATAATAAAAAATGCCAAAACTTTCTGAATGATCCAATATTAACAAAGTTAGTCATCAAATAAAGAAAAGGAATTATTTACATTAATTTCTTCTCAAATTTAAATTAATCTCTTAGTTGAAAATATTGAATCTTACGTATAATTATTTAAATAAAATAATAAAAAAAAATTAAAAAACTAAAAACTAAAAATGCTTTATCTCCCATTTCAGAGGAACTTTAACATTTGCAATTATTTTGAATGTACCTTAAATGGATGATAAATAATACTTCCCTTACTGAAGTACCACTTTGAAAATACATGTAAATATTATAAAATCGAATCAAGAACATTTAAAATTCATATTTTATTTTAAATCTTGTCAATTTCATCTTTTTTTTCCATTTTTTTTAAGTGCTTTATGCAAAGAAAAAAAGGCTAAGCTGAATGATGGTTAGTTATTTTCTATGTTTAAAATGCTGTAAAGAACTGATGGAATCACAGAATATGAAACTTAAGTAACCATTTTGACTAATAATATTGTATATAGTTTGTAAATATTATCATCCCTATCTCGCACTGTTTATGTATCTCAAGCTGTCAGTATTATCAATTCAAATTATATTTAAAATATAATTTATGGTATTATTATTCTTTTATCTGAATATAAAATATATATAGATATGATTACAAAATTTTCAGGATTCAAGTTGATGAAAATAAATTTTCTTGATTCTACAAAAATACGCTTTTGAAATTTTGCTTTTAACAATAACTTCCTGATGAGTATCAAAAGTTTCCCAGGGAGAAGTTTTGATACCCCCATTTCAAATATTGCTTATACAATGAAAACAGAACATTGAATGAAATAAATTATACCATGTAAACAAACAACTGGCAAACTGTAAAAGTTTACCTCATAACAGTTCTATTTACAAGTTTATTTTCATTTACCTTTTAATACTGCTTCAACTTCTTCCTTAGTTCTGCAGTGCTGAAACTCCTCTGGAGCCAAATGCTCAATTATATCAATAACTTCTTGCTAAGAAATCAAAGATATTATTAATTATCAAAGATAATAAAACATAATCAAAGATATTAGGAAACAGTTAACATTAATAATGCTAAATAATAATAATAATAATAATAAAGTTAAAGGATCCTGTTACAGGTCTTTATGGCCCTTTAGGTCACAGGAGATAATGTTCCAGATGTTTCCCAATTAAGAAGATCAAGTTGAGGTCAGCTGGTTATCCCTTACGCCAGCTACCGAGCTCGCAAGGCTAAATAAACTGCAAGCAAATCAATTATTCTTTACATCAGAGGAAACAAATCCCAATGGTACATCCATCAGTTTTTCTAGCATCTATCTCCAGAACAATCTACGAGACTATCCTGAAAAGGCATTTTTTAATCAATTACACAAACTGAATAAAAGGGGGAAATTTTCTTATTAAAATTATATAAATCTAAATATAAACCATATTAAAATCTTCAATATGGTGCATATTATATTGCAAGACTGTGAGAAATAAATAAACGATATTCCTTTATTTTACAATCCATCTATATACGTTATATGCATGAATATATATGCGCACTAGATAATATATATAGAGTGGTATCTTTATATCAAGGAATGTGTTCGGATTCATCAACTGTAGTTGATAGTGGATGTCAGAGTTAATACATCTCTACAGAGGCATTCCCGTCGTACAGTTGACATTCAAAATGGCTGACACCATTGTTGCAATATTTACCTTGATTAATTTCAATTTTAATAAAACTTTAGAAAGATGAGGAGAAGGATGAATGACTGATGCAAGCAGTAGGATGTGCAGAAAATGTTTATGGACAAGAATAGGCAATTTAAGCAAAGAATCTAGTACAACATAGCATAATCAATCAAAATCGAAAGTGCCCTCCGTTGAGTATCATGCAAGTACAATAAAAATACATGATATGTTGCCATCTTGGTTGATGTGATGATCTTGCTCTATTGATAATTGATTGTAGTTGACAACTAGCACTAACCAAGTTGATGTCAATCGACATTTCAAAACAAAGTGCAGTTGATCAACTGTAATATCAGAACAGCCAGTTGATCAACCTATCGACTGTGAATACCTGAACACAACCATAAGACTTCTTTAAAAATAGTATCATGCTAAGACATTACTTAATACTTCATTTTTTCTTATTCTTATTTGTCTATATCAAAATTAAGAAATATTGGTATTAGGGTACAAAACATTGCCACATTTACTATATATTAACATAAAACTCTTTTGAATAACTTAAAGAAAATGTCCATAATCTTGGTTACAATCAATTCAATAACTGAAACGCAAACGTATGGAATTAATCATTTCTTTTTTAAATCAACTGTATTTGCCTTATAAGATTAAAGGCAATGTTAAAGGAAAGAATATCTAACAAAACTGTATTAGTATAAAAAAAAGTAAACAGTGTTGAAAGAATATTTGCAATAAGTATCTTTGACTGCTATATCTTACCCGTAAATTTGTGAAGACCAGCTTCTGATTTCTATGTTTAAAATCTTCAGTTAATTGTTTAATTCCCTAAAATAAAAAATGCAATTTCAAATTAATTAAGAACACAGAATTTCAGATTTAAAAAAAAATAGTTCTTAATTTAATTTTAAAAATTATAAAGTACATATATTAATACAATTGATTTTTTTTTAATATTATTAATAGTTTATTTTCAAAAATATGAGTCATTAAGAAAAATAAATAGTAAAAAAAGAAAGCAAGTTTAAAACTTCAATAACTTTAAATGTCTTAGAAGATGACAAATAGCAGTAATAGATATTATTATTAACTGTATATTAACATTACCTGAGCAATTGTGTAATCTGGCCCACATAAATGAGATCCATCAAAAATAACTGGGACATTGGAAGCAACTAAACAAAAACAGAAAAAAATAAATTAAATTGATTAAAAGACTTTGAAGAGTTTTAATATGTACAGTTTATAATAAAATGCTTGAAAAATGTACAATTTTAAAATAACTAAATGTGTAGCAATGTTGAAGGCAATATACAGTGTTATTACAAAACAAGAATAGATTTTCAATGTTGTATAAAATAAAAACTATAAGATATAAACACGAACTATGCACGGTTTGGTAGGGAAACTCAAGAAGTTTTGTACAGCAAGTTATAGATGTTCAATCTGTGAACTTTCATCAATGGCATACATCAAGGTGGAAGTGGAATTTGTCCAAAACATGTATCAACATATCACCATCAATTCCTCCAATACCCGTTGTGATATAATGATTCAGATCATTGAGAGTAACAAAAAGGGGAGTGATAAAAATCTTGTCCTTGACATATCCCCATAAAAAGAAGTCACATTGGGACTTCATAATGGTCAACGTGTAAGTGACATGTTGTCAGTTGTTGAGAGCCAATCCAGGTATGGGAAAGAAGTTCATCCAGATAATTCCTAATGTGAAGGTGCTCCATCCAGTTGTAAAATGAAACTGTCACTGTCTTCCTGAAGTTGAGGCATCAGCCAGTTAATGAGCAAATTGAGATACGAAAGTCATACGAAAGTTATTGGCAGTTTTTCCATGAAAAAAGAAGGGGGTCATACATTTTTTTTATGAGACACATCTCAAAACACATTAACCTTTAGTTAATCCCAAACATGCTCTACTATTGCTTTAGGTATTTCAGTCCCCCATATGCGAATATTCTGTTTGTTTACTTTCCCACTGATGTGGAATGTTGTTTTGAAAATTAATTAACCATTTCCTGCATTTCTCTACAGAAAGCAAGATGTTGTCAGTAAGTCAGGATCATCCTTGGATTTCAATTGTTTTATCACTGAAAACGACTGTTCACACATGTAAGTGCTGATAAATAAATTTATCATTTTCATTGTATGGTCACTGAGACTGTCCATTTCTTTAGGTAAGTAGTTCGTTTAGAAATCAAGGAGTGACATATCACCATATTTCATTTTACTTTGAATATCAATGTTACTTTGAGCAAGAGAAGTATAAGGAGAGAGTCACTCTTTTAACTGATGTGTGAGACCAAGTGATTACTAAGTGGAATCCTAGAACAGGTATTTCATGTTCTTTGGCAATCATCAGCTAGTAGTAGTCCCATTTAAGACTTGAAGGCTCCCTATATCTTTTAAACTACTGCTCATAAAAATCTGAAACTTTTTATATAAAATCGTCAAACATATTAGAGCTATATTTTCATGTTATTATTTATTCATTATTATGGAAATTAATTTTATTTGCATTCAAACACCCCCAATATATCGTATATTTAAATAACTGTTGTGATGTTGTTTAAACTCTAAAAGTCTGGATCCAATATTCAAATGATACAGAAACCTAATTAGGAAAATTTAATCTAAGCACTTTTGTCATTAATTCCTTTGTTTAATTTAAAAAAAAAAAGAATTTTTTTTTGAAAATGCATTCTGACAATGACTTTCTTGGAAGACAGTTAAATCATTTTTTTGGATAATAATTTTGTTATATTGGCGGTGTTTGAACGCAAATAAAAGGAATTTCAATAATAATGAATAAATAATAATATGAAAATATAACTCTTATATGTTTGACGATTTTATATAAAAAGTTTCAGATTTTTATGAACAATAGTTTAAAAGATATGGGGCGGTGAAAACCACCAGTACTTTCCAGTACTTTATGAATCACCTGGTACACCAGTGGGCCACATACACCCCTGGTATAGGTAATACAACAAATGACTAAGAAACAAACATTAAAAATGAAATCGTTTTGATCCGATTTAATTTTATTTTCGCCACTTGGATGCTTTTGACAGGCTATGGTGTTTAATTACTTGCAGAAAACAACTGAAAATATTTAAACATGTATACCAGAAAGAAGAGACCAAAATACTACCTGAAACTGGTCTATCCAACCAAAAATAAAAGACCAGGAAAAAAGATTGCTAGCATTGTTCAAAAAGAAAAAGAAAGACTTAGCTCTTCAATATTCCATTGTATGACAAAAAATGTTCTTAATTATGCTCTAAGCTATGCTCTAAAATTCAAAAAAGGCAAATATATATATATATTTTTTACAAAGCAAAAACTATATAATTGGAATCAGAATTTAGACTTAGAATTATTTGTATCGAATTAAAACTGCAACTACAGCTCATGAAAAAAAATGCAGGCCCTACTTACGACCAATTTCTATAATTTTTATAGAATCTAGTTTAATAGTGAACTGCCTTCCATTTTTTGTTTTGTTCAAATCAAGAAAGAAATATACCTGATGAAACTTTGTTTACTCTGTACTTCATGTATTCCATTGCTGGATAGTATAATGCTCGATCTGGCTGGATTAGGATATAATCCAGTTCTGAGTTTCTCTAATTAGAAAATAAAAATTAGTATAAGTTTTTATATTTGTAAGTTTAAGTATTTAAAGAATGGAAACATAATAGACAGCAAATATTTTTTAAAACATAGTTCTTGAATGGGCGACTTACAGATCTTTGAACAATTATGCTAGGTCTTGCAGTATTATATAATAACACTACAAGAGCAATGCCAGCACCGATGAGTATTCCATACTGCAAAAAAAAAAAAAAGTAATAATAATAATATTATTAATAAATGATATAATAAACAAATGGTTAAACAATCATGTAAATCTATCAATATTTGGATGTTAAACCATCTTTTTTTTTTTATATTTTAAATTAAAAGAAAATTACTGCAAAAATATTGTATTAAATGAACTGTCTGAATGAATCTAAATTTTAATCATTCAATAAATAAATAAATAAATAAACATACCTCAGCACCAGCAAAGATGCAACTTAAAAATGTTATAACAAGAATACAGAAATCTGATTCTGAAAAAGAAATTAAATAAATATCAACAATAATTCAAGTGGATTTCAAATAAAATTTGTAATTTATCTTCAAAGTTTAGCTGATTAATTGTTATTTTTGACAATAAAATTTTATATCAAACATAGCTTATTATTTAAAGGGAAAAATAAAAGTAATAAAATGCAGCCATTGATAAAAGTAAATAAGGTATATTTCCATTTTACAATTAGGGCAATCTTTGCAGACAATCATTAGGGATAGAGACATTTAATAGCATAAATTTGGGCAATGTTTAACAGAAATGATTATTATTTTTAAACAGACTGTATGTCCTACGTAATTTTAATCTGTTCTACATGTCTACGTTGTCCAATGAGCTTTGAAAA
>JAFIDM010000004.1:36916986-36973992 GCA_023159025.1 Thereuonema tuberculata | reverse complement strand
AAAAAACAGTAATACATCAGAGATGTTTTAGGGACAGAGGTGATATCCTTCTTTCAGAATTATCCTGGATTATATTCCAGCAGACAATGCTAACCAATTTGTGTCTGGAATATCCAAGACCTCTTCCAGGCATGGCAGATACTACTTCTTCTCTGGGCCTGCACAATATGTCCCCTTATTGAATACCATATTGATATGTACCCTTATTATTATGCTTTTATTTTAAATACCACTATTTCTAAAAAAAAGCAACAAATATATCAAAAATATAATTTAATAACTTTCTTGTACTAATTTACTACATCATCAAAGAAAAACCAGAAATTTTTATTTTTTTTAAATTTAATTACTAATTTTTTTTTTAAATTTCTGAAAAACTTTAAATATGGATAATAAAAAAGAGAACATATATGTTAATTTGTTGATTTGATGATTATATTTGATGATGTGGACATAAAACATGATAATCATAACTGAACTGAACTTGATATTCTTTAATATATAATGAAAAAGTTGTAGTAGTTCAGAACTTGGTTTCAACTGTTAGTGTTTTCAGGAAACCAACTTTGAAATCCCTTAAAAATGACAGATAGTAATTTATACAGGGTGTTTCCAAATTTATGTTATGGAAGAATATGGTAGATGTAGGACATGAAAACAAACAGTTTTTATTAAGTCGTGTGTGTCCGGTTTTGCGTTGGTGCTCAAGTTGTTTTAGTGTTGTGGCTGGTAAACAATCATTCATGGAAGGGCCATTGCCACCTGCCTATTTGGAGTTTGTGCATTAGAGAAGATGTTCAAAGTCATGCCCCTCTTGTTCTATACAATAGTGGCATCATCGGAGCAATGATAGCCACACTCATTCAAAAATGCCAGGTACATATGAAGTTGCAGGCTTTGACAATTCATTGACGCAGTTCATCAACTGTATTGACAAGTGTAGAGTACACGAGGCTCATTACATGGTCCCAACAGAATAAGTCAATTGGATTAAGATCCGGCAATCATGCAGGCCATGGGACGGGACCGCAATGACATCCTACCCAAGGCCAACAACCAAAACACTAAAACAACTGTAGCACCATAACGGTGCAAGATCGGATACACATACTTAATGAAAACCATTTTTTTCCTACCCTCTGTCTACCATATTTTCTGAAACATAAGTTCAGAAATACTCTGTATATTAATGATTATCACATTTAATTCATATGTCATTTACCAAATTTAACACCGGAATCCTTCATAAATATCCTCTGTCAATATATGACTAACAAGATATTAGATTAATCAAAAGCTGTTAATAATAACAAACAAAAAGACAAATAAAAAGAAAATTTTGAATTACTTTTGGACCTCCAGAGATGAGAGAACATTTCATATTCAATCATGAAGATGACTGTGCTAATAATGACAGCAGATAATGTAGCTTTTGGAATGTAATAAAATGATCCTGTGAGTACACCAAGAGCCAGTAAAACAATGCCTCCTAAAAAAAGTAAACATTTTAATTAGAAGACTAAAAAAATTCACATTAAGGAGAGGTGGAAGTCAGTTTGGACGATTTGGAAGTATAAGCTCAAATCTTTCTATAAGAGTTAGAAATATTCTCTCATTCTTGATTTCAATACGATAATTGATTTATTTAAGCTCAAAACTGGCTACTTTTTCGAAAGAATTTCAGGCCTACTAAATTATTTTAGCTTAAAAAAGTTCCCGTTTCTGATTGTTTGAATAAATAAAGTAATAATCTATTCCCTGAATTCAACTATTGGAAAAGTAAAGGAAATTTTGAATTAATGGATAGATTATTATTTTTTTCTTCATAGAATCAGAAATGGAAGTTTTTTTAAACTAAAATAATTTAACAGAATGCAAATTCTTTCGAAAAATTAGCTTGTTTTGAGCTTAAATGTAATGAATTTAGTTATCATTTAAAAATCAAGAATAGGAGAATATGGCTCATTCATTTTTAAACTGTCATATTTTAAATTTTCAGATTTTTAGTTGTATTTCTAACACTTACAGAACGATTTGAACTTACGACCTACAAAATCATCCAAACTGACTTCTGCCTCACCTTAAATTACTGTATTGAAAGTTCAAAAAGTATTAAACTTATGGAGAATGAGTATTAAGTAAATCGCTGTTTCTTTCTTTCACTTTCAACTTCATGAAAATAAAAGAATGATATTTACACTATAGGAAGGATAATCCTTGCTAATAGCTACATCATGAATTAAAGAGTTACAACATCAGCAGTAAAGAATTTCTGCAGAAATTTGGGGCTAAAACTATTCCACTGAACAACTCTAGCATCAAATGCCTTTATGAATTTGTGAAAACGGCGAGTGTTTTGCATGCATGAAAGGAAAAAGTACTTAGGATCAAAAAATTATGGACAGTCAGGCTTCAATGGCCCCTAATATCTAAAAGTTTATCAAAAGACTTTCAACTCATTGTCATTTATATGGGTTCTGCTACAGCATAATAAGAAAATCAATGATACTCTTTTTTTACTAAATAAGGGTAGTACACGAAGTGAAAACAGGTCTGGCAAACGAAATAAAACATGATTCGTTAAATTTTTCATTTCAGGCAAAAAAAGTGATTTCCATTTTCATTATGCTAAAATCTAAATTTTGTTTTCCATTAGGTTTAACGATATAATGAAATAATTAGGCATGAAATTAGACAGGGTATTATTTATTATAAATTATTTTTCTAATATACAAATATATCTAGTGTATATTTTAAAAATAATTAAAATTATTTGGATAATGTTTTGAAAATAATTATTCGCACTCCGCATCCAAACCACAACAAAGTTTCAACATAATTGTATATAAGTATATTTAAAGTAGATAACTAATCCCTCAACATGACTGAAAAAATTCATTTACTTATAATAACGTAATAATAACTTGCTTTTAATTTATCAATATATATATTTAATTATTATTACATTTTAGATATCTTTCCACTATCTGAATGCTGGTTTACTCTACATAATTATTAGTATTAATTTTTCACTAGAAGAAAATGAGCAGCAACATGAACTTGTGAAATTTATTCTGTCTTCATAGGATATAATTTTGTTCCAAATCATGTGTGTATTCCAAATTTTAGTAAATATTCAATAATTTAAATTTAATATTCAATAATGTACTCTTTAAAAATAAATATTTAAAATATATATACACTCATGTTTGTGAAAATTGCAACACCATGAAGGAACCATCAGAATGGAAGGAAATTTATTACACACGTTACTAAAGTGATAAAAACAAATGATTAGTTTGTTTCAGAGCAATGCAACAACAGTACTTGCAAAAAACCAATATAGTGTAAAGCCTCCATGAGCTGCAATAAGAGCTGCTATACATTGTGGCATCGAATCAAACAGGCTTGGATGTGTTCTTTGGGTATCGCCTACCAGGTTGCTTCTATCCGAGTCCACAGTTCATCGGTATTGGTTGCTGGATGACAATGATAGGATAGTTGCCAAGTAACCATATCCCAGACATGTTCAATAGGTGGCACATAGGGCAAACATGCAGGCCAGGGAAGAAGGGGAATCTCCCTTGCTTTGAAGATGACCTGGACATTTCTGGCAACATGTGGTTGGGCTTTGTCTTGTTGGAATATGGCTCAAGGAGTGTGCTCCAGGAAGGATACGATTTTAGCCTCCAAAACTTCCCTAATGTAGCAGTTGCTGTTGAGTGCCCACAATTCATAGCAGCCGAGATACCCAATTGCTCCCCAAACCATCATATCTATCGTTCGTTAAGTATGACGCTGGACAATGCAGTCTGGAATATGTTGCTCACCTCGATATCGTCTAATGGGTATGTGGCCATCTCTGTAATCCAAGCTGAAGCGGGCTCATTCGAAAACATGACATGGTGCCAATCTGCATACCAGTGGCTCATACTGTTAATGAGCCCATTTTAGCCTGAGGCATCAATGGTTTAGGCCCAAGGGAATCCTCTGCAAAGGAATGCATGCACGCAGTCCTCTGAGCAGCAAATGCCCGTCAAATTGTGGAACCAGACGATGTCAGACCTGTTGCAGTGTTTCAACGTTGTGCTAACACTCGAGTAGAAACTGAACAGTCCATCACTGCCATGTGGATGAGGTGTCTGTCATCCTGTAGTGTCGTCACCTTGTCACATTGTGGTCCAGTCACATTGTAGTGTTGTCACATTGTGGTCCAGTTCCAGATTTTCAACTTGTCCTGTTCTCATCAGTCAACTGCTTCCACACTCGCATCACTGTTGAGGCATTACGCCCTGTACCAGCAGCAATTTTATGATATGAAAATCCTCCTTCACGCGAGCTGATCATTTGGCCCCGTTCAAACTCCACAGCTTGCTTATAAGGCACCCTTTGACATCGACGAGGCATACTGACTCCAGTAGGCACATGTACAGCTCACTGACGATGAAAAACTACTTGTCTGGATCCACAACAGTCCTCTACTTATACGCTCTTGGGCGCTGACTTGTGCAATCATTCCCAAATTTTTAATCATTTGCATATCAAACCCTGCTTTACATTTCCTTAAGTTTCACTTCATTTGCATGTTTCCTTCATGGTGTTGCATTTTTCACCAACATGAGTGTGTGTGTGTATATATATATATATATATAGAGTGTTGTAATATATTACAAAAGAAGTAGATTTTTAATATTTCATAATAATTTTGAATTTTTTTTCCTTCACTTGTAATCTGCTTTTTTTGACTAATGACTTTCATGGGATAATATATTTCATGTAGTTAGATTCATAATCATTCAACAATTTGCTCCTTGATTATTTCATACTCTAATATCATGTTTTCATTCAAATGCAGCCAGACATGTAGCCAGGGAGGGGGCTCAAGGGGCTGAAGCCCTTCCCGAAATCTATACCAAAGAAAAGTCTCAAGAGTTGAAATCAAAGAACTAGTCATATCAAATCCCTTAGTAGTCTCTTACGACATCCAAGGGAAGCCAGGGAGTGGTGCTATTCTTACTATAGCAGACCATGACGAGGCACTTTTTCAAGGAATGAGCTCTCCTCGAAAGAAAATTCTGGCTACTGGCCTCAATACAGCATATTCATTGGCAAATAAAAAAAGTCAATGAATCTAGAAATTGATATTAATTACAAACTGAATAACAGCCAAATATGCAAATATAATATATTGAACTATTCAATCAACTGTTTTGAAACAATACCAAAACAACTATAATTTTATGGTAAAATTATATCAGTTCAGTTGTTCATGTTAGAGAAAAGATTAAAATAATTATCTAAGAACACTAACAAAAAAATAAAGTTACGTTATTTCTTTAAAAAAGTTAGAAATATTCCTACTTGATAGTACAGTCAAACTCGGCTATAACATGGTTGTTTAAATTGCTAATTCAGATATAACGCGATTTGGTCTTGGACCCCTTCTATTTTGGAAAAGGTGTATAATTGTAAAATTGCAAAATTTACCATATTTTCGCCCAAAAAAGTACGAAAATCGATTGATTTTAGAGAACTGCTCATGATTTACTACTGACAATTAATACTTATTGGGTAATACCGCTAATCCGAAGATGGCAGCGCCAAACCGTAAGAAAACAAAAATATGAAGATTTTTGGCCAATATAATCCATCAAAGTGTTGAAAAAGTAATGATTTAGAAATATTTATAAATATAAAATTCTTTCGCATCACTATGAATGATGTAGGTAATCACGAAATGACCATTTTAAATCGATTTGGAATCTCGTGGGCGATAACAGGGTTCAAGTATACGACATTTGACATCGCGAAGTAAAAAAAAGCTCAGGCAGATCGCGATCTTCGAGATCTTGGATCGGAAAGATCGCAATATAGCCGAGTTTGACTGTATTGCTTTTTCTAAATAACTATTGTTTTCAGTGTCTATTAATCTAAACATATGAATTTTCATCTGCAATTTGAAATTAAAGTACAGTTACCTGTGAAGACACCTCCAAATGCTGTTTTTACTCCACTGCTATTATTTAAAGCAGTCCTGAAAAAAAAAAATGAATAAACTAAAGCAAATGCAAATAGTTACATCATTTTTAACCAAAGGTTATGCTTCTAGTGTAGAGAAAATTACTTAGCTAATTTTGTACCATGAAATATTAAATTTTACAAAAATAAGTAAATAGTATGAACAAGATATTCACCTGGAAAAGCTGCCAGTACTAGGAAATGACGATACAAAAGAACCCATGACATTGCTGATTCCTAAAGAAGAAAGTTATTTATAACTTTACATAAATTATATTTATCTTATTAAATTATAATATAAAGAGAAAGCTTAATTACTACTTGAATTAAAATTTAAAAAAATCGTACCTAATGCTATCAATTCTTGAGTAGAATCTATAGTTTTCCCTTGAGCTGCAAAGTTTAAAAAGCATTTTAATACTGAATCATAAGGAACCTAAAATTTAAATTATAATAAAAAATCATTAGGTTATTATTATTATTATTATTATTGGGGATAAACATGCAAAGGAGTCAAATGTCAGGAATATGAACAACTACTGTATATGCTCCAATAAACGCCGAGACTCTTATTGTCGCCGGTCTCTAATAAGCACCGGGCTGCAGAGGGGACACGGCCAAATAGTAGCCGGTCTCTAACAGTAGCGAGGTCTTTGATATTTGCATACCGGTACTAGTGTAAGCGTCGGTATCTTTACAGTCGTGTGTAATACCTTCTGGTACATTGACTTACAAAACGGTCATTTCATATTGCCTTTAAGATTCGCGCGGTGGAATACGCGAAAGAAACTTCCAGTGAGGCGGCCGCCTGTCATTGCGGATTCGGACGACAAATAGCAGCGAAAGTACAGAAAGACATTGCCATTATCGTTAACAGTCTTATGTAGCATTGAAATTCAAATAGAGTAGCTGTTTGTAATATTAGCCAGTATTTATGTGTAAAAATATTGCGTTCTGAAGGGTTTTGTTAATAATGGCCGGCCTCTAATAGCAGCCGGTCTCTATTAAGCGCCGGGAGCCGAGGTTAGTTTTGCAAATAAATGCCGGGGGCCTCTATTGGAGCATATACGGTACTTGATGAAGTCCACTTGGAATGAAATAATTGTTAGAATAAAACTTTATTGCTAAGTAACATTGACTGTCCTAGTGATAATAAATAATTAGAAAGTGCATAAATTTCTTAGACACTTTAATTTGAAAAAGCAGTAATTTTTTAATTGATATTAGGAAAAAAAAAAATCAAAGGAATCCCTATTCACGTACGTAACCTATTTACATCCCCATTCGGATGCCAAAAGTTCTAACCTTCAGGCAGCGCAGCTGATTAAAGAGTTCATTTAACAAACAAGTAATTCTTTTTCTCAATATGAAAGGCAGTTACTTCTCTTTTCTTTTACAAATGAGAGATCTTGAGCTGTTTTTAATCAGCATAATGCTGACCTGCTAGTATCTTGTGATCATACATAGCAGCATCTGGTACATTGTCACAGAAAACCTGATTGTGCTTCTGTGCTTTTGGCTTCACCTGATGAAGGAGCCTCTCTTTCTAATGCTGCACTGAATCGGAAACTTCTACTGCTACTGCCATTGCTTTTCAACATAATGTAATGTTTGCTTGTGTCTGCTACTATGGAAATCCCATAAAATTACATCTTTCTCTTCCAAATGTAGTTCTTCCATTGGCCTCAACATCTGTCATTCTCTTTCTGTTGCATGCTAGGCAATGTCAAAACTGCAACTGTTCTTATTGTCAATGCAGCCTTGAGGAACTGGCTAAAACTCTTCTTTTACCTGCTCCAGTGATGTCAATGAACTGTCTCTTCTTATGTCTATCGCTATGGCTTATGTGCCCTATGGCTTATGTGTTCCAAGGTAGAGTGAGTTTATTAGTAATCTTGTTTGAAGAGTAACAATTTTCTTCCATTCCTCTACAATTTATGTTGTCTTTCATGTTTGTGCTGACAATTATACTTGTAGCAAATTTAAACTATTCAAATATTAATCCCTTTCAACATTAGTCAAACATTAAACTTCAGTTTACAGTCTATAGAAAATCCACCCATACAAATAATACATAGTGGATTATAAATCCAACATTCCCAACCATATCAAAAGTAATATTTTGTATAATCATTTCTCTAGAGCCCTTAAATTAACCACTAAGAAGGATCTCCTTCAGAAAGAAATTGACCACTTATATAACTTTTTCTGGGATCCAATTATCCTATTAACTTTATCTAAAATATTCCAATAAGGCCAAATATTATAAGCATAATCCTAATAAAAAGAATAATTTACAGGATTATAACAACTGTGCAATTATTCCATATGTGCAGGGTATTAATCATACCGTAAAAACTCTTCTAAGGTAATATAATATTCGAGTAATCAATAAAACAAATAATAAATTAAGATACCGTAGTTCTAACAATAAAAAAGACATTCACAACTCCACCAAAATAGTATGTGCCATCCAATGCCATAATTGCGATAAAAAAAAATACAAAGGTTTTACAACTCAGTCTCTTTCATAAAGAATGAAACAGCACCTAGTTAATTTATAAATAAAGATGAATTTAAATCTATTTTATACTTACATAACAAGAATACTACCCACACCCGCAATTTCAATCAAATTGAAATAATTAGACCAGCTCCCACCACTTTCTCTCTCACCTTAAGGGAGTCCTGGCACATTGCCAACTCCCCTACCATCAAAATAATGAACTATCCAACAACATTATAAAAAAAATTATTTAAACTCATTTCACTACTCCCATTTTCACTTATGAAAATAGCCTCTAGCTGGGCTGAAACATCCCGTTTCAACCTTTTAAATGTACGACGACAAATTACATTAGTAATTTGGATTCAATACTAATTTTGGAATTCTCACTCAGAATAAATCAGTCAAACTGTTTAAGTTTCCTTTTCAAAACTTCTTCATTAGTTAACTGGATGAGAAAAAATGAATTTATGATTATTAAGTTTGATAATATGAATATAGTAAATAAGTTGAAATATAGTTTCCTAAGTTTCTAGTTCATTACAGATGAGAAGCAAATCTTGCTATTTATGACTCTGTAGATGTAAATGCAGTATAAGAATATGATTAATTGTGCCACGATTCGCTTTTGTGTATACATGAAAGCATGTAAAAAGTTATAGTAAAAAAGATGAAAGAGTTTTAGATAACCAAAGCAATATAAATTCCTAATTACATTCACAAATAACAAGCATATTTAAAGAGAGAGTATATACTTACCAAAAACTTTTGCTATGGCAACATGTTCCAGGATTGCTAGTAAAGGTATCAATGCTAAGCTTGTATCTAACTCCTGTAAATGAGTTGTTTTTTAAATTTTAGTTTTTTGAATTGCTTTACTCAAAAAATAATTTAATTAAAAAAATTAGGGAAGTATCTTTCCTAAATTTATAAACAAAAAACTTAATTTTTTTTCAATGCAAACTTTTTCAACCAAGCCATATACAGAAACAAGGTATAATTAACAGATAAGGGAAAATTATTATGATAACAGACTGAGATGTGAATATAACCTTATGTAAATATAAAATATATCATACTAAATGGCAACAATTGTTGGAAACAAACACATCAACCTCTCAATGGTCTGCCCAATTTGAGAGACCCCTTTTACCATTTTTGTAAGCTCTAACATGCTCTCTTAAGTCTGATTTTCACTAGGCGGAAGGTGTGCTTGCTGTTTCTCATCTCTCAATGAACCGCTGTATGTTATGTTCGTTTTCAATAGAAATACTGGTTGACAGTATACCCTATAGATTTTAACCTCCAAAACTGACCAAGAGCTAAATTTGGGCCGTCTCAGTTAGAGGTGAAGCAGCGAAAACAATAAATCATCCCCTTCTTCTAAAGACAGCATTAAAAATAAAGGGATTCTGGCAAACACCAAAAGCCGTGACCTTGACTAATCATTTCCCAAGTGATCGATAAGGACCCTCCGAGAGCTCCCTCGAACATTTCATCACTTGGTGTAAATGGAAACTCGGCTGTCCTATGTTAATTCTATGGAAGAGACACTTATTCGATCTTCAACTGAACGGCACAGCAGACACCTCACAGCAACACAGCCCCATAAGTGAAAACCGGCCTTTAATCATTGTACCAATGTTCTTCAGGTGTTACCAAAATATATGGAACCACAATTTCTGCACTTCAATTTATATATTACTCCAGTACAATATATAAATTTTAAATATTTTCTCCATATAGTTTCTAATTTGGTTCTGAATTAATCTCCTCCCTTTAACACACACTAACTTTATATTACTTTTCTTACAAATCCAACGAATAGAACTACTAAGTTTAACATCATATTGGATCTTTATAAATTTCTGATAGGTTTCTTCACTTTCTGTTAAATTTTGTTTACTTTTTTTTGTTCTTAAAAATTATAAATAAATGAATATCCTGTATGCTTTTACACAACTTTCAATAAAAACTACAGGATATTCATTTATTTATAATTTCTTATTCAAGATATCTATTTTGTCATTCCATAATTGCATATTTTTTGTGTGATCAGTGATTCTATTTAAATAATTATTAACAATTGCTCTCTTTACTGCTATGCTAAAAATGAGCAGGTCAAATGATCAGTTGATCATAATGGCATCCTATCTCTTTCCCATGTGTTAGTGTTATCCTTTTCATGAAGACAGAATGCACATAATAATTTGAAACTGTGAAAGCTACTCATTTCAAATGTCCTTTAAGACATGTAATTTAGTAATCTGAAAGCAACAAATCAGCTGAGTTTTTGTTTCCTCATTTCTAATTCTACTGGTACACTGAATAAATTAACAGCTATTTCATGACCTTTATTCCTTTTGCTGAAGCAATTGGTATATATGTTATCTGTTATCTTATCGTTATTGTCGTAATTTGTGTGCAAGTCTTTATATTATTACTGCTATTTCCTAAGCATTAAAAAAACAAAAAACAAAAAAAACAACAGACAACAGCACAATAAGCCTTCTATACAATGAAAGCTGATAATATTTGATAAGATTATTTCAATTTTCTCTATATATCAATTGGTTGAAAAAGTTTCCTAAAGAAGAAACTTTTCACTAATAAATATTGAGAAGTTATTATTTATCAGTGAATTGTAATTTATCTCTAATTAAACATCAACCAAATTATTTGAAATACTGTTAAGTAAATTTACTTATTTAATTTTTCTTTCATGGAAAAAAACCATCATTCACGTAAGTCTAGTTTCTGTGGCTTCATTCTATAAGGTCCAGTATCACTTTTGGCAATTTGGAGCATTTAATACCACTGTATTGCATTGTTTATGCTATGTAACCAGAACCATGCCAACATGAATCTAGGTGCAAATTCTTTTCAGGGCCCGTTCACTAAGGACTTGAAAATTTTTAAATGTAACTATCCTTATACCTGCAAGGTTGATAGTTACGTTTAGGTACACCTACAAACTATTTGGCAGTCAGTCAATGATGCTAAAATTTCCAATCACAAGCCCAGGTGCACTTACATCTGCTGCACAATCCAAAGTCACACCACTGTATGTATCATAAAATGACCACTGCCATTATAAAAAATAACTGATGAAGATACGAGGTGTTTTTCTTACAAGCCCTAATAAAAATTTGATTATTTCCAAAAGGACAAATGTTTATATTAATCTTTCTTATATTTTATACACATGAACAATTAGGCACATGAAATGAACAAAAATTTTCAAACAAACTTTAAATCTCATTTCATGTTTCTTGGCATTGGCTTTTTTAGAACCAAAACATAATAAAACGTGCATTAAAGCTTTTCATCTAAAATAATATAAACCCTTTAATTATAAGGTTCATGGCTAACTGATTGGTTTATTGTAGAATAAATAAATGAGTAAATAAATAAATCCAACATCATCCTTTGTTGTTATACTTGGAAACTTACCAACAATAACAACTGTTTTATGATTCCAAACATTTTTGCATGAATTACCTTTATATCAAAAATTCAATTTTAGATACATTGGGGGAGCAATAACACTGCTAAAACACAAGGTTTTCAAACTGACAATAATTAAGGAAAAAAAGGGCAATTGGACTATCACATCTTCAACTGACACCTAATGACATATTCTAGGAAGAAATAAAGATAATTTCTACGAATTGTTGAGATCAACTAGACTTTCAACAGGAGATACTGAAGTTAGCACTAACTAAAAATATAAATTCAACTTTAAAGTGTGTGGAATGAATATTTATCAAAAGTCGAACAATAAATTTTTTTTTGTTATTTTTAAATGTGTAAAATATGCTTAATGAATTTCAGAAGATACACACTTGGGTTTATTATTATTATTGTGCTGTTTTGGAGTTGTTGACTCAGTTCATACGAAATGAAGGGATTTTGTGACAACCTCACTCAAGGCTTGGTTTGAAGTTCATAATTATGATTTCTGCACCTTGGGAATAATAAATAATTTCAAAATTTAGACAACTTCTGAATGTAAGATTTCAAATTACTGTTAATTAACCAGTTGCCATCATCATGATAACTATTTCAATTCACTATAATTGGTAAATTTCCTGATATTCTATAAAAACAGGAATATTTTTGGAATTTTTTTTCTGCTTATACCTTATTTATAAAATGTTATCAATTGAACAGACAATATCTATTTCAATTCAAGCTTAAACCACTTTTATATAATAATTCATGTAATACTTGAGTAATTCTAATTCAATGTTTCTAATTGACTGCCTAAGTTTTAACCTTTTTCCATTCTATTTTAAAGATTTTTTTTCTTTCCGACTAGAATATTATGTGCATGTATTCAGTTATATCCAGACCTTAAACCAATGATTAACTCTAGTTGATTAGTATCAGTAACTAAAAAAACCCCAACTGAGCCATTAAAATACATACACACACACACTGGCTAAAAAATTATTAATCTAAGATAGAACAGATAAAACAAAAGAAATGGGTTAAACGGGCTGACAAATTTCATTGAAAATGTCTGTAAAGCCCAGCATAGAATAATCAAAAAACACAATTGCCTTTCTGATTCATTTTACAGGGAGGATTAGGGAACAGCTGTTTCACCCTTCTACGGGATCATCAGCCCTAACCCGCCTCCTTCGATAAAATGAATCAGAAGGCGCAATCCTAAGAAAAAGTCAACAGCCAACCTGGCTGTGACTTCCCAAAGACAAAATTTGGTTTATTGCCTTTTGCCTTTGGGAGGTCACAGCCAGGTTGGCTGTTGACTTAACCTTTGGAATGCGCCTTCTGATTCATTTTATCGAGGGAGGAGGGTTAGGGCTGATGATCCTGTAGAAGGGTGAAACAGCTGTTCCCTAATCCTCCCCATAAAATGAATCAGAAAGGCAATTGTGTTTTTTGTTTATTCTGTGCTGGACTTTACAGATATTTTCAATCAAAACAGATAAAACTTTTGTCTCATCATTGACCCATCCCCCCAACGAGAAAACTTACTTGAACAATTTGTAGAAATCCCACAGTTTCATTGTTGCGCTGGATACTGAACTCAGGAAACTGGAATGGAGGAAGACCTGACTGGACGTTACCAGTAAGTGTAAATACATTTTTATCATGTCTATCTAAGACATAAGCTACCAAGGCAGCAATTACTACTACAAATGCATTGCGACCTAAAAATAAATAAGTTTAACCATTAAAAACAAAATGAGAACAATACAATTTTTAATCACATACTAGTTGAACTTGAGAATAAAAAAAAATAATAAGTACCAATAAAGAAAGTTTCCTTTGTTTACTTTATTGCTCTCCTATATCCTACTATGATACCAATAAAAACCTCATGAATCAATCTTCTTTAATCAATTAAAAAAAGTTTTATTTGTTTAGTTTACAATGTAATTTCGCCATTACAGCAAATGAAACTGGAAACTAGATTTAAAAACTAAATTACTTGTACTTGTAAGGAAGCATGATTCAAGTTCTGATGATAAAGTTATCAAGAAGGTAACAGATAGTAAAGGTTTAAGGATACATATTTTACATAAACAATTTAACAACATAAAATTAGAAAGTAAAAAAAGAAGCTGAGAAAAAAAAAACAAAAAAAAAACTTAAATTATAGAAGAAAAACAGAATAAATGATACAGAATAGAATACGAAAAAGAAGAATGACAATACAAGAAGAAAAACATCAGAAGAAGAAAATCGTAAGATGAAGAAAAAAAAATAGATTTGGATGGAATGTCGAGATCATGTGTAGTCTGCTAACAAGAGGAACCCACTGACACTATTTCTTTCACTTCTCTTAATCCTTCACGCCCATCCACTGAGTGTGTTTTTCCTGTTTTGATATTTTAATATTTCTCTCACAAAATGGGTTTTCCATTCATATTGTTTCATTCACATTGTTTCCTCAGTCTTGACAAAGGCATTTGTATTAATGTTGAAAGGCCTTGACTCCTCATCAAAGCAATACAAGAGAAAGCACAATTTACATTTTTTTTTCTCCAAGAAAAGCTCTGGTAATATTTCCTTTCTTTCTTTTTTTTTATTAAATCAAAACTTCAGCAATATTTAATGTAAGCATTACTATAATCTTTTATTGCTTTGAAAAGTTAAAGCCTGCTCTTAAAAGGATGAACTGAAGAGATAAAATTAATTAGATCGAATTATCAGCCAGCAAGCACTGTAAGAGACATGAAGAGAGTAAACACAAATAACTGATGAGAGATCAGGTTAGAAAGTAAGCCAAGACAAATTTGAAAGGACACTTTGTTTCTCTGCTAAAGAAATAGGCCACAGTTAATGACAAAAGCGAACTGGTCTCTGTGTTTGAACAAATCAAGATTCTTTAAAGTGATTCATTTCTTTAGTGAAAGAGAATTTAAAAAGAAAAATGCAAGCTTTAATTAGAGCTATAGATCTTCCACAGGAGCAACAGATGATTAAGTTTCATCCCCGAAGCCCTGTGTGAAGTTAATTAAACACTCTAAAATCTTTGTTCCAGCTGTACATCTACTTCCTGTAGATAGTGCACTTGTACAACATTCATATTGAAGGTTAACAAGTATCAAAAGGATTTAAAGGAGAGCTAAGGTGTAACTAGCTTTTAGCAATATGTTTTTTTGTTTTATCTTTGCCATTAATATCAAGTTCTTGAACTCCAAGGACATCTGGTTTATATCAGCATGGATAGGTAGCAAGAAGAATGAAATGCCGCCACTTTTCTGAAGATTGTTAAAAAATTATTCCTAACATTAATTAGAATAGTTTATTGCACTCTTTTTTAATTCTACTTAAATACTGAAGCTAATTAAAAAAAACAACCTCGAAATACTAATAATACCTGTGCTTATAAGCCAGATAAATTTCCTTGCAATTTTCTGGCTAAAGGTGATTGGAATATCGTCATCTCCCCACTGAATTCTACTGAGTCTCTGAAATAAAAAGAAAAAGAAAAAGAAAATATGAGTTTACAAGTAGACCTATGATATTTTATAAAAATAATATACTATAACATACATTTATACTTAATTTTATGATTTCTTCATGGGTAAATGTAATATTAAGCAAAGTTTTATGAACAACATTTAATAATATTCTTAACTATCCACTTTTCTTTCTTTATACTTGAAATTTGCCTTTCTTTCAGTTGTAGCCACATAAACAATTACAAAAGTTTCAGAAACATAAAATTAAAAAGTGACAATTAAGAAAACTTTTTCAGAAATATTTCCTGTTTTTAAAGACAAGTAAATTCAATCTTCATGAAGCTATTAAGTTTACAAAAAACTTATACACACATCGGATAAAAAATTAAAACACCTGAAGTACATTGTACCTAATAGTGAATTTTTCAGGATGATAACTAACGAGTGCATTGGACCTTCACTGTCACTGACTGGTACGACGAGCATACCACGGAGCTCTCCCACCTTCCCTGGCCAGCCAAGTCCCCAGATTTGAATCCTATTGAAAGTCTGTGGGATCAACTGAAACAGCGGAACAAGTGGAGTCATAGGCATTCTAGAACCATCGCCAAACTTCGGGATGGGATGCTGGCAATGTGGCTCGATGTGAATCTCATCCACAGGCTTGTTGAATCCTTGCCACTGTGAATTACTGCTGTCATTCGTGCCAAGTACAGACCAATTCACTACTAGCTACAATGTACTTCAGGGGACCAATTTTTGTCCAGTGTGTGTATAAAAATTGATGTAAACTCTTTCATTAAGCTTACTTTATCATTCCATAAGTAGAAGCTTCAGACAGGATTATTATAAAAGTAAGTGATCATCTTTTGATATTATAAGTTTTAAATGATTATATTAAATCTAAAGATGAAGAATATTTATTATTACCCTCAAAACTAATAAAATAGCCATGCATTTTAGGCCTAAAACGAAATCCCAGACTCTGTAAAAAAAGGAAGAGAAAGAAAGATTATATTTAAAAAAAAATAATCAAGAAAACAATCAGAAAACAAAAATATGAATGCCAATGTAAAAATTTACTACTGTCTCAGATATCTTCAAAGAAACATACAATACTACATAAACTACAAATTTTCGTGTTTTTCTTTATCAAGCATAGAATATAAATGAGTAAATAATATGAATTACAAATGATATGAAAAACAATCAATACAAACGTGAACAGCTTTCTGATTATTTCAGACAATGTATTCAGGCATAATTTGTTAAACAAAATCCAATGTTGAAAAAACAATAAGAAATAATTAATCAAATACCTTTATTATGTAATGAACCATTGATTTTTGCATTTCTTATTAATGCAAATACTTCGTATCTAGCTAAGATAGTTAAAATATTATGTGCTTATGACCTTTATTCCTATAGTAGTAAAACTTCTACTTCTTTCTTAGAGCAGTGTGTATTTATTCAACAATGTTCTACTAATTCTGAACTTTTAATATCACCATTTTAAAAATCTAATAAGGTCATTTATCCTCTCCTGAATCAATCTAGAAGTCTCTCCACTATAAAACATGTTGCAATTAGCACAGTTAATCTTATAAATAGCCCTATGTTTTGTTTCTATTAACATTTCGGATAATTAAATGTTCTATTTTAAAATGTTGTTGTTGTACGACAGTGATACCATAATTCAATAACAATTTCCTTATTTTTCCCAACTTCTTCAATTCAGGGCATAGTTTTGTACCAAAAATTCACTGTTTCTATTGCCATTAAAAGAATTGACTTCAGATGAAAATTTATTCAGAACTGAATTATACAATTTAAAAATTTATTTTCACTGAATGATTATCCCATAAAGTAAAATTGAACATGTAATAAATGATTATCATAAATTTAAAATTAAAGAAGTACTAAAGTTTTAATATAATAATGCTGTTGTATGAAAATCAAATATTTTTTTTTTAGTTGGGAAATAAGGAAATTATTATTGAATTATGGTTTTACTGTCGACAACAACAATGTTTTAAAATAAAAAAAATAATTATCCGAAATGTTAATAGAACAAACATGGGGCTATTTACAAGATTAACTGTGCTAATTGCAACATGTTTTACAGTGGAGAGACTTCTAGATTGATAATCCAGGAGAGGATAAATGACGATATTAGATATTCTAAAATGGTGGTATTAAAAGTTTAGAATTAGTAGAACATTGTTGGATAAATACACACTGTCCTAAGCAAGAAGTAGAAGTTTTACTATATGAAGAGGATGATTTATGTAGGAAGATAATGAAGCTATGTTTATTCAAAATTGTGTATGTTTTAATAGAAATAAAGGTGTACACAAATATAATATAATATTTTTTATTATCTTAGCTAGACAAGAAATATTTGCATTAATAAGAAATGAAAAAAATCAATGGTTCATTGCATAATAAAGGTATTTGATTAATTGCTTCTTATTGTATCTCAACATTAGATTTTGTTTTTCAAATTATGATTGAGTATATATTATCTTAAAAAATGCTTAAATAATACTGTTCATGTTTGTATTGATTATTTTTCATATCATTTGTAATTCATATTATTTACTCACTTATATTCTATGCTTGATAAAGAAAAACATGAATAAAGTTTTTCAAAAATTCGTAGTTTACGAAGTATTGGATGTTTGAGAAAATAAGGCAAAAAAAGGCCAAAGTTTAACGTGCTGTGAGATGAATTGAAGAAACCAAAAAGAGACAAGAAAACAAAAGAACAGCACCTGAATCAAATAGAAATTGCCTTTCCGATTCAATTATTAGGAGAGAGTTGGGTACGGCCGTTTCGTCCTTCTACGGGCTTATCAGCCCAACCCTGCCTCTCCCGATAAAAAGAATCGGAAAGATTGGCAGTGGCTCTCAGCAAAAGGATCTTGCCTTTCCGATTCTTTTTATCGGGAGAGGCAGGGTTGGGCTGATGAGTCCGTAGAAGGACAAAACGACCGTACCCAACTCCTCTCCTAATAATTGAATCGGAAAGGCAATTTCTATTTGATTCAGGTGCTGTTCTTTTGTTTTCTTGTCTCTTTTTGGTTTCTTCTATTGGATGTTTCTTTGAGATATTATATTATATTCATCTCAGGGATGTGGAATACTAGAATTAATCTTATAAATTTAAGATTATGCAATGTCTCACTACCTAATGCAGAATAAATAAATAAATAAATAAATAATAAAAGCCTCCATCTTTTAACAATTTTTCTCCATTTCGATTTCAGGATCAGCAATGCCTTCTAATCATTATCTTCTAATTACAATCAGAGAATAATAAATGAAAAAACGTTGATTTTTATCTTTCTAAACATCTGTTCAACAGAGAAGCTAACAAAAAAAAAAAAAAAAAAAAAAATCTTTATTGAATGCTTTAAAATCTCTATCATCAGCACTTGATAATAAATACAAGTACATATTAAATGAGTTAATTACAGTTATCTAAATTTAATAAAAGCAGAGATAAGAAAAAAATAATTTTCTTCTTCTAAATTCTCAAAAATCTTCTAGCTGAAATTGATTCAGAAGATTAAGAATTTTTCTTCAAGATTTTTAATTAAAATTGAAAATAAATGTTAAAACAACATAAAGTTAAGACTTGTTGAGGCTTTTATTAACATTTGGAGTTTTGCAGTTGTGACATATTTCTAACATTTTTTTTTTTTTTAATTTACTAGTTACTTAATCTATATTCAAATAATTTTCAATATCATTTTCTATGAATCATTACATAGTTTTATGAAATCTTGTATTTTTAGATTTCCAAAGTAGAAATTACTATTGAATATACTGATATTAAGTAAATATTAATGCTATACTTATTTTATTTTTTACAGCTAATTCCCTGTTGAGCCCACATTTTTATTGGTGTATTAAAGAAGTCTTATCTCGTAGATAACTATGTCACAGTATCCTAAACCTTTGTACTTACTCTATGTTAATTGCGGAAAAAGTTAATTTTTATTTATAAATGAAACTAAAGATTAAATGTCGAAGTTATACTGGATCATTAAATTAACTTGTTGTCAGGGATTAGCCTGGAGGATTTTTTTGTTCTTCTTATCTTGCTTGTCAATTTGAAAGGGTTAGGAATGAATAAATCTATAAGATCAAAGTTTCCACATTTCATTACTACTGTTATTTCAAAAATGTACTTTTAAGTTCATCGACATAGTTGCTAGTTTATTCAAAGTAACATTTTATACAAAGCATTGTCAGGGATCTAATAAAACAAGATACACTCAGTAATTGAATGAATGAATAAATCAATCAATAAATAAGTCATTCACAACATTAAAAAACTTTCAGAATTGAGTATCAAAATCAGTGAACTGAAGTAAAATCAATAGGAGTAAAGATTTAATGTGCAAAATAATTCTATTAAGATGACAAGGAATCATGCACAACATACCGGTAATCAAAAACTCAAAAAATACATTGAATATTAAAAAGCCACAATTAGTTTCGGTAATGATCATTACCATTAAACGATTACCTAAAAAAGTTTTTGAAGAAGAATTATGCAGGATTGAACTGTTATTAAAAGGCAATGGTTACCCTTCTTTATTTGTTCATAGTTCATAAACTGTACAATAATGATAGCACCACAATTAGGACTCAATTTTTTGCTTATGTATCATTGCCACACTGTTTGCAAAATTTCAATAATCTAACTAGACTTTTTAAGCCGTAAGGATAATCACAACTTCTAAATCTAATACTACTATCAGAAGACAATTCAGAAACTCCGAGAGGAATTATCGAACTCCATGGACAGCAAAAAGTAACGTTTTTGAAATTAGCTGCAAAAATAATCCATGCATTTATATTGGGAGATCCATAGGGCTCTATTTGTTCGTATAAAGGAGCATGAAAGGGCCTAATGATGCAATGATGATACGTTCTCCACCATAACCCATCACAGTTAGTATGGTCACATTTTGGACTTTCAGAATCTGGTCATATTTGCCGAAGAACTTGGCAGTTTTAAAAGAAAATGTATTGAATCTATATTAATTCAAGAATTACCTGACTGTGATAATGAAGGATTAGCCATCAAATCTGTATCTACTTACAATTTAATGAATTTGAATATAAAGAAAATGTGTAATATGATTTTGCTTTTTCTCATTTTTCTTTAGAATTTATATAGACAAATATAAATGAGAATGTTAAGTTTCAAAATTCTTTTTCAGTTTTGAATGATCTGCCATAACTGCTTCTCACCTCTGAGTAAATAATGTGTTCCATTTGCTGAGCAATTACTCTCCCACCTATGTCATAGTTAACTAAGTCCACCTGACCAACAATCCTGATTGGCTGTTGATATTAATCTGTTTGAATTAATTACTATTGGATGTATATAATGAGTTGTATTCATTATTGTATTCCACTTGAAAATGGTCATGAGCATTACCAAAAGTAATTGTGGCTTTTTAGTATTAAATGTATTTTTTGAGTTTTTAATTATGTTGTATGTGATTCCTTGTCATCTTAACTGAAATGAAATCAGATTAATTTCAAACTGAAATACAAATGTAAATAATATTGGAGTTCAAAACAAAAAACATTTCTAGTAAAACTGAAAAGTAAAGTTTATATATAAAAACTTACTTGGTTTGACCAATTTTTTGTGAGACATTGTAGATAACTGAGACAAACTGATCAGCATCAAATTTCAAGCCTAATAGTCCCTAAAACAGCAGAAAAAAAGAATTTAAAATATTTTGAGCAAAGCTCTTCAAATTCATTTTCATCAAGCATGTTGTCTTCTACATTTGTTAAAAATATAAATACTGTACATTACATTCTTTATACAAATACATTTTTCTTATTATAAAACACCTTCAGATTCTCTAATCAATTAGGATACAATTAAATTTGATTTATTAAATACCTAATTAAATCTTTGATTGCAGGCATCTTTATAACAGTTAAGAAGGCCAAAGTATTGAGATGTGAATCAATGGTTTAAAGAGGGATAATAAATGCATCCTATGTTCAGAAAAGAAGAGACCACTATTGGTTAACAGTGAAGATGAGAACCGGTTGTCACAGCTGTCCAGAATAACAGATAGCATTCCTTCATTTAATGAAGATCATATCTAGAGCACATGGATATTCTCGAGAATTGGATCAGTGATCTGGCCTCTAAGTGTACTTTAATATCATTAATAATGGAAATCAAAAAACTACATCTTGAAAAAAAAAAAAGAAAAAGAAAAAGATAATTAAAAAGAGTCTGATAAGCTCAGTTTGCAGCTTCATCTTACCAAAAGACAGATTTTTGTACAAAATAGCAAGAAGGACATCTGTAAACCAGATTGTTCACATAACAAGGAAACAGAGCAGTAGTAGTATTATGACATAAGGATTGCTGTCGAGCACATCGTTATGTTCCTCATTCTTACTGACAATACCCTCATTGCCAAGATCCTATCAACCATAGCTTCAGATCTGCGTAGTGCCTATACATCTAATTGGCATAAGAATCATATACAAACATTTCATGTGCTCCTGATCCTCAAATTTCTGCAAACGTGAATCCTATAAAATTTTGTAGGATGCAATTCTCCAAGACATTAGCTGGCTCATGTCAACACATAAATTTCAACATATAATTTGTAAGTATGTAGAGACAATGCCAACATGGGAGCAGATATGTTATTGGCAATCTATTAACTTGATAACTATTAGCTAATAGCCAAGTTATTGTATTGATAATAAGCTATTTTAATAATAAAGTTGTGTAAATAAGCAACTGAAACCACAAATCTCAATAATCACCTTCGGAACAATGGAAATAAAAACATCTTCTATAAAGATGAGGAAAAAAAAATTATTTAATCTTCAAATTACTAAGATTTTACTACATATGTTTCATTAACTGGAAGGGTCCAGAAATTATGTAGCCATAACAAAAGAAATAATAAGTAATATTGTCTGAGATTAATTTTTAATAATTAACAAGCATACCTTGATTTGGGTCGTGCCAATAATTATAGCTGCTGCAGATGAAAATCCACTAATTACTGGAATTGATATGAAGTCAATAAGGAAGCCTAGAATATATTGAACCAAGATATATTGCATAAAATAAAGTTAATAAATTCTAATTTGAAATAAGTATTGATACAATAAGTAAAATAATGTAGTTATGTAAGAAAAATATAAAAACAAAACATAGAAATAATTAAAAGAAATTACTATAATAGGGATAAAAATTAAAACAAAATATGTTTAGTTAAATGAAGAGTGAATTATATCCAAAAGGTTTTTCCATTTTAAGACTAGTCAAGATGAGTAAGAAAAGGCCATTGCTTGGAATTTACCACTAACTTGAGTCCCTTATATGCATAAGATAGGAAAAATGAATGCAAGAATGGCTGGGAAAATATAAAAATAAGGAAAAATCTCTTTATATTGCACTTTGCCCACAAGAGCCTCCACTAAAGTTGAAAGCATATCTCTCAGCATATTGTTGTTCTAATATTATATTCTGTAAGCAAAATTACAGATGAAGCAGCTAACTAATTTATTTTTTCTTATCTACTTCACTGCTTGTTAAATACAAGTTCAAAAAAAAAAGCTGCTATTATCATTATCTGTTATTGATATGCATTGAATAATCAAGCAGCAATAATGGTAATAATACCATTTCAACTTTGAAGTTAAAAAAAAAAAGGGAGAGTATTTTGTAAAAATTAGAATTAAAAATTATTTATTTTCTTTCTGTGGTAATACTGATTCTGCAGAAAGAAAATAAAGGATTTTTAATTCTAATTTTTAATTCAGGAGAATCTAACTGAAGGTTAAAGGACCCCATCAACATGAAGGTCCAAGGTTGTGTTTGAGATATAAGATTGCAATGAGTCTCAACAGACAAACAACAGAAGATCAAAAGGAAATATTAGAAGCTGTGGATATACCTAGTTCAACTAGAAATAAAATGGAAAATGCTTTTCATATTTGTTTAAATAGAAATCATATACAGTGCAACTTGGATAATTCGAAGCTGAAGGGACCACTACAAAACTTCGAATTATCGAAGTTTTCGAATTAAACAAGTTACATCTTTTAACTTTAATTTCAGGTCCACTGAATGCTTGAAAAGATTATTCTGTCAATAAGTAAATATTTATTCAGAAAGATCATGGTATGAAAGACTTAAACACTATATGTATGTAAACAAAATAAGATTTATATTACGTAAGCTACAGTACATATTACATTCAATACAGAAAATTATAGTTTTTCAAAAAATTTGCAATGTCTGATTGTTTTGTAGAATTCAGTCGCTTAAGGTTAGCAAAATCATCAAGCATGTTTAGTGAACGGAAAACAGCTGCACTTACGTTGGTTTGCCCTTCAATGTACCGATGAAATTTTGCGCTATCCCGTACTCGTTGGCGATTTGGCATTTCTTCTTCACACCCTTTTCCACCTCGCGAATGACGGCGACCTTTTCAGCGAACATTAAATTCTTACACGCATGGTTTACTGAAAGACATGGTGACACTGACAGCAGGAAGCTCGAATGGCGTCTGAAGCGTCAAGTGTCGAATGGCGTCACGTGTCGAACGGTGGCGGGAAGGGATTTCAGTTGTCACGTGTCGAATTTCTTAACGATGAAACACCAAAAAGTCGTTATGGTTCGAAATTTTTTATAAAAAACTTTGAATTAAGGAAGTTGAACTTCGAATTATCCACGATTTTTTAACATTGATTTAATAAGAAATTCAAGGGACCAAGAGAAATCTTCGAATTAATCATGATTTCGAATTAAAGACTTTCGAATTAGCCAAGTTCCACTATATATACATTACACTAATGGACCGGACAGTGCGCTTCATTGGAAACATGTGAAAGTGTACCTGATTTAAGAGTGGGATGGGCACCCACCTGCTGAAATTACATTAGCCACCCTGTGGGGCATGCTTTCCACAAAGTTTTGATACAGAGCTAAGGGTTTTTATGTCCATTCCTGCTTCAAGAACATGGCCAGTGCAGCTGTAGATGTCGGACGTGGTCCCCTGGTCCTCAATCGATGCTCTAACTCGTCCCATAAATGTTCGATAGGGTTTAGGTCGGGACTCTGAGCAGGCCATGGAAGCAGCTTTACAGCCATCTCTGTATACCACTGCTGGACAAAGGCTGAAACATGGCAGGGAGCATTGTGATCCTGAAAGTAACTATCGTCATTTCCAAGCATTTGCCAGAGAGTAGGAACAACCCGATTATCCAAAATGTCTTTGTAGCCTTCGAAGTTCAAGATTCCCGCAACAACATGCAATGATCCCAGGCCATATTATGAGAATCACCCCCACAGCATGATTCCCCCACCGCCGAACTTCACAGTTGGAACGATGCACTCGGGTAAAAGACGTTCGCCTGGCATTCGCCACACTCAAACACGTCCATCCGACTGGAAGAGAGTGTAAGGTGATGAGGCACGTTACACTCTATAAAATTGTTTTCCACTGCTCTACAGTTCAGTTGCGACTTTGCAAATACCACTCGAGTCTGGCGGTTCTGTTGAATGGTGAGATGTGTGGTTTGTGGATTTTAAGGGCGTTCAATTCCTTCCGCAATGTATTGTGATTGCGATGTATTCCGCAATGTAACCCCTGATGCCTGTTGAAACTCACTGATCACGTACGCACATGCACTTTGATGATCTCGTCTGATTTTATGTAAATATGCAGGTGTCCGGTCCATCACTGTAGGATAGTGTATATATATATTAAACAATGTTTAACAATGAAATTGAAATAGATTATTTTTTCTTTGTTTTGAAATTATTAATTGATTACAATGCATTATTGACTGCTATGAATATATGTGATTGAAATTAAATTTAACGTGCGTACAAGATTATTACATAACAGAAAAAAGAAACGCACATAACTAAACAAAAAGTTATGTTTTTCGATTATGTTATGAATATATTTATGAGACAATCCCACTCGTACAGACCTCCAGTCGCGATGCTTGGCTTCCCTGCCACCCACATTCACCACATAAGAATAAAAAACACCCCACTCGTACAATCACAGTAAACTTGAAAAATAATCTGTAGTCATAAAAACTGTTTCCCATTGTAAAAAATAATGATTTAATAAAAGAGTTACAGAGATAACTCTCTCTCTCTTCTTCGCCTTTTTCCTGATTTTTATATGTATGGGGTAGGCATTATTCAGCTCAATATTCCACATAGGCTGCAATTACGACGAGTGTGCCACTTTCCAAAGGCATTTTAGAGCTACTGCCAGGTGAAAGAAAGAAGACAAACGCACAAGAAAGGGAATAAACATCCATGACGGTACAGGATTTTGAACTCAGGTTCAAACACATCAGCCTCATGCCAGGCCATTGCCTTGACCACAAGGCTTTGTCTGAACATTATTTCTTCACTAGAGATGTAATTCAAAATATTATATAAAAAAGAATATAAAAAGTTTAAGTTTTTATTTAATTATAATATTTATGAATATTTACAAGTAATAAATCATGTTTGAAAAATACTGGTTAACATAATTGTAAATGGTGAAGTTGATGGTACTTTTCTGAATCATTTACTGATCCTACTAATCTTGTTATTCTTAAACAATTAATGAATTTAGTAAAAATTCAAAATTGTGATACTGCATTAGATGGGGATCAGCTTGCTCTTGTAAGTAAAAATCTTATTCGATGATCAAATTATAAATTATTATTATTTATAATAAATTAAATTTATTTGCTAAGGATAAATCGAGAATCCCAAGCCAAAAGGTTCTATGTGCACTTTTGATAAATTTTAGTTCTGTGTGGTAAACGGTTTATTTTGGCAACTTCTATCGTGTGCCAGAAGGTTTTGTTTGAAAAACTAGTTCTAGCCTGTCAGCTGATTGTTCCAAAAGGTTCTATTTTCACTTCTTTTACTTCTTTCCGCTTTCTCTGTGCCGGAAAGTTCTATGGGCAAAAATTAGGCAAAACGCACATAGAACCTTCTAGCTTGATACCCTCGACATGAAATAATTCCAGCGTAACAAATATATTTGACATAAAAGCTAGACAATTAATTACTTAACACATAAAATCTTAAGGTGGCCATATTATAAAATGCAAGAGTAAGATTCAAAAAACAAGAGCTTTACTTGCCAGTTAGATAAGTGGACAATATTGTTTTAAACATTAACTTTCATATAGTACTTAAAAATCTATTCAAATGGAATTTTATAAATCAAAATAGGACAATTGATATTCTTCAAGTTCGACAGTTTGGTCAACAGTTTAGAGTTTGCAACAAAACACTACTGTTGCCACTCAGGCCCATCACATCCTAACTATCACTACTTCAAGCATTTGGAGAAATTGTTATAACAATGTTTATAGGAGAGAATACATTCAAATAAGTTTATTTTACTTCAAGGTCTAAATAAGCTATTTCTTGCTGGTATAAATATAGAGAATTGTGTTTTAATTAAGTCATTACTTTCTAAACAGTTTAACAGATTCTGTCAGTTCTGCCAGTGTAATAGTAATATTTGTAAAATATGGCAGTTAAATTTAAAATTTAAAATCCCTTCGAGCACCGCAGCTGATCCCCAATTTCAGATATGTTTATTGGAAGGTTTAAAACATTTAAATGAATATGAAGATTTTAAAAGTAAAATAATGGTTGATGAGCTTGCAAAAAAGAACTAATAATTACCTAAATTAAATAGTCCAAAGAGCAATTCAATTACACCACTAAGAAAACACAGGATTACTGCATATGGTGGACCACCTTTCCTAGTTTGTTCAGCAGTCAACAAACCCATTATGGCAGTAGGACCAATAGTAACTTCTTTGGTACTGCCAAATATGCAGTACATGAAGCACGCCATAAATGCAGAATACAGGCCATACTGGAAAGAAAATTACTATTCATAAATTACTGTACCTAATTGAGAAGAATTCATCCATATATTTCTTTTACAAATCAAAATTAAAATAGCAAAATTTATTATGTTCGGTTAAAGATTGTTACAATAATGTTAAGGAAAATGGGAATTTCCCATCATGCATCAAAGAAAACAAAACAAATTCATGCCAAGAGCTTGTCAACGAAGTGGAGTCTGAGACGGCCATTTCATCCTTTTTATGATTCTTCAGCCATACTAGTTTACATTGCTGGATGAAATTTTTCTGATATAAATAAAAACTAACATGGTCGGAATCAATGTCCTATAGGCTGCATATTGAGACCTGGTTGTTTACTGATGACTGCTCCTAGCTGATGATCGCCATATTCGCATGAAACAGCTGTTCTAGGATGCCATTTAGTAAACAACTTGGTCTCACCCATTGATGTTTAAGAACTAATATGCTTAAGGAAATGTTACAAAGTAGTGTCAGAACCTTAATAAAATATCTTTACTGACTTTGAAATCAGTAAAATAAAAGCAAGTAATTAATTTGAAACCCAATTATATTAACAAAAAACTAAACTAAACCATATCGCTATTTAGGATAGTGAATGACTGTTACAATGTATGGGAATGAGTCAAGCCAGCTCACACTTTATCACAAGTGGCTTATTCATTGGCTTTGCAGATTTGAGTTTCATTCACCATGCCCAACTTAATTTGGTTCCCTCAGTGCCAATAGGCAATGGTCCATCAGTGCCATGAAGATTTGCCATCAATGTATAGAGAGGAGACTCTTATGCACATTCACCATTGCGTGTCCTAGGAGATGCCTTCCTATAACACTATATCAGATTTGTAAAGCCTCCTCTTTGCATTTTTATGTCTTTGGTGACAATCAAGCTATCGTCAAAGGTCCATGGCTTTATCCTGATCTGATACTGGCACTTCAACAATATACTGCCCTGATTGTTGATGTAATAGTGCTTTTCGATAATAGACTGGAGGCATTTGTGCAGGCTTACAAAGCTAAACTTGCGAAGTATGAACCTACAGTGCTTCCCTGGGGGTTAATTATGCTGAGGTGAAAATCTTCTCTTTCAATGTGGGTTACCTTGGATCTCAGAACCAGAGTAATGATTCGTTCCTACAACAATTACATTCTGTCTTCTATGGTTGGTTATTCAAAAGTTATGTGTATCCGATATCATTCAGTGGTCAGTGATATACCGTACATTCACAGCACATAACTGGTCAGAAACAGTATAAGGAAAAGTGGTTAACTCATTTCCAATGTTATTTTAAATACTGTTGAGCAAGAACTGTCTCCACACTGCCTCAAGGTATAATAATTAGCTTTCATTATTTCAGTGTCTAGGACAGAAATCAAAAATCCAAATCTTGGTAATTTGGATTTAGTTGAAAATAATTGCCAAGACCCACAATCCCCTATTAGATTAAAAAAAAAAAAAATCAATACTGTCAGATAATTTCAGAAACATGAATGATGCAGATTATCCCTTAAAGACATGACAGGGTAAAAGTAATGTTACAAAATACCACAGAAAACTTCCCTCATCTACACCTATAAAGGATCTTATTGAAACTGTTCCTTCAGACAATTTGATGCATACATTAAAAAGAGCCTTAATATATTTTTTTCCATATTTTACAGACAATTCAAGAAGTTATTAAGTAGATGGTAACAAATTAGTGCAATTTTCAAATTAGTAATAATTGAACCAAAGTGAAAATTTAATGGAAGATTAATATTGGGAGTTAAATTATACAGATTTGTAACTCCTACTTTTTTAATATATTGAATTTAGCAATTTTTGAAAAAAAAAAAAAAATCCTACAGTAACTTTCTTAACTGTAATAAGGACCTAAATTTTCATCAGTAATCCTTTTAGTTTTCAATTTTTTTTTTTAGAGTTAGTTCAGCTTCCTGATTAATAATTACTTCTATAAATTTTACTACATTTTTAAGTAAATTCTACCATGGGCACATGGTAATGATAATCTACAACATGACAGAACCGAGTTATTATTATTTTATGAATCCACAGTTCTCCCATCTTTAATATTGATATTACTATACAGTATTTCACAATTCCCAGGACTATTTACATTTTTTTTATTCACTTTTTACCAGATAGACACTTTCCCAAAAAATATTTAAAATAGTTTTTGCAAGTTAGCATTATTTTCTACTGAAGGTGAAAGTTCTATTTTAAACTGATTCTTTGGATTTACTAAATTTAAAAAGTCAATTGATATTCCATTAATGAAGTCATAACTTTGGCAAAAAATGAAATAATTATTATGTTTATCCAATTTCTATTAGTAACCCAAAATTTAATTTTGATTTAAGAAAAAGATTAAGAATGGTAACAGAAAAAAAAATAGCAATCTGTACTTTACCTGCAGTGGCAGACCAGCAACACTAGCGTAAGCCATTCCTTGTGGAATGACTGTAAGTCCTACAGTGATGCCAGCTAAAGCATCACTTTGTAATTTCTGAAGACTGTATTCCGGCAGCCATGCTATAATAGGTATTCGCTTCTTAAGCGTTTTAACTGAGAATAAATTAGACGTCCAGTGCCTAAATTTATGCTTAAATTTGGATTTATCTTCATCAAATAATGGTGTTCCTATAAGGGGAAAAAAAAAAATTGTAGCCTACTTATGTAGTTCAAATAATTACGTCCAACATGTATGCTTATAGAAAAAAAAAGGAATTTTGCAAGTAATTTTACATGTTAATTTTTATTTTTAAATTCAAATTGCATGAATTAAATATTAGATAATTCTCCCATAAGTTAACAATGGTCAATGAAATCTTAATTTGATAAGCTTAACATTTAATGTTTCATAAAATAATAACTATTACAAACACTGCATGAACTTTAAAAGTGTTAATTAATTGAAAATTTTGAGTTAAATTACAAATAAATAAATAAATAAATAAATTGGTATTAAAATTTATTTATTTATTTATTTTTTAATACCAAAGTTTTCAGTATAGATCAGATACTTAACTTACTTATTTATTTTGAAATGTAAAATGATTGAAAATTAGTTAAAAAAAAAAAATACATTTCTTTAAATTAACTGGAAAACAGTCTCTTTAATACTGTTCAAAGAATAAAGAAAAGGCCATGAAATAAATTATAAAAAAAATCTGATTATATAAATACGTTTGTTTCCTTATATTTTTTTCCCTCAAACTGAAAAACGAAAATAAGCTTTTTAATCTGACCTGGTACAATATTAAGCATGCTGTCAAACTCTGAAGCAAAATCTGCATCAGAGTGTTCTCTTGAAGAGTCACTCTTAGCCTTGTAGTGCTCTGCATATGAATTAGTAGGATTAACATGCTGAACTAATTGCAACTCAAATTCCATGGTAATGCTTTAAGTCTTTTACATCATCATTGTAAAAGACTGACTTAGTCCATTTGTAGAAGGGGTGGGCAGTTAAAAATGTTAAACTCTGGCATTTAAATTTCCTTCATCTACAACGTTTGAGCAACGTCTCTCAGATATCTTCTTACTCCAATCTCCAAACTACCAGTAGAACCTGCTTGTGAAGACAACAGCAAGCTGCACTGCTAAAAGAACTTCCTCTCTGAGAACCAGTTACCCCCTGAGAAGTCTTATCTCAAGATCTACTGACCTTTCTTTTGAGATTCGCAAATACGAGATATACATTCTGGAGATTAGGGTGGTATTAACTGAAGGTTATTATTGGTGTAGCAATCAACATGAAATGGATTACAGTGTTATCTAAATAGCAGTATTCAAGTTGTACAAAATGAAAGCTCAGAGGTTAAACAATTCAATTTCAAATAAAAAATGAATGATTCATGAAACATCACAAAAAATAAAATATTAATGAATATTACATTTTTAATAAAAATATGAAAAAATGTAAGTTTATTAATAAGCAAAGGCAATAAGAAAAAAAAAGGTCTAAAAAGTTTTAATTAAATTAATAACAAAAAAAAAGTTTTAGCTAATACCTTCTTTATCATAATGAAGTATGTGATTAAGATTTACATTTTTAATGGCTATATAATACATTGATAGATAAAATGAATTACTGCTTATAATATTAGTTTATTCCACTTTATAACATTACAGACTGAATACTCCATAGTCTATTTTTTTAAAGCAAACTGATAAAGAATTATATAACAACTAACTAACTAACTAAACAACTAATGAATTATCCAATAATCAAACATTGCAACTGGGAGAGACAAGAAATGAATTTACATCTTATTACGTAGATAAATTCTTAAGTCTGTTTAAACTTGACTTTAATTTTAAATGAATGTGGCACTATCCGTACAGGTATCTACTATAAATAAAAAAGAAGAACCTTGTGTGAAATGAGGGAGGGCAAGAACAAAACCTTAAAGACAGAGATAGATAGCATCAGAAAAGATAACATCTTTCAAGATAGTGAACTTTGGTGAATTTTACAAGGTTATCAAATTTCAGATATTTATGTCATTTTTCGTGAATGGTTTTATAATTACAAAAAAAAAATATATATATATAATGGTCAACCTTTTCGGGTATTTGATTTTGGATACAATCACATTAAAAAATTATTACAATGATGACAAAACTAGTAAACCTTTCCCTTTAAAGAAAGAGATTCTTGTTTTAGTTTATAAACATTTTAATTTTGATCCATCCATAGGAGAATCCCATTCCATCCACCTCCATAAACTTCTGTAGCTTTCGCTTACATAAATTGCCAATTCTCAACAGCCAAGTAGGACAAAATACAGGAGCTCTGAAAGTATGTCAAATGGAAAGGGAAAGGATTTCAGCTGCCTATTGCAAAAGAAGTCAGTTTGGGCAAAAGCTTGGAACATGGGGAATCATTGTCAATAACTGGAACTAGAGAGATGGACTATCGTAAAGAGATAATATGACAAAGTTTTTCATTTTTCATCAACAAATAATATGCTTAGGTGCAGGGCCTCCACAAGGAAGGGAAGTCAATTGGTCCCTCAGCACCGGACCATGGCCATCAAAGGGCCCCGGGCTGAGGTCTTAACTGAAAAAAAAAAAATTATATGAATTAGCCCATCACTTCTAGACTTTTTTTATTTTATAATTAAGTCTACATTTTATATAAACTACTTTAACTTTTTTGCTTTAACTGTCTGCATAGAGCTATTCTGCATTACAATACATGATCATCAATCAATACTTGAAGTGTTCAACAATGGATACAATATTCACAGTTATCTGCAAGAATGTCTTATTCACGACTTCCTTAGGGGTCATGTTTGAGTTGAGATCCCATTACAACAGAACCTAAGCACTTGTCTCTTAATGCCATTTTATAATTGAAAACACTCAAATTTTTAAATAAATTAAAGAAATTGTAAGAAAAAAAGTAATAAACATGGTTAAACAGATATATCACAAAAAACCTCTTCTTCCTTAATAATATCCTTTTACTCTCAATATTTCGAATCCTTTAGCAGGAGCCTTCTTCTTAGAGATTACAGAAAATGTCGAGATAACTAACATTATCTCTAAACATTTAAAACAGAATTCCAATCGTGAACAAACATGGTACAAAACTTACGTGAATAACACTCTTACTTTCTTGAACAACAATCTTACTTTCTTTTAACAATAAAGTAATAACTTCATTTAAACTTACGTGAATAACAATCTTACTTTCTTTTAACAATAATCATGAAACAAACCCAAACTTGAAAACAATCGTACTTTCTTTTAACAAACCAAACTTGAAAAACAATCCCAAACGTTATTAAATGCATTTAGGAACAATTTCTTATTTCAAATCTAATTTTTGTTTCAATTTAGGTTGCATTTTAATCTTTTAAATAAATATTTTAGGTATTGTGTAGTATACTGAACTAGTGTCATTAAGACGAAAAAGTAGACGGTTGTGTTAAATTAATTTATTCTTAAAAGAATGATAATAACTGTATGTGGTATGTTTAAAAGGGAGAATATTAAATCATGTGGTGTTTTTCTCAATATTTTTGGCTAAGAATCTATGATTTTAATCATAGCATGGGAGGGTTGCCCTTTACTGCATTTGGCATCTGGGCCCTGAATTTGATATGATATGCTTAGATGTATCACAAGGGAAAATATATATATATATATTTTCTATTATTTGTATAAGAACTCAGTTCTACTGCAATAGCATAATTGTATGTTTCAGAAGATGTTGTGATCCAAAGCATTATAAGGGGGATGCAGTCTATATTAATGGAAAAGTTGGAATCATACTTCAAGGGATATTAGTAGATTTATAAACAGATTCACTCCTACTGCAATTATATGCAGTTTAATGACGGAAGTTTGTTACGATGCAATGCGTTAAAGAAAGAAAAAAGTGATTCAATGAAAAGTCTACTGCTCTGTAATGGCAGCCTCTCTTTGAATCAAGATGGAAGGCAGCTTTTGTTTGGTGATTGAAGATGTGCAATTTCTTATGTTTTAAGAGCAATGCAGATTACGATGCACTAAGACCAAGTCATTATATTGTTAGTTACTAATGCAATGGAACAGATGAAGATCAAAGAAAGCTCTGGGATTCAAACGTAAAGTGCATTTCACGTGGATCCAAAAATCGGACGGTCAGATCCACAAATCGGACATATTCTATTGCATATGGCCAAGAAACTCTCTCCGACGTCGTCTATACGAAGGATTTTGATGTATAGACGACGTCGGAGAGAGTTTCATGGCCATGTGAAATAGAATACGTCCGATTTGTGGATCCGACCATCCGATTTTCGGATCCATGTGAAATGCGCTTTAGTTCAGATACAATGAGGGATGTGTCATGAGGCCACTGTGTCGGAACCTAAGTTCGACATGGATATTACTTTCTCCTTCTGTGTTTCATCTGTTTCAAAGGGTATAGAACGAGCTGTCTTCTGTGGTGTATCCTGGGCAATGTTTCGTTGGCTAAATGCTCACATTTCTCGCCCCTTGTTGAGGCCAATAGTTGAAATACTAAGAGCCCGGGTGTTGTAAAAAAAAAAAGCATACACAAATCCCTTGTGAAGAAACGAAGAATAGTGTCAGATATTAAAGAATATAGCAAGGAAATTCAAAAAAATTTTATGACAAGAAAAAAAAGTACATCTGCCAAACTTGTGAATTAGAAAGTTCATGTAGAGACCTACAGAAGAACTATTGGAATTCAATAAAAGTTACTGCCCAAATATGATCCCACCACTTTACAACATAAAGGAAGATGCACAGAGTTGTATCAGAATAATATGATCACTCCGGAATCACAGTAAATCTACTCAGGCACATGACACAGTCGAGCACACGAATATATAAGCAGCAGGCAAGGATAGATTGCCCATAGTGCATAACACGATCACAATGGACGGAGGAAGTGATTTGACAGACTTGCAAAAAGGAATGATCGTAGGCTATCGATCAAAAGATAGAAGTATCTCAGAATCAGAGCAGTTCGTGAGCTGTTCTCAATCTGCCATAGGAAAGATGTACCAAGATTGGAGCGATGGCACACTAAGTAAAGCCAATCATCGGAACTACGGAGCCCCAAAGGAGAACGTCGACTGGTAAAGGCCAATTGACGAATCAAATGAACAAATGGGCAGTCTGAGATAACAATAGAGTGAACACTGTTGCACTTGGGTCTCCTGTGTAGATGCTATATGAAGGCACCAAAACTAATCAAAGTCCATCGGCAACAAAGGCTCCAATTCGCAAAAAAAATACAGCCATTGGACATTAGAAGAGTGGAGGAAGCCTTCTCCGATGAGTCATGGTTTTACTCCACAAAACTTATGGGCAGTGGCAGATATGCTGCAAGGCACATAACAAACGGCATCCGAACACACTTATTGGTCAAATACAGACTGGCTGTGACAGTATTCATGTCTGGGGGATGTTTTCATGGTATGATCTGGGACAGCTGGTATCAGTGAATGTGACAATTTGATTCTCTCCATCACCTGGTGGTGATGTTGTGTATCAACAGGACAATGCTCCTTGCCATGTCACTCAGGTGATTCATTTCTGGGAGCACGACAGTGAACTAACATTACTACCTTGGCTGGTGAAATCACCCAATCTCAGCCCCACACAGCATTTATGGGACCATTTTTTTACAAGTTCCGCGTGTGGATCCAAAACCACATAATCTTCAGGATCTCAGTGCTCTGCTGAATCCGAATAGGAACATATGCCTTGGTCTACCTTCCACAGCCTCATTGCATCCATGCCATGCAGTCTACAAGCTGTAATTAAGGCCAAGGATAGTTATTCCCATTGATAGGTAGATGGTGATATTATTCTGATACGACTATGTGTAAGATATACATAACTGTTATTCTTCATCCTGAATAACTGAAATACTTTGAAATTATTTTATAATGTACAGTTGGAAGAAGAGATAAAGGTTAAATCGGTTTTGATAATGGGATTTGAATGTTCTGGTTGATGATTATAGAGAGAGAGAGCTTCAGAAATATCTGAAGCCATGGATTCAATGGACATGGCAAAAGAAATAAGGAAGGTAAAGTTCATGTAGAGTTCCGTCAAAAACAATGCACTAATTATGAATACTTCAGCAAGGAAGCATGGAAGCTAGTAATAAGATTAAAAGATTTAGATGGAAGAAAGAATTAACACTAATTGATCATGTCCTATAGAATGTGACAAGCTCAAAGAATTGATTGATGCTTTTAGTGAAAATCATAAAACTTGTAGCTAAATTCAGGATTGGCATACTGAGAGGTGATTGATATAAGAGAGAAAAAAATTAAGGTATGGAAACTAAAAAGATTTGTAGGTAGTGAAAAAATTTGTTGATATGTTAAGCCATGATATCTCCAAAACTGATCAACAGAGAGTGGAGAGAATTCAAAGAAGCCTTGCTAAAGTGTGAAAATTGGCGTCAGAGAAGAAAAAAGACAAGGAGCAACCCTTGGTGGAATGAAGGAGTTAAAGAAGTAGTTCAAAGGAAGAAAAGAGATGTGGAGAAGATGGATACTAAGAAAAAAATGAAGCAAGTAAGGAAGCATATTGAGTTATGTCAAAAGTTAGTCGAGGAGGAAAAGAAAAAAAAAAGCTGGGAACATCTTTTAGAAGACAATATTAATGGAAATAAGAAAAAAATATATGGAATGGTTAATAATAAAAGAAAAGAGTTAAAAAGGGTTCATAAAAGCAGATGATGGTGAAATTAAGATAGTCTTGCAAATCCTTCTAAATCCTGTGGCAAATTTTGGAGGAAATGACAAGAGTTCGAAAAGTAAATCAAAGATGATGAAGATATGAAAGATATAATAATGTTGGAGATTGAAAACGCATTGAAGAACACAAAATGGGAGAAAAAGCTGCTGGAATTGATGAGGTGGCACAAACATGTTAAGATCAGCCAATTTACATTGTAGTTCTTTAGCTTATCGACTATTTAAAGCAATCTGGAGACAGAAGAGTATCTGGAAAGGAGAGATTACCATACCATAATTAAAAAAAAAGTGGCAGGAGCAAATGTGGCAATTATGGAGGAATCTACCTTATCTTATGGAGGAATCTCATACAGCAAAAGCTTTTAAAAGAATTTTAGTGAAAAAATAAGAATGTGGAGCAACAACTGCAAGAGGAACAATCTGGATTTTAGAAGAGGAAGGTTGACAGTTGAATGTATCTTTATGATAAGACATAATGGAAAGAATTGGGAAAAGGGAAAATATTTGGTGATGTTTTAATTGACAATGACAATTCTTACAACACTATATCAAAGAAGAAAGTTTGAAAGGCACTGCAAATGAAGAAATTAAGTAGAGAATTGATAACGTTTATTCAAGCCATGTATAAAAGTTGTAAGCAAACAAAAATGGGAAGAACAAACTGGTTGTAGATAAAATATGGAGTTAAGATAGATTAGTGTTTTTTTTTTTTTTTTTCACTTCTTTGTCTTTATTTGTTTAAGGATGCAATTTTGGTGGTGGTAAAGAGAAGATTAAATGTCCTGTCATCAAATGTTTGCATGGGATTATTTGGGTAGGAATGAGGTTGAGGTTCAGAAGCAAATAAATGTGATTGAAGAGGCTGGAATGAGGGATCAGCCCAGGAATAGGGAAAGTTCAAAAATTTTAAATGGATGGGCTATGTTGTGACTCAAGATAAAGTGGAATTAAGCAAAGACATTGGGAAAAGACTTAAGCCAGCAGGAAGCCATTCGAATATTAGGCATCTATTATATAATGAAAAGTGCCAAAGAATTGCAAGGAGATCATGTAGAAGTTGATTTGATATCAATACTTACTTAAGAATGTAGTTGCTGGATGCTGTCAAGAAAGGAAGACAGTAAACTTCAAACAGTGGTAAAGAAGTGAGAGATAAAAGTGCTCTTACCATTTGGGCTTGAATGAAGCCAACAGAGCTTCGATTGTCTACTATTTTCCAGTTAGCTAACCTGGGAATATCGTTTGAATACTGTCCTGGAATTGGCCACTGAGGAAAATTCATTTATTTAATTGGAGGACACAGTTTGGCTCGCGGGAAGATGAAAGACTGTTGTCAGCACAATCTGATTACCAAAGAATTGAGGAAGCTTCCCAATTTGACAATCTCTCGATCCCAGATGATGGTAGCTGTTCTTCCGGATAAGTGGTAAAGAAGATCATAAGAAGCCTGGCCCATAAGACAAAGAAGAATAAAATCAGGAAATAAAAACTGAGACAAGATATCAGGTTAGAAAATTGCAAGAACTTATGAATAAATGAGATTAAGAATGTGTACACATATGAAGAGGTTGGCTCATGACTGTTTATCAAGACTTGCTTTTGGGTAAGTCTTTTTTTTTTTTTGATGGAAAGAAAAAGACCATGAGGAAGACCAAGAAAAAGGTAGCAAGAAATAATTAAGGAGGATGTATACCAAATAGGAGTGAAGCTTGACCGTGGGTTTGGAGGGAGAGATGGTAGGAAGAAAGGATAAAAGAAAGTCACTGATCATTCTCCTTCTATGCAAATGTTCCCCAGATGAAAGAGAGAAGAAAATGAAGACAGTGTTCCAGCGAAACTTAAATTTATCTGTGAAGCAAGTTGCAGATGAGAAATTCTGTCAAAAAAATTATTAGAAAATTATTTTTGGTAGAAGTAAAGCAATCACCGTAGCACAGTATCTCAAACCCAAAATGAAGTTAGAAGTTTTCTACAGTAATGTCATGTTAACGTCATTAATGTTTATCCGATTCTGTTGGGCCCAAAAAGAATGAGAAGAAAGATGCAAAGAAGAGAAAACATAGTCCAATAAATGAATAAAAGAGATAGCATGCAAAAACTTGACTCAATATACAATAAACAAGTTTAATAAAATGGATTAACATACAAGGATAATGAAGAGTAAGTTAAACAGGGAATAAAATACGATATTCTGAGGAAATCACACACAATAAGATACATAAAAAATATTGCAACTAACACAAGAGAAAAGCAAGGTAAGATGATCGGCTTAGTCCTTAATAAGAATAAAATATGATTTAATACAAAATTTAAAGTCTGGGAGAAATTCAGTTGACGGAAAGCACAAAAGAGTTAAAAAAAAATTGTTTTTCCAGTAGCAGCAGTCTAGCTATACTGGTCAGCAGGAAAATGAAGATAAATTTACCTACAGCATTGTCCTAGTCTTACAGTCACTAGCTACCTGCAGTTTGAACCATAGCTTTACTATTTGGCCAGATTAGATGATTTCTTGAAGCACAAACATGGCACAATGAAGTTTCCCAAATTCAAGAGTTTACTGAATACTTTCACTTCAATAGTGATGAAAGAAAGTATGGATAAAATGAGCCCGTGTGCTCATTGTCCATCAAAATGTCTAATACTAACTGTATTAAAAAATGATTCTCCAACCTAGACGATACTCATATCGTCCTGTAAAGTAGGAGACTACATTTTTCTTGTTTACTGGAGTGATAGCCAAAACAATCTCTCTGTGTGCATTTCAAGTTAAATCTTAAGACAAAAGGGGATGGGGAGGTTCCACAGAAAATAATAGCCTAAAATGATTGGTCAAGAATTAGCCAAACAGAAGAGGGGTCAAGAAGTAATGAGTGCAAAAAGATAGATTCCCACGGGGAAATATGGTTGCACAATAAAGCAAAAGTAAGGTTGCCATAGTAACTGAGCGAAAAGAAAGGAAAGCAAAAGAAAATAGGCTGAAAACAATTAAACTAGAAAGTAAAAAAACTTTTCCAATTTAAAATAATAAATAAGGAAGGTAATAAAAAAAATGAGTTAAAAATATAAATAGATATATAAAAGAAAAAAAAAATGGCACGACAAAATGTACATAAAAATCACAGATGTCGAAGCCAGTGGGTCCGACAAGAGGTACTATTACTACTACACAACCAACCTATACACTTCACAATACAAAGCAATCTAATGATTCCAACCAACAGACAAATGCGGCTATGAAGGGAAACGACCTAGCTATGGAACTTTAGCAAAGTAGCAGTATCAAATTCAATCCCCAAGAAGATTTCACTCCAGGTATGGAAAGGGAGATCTCTATTGATTTTAATATGTATCGAATCTACAGGTGAAGAGCTAGCGGCCAAAAACTATTTATCATTAAAATTGTTTAGTGAAATAACTGAAGAACAGCTGCAACTTTAATTATAGATTAATGCTAATCAATATAAGTTTACTATTAATTTTTGTACAAACTAGCACACAGGTATAATTTTAGGGTCAGAAACCACTATTATCAGATTAAATTGATTTTATCTTAGTAAATGATAACTTTCACTTTTTCTAGATCAATATTTGTTAAGTTTGCTGGTAGCTTTACACTATTTGAAGAACAATTTTTAGATTTTTACTATTCAGATATTAGGCAATTAACATGTAACTGTAAATTTTTTTAAAATTATCAGAAATGAAATAAAGATTGTATGAAAGGTGACTGGAGATAAAGGTGCTTTGAGGATAAACGTTTGAAACTCTTTTCTGAAGATAAGCAATTAAACAAATATATATTTCTTTTTCCTAATTTTTATTAAAAAGACCTGTTAATAAAAGGAAACTGGTTAATTTTTTTGAACAGGACTTAAATAACTGTATTAAATTTACAGTTTTAGTTTAAAGCTGTTTTCTTTTTTTTTTTTTTTTTTTAATAAAATTGTTCCCCAATGGGTAAATCAAGTTAATCAAAATATACATCTTTCGTTTTAAAAAAGAATCTCGACTCTTAACAATTATTAAGAAAATCTACAAATATTCAATTCAAGTAATTGTTAATTAAATTATAAATTTGAAAAAGTAAGAAAAAAAAAGAAAAAAAAAACTCATTGTAAGAATTTTTCAGTTTCCTCTTGCATTTTCGTAAGTTTTTATATATGGAAAGAAAAGATAGAAATTAGCCTTAGTTCTTCCGGAAGAAAAGGAAGAGAGAGGGAGTTCTGGAAAATATTGTTTCTGCTTGCGTTGGACTTACACTTTCTCATTTTTGCCCATTAAATTTAGTATCACTAATTTTCTAAATTGGGAATGATGCATTCTGTAAACAATTCATCTGTATCAGGTACAAGTGAAGATGTTTGATAATGCTCCTTAAAAGTACTGTTGTAATCACGGACGTATAGAAGTCTCTCAACCGACCGTCCAACCAAAATAAAAAAAATAAAATAAAAAAAAAACTTCCTTTAGATTGGAAATTTCAGGAGTGGCCAAAGTCCCATCGATCTTTCGCTAAATATGCCCTTAACTTTCTTTTTTTATTTCGAGACCTTCATAATAATCTATGTAATAATACTAGAAGTACAATGTTATCTTAATCTCAACATACTTTATTACTTTACGAGAACGAGTCTCACAATCAGTTCCTTTTTTTGTATAAATTTGAATTTAGAAGTGCCACTGTATTATCAATTCTCCGCATGCTTTATATCGTAAATTAATATTCTTTATATAACATGGTAAGTTTTCAAGGCCAAACAAATTTGTTCTGCTTTTCAATGGGTACTTATCAAATAAAATAAAATTAAATATATAAAAAAAAATCCACCCTAAATCATTTTCGTAGTAAATCAAGGAAGTTAAACGAAATTAACTACTACTGATTTCCTGAAATCCGATCTTTCAAATTAAGAAATTACTGGCAATTAAGAATGAATGAAATGACAGATAAGCAATTCCGGGGTTAAAAAAATCTTAGCGAAAACAAAATGAGATTCAATAAGAGTATCAATAGTGATTTCAGCATCAAAGTAAAAGGTTACATTAATTAAATTTGACAGAAATACCCCAAAGCGTGATTTTATAGCTTGATTTCAGTGACGTGTCAAGATATGTTGATGGGGGATGACTAACCCCTGTGATTTATATCAATACTCACTCTCATCGCAATCGTCCATCCTCCTCAAAATCTTAATTCACGATGTTATATTAGACAACTGATGCATCGCCCATCGTTTACCATTCATTACTTCCTTCTGAACCTCCCTCGACTGAAATCATATGATCTTGGTTGGCATTGGACACAACAAAAACAGATCTCATTTTGTTTACATCAATTTCAAGATGGCGCAAGTACAAGTTGATTGGGTGAGAGATTCAACCAATCAGATTGCAGATTATCACAGCCAATCGCAGTAGAGAAAAGTATCTGTCGGCAAAAACTTTTTTCGCGTGAAAGTTCAAAGTTTTTCTTCCCTTTAATTCCTTTAATACCTAATAATAGAAAATTGCTGTCGTTATCTAGCAGACAGATAATATTCAATTGTTCTGCCTTTTTAACAAATCTGGTAAAGCCATTGATTCAATCGAAAAACATGTGAAATGATTCCTTGCCCAGATAATAGCGGGAAAAAAAAAAACGTGGGCTACTTCGAGCTGTTTAGATCGTATAGTGTTTGCTAAGCAAATCAATAAACTAATATTTCAGTTTTCTTCAGTGAGGAATATTATGAATATTTATTTTTACGCATTATGAATTCGCCCTCACCGAGATGTAAACTAAAAGATTCTTTGAGAAACTTTGATGCTATATTTCTTACTTTCAAAAAAGAGAAGGTCACAGTGGCGAATTAAGGGAGAGAGGATGGTGGGCTAACTGGACTGCAGCTCTTGAATGCAGTCAGGGCCCCCAAATTCTATAATTAAAAATATACTACAATTAAAAAGTTAACGAGAAATTCGCGTGGGTCCGGATCATGTCGAATTTATATATTTGCTCGATTGCACTTATTGTAATCGAGCCTCACATTTAGTCGCTCGTGTACTGTCAGTGCTTTTGATACGACTGTGAAATACGCCGCTTAAAAACGCATTTTTTTTTTTTTTTTTTTAGTTCTTCAATTTTATTAACAATTTGTGGGGAGTACCATTACTTATATCTGACCAGAATATAATGCCTTTTTTACAAGTAAACAGAAATTAGTTTGATGCAAGGGCCCCGCCAAAATTTTCAGCCAGGGGTCCACGCAAGCTTGATCAGCCACTGCAAGGTCATTGTCTTCTGTAGTTTAGCTTATCGTAAGACCTCATTCTTTAAATTTTAATTTTGGATGTAATTGTTTTCGATAAAGCCTTCACTTTTTTTAAAAGACTTATCTTTAGCTTATACAATTTCAAATTCCTATATATAGTTTAAAACACTCTCAAGGGTAATAATAAATAAGAAAGTATCACGATTTTATATCAATGCCATACTAAATTTACTTCACTAGATAAAAAGAAAAGCACATTCGAGTAAAAAGAAGAGCTAATCACTTGGTAATCTCTCCTTTTCAATAGATGTGTTTATCTAGTTTCAAGAGGATTCGTTTCCTGGTTCAAAAGTTATTCGGGAACGAACAATTCTCAAACAATCTCTTAACGTTTTCTTAGTAGCCTAATGGGAAGAACGGTTTATTCTGATTTTGCAAAGAAAATACATTTTAGTTATAAAACAGAACACGAATTTCATTTATTTAGATGTTAACAAGATATTTAAAAATGCGTATTATTAAGATGTAGCGAAAGATGAGAAATGTATTTCTTTGGGATTTATTTATTTATTTATTTATTTATTTATTTATTTATTTATTTATTAAGAACGGAAAACTGTACATAAATAAACAAATCACGCCTTTGAGTTTATCAACAGAAGGAATCAGGAACGGCCGTTTCGTCTTTATTAGGAACTCATCAGCCCGATCCACCTCTCCGATGACAAACCCAGAAAGACGTGAAAAAGTGTGTCCTGCGTTTGTCATCGGGGAGAGTGGATCGGGCTGATGAGTTCCCTATAAGGAAGAAACGGCTCCGATTTCGTCTGTTAACAAACTCAAAAGGGGTCTTTTGTTTATTTATGTACAGTTTTTGGCTTCCTTTCTTAATAATTTTTCTGCACTTTAATTTAGTTCTTGTAATTATTTATTTATTGTTTATTTGTTTGTTTATTTTGTAGATAGCTGAGATTACGTAGAAAAGAATGCGTAGGTTTATATTGATTCCAAATCAATCATTTAACTTCGCGTTACACAACTTCATGGATGTTGCAAACATTAAGCCTAATTTAGAACTGTCTTTTGTTAATTAATTTTTTAGCTTTTACAACAATTAAAAAAAAACTTCATTGTTGTAAAAGCTAAAAAATTCATTAAGTCAGTGTAATTCATGAATTATTATTTCTTAACAATAATTCCTATTGCTTCTTATTGTTAATTTTTGGATCGTGAAGTTGCAAAGAGCTTCTTAGTAACTGCATTTGATTTGATGACTTCAAAACTTACGAAAAGAGCCCCATTTATTTTTATGTAAAAACAAGAGATCTCATTCGTTTAAGTTCTTATAAAAGCGCTAGGATCCGTTTATATTTAATTCTATTTAATTAGGATAACCATCTTACATCACCCAAACGACCGAAATAAAACCCCTGTCAGTTCATATACTAAATTGCTTGTGTCTAATACTGCCTCCGGCTTCAAACTTCGGACCAAATAACCCTTATATAACCCTTAGCTAACGAGTATAACTTTTGAAATGATTCTTCTGTTTCATATCGTCTTTTCGATATAGATTCAGCTTGACTATATATTACACTAATTAATTAGATATTAAGTAAACTAAGTTAACTTTCAGAGATTTTTCACCTTCTGTATCTTCTTCGTATATTGTCTTAAGAAAGCCGAATTCCTTCAGATGAGTTTGATGTAGTTCTTTCCATTGGATTGACATTGGTTTCGGTGCCATAACAATGCAAAATCCTAAGCCTGTGTATTTTGAGAACGGTGGCTGAACGTAGTGTAACTATCCAAAGAGCAATTGAGCAATTCGTACGGAAGAGCAGCTTTCAGTCCATCTCAATCATAAATAGCGTGCAAATCGAGTTGAATTGAAAAGTTAAAATGACATGCAAATATAAAGAATTGCTTTTCATTTCCTTTCATAAGACATCGACATTGAATTTTAGGTTGCATGTGATTTTGATTTTAATCTTGTGACTACTATAAAATTGCTAAATTCAGCTTTGTATTCAATACAGACTTTTAACAAATCTATATTGTTTTATGCAGATAATAAATAAATATGGAATTAAGAAAAAGAAGAAAAGCAGCCCAAATTAAAAAAAAAAAAAAAAAAAAAGAAGAAAAAAATGCTTTATTATATTAGGTTTACTTGATTCTTTTTGTTCGGTTTGTTTCTTAATATTTTGGTTTCTTATTTTAATATTTCAGTCTTGTATCCCCTAAAAAGGAAATGTGCTGTGCCAAGTTTCTGCGTTCCTCTCATTTATGTGATTTCTTTTAATTTATTGAATTCAGTAATTTTGTTATTGTTCTATTTTTACATGAAATAAATTCAAGTGAGTTTAATCCTGACTTATTAGCTGTGACAGATTGGATTAAACATATTTTATTGAAAAAGAATCATCCGTTAATTGCAAAACAAAGGAAATATGTATTACTCATCATTTTCAGAGTTTGACGTTATTTTTGCAAGGAAGTGAAAATAATTTTCTGTTATGTTCGCGTGCATTTTTTATTTATTGATGTTTTCCTGAATGTTCTAACATTAGGATTTTTTCCCCTTTATTAAAATTTAATGTCATAATTGAAGCCCTGATCAGCCACGTTTATTCTATGGCTAATTAGTAACGTAAAAAATTCAATTTATTCAGTTACTCTCATAATATTCAATTAAAATATGTTTATAAGATTAAGATCGTAATGAAGTCTATTGAACCTCACCAAACCAACACAAAGAGAAGGGATTTTTTTGAAGTAAATAATTTTGATTCAATAAATAATTTGTCAATAGCCTAAGAATCTTGTGATTTCCGTTTCCAAGTAATATTCGAATTTCGGATTTTTTTTTTTATTTTATTTTATCCGTTATCCTAGACCGAAGTGTAAACTTATTACCTTAAAAAAAAAAAAAAAAAAAAAAAAAAAAAAAACCACTTAATATCTTTTTCTTTTTCTTTTTGTGCCAAAATAAAGTATGGTTACGAATTATTTCGGTCGACCTCGTCACAGTCCCTTAAAAAATAAAAAATAAAATAAAATAAAAGTATCCATATATAATACGAATGTGAAAGTTATTATTAGAAATAAAAGCAACAACATCTTATAGCTGTATTTCGCAGATGACACTTTAGCTGCTTCTTCAGGCTTAATAAAAAGAATGTTCTTTACAAACAACAAAGTAATTTATGAATTGAATATTAACAATATCAAATCATATATGATAATTATAAACATACATTGTTTCTTTGTTAATGATATTTAACGTGATTGATTCTAAATTGTTTCTAATTATAATTACAATGTATGATTATAATTACCAAATATGATTTGATATTGTTAGTATTCAATTCATAAATACTTTGTTGTTTGTAAAGAACATTCTTTGTATTAAGCCTGAAGAAGCAGATAAAGTGTCATCTGCGAAATATAGCTAATATTTAAGAGAAGAAAAGATGTTGTTGCTTTTATTTCTAAAAATAAAAATATATTAAAATCTTAACATTTTAGCAAATGGAAATTAACGGAAGTAACAACGCTCTGTGAAATTGAAACTTTGATCACATTACAGCGCTTCTATTAATGGAAGTGTTGCTGTGTCGATGGTTCGTAAATAACACTCATTTTTGAAGGGATTTGTTTAAAAAAATGACTTGTTAGAAAATAAGCATCACACTCAAATTTCTTGAAGGGACTAAAAAATTTTCAAATGCAAAATTTAGTTCGTTAGGGAATATACAGATGTCATACATACTGGCTGATTTTTATAGCTTCATTTTCGAAGAAAAGTAGGCTAAAAAAACTATAGACGCTTTATGGAAATAGAGTATAAATTAGCGCAGTGTCCTATCGATTTGGAATAATTCAGTCATTAAAGATAAATTCCGAGAGCAAATCATAATCAGGATATGTTTTGATTTAAACGTTTTGGAAGATGATTTTCGAAATCTGATTTCAAACACATGCTCAGTTACGTTATGGAAACCTCAGCATATACCTAGAAAAGATAAAAGGAAAAGTAAGGGCTTACATTAGCGCCATCTGGTGTTTGAAAGGTAAAACGATCGATTTTTGAGGATATTCAAAGCCCATTTTAGCCAACTTCCGCTTGGATTCTGCAGCTAAGATTCATTTCATTTAACAAACCCAATCTATAGATTCATTCTGCAAAGTTTCATTAAAATCTGAATTTTTTGGATTCGAGAGGTTTCCTTGTTAGGAGAATGATGAAAGCCAAAAGCGGGGCAAATAGGGAGAACGAAAGAGGAAAAGAGTCTAAGAAAATGATTGAGTCACAAAATATTAAGAAATGGCAAAAGAAGAAGCAAAAGGAAAAAATAAAAGCAAGAACTAGTTCAAAGGAAAAGTATAAAGACTAGTAATTGTGCAAATCGAAAATGTAAAGTCATCGATTAAATTCGTCAGTTTTACCAAAACAAATATTAGAGAAAATTATTTTAGTTAAAAATGTTTTTTAATAAAACATTACATGGTCGCTAATTTTACAGTATTCTTTTCACCTAATATTAAATTTAATTATACGAGTTAACATAGCTTTATTTATGGATTTTTTTTTCTATTAAAATCAATTACTATTAAGCTACTTTATTTTCAGAGAAATTTTGAAAGCTGGAATACGTATTTTTACGGAGTTGCTGTACTTCAGCCGTGTATAGCTGAATTTAGAACATATTGCATGAGTTGCGAAATTATTAAATTTCTGGTTTGTGGATATGCTTTTAATCTATTGGCATATAATTCAATTTTAGGCTTTACAATTTTACTACAGTTGGACAAATGGCTAAGCTCATAATGCTATTTAATACAATTCATATAATTCTTAATAAAGATTATGCTGTTTGGAAAAGTGCATAGAATTACAGGAATAAGACTTCGAAATAAGTTTAAAGACACCATTAGAATTGAATGGTGTTATGCATCATTTGACTAAGCGCCAAAATTGGATTTTGAGATATTCATCTAAACGCAAAAGCTTATATATTACTTCACATTTTTTATGGAATGAAGAGTATTATATATCAAAATGAAGATACTTTCACAGGACAATTCTGATCATTATCAAATTAATAATATCCTTCAAAGGTCGTTAGTCACATGATGCAAATCTTAATTAATTACGATTAGTCGATTGGCATTTATTCAAAATTAATTTTCCGCAGAATTATGTTGGGATAGTAAGCAAAAACAATTTTTTATAAAGAGTTTACACCAGAGCAGGCCTTCTTTTCTTGGAGCAGGCCTTCTCTAAGAAAAGGCTCGGGTGCTATTAGAATTGTAAGGCCCCCTACTCTGTAGCACTTTCACTAACAATTTATAAACAATGAAAAGCAAATTTAACGTTCGTAATTATTCATAAATAGAGAGAAAAAACACAATCGGACAACGAATATGCCTTCGTACATTGAGCCAACATCAACGGGAATTCTGAACAGCTGTTTCATCCTTATTAGGAATCATCAGCAGAATTTACCCTTGATGTTTGGCTCAGTTGCGCGAAAGCTTTATCTAAAAGCATTCTCGATCCCGGGAATGGGCCGAGATAAAAAACAATCAAATAAAAAATAATCCTGTGAAATCCACAGTATTGATCCCTTGTCCTTTCACTGAAAGGCACTAAGGAATTTAATTACAAAAAAGAAACATCATTAAAATCATTAATGTCAAGATTTTGACGTAAGTCAAGATTTTGATTAAGTACCTCTTAGGTTTATACATGGTATAATAGCATATATTGACTGCATGCCAAGTTTGAACTTCGTAGCATTTTCCTAAGTTGGTATATTTGTCAAGTGAAGTTTACACTTTGAAGTCGAATTTAAGGGTGAAACCCATGTTTCCGAATATGGGTGCTACAGGATAAAATGATCCTCTCTTAGAATACTATCGATTGGGTGGGTCCAATTGTCCCCGTTATTTATTTTGTCTCGCCACTATTAGGCACTTTCACTATTAGGCCACATCCGTATGCAGACTTTCGGTTTCTCTGTATCAACTTAGGAAAACGCTACGAACTTCAAACTTTGCATGCATATACACCTCAATATATACCATTACACCATGTATAAACCTAAGAGGTACCTACCCCAAAATCTTGACTTATTGGACCGTAACCAGTTGCCCATGTCCAGATCACGTGGTTGTAGGGTAGTTGTTGGTAATGTGGCATTCTGTTAGAATCAGTATCTCCAAGGCAGATAAATGCAATAAAAACTAGAGCTTTACCTACTATGATGGCCGAGTAATTTGCAATCAAAGTTGTATCTTGATATGGGCGTTATCTACGAAGCAGTAAGAACTGGAGACGTGGGCCCATAGACATTATTCTATATTAAGACCCCCTTCATCTATTTCTGACATCAAATGGATCACTTCACTATTAGGCCATGTCCCTATGCAGGCTTGCTGATGTCCTTTAGTTTTAATTTTAGCCCATTCCTTTCGGAAATAATCTTCAACCTGTAAAATATTTTTCGAGCATTGCTCTGTAAAATACACTGGAGCAACATTTTGAGGGAAATTAATAGAGACCTGTGCTTTGAGGAGCAATTGTTTGTGATTGATTGAAAAACAGATACGTCATAATCACAAGGATCGTCACGTTATCGTGGTCGGACTGTAGCAAGTGCGTTTAATAGTTCTGCAGACATTGTTGAATGGAGATAATTTTTAATGAGTTTTAATTTGCTAAAAGAACGTTCTGCACCCAATCTATCCATCCATCCATAGTTTTCTGTCCGAAGACAGGTCCAGTTCTATGGAGGTCTCACATGGATCTCCTAGAAACACCTGAGGAAAGATACTGGGGGTGGTTTCCCGTTGCCTGCCCCCAGGACGCCATTAAGGAATGACGTCAGACCGAAGAGAAAGTGAAGAAGAGGCTGGACAACACAGGAAAGGAAATTGAAACAGCCATGCCACTGCCGGGATTGGAACCCAGGTACTGGCGCATTGGTCGCCACGGCTGGCCGCCGCCGAGACCGCACGGCCACGCCAGCACGGCACCCAATCTATATATCTCTATATCTCTCACCCAGATTGCAACGGAAGAGCAACAAAGCAATGTTCTTCGCCCATGACGAATATCTTTTACTTAATTTTAACCAATTAATTTCATTAAAGTTTTTTAATTTTCCTTTTTTTCTATTCTATTTTTTTTGTTTCATTTTTCTGAGGCCCCATGCTTTCCAAATACTTATTTTCAGAATTTTGCATGATTTATCTGAATATTTGAAATATCTAGGCCCACATTTTTTACGACCAGAAGATTTTAGATACATTCATTTATGACCTTAAAAATTGAAACACATGACCTCAACAATTGAAAATATGACCTATAAACAATAAGTCTTCCAAATGAAAAAAAAAAGTGACCAGTTCACCATATCCAACCAAAAACAAAAACAAAGATAGCCGATTTCCTCCCATTTGGGAACCAGATTTTCCTTAAAATCTGTATTATAATAATAAAACTCTAAAACTCACAAAGGTCAAAATCTGTATTTATATGCACAGTAAAAATATTCTTACTTTAATCAGAGTAAATGGAAACGTTTTTACATCAATTCAAAATGCAAATGAAAAATATCAAAAAAAAAAAAATAAAAAATAATAAATAACATGAAATGAAATTTTGCGCCCAACTATTCATTTTGCTTTTCTTTCCATTTTAATTAAAATGTTAAAAAATAATATATTTGTTTATTTTATATTTAATTTAAATATATATTTTTTATACAGCCCTTATGTTTATGCGTACAGAATACATGAATCAATTTTTAAAATAAAACTTTCATTAAATATTGTAATCATTCTATTAATAGGCAAAAGTTTTACGGATCTTTGTAAATTTATAAGTTGAAATAACCAATCACAGTGCAGCCTTGGAACACGTCAGGCATGACGTCACGCCCATGTTTAAACATGGTGTCTCAAGTATTCTTCTCACTTTACCGCGACGGATCGCGATTACACAATTATTATTAGCGTATTGAAATTTTCTTTCCCACATAAATGAAGTTTACACTGAAACGCATGAAGTTTATGCGTCAAAATTTATCAGCGAGTTTGTAAAACCTAAGTTTTTACATAATTTCGGCTGTGTAGCCACTGGCTCACTAATCAACAAGTAGGGGACAATGACGAAGCACGTGCCATCATTGTTGTCCAGACAAGATTATTGGTATAGGCTGTTGGACATTCGTTATTGTTATTGTTATTGTTATTGTTGAAACTGGTAAATCAATTTTTTGTTTTCTTTTATTTAACAAAATTGGCTTAGTCATTCAAATTACATGTGGGCTGTTGCGGAAGTCATGGCTTTTAAAAAATGAGCTTAGAACATCTTTTTCAATCTTGTGTTTTTCAAAAATTTCAGGGTATTTCAAAAATGTGGCATTTGTTTTACTTCCGTTAATATTGCCTCAATTTCGACGAGCCTATTCTTTTAGGGCAGCAGATTGCCATTATGTTTCATAATGAGAAACCGCAGCGCTGGCTACAACGAAAGTGGAAAATCGATTTTTTATTTTTTTTTATTTTAACAATATTATAATATTATATTAACAAATAAGCCGATATTCAAATTACATATGGCCTATTGTGGAAGTCATGGCTTCTAAAAAAATTAGCTTAGAATATATTTTTCAATCTTGTGTTTTTCAAAAATGTGGCATTTGTTTTACTTCCATGAATATTTCACGGGTCGCAACTAGTGATTTTTATTCACTGTATATATATTCACATTTATCTTTTTATAATAGTTGTATTTATTCATTGTCTATTCTTAGTTGTCTTACGATTATAATGGTATAGGGTGGCGCATAAGTCTCCATACAGATAATAACAATACCCGTTTCCTTAAACTTAGCTATCAACTTAGGTACGATGTCATATGGGATGGGATCACAGTCCGGATGCAGTTCGTTGAACAAACGAACAACCTGCCGGGTCGCATTGTCGCCCACAAGCAGTATTACTTCAATTCTCTTCTCTAACGTCAATGGCATCTTTCAAACTGTCACAGATAAAAAAAAAAAAAAGCAAACATTAAAAACTTGAATATAAATTAGAATATAAATTAATGTCAATGAAAAGGCAACATCAACTGTATGGAGAGAGTTATGCGCCACCCTGTATTAATCTTTAATTAGCATTTATCCTACAGTAAAACCTCGTTAAGTCGTCACTCAAGGGACCGAACATTTTTGACGACTTAAGCGAAGTGGGCATTTTTTTAAAAAGAAACAAAAAAAAAAAAAAACACTGAAATACAATATTTTTATGAATTGCTATAGGATTCGATGAGAAAAACAAGATTTTCAGAAATCAATACATGCAAATAAATGAGTGGAAAATAAAAAAAAAAACAAAAAAAAAAACGCATTTCATACTTACCACATTTTATTTTCTTTTACTGGCATTAAAATAATCCAACAGTGTTGATTGATGAAGGTGCTGATTACTGGTAACAATTCGAAATACTTTGTAATGAAATGGAACTCCAACTTTTGTGCACATAGTTAATCGTATCTAAAACCGAAACTTCTAGCTTTTCGTTCCTATCCAAGGCTTTTATCATGTCCTTTACAAGCATTTTTTTGTACTTTCGTTTAAAGCCAAGAATTATCCCTTGATCTAAAGGCTGAAGAAGTGCAGTTACATTTAGAGGAAGAAAAACAATTTCGATCGCTTTTAAATTTTCGGGGCTTACTCGCTATGAAATAAAATCACACTCAGTAGCGGTCAAGAAAAACGTCTAATCTTGACAAGAGTCGCAGCGAGAAGTGTGTAATTTCCCAAGTGAATTTCCCACGTGAAAATTCCCCGCAAAGGCTAGGCTTAGAGTGAAGGGGCGGGGCTGAAAAGATAGCAGGCAAAATTGAGAATAAAGATGCTTTTCGCCATTTGAGGGTGACGAGTTATCCGGAGTAGAATTAAATTTGGTGACGAGTAAAAGAGGGTTATTTTACATTATTGTCTATGAGACCTTGTCGGGACCAAAGGAAAACGACGACTTAAGCGGAGTGACGACTTATCCGGGTGACGACTTAACGAGGTTTTACTATATTATCAATTGTATATTCTAATATTTACTGTTCATCGTTTAATTCCGTTATTCTATTCAAATTTTCCGTTGACCGTTGTTTCTTTCCCCTGATTCGTTATTATTTAAAAAGACAGTTAAATATCAGTTATAGCCCACGTGTAATTTAAATCCCCCAATCAATTTGTAAAAGCACGGCAACCAATCACAGCCCTTGTACATAGTCTATTTAAATCCTGCATCATACGAATAAACAGTATGATGTTTTTGCCAGATCTTATTCAAGTCTAATCGTCTAATTTCACGAAGCAGTGGCCGCAAACATTCACCACAATATTGGAGTAAAAATTAGAATATACAATTGATAATAGAATAATGCTGATTAAGGATAAATACAATTATAAACGTAAGACAATTAAGAATATACAATGAATAAACAGAACTATTATAAAAAGATAAATGTGAATGAATATACACTGAATAAAAATCATTACAATATTACAATCTTAACCATATTCGTTACCCTATCTCTCTTTAGGTTGGTTCGGTAGCCAAGTACAGTAGTGGGATACTTCTGTCTTTAGACAAGTCTTACATAGTATACATTGACGCCTACTGATTTTGATAAGAGATGGGGGACACTTAACCCCCACCCCGTTTGCAATTTTCAATTTTATTATAATCATGTAATTCTCTTTCTCGACTAAGAAAAGAACTAAGAGACAAAAAACGAGGGGTAACTTTTATTTACATTTTTATTTTACTTAAGTTATCTCATATATAGCTTTAATGTTATTTTTAACACTGTCAATACATTTTGCTCCCCCTCCCACCTTCTGTAAAACTACCTATGATACTATTTACATTTTTTAGCTTTCCAATAAGAAAATGAACCTGTATGTAAAACTTATTAATTAAGTTTTGAATTAATGCACGGATCTTCTTGAAACTTGGGATGAATTTTCGAAGGCTATGGACGATCGAACTTTGATATTTGAATTCTATTCCAAATAGGGCCTTGTCGAGTAATTATCAATAATACGAGAAAAGACGACAAATATTTTCAAAGGCTTCTTTATTAGTAAAAGGCAATAAAAATTCCCATAGAAAATCATTGGAAATTTAAACAATGAATTTCTATCCTATTTCTGTTGCTATCTGCTTGTCGTAAATAATGAATATGAAATCTTAAGAAATCCATTGGTTTGTTCCGTTTAAACTAATCCGCAGTTAAAATAAAGTAATGACGACTTAATTACTTTCTTTTTCAAAAAATGTTAAAAGAGTTTTGTGACAATTGGGTTTTTGTAATTATTAGTTTTTCCATTGGGCTTCTGTCTAAGAATTTACCACAAAGTTCCATAGATAAGCATTAGGAGCGAAACAATGAAATTTTAATGGTTTTAGGCTTCTGATACAAGTAACCCCGCTTTGTCCGTCCGTCTGTGGACAAGTATCATTAAAATATCAGTAAATTATCATTAGCAACAATCACAACAACTGCTTCTTTTTCTTGCGCAACAATCACATTTATAATACAGCTCTAAAACAATAACAACAATCACAATAATCGCAACAATTGCACCTTTTGCATTCGCAACAATCACATTTATAATAATAAGGAAATTAAAGCAATATTAATTTTATTGTCTTATCGTATCAGAAGCCATTGTGAAGCATTGTCATTGGTTTACTAATCGCTGTCACTACGTTTTTTTTTGTTTTTTTTAACAATGCATATTAATCCATTTATTAATCTGTTGATATCTGCGCGTGTTTTTACATAATTAACAATTAATTTAGGTAACTGAAGTAAGTAACTTCCAGGTTTAATTAATTACCAGTTAATGGGAAATTTGAAGATTCTGTTTACATTCGACAGGTATTAAATTTACAAAATACATGGGCACTTCTTTTCTATTATTTTCATGGTTTTAAAGAAAAAAAGCAAAAAAGAAAAAAATATATATATAGAGAGAGAGAGAGCGCGCAACATTTTATGGAAAGTAGGTTTCGAGTTCTTTAACGAGCTTCTTGTTATAACTCTTCAAAATCTTTCCACATATGATTATCTTCTGCTTGTTTACGTTGTTTCAAGATGCTTCGGATGTTTCAATCTATATTTAAGCGAATTTTACTGTTATCAGTGTCTTTCTGGAAAATACCTTGCCTTAAGGCAATAGGCTTTACACAATCTTATTCTATTCTAGGAAGCAGCAGTTTTCTTGAAGAATCTCAGTGAAGTAACATTCATGAAAAAGGAGGGAATTATGACAACAGCAGATGCCTTTCTGCTACACTGTGACAATTACAAAGGTAAAATAATAATACATCTTATCTATATGTCCAAATTGAAAGGAAAAAAAAAATGTCAATAGAAAAAAAGGTTGGATCTTGAGTCCAGTCCTACTGATTCGTATAGATTACTTTCCTAAAAGTAGAAGTGTGTGTCTAAATGTAAGAAGCATCTCTTAATGCATGTCCGTCCGTCCGTCTGTCTGTTGTTTATAAAACAACTCGACCGGTTTGGATTTGAATGAGATTTTAAAATTAAGCATTTTGCACAAATCTTTCTACATATTTTTGTATTTGGTTGTTGTTGTTCAATTATTTGACAATTCTAATTTTAACTATTTGTGCCTTAATTAATAATTGCTGGACTTTTCATCATTTATTAATTAATAATTGATAATAATTAATATTTTTTTATAAATTCCACAAACTTCGCATATTATTAAAACTTCTGATAAGTGCACTTTTTTCTTTCCTTTTTAAGAATATATAGAATCAGCTTAATATTGTAAAAAGTAACTTAAAGAGTAATTTAATGATTGACTGCTTGATACAGATCTATTGAGAATGAGCCTCAATTGTTAGTCTACATTCCTGATTTTCGTATTCATGTTTTTAAATGGTCATAAAATTTTCAGTTATAGTCAAATTTTTTATGCTTTAAATTAAAACTTATTTTAGGCCTAATTTTGAAAATAAATTAAATTTTTGTATAGCTAAAGAAACTTAAATGTTGAAATATAAATAGATAATAAAACCGTAATCACACACATTCCTAAAGATATGAAAAGGTTTTTTATTAAATCTTTTGATATCTTTACGAATTTGTGTGATTACGGCTTTATTTATCTAAATTTTTGTTTTCTTGTAATTTTGTAGCAAAGGAGAATGGGCAGATCTTCCCCACCACTGTACAGCGATAAGATCTATACCTAAAGAAAGATCTCCTTAAATAGAACATTTTTTATTATTACGACTTGTCTCAATTATTAGTCCGTTCGGAGTTAAATAATTCTAGATATGACTTATCTAGTTGACTCTTAATTCCCGGATTTATTATTTAATTAGCATTTAATAATTATTTTCGATAACAGTAAATGTTATTTATTACATGTAAATAATTATTATTTACTTGAAATAAATGATAATATTAATTATTAATTACGTATAATAATTATTAAAAGTTAATTAAATAATAAATTCGAGAATTACGATATCAACTAGATAGTCACATCTAGAATTATATAACTCCGAACGGACTAATAATTGAGACGAGTCGTAATAATAAAATATGCTCTATTTAGGAGATCTTTCTATAGGTATATATCTTATCACTATACAGGGGTGGGGCAACTTCCCATACATTTGTGCCAAATGTCCTTTACATGTACAGTCATGGACATATTTTGGGAGGAAATATTTTGAATATTTCCAAAATTCTTCGAATTTTTTGTTTGTATATAGGAACTTGGACGTATCTAGAAGAATATGTTTTAAACGTAATATGTATACGTGAAGTTAATATTATATATTATATAGATCATTGTTGTAGGGCCAACGCTGGTTCCCTCTCCAGTTTTTCAGAAATAGATCAGACGGTGAGGATTCCCCGCTCTCTGTTATCTTGCAACAGTCGGAGCTGGCGTTTTCTACAAACCAGCCGCAAGAGTGTATTTTAAAATATTTTCTCAATTCATTTTTCATCTATATATATATATATATATATATATA
>JAFIDM010000004.1:36888084-36900390 GCA_023159025.1 Thereuonema tuberculata | reverse complement strand
TTTTAAAATGGTGATATTAAAAGTTCAGAATTAGTAGAACATTGTTGAATAAATACACACTGCTCTAAGAAAGAAGTAGAAGTTATATGAAGAAGATAATTTATGTAGGAAGATAATGGAAGCTATATTTATCCAAAATTGTGTATGTCTTAATATTGGGTGAGTGCAAAAGTTCTACCCGTTTTTGGATGTGAAAATTTGCAATTAAATTGCCTTCACACATGACATTGTAATGACGCAAATCGTCTGCCAATCAAACGTGTGGATGCCTCACATATAAATGCATCGTGTCTCACAAAGATAATCATTTCAAAAAAATATCAGAGGGTGTAACATGGAACGCGAGAAGGAGCATATAAGAAATTGTTTGTTATACGAGTTCGATAAAAAGAGTACGGCAGACGCAGCATGTCGCAATGTTTGTCAAGTTTATGGGGAGGATGCAATAGACGAAAGCACATGTCGTCGATGGTTTCGTAAATTTAGGGAAGGAGACAGAAGCTGCCAAGTTCAGGCTAGGAGTGAACGGCCATCACACGTTGGAGAAGACGATATTGACCAAGCCGTAAGGAACAGCCCGAACCCAACCGTGCAAGAATTAGCGGAGACATTCAACGTACACCGGACAACTGTCGAGAGACGGCTGGTTAAGTTGGGTTTTACGAGAAAGTTGAATTGTTGGGTTCCACATAACCTGACAACTAAGCAACGGGATGACTGAATCGACACCTGTGTTTCCTTGCTTTCCCGGTAAAAAAAGGATTCATTCTTGACAGGAATTGTGACAGGAGATGAGAAGTGGGTTACGTACCATAACGTAAAGCGTTGTAGAACTGTCTGTCGCCCTTCTGATTCGCCTGCATCGACTTCGAAAGCTGAACTTCATCCCAAGAAGGTGTTATTGAGTGTGTGGTGGGATGTGCAGGGAATAATTCACTGAGAGGTCCTGCCACTCAACCAAACCATCAATGCTGCCTTCTACTGTCTACACTTAGACAGGCTGCATTCAAATTTGGTAGCAAAGCGGCCAGGTCTCATCAATCGTCGCGGTGTTATCCTTCATCACGAAAACGCCAGGCCACATGCTGCTGTCATCACTAGTCAAAAGTTACTGGGCTTTGGTTGGGAGGTTTTACCCCACCCTCCCTATTCTCCTGACTTGGCACCAACTGACTATCACCTATTGAAAAGTCTTCAAATCTTCAAAATAAAACAAAAATAAATGTATAAAACCATACATTTATTGAAATAAATATCTCTTAATTTTCGAAAAGACATCACCTACTTCGTGCGTTGAACAATTCCTTCAGTCAGAAAATCTTTGATGATCTTGATGCTGTGAAAACTGCCTTCAAGACTTTTTTTACTCGAAACCGCAGGAATTTTACCGCCGCGCCGTAGTATTCATCTCCTACCAGAAAGATGGCGAGAGGTCCTAGATAGCAATGGGGATAATGCAATAATAGGTACTGTTCATTTTGCGTTTATTTGCTCTTCTTTATGGGTAATAAAAACGGCTAGAACTTTTGCACTCACCCAATAGGAATAAAGATCTATACAAGTACATAATGTGGACAAGAAATATTTGCATTAAAAAAAATCCGCAAAAATCAGTGGGTCATTACCTAATAAAGGTATTTGATTAATTATTTCTTATTATTTTTTCAACATTGGATTTTGTTTATCCAATTATGCCTGTATACATTGTCTGAAATAATCAGAACGCTATTCACGTCTGTATTGATTGTTTTTTTTTTTGTTTTTTTTTATGTCATTTCTAATTCATATTATTTACTCATTTATATTCTATGCTTGATAAAGAAAAACAAGAATAAAGTTTTTCGAAAATCCGTAGTCTATCGAATGTTAGATGTTTCTTTGAAGATATTATATTCATCTCAGGTATATGGAGTACTAGAATTGAAGGTGTGGTAGCTTATTGTTTTATCTTCAGATCTTCTCTAGGATGAATCAGAAAACATAACTTTACTCTTTTGGGTTCACCCTGAAGTTGACGACTCCTCTAGAGGTTTTTTTTATTTCTTTGAGTTGCTGATAGTGGAACACAGATTGCAGGTCGTCTTGCGTAAAGGGATCTCTGATGAAGCCTCAGAGATACGGTAGATACGAGTCAGTCCGGTAGTTTTTTTTAATTATTTATTTATATCTTCATAAAAGCACATTCTATAGTGAAAAGAGATATCTAGTTGATGTCTAGTTTTGAACATCGTTGAAATTTTATTTAGTTAAACATTTCCTAAAGAAGACATGATTGGTCCAGAGGATTATGACTTGGATGAAATAGTATATGTTCCAATCGATTTTTGGCCAGCAGGACGAAGATGACACTATGAAGTTAATCCGAATCTCTAGCATTTGAAGCTCTGAAAACGAACCTAGTCCATTTGACAGGAGAGTAAACGAATTCTTAGAAATTCTCTATCTGAGCGGGGAATCGAATCTAATTCTTCCACCCTAGATAAGTCAACTACACAGTGTAAACTAAGGTATAGGCTACTTGTTTAAATTATGAAAGCTAAAAAATAACACATTAAAGATTGAGACCAAGTGTTACAAGTGTTTTAGGCGCTTTTGTTTTACTTAATTGCTCATAGAAAATTCATTGAGGCTGGCAGACGCCATCAAATGAATTTCTTTATTTTATTTTTAATTTTGTATTTTTCTTTTTGATGATAATTTTAGATTTGGAAGCTACCATATTTTTTCTTACGGCTAAAAAATGGAGTTCAAAAGAATTTTAAACGGAATTAGGTTTAGTATTTTAACTTAGTATTTTAAGGAAAAATGTATAAGAGTCGAATTATTATCATGAGAACTGACAACAAATTAACAAATGAATTTCAAAGGCACTGTGATTTATCCAAAAAAAGCGCTAACATATGAGAAAAGCTGTAAGGCAAATTGCTTTCAGCTTATTTTAAATAAATTTCAATATCATTTATTTAGTTAAAAGAATAACTTTAGTTTATGACACCTGGAAGTTTCCACATCCCAGTCCTAATCCATTGAAGTCTTAACTGTTATCAAATCGCTGTACTTATATATTCTAATGCTTGAATCTATATTAAGATATTAAGCTGCTTCACAATGTAGTAAAAACCAACACAGTCTATTTTAATCGTTGAATGAACGATTGAAAATCTAGGTACCTTGAAAAAACTTATGAGACCTTGAAAAAATGGATAAAAAATTAGATTAGATAACCCTTTGCAACTTCGGATCAGTGGATTAAGATTAAAAAATTGTAAATCAATTTAAATTTATTATCGCTATTGTAGTTAAATTTCAGGTTTTTAGTATGTAATCATACGTTAGAAATCTATCCAAGGAATATCTCAGCGTAATAGCATCACATTAGGAAAAACGAAATGATTAAATTTAATCTGTAATTTAAACGAAGATCTGTTTGAAGTAGTTTACTGTATTCACAAATCAACGACAACAGCTAATTATAGACAACTTACAATAAAAGTTTCACAGTTTCGTTTTTTTCAACATACAGCAGACCCTCGTTATCCGCTGATTCTGATCTCAACGATTCGCTTATCCACTTTTACAAAGTATAGTTCAATGTCAGACATGCGATCTCTTCTCACCCATTTACGATCATGCGCGGTAGTGAAAAAACTTCTGGAAGTTCTATTGACACGAGCCCTATCTTGGAAAGCTGCTGTGCTGTTCTCGCAGCTTCTGTTGTGTTAACAAATAATCGTTCTGATAATATTCTACTGTTTACACAATTTTTGCGATTAATTTATTATATTTCAACAAAGGCAGTAAAATGTAGTGCTAATGAAAATGTTTTACCAAGAGCTCCAAAGAGCAAACGAGTTGTTATGAGTGAAAGTATGTAGTGAAGAGGGTCCGCGGGAACCTAACATCGTTTTTCCCGAGGATCAATGTTTTGATAACAGTTTCCGTTACCATGGGATTTTCCTAGGTTAACGAAAACTGACTATTGTTTCCTTCGGTTGAATCACCTGTCAGAGCATGTTTTAAGTTCGTTCATCTTGTTAGAAGCAATATCCCTATTGCGTTTACAACAGGAGCAAGTTCAGCATCGCAAGTGAAAGATATTTCGACAAGTGGTCCTTCAAGATCGGTGGAAATCTCTGAGAACCAAATCTTGAGTGTACAGAAGAGGATCTAACATCTAACTGAAATTCATAAGCAACTTCCGGATTTGCTGTTCCTGGACAAGAGGCACTGTCATGCAGGAGAAGCATGCCATTGCTAAGAATGCCATGACAATTTCCTTGCTCACAAGAAACATCACATTTCAAGTGAGACCACTTTACAGCAGTTACTGCGCATTCTTTTTATTATTGTGGTTATTTTTATTATGGCGCCTTCCTCTACATATTTTTTGAATAATTAACAGCTTTTGCATTAGTCTACTAACTTTAACGTTTGAGAGGTAAAAAAATCCATTCAGATAATGAAAAATTACACAAACTTTGGTTAAGTAAGAAATATATTTAACGTTTTGGCAATTGGAACTAAATACAATTTCCGAAACGTTGTGTTATATTTTAAATATATTTCTTTCTTAACCAAAGTTTGTGTTATTTTTTATTACCTGAATGAGCTTTTGCATTTTCTACTGGTTCTGAGTGATAGTTTTATGGTCAACTCTCACATAAACTGTTAAAAAAGGTACCAATCTATGTACCAGGTGACCTTAATTAAGCGTTATTGCCAACCGGAATGTCCTCACATTCGCTAGAGAGAATAAGTAGGACATTACAGGAATGGAATAGGAATTAAGCAAAAGTATTGTAATGCTATTTTTATTTTATGCGGTTTATTTAATGCTTTTCAATACAGACATTTGTAAATGAGGTTACTTCATCCTTATAACATATAGCACACACTCTTACTCCATTATAGATATAGATTAAACAATTGCTGGGTTTTGTTTCTGACATAATTTTTCAAATTTGTTGTCTCTAATTTCCTGTTTTCTTTTGTTACAGGGTTTCTAATTGATTTTATTTCTGCTCCTGTCAGCTGTGGATTTTCTTCAGCTGCAGCTATAATGATCACAGCAACGCAGTTACGGGTAAGTAATATTACTGATTGTTAGTAAAAACCCTTCAATAAGCAGTCTTCCAATTCAAGGTTTTTCTTATAGTGCGTCAAATGAGAGAAAAAAAGATCACGCCCATTTTCAGAGGAAAATGGCGGGCAAAATTGGTATTTTGTTTAGCGATTGCATGTGTCTAGTTTCTTCTCCTGTAGTTTCCCTGTAGTTTCCCTGTTGTCTCCTAGAGGGCATCGCGCTTTCGTTTTATTCTCGAAATTTCGTTATTTACTTTTTTTTATTCATTTTTGATTCTTTATATTAAATGAAATCGTCAATTTATTACGTAGGGTGTTTTACGAGCTCAATGTATTGAAGTGAAGTTATGGAAAGAATGCTTATTTTAAATGAAATTTAAAATTACATTGCCGCCGATAGTTGAAATTCCTACGCCTGTTGCATCAACAGTAGCTTTCCAGACTTTTGTTATATTATCTTCACCTCTTGAAGTGCACGTTGTTTATAATCTGCCGTGCTTGGTTATGGATTGTTTTGCAAGGATCGCCACGAAAAACTATTGTATGTTGACGTTTAATTTCCGATCCAACCGAGAATCCATGTTTAACAAGTCTCACGAGGGAGGGCGGAGCTTATGAACTGTATCAGACATACGAAACGAGTAGCACTTCTCTCTGATTGGTGCTTCTTCTCTCATTTGACAGGCTATACAATACAAACATTATTCTAAGCGTTAAGTTTAAACTATGGTATATCAAGCTAGGATATTTTTCAATTAGTGAATTTCTTTTTTTGCATCTTATGAAAAAGTGTAAAATAAAAGTAGTTGGGTCATTACAGTGATTTCTTAATTCATGCGTATTTAACACCTAGAATATCTGGAAATCCCGTATTTCCGGTAAGCGCCGCGAGAGGTCAGGGCGATAGCCAAGCATTTTCTCATTTTGTTTTGCTGAAGATTAGCACATTTTTTAAATTATTATTTACATTATTCGTGAATTTAAATTGCAACAAGACGATTTAAAATTTAATCGTTGCGTAAAATAAGAGCTCATTAATCTTCCTTTTATTTTCATTTACTTGTAAAACTTTAAATTAGTAAGTTAATGACTGATGTAATAAATTTAAGCTTAAAGCATGAAATTACTTCTATTTTGGAATATCTATTGAATTATTGCGACTAAAAAAATTAGTTTCTTTAATAATGGAACATTAATAAAAAATAAAAAAAATAGAAATATTCTATGTTGTTAATAAAAATAAGTTTTTAAATAAGAATTGTTGGATTTATCGTGCCTATAAATTCTTTATTAGACTGAGAAACAGCCACCATTCGTAAAATAATCGAAATAACGAAGACTTGAATTTTCATTTGAAAAATCGGAATCGATTCTTGCAATTTTGGATATAATAATAAAATAAAATAAATATTTTTCTCTGTCAGTACAGAACTTTACTAGCTGCTTGCCCTTTTGTCAACTAATTAACTGTGTTTTCTGAAAGAGTTTTATTTACACATACAAAACAGCACTGATAGATGAACTTTGTCTTGATCTAGGGATAAGTTTCAACTGACCTATCTCAACACAAAGTAATACTTAGAGCGCTGCATATAAGGAAAATATATAAATTCAGTTTCGGTTTTTTTCCACATCGTCATTGGATTATTTTAAATTGACAAAAGTGAAAAAAAAAAAACCACACACACACACACAATAGAAAGTATTAATTTTCCCGTTAAATGAAATATGTATATATTTTGTATACTGTATATTGCCATTATAAATGTTTTCGGAAAACTGTTTTTCGTTATCAATATCGAAGATTCAATAAAATTAATTTAAAAATAAATAAATATTATAATAAAAAATATAACTTCGGAAGAAATGTTTTAAGCGGATGAATTTCTGTTTATTTATTTATTTTTTTAAATTTCACACCAAGCTCCTTTAACAATTTATTTTATATATTTACGAATAATACAGCTTTTATTTCAATAAATAGTAAATTAATTTTGTGCATTTTATATTAATTTCATTCAAATTTCTTTAAAGATAGCTAACAATGATTAAATCATCTAAAAAAAAGTGATTAAACCTCCCACAATGGAAATCTATTATGTTTCCGTGAAACATTTAAGATTCTTTTCTTAAATAAAGGAATCTCTATGAATTTGTTATCCATTTTCAAAAATTAAGGCTATCTTTTCATTCAGAATAGAATCAGCAGTAATGTTTGTAATCTGTTCCCCCTTATGCTATTGCACTTTCTTTAAGCATACGAGTTACTGAAATGAAGTCATTTATCCTTCCGCCTAACAGTTTTAACTGATCTAAAATTTCCTGCCATGGGATTGAGGAAAACAAATTCAAACATACATTATATAAATAAACATCAAAACAGATTGGTAGGTTATTGTGTAGCACACAGAACCAGTGGAATTTCAAAGAATTTTCATTATTTTCAAACTAAACGATTCTGAAGTATTTACTTTCTATCAAAGCCGATGGGAAAACACGTTTGGTTTTTTTTTTTGTTTTTTTTTGTTTTGTTTTTAAGAAAATTAGAAATTTATGTGGCACTCTTTTGCGGAAACACTCGTATAACATAAGAAAAATGGCGGTTTTTGGACTACTTAAAAGACGGCGAATAAGTTATCAAATCGAGGGTCATTCCGAAACGAAAAGTATGTTTTTTTCTTTTCCAAACGAAACATCCTGGAAAGGATCACACCTCACTTAACCTAACCTATAGTTAATTAAAAGGAAAATGTTTGTTATTTCTTTTGTGTTTTATTTCCAAACTAAAACAGGTGGGTCAAATACATACAATAACTTACTTACATAATACTTACATGTTTTTGGGTGTGTTTTCTCAAAGACGCTATAAACTCTGGCTTTGAAAATGTGCATCCGGCGCTCGCGAAAGAGTCTCAATTAAATCTCGAATTTTCTTAAAAACTAAAAAAGAAATCAGAATTTTCCATCGGTTTTAATAGAAGGTAAGTACTTCTGAATCGTTTGGTTCGAAAATAATGAAAATTCGTTGTAATCTGGTTCTGTGTTCTACACAACAACCAATGGACCACTTGAGGTTTACGCCCCTATCGACGTCACTTATGACGTATAATGTGGGATCATGTGGGATAAACAAACACATATGATTTAATGTGAATTACTCAAAAAATCGTCGATTTTTGATATTTCAAGACGGAATGGTTCAATGCTGTGTAGTTCCTTATTGTAATAATTCTGTAAAATGCTTGGAATATCCTTCTTTAATATAATATTTTCTCTATATCGACACGAGTTAAAACAAAGCACATGGCTTTGTTTATCCCACAAGCCAAGCAGTGGCCTGATGGGATATTTTGGAACTACGAAGCCCCGCCTATTCTCAAGTGGTCTATTAAATTATATCTTTCGTTGATAATATATTGCTGTCGTCTTCTTTAATAGGCTATAATCAACTCTACATCCGATATGAACATTTAGGAAGGCTTACAATCGTTTCATCCAAATCAAATCTTTTAGTTCACCCTCTATATCTACACGGGTTAAAACGAAGCACACGGCTTTATTTATCCCATAAGCCAAGCAGTAGCCTGATGGGATATTTTGGAACTACGAAGCCCCACCTATCCTCAAGTGGTCCATTTTTATTCAAACAAAAATTCAGGATCCTATAAATACACGGAAAGCAGTTCTGATGTAAGCTATGAATTGGGACTATTTTTTTGCGGTGATACAAAATAGGGAAATCCTGAAAATCATTCATAGAACGAAATAAATTTCTTATTTTATTCAGTATTTCAGTTCATAGAGAAAGCTTATAAACTCCAATATTGACGTTTGAGGTTGTACAATGGAAACCGATACAATAGTTGCCGATCCTTATTTTAAAAATGCTTATTACTTGAATTACTGCTTCACTTAATTTTTTTCTCAAGAATTTCTTAAACCTTTTTCTTTTTAGTTAAAAAGTTACTATTAAAAAACGAAAAATAAAAGCAAATCAAACGAAACAATAACAAAGTAGTTGTAAAGAATATGCCGATCTTGTGAAGAAAAATACGGATTAGAATATAACGGAAGAATAATAGATTTCTATTGTCGGAGGTTAAAGTCAATCAGCTATGCACACGGAAAACAGTTCTATGACAAGCTAAGAATCGGAACTACAGTAAAACCTCGTTAAGTCGTCACTCAAGGGACCGAACATTTTTGACGACTTAAGCGGAGTGGGCATTTTTGGAAGAAAAAAAAACAAACTACTGAACTATAATATTTTCATGAATTGCTATAGGATTCGGTGAGAAAAACAAGATTTTCAGAAATCAATATATGCAAATGAATGAGTGGAAAATAAAAAAAAAAAAAAAAAAAAACACTTTTTATTTACCACATTTTCTTTTCTTTTACTGGCTTAATAATCCAACAGTGTTGATTGATGAAGGTGCTGATTACTGGAAATAAATAATTGTGGGCGGTAAAGTTATCGACAATGATGACAACATTTCTTTTCTGACGCGAAAACTGAGAATATATCTTTCCCAAATCGTTGTAATCATCCATGCATTTGAATGTGCTTCATATTCAACTGGCAGGGATCTAACGTGGCTTTTTGCTTTTGCCTATCACAAGTGTTTTAAGTTTCTCTTTTTTACTCATATTAGCTCCAAGCAGAAGTATCAGGCGTTGTTTGGTTGCTTTTCCAGAAGTGCTCTATCACCCTTAAATGACAGAGTTTTATCAGGCAAAAGACGGTAAAATAAGCCTGTTTCATCCAGATTAAAAATGTTTGATGCATCAAACCTAGATAAAATGTCCTTGAGAACATTGTTCTTCCATTCTTCTATAGCATCACCATCAACAGCTGCTGCTTCTCCGCAAATCGTTTTAAAAGAAAGGCAATGTCTGTCTTTGAAACGTTCCAGCCGCCGAAATGTTCCATGTTCAACTCCTTAGCAATTTCCATGGCTTTTTCTTTGAGAATCATGGCTGAAATCGGCATATTTTGCGATCTGGCATATTTTAGCCATCGAACTAAAACCTCCTCGATCTCGTCAAACTTCGATTTCCTCATTCTCTTTCTTTTGTCTTTGCAGTCAGTTTCTTCAATTACTTGTTTCAATGAAAGGATATCGTTTAATGTAGTCCTGGGAATATGATGTTCTTTGGCAAAAGCTGTTTTCGAAACCCTTGATTTTTCAAAAAGTGCAATTAAGTCTTTTTTTTTCTTTAAAAGATAACGAGGTAAGTTTTCGTTTCCCTGACATGTTACAAATGTAATCAAACCACGAAATTGCAAGATTAAAAAATAGCCCTTATAGCGGAGCTTACTCGCTATGAAATGAAATCACACTCACAAGTCAGTAGCGGCCAAGAAAAACAAGAAACAAACACTCAGTAGCGGCTTGACAAAGAGTTGAGGTGAGAAGTGTATAATTTCCCAAGTGAATTTCCCACGTGAAAATTCCCCTTAAAGGCTAGGCTTTCTTAGAGTGAAGAGGCGGGGCTGAAAAGATAGCAGGCAAAATTGAGAATAAAGATGCTTTCGCCAGTTTTGAGGGTGACGAGTTATCCGGAGTAGAATTAAATTTGGTGACGAGTAAAAGAGGGTTATTTTATATTATTGTCTATGAGACTTTGTCGGGACCAAAGGAAAACGACGACTTAAACGGAGTGACTACTTATCCGGGTGACGACTTAACGAGGTTTTGCTGTATTTTCTTTGCGATATCATACAAAATAGTAAACTCCTGCAAGTCATTCGTGAAACGAAAAGACGATACCTGATTGAGTTTTAAATTAGAGAGACTTGCTTTGTATCATTGAAAATATTAATCATGTTAGTATCTATACCATGTACTTACAATTTTATCCTCGACTATAACTATTGATTTATGAAAAAAATCGAGAAATATACTAAATCCTTTTTATTAGAAAATTTCCCCAAATTAGAAATTTAGTTAGTTTTTAAATTTCTAAAAAAAAAAAAAAGTTAGAATAGCATCTGAAAGGTCAACGTATAAACTATTTTGTTTATAAAAATACTACAAATAAATCACGTGGATTATTCAGTGGCTAATAATATTTGTATCTTAATACTAAGTATTTACTAGGCCTATATTTCAATATTTATGGTTGCAAAGATACCAGTCTAAGCAACTCTTTGGCCTGACTCCAGCAGAATAAGCTTGCTAATGTTATTGTGGTTTTTTTTTTATCTCTCAGTAAAAATCCTAACATTTTTCATTTCTTAGTGGAAAATTTCTGTAACATTCTGTCATGTTAAAATTAAAATAATCATTTTAAAATGAAAACAAAGTATTATTATTAAAATTAAAATATGGTTGGATGGGTATAAAGCTTTATTAAATTTTCTTGGATTTTTAACCTTTAATAAACAAAATCTTTAGAGATTTATAACATTTTAATTAGATTATTTTTTAGCTTCTTACTTGAATCCTAATTTGACGACTGCAGTAAAATTTTACTGAGGTTAATTGCATTGTTAAAACAGCATGATGTGAGAATCATGATTCATCGGTTTTTATGTTATAGTTCTACGAAGTGATTCTCAATGTTTTTAGGATAGCTGAAAAAGCAATACTCTGTTAGCGACCCATTTGGGAGCTATTGTGATAATGACCAAAATGGTACCGTAGCTATTGCATTTGTCCTGTCCGCCTGTCCGTCCGCCCGTGTCTGTCCACCCTAATAACTCCCGAACGGAAGGTCGGATCGGCAAATGGACTTCCCCATCATGTTCAGAGGCCCAAACAACGTAGGAATAGGGTATTTTCAAGGATCAACGCCCCCCATGTTCGAGATATTTCGCATTGTTTTCATTGGATTTCCGCTATTAGTTTAAATGTTAGAAATGCAACCATCTCGTTTCAGTTGTCAGCTATAGCTTGATGGGGAAGGTTTCAGACACATATACTGAAGATTGTCGGTTCAAATCTGTATATCTTATTTTTGTTTTTTTCTCTTATTTTTTTTTTCTGAATGTTGGCGTGTTTGTTTGTTTTTTTTCCTAACTTTTTTTCTTTTTTTTTCCTAATTTTTTTTTATTTTTCCTTAAGTTAATGTACTTCCTTTTTTATTACTATGGGTCGACCTTGAATTTATGCTTTAGCTCAAAATTAAATTCACTTATTGTTAATTTATTTAAAGTGCTCGCGCTGAGAGTTGAAACTCCCAGAATGCAACGCAGATTATAGATTGTCTTTTCCTGGC
>JAFIDM010000004.1:36874467-36887984 GCA_023159025.1 Thereuonema tuberculata | reverse complement strand
CCCAGAATGCAACGCAGATTATAGATTGTCCTTTCCTGGCCGTTCGCTAACATTGAAATAGAAGAGGTTGCTTCTCTTCTATTTGAATGTTAGCGAACGGCCAGGAAAGAACAATCTATAATCTGCGTTGCATTCTGGGAGTTTCAACTCTCAGCGCGAGCGCTTTAAATTATTCTTTCATTTAAAACTAATAATAATTTGAATCTGTTTTTCAGAGTATATTGGGCTTGACCGTAAATGCAGAGAATTTTTTTGACGGTATTTACAAAACAGCAACGCATATACATGAAACGAAGTACGATCACTATTCTATTAAATATATTATTCATATCAAGTTACCAATTATTTCATTTCCTTAATAAATATGTTAATCATACTGTTTATTTCGGCAGATATCCAGATCTGATAGTGGGTGTTAGCTGTATGATTGTTTTACTTTCTCTCAGAGTGAGTATTTAATAAAATGTAAGGCTACATTCTATCTAGTAATAGTTTAACGTGTATATTAATTAAATTTTATTAAGTTTGAAATTATTAATGTTCCAAACAAAACTTATTCTAGATTTTTTTTTAAATTTAAAGACTCCGCCTCAATGTGCCTTTGTTTTTAGCACATCAAAGTGCATTGATGTTGACGGTGGAATTTTTGAAAATTTGTTATAAACTGCAGTAAAAATGTCACTTGAGCAATAAATAGTAGAAACAGAACGAATATCTCTTGCTTATCAATAACTTCTAAACTGCAATATATAACAGCTCTATCTCGGAAGCAGTTCGGAGTAGGATATATAAACTTTTTTTATTAGAATGACCGACATAACGGCCTCCCAGAATACTGAACATTTTTCCTAGGACGTACTGTGTATATTATATATATATATATATATATATATATATATATATATATATATATATATATATTATTTAGTTCAATATTCTGGAATATTTTTCAAGCAGTATTTATTCCATTTTTTTTATTGTCTTTATCTGAAAAGGAATTAATAAGTTCCAAAAAGCATTCTTGTAGACATGCATAATTAAAGAGGCGGCGTTCAGAAATCAATAGCGAAAAATGTAGAAGAGGAAATTCAACCAAACTTGGTGTAAGTGCTCTCTGGAACATGGGGGTTTCGATTTATAGAAAATGAAAAATAATAAAAAATATTAATATACAGTATATACTTATCTGTTACGATATTAAATCCATTTACACAAATAACTCCTAGTGAACTCCTTTACTTCAATTATAACGATATTTCGAACGATCTCTTTTGAAGAAACGAAGTTTAGATGAAAATAACATGAGTTTCATTAGATCTATAAAATAAAGTGGTGGAACTATTGGTTATCAACTGTTCAAAGACCAATTAATATGCATTAATATTGCATTAATCAGAATCAATGGAATTCATTGTTGTTTTAATTTGTAGAAAAAAGGGAAAAGTTCATTTTCCTCTTTTATTTTATATATAACCTGAAGAAGAATGATCGAAGAGATCGTTCGAAATATCGTTATAATTGAAGTAAAGGAGTTCACAAGGAGTTATTTGTGTAAATGAATTTAATAAAAAAATAGTTTCAATATTTTGCCATCAGGGAAAATTTGGCGCTATAAACGCTTGATTGTGGGATTATTGAAAGAGTATGGCTAGACGAGATACTATAAATCAGTTTGCGTGTTCGTGTAAGTTATAGAAGTGCTGTTCACCTTTTACTGTTCTAAGAACGACGTCGTTTACAGCGGAATGCAACAGATCTCGATTGCGTTGTCTTTAATACAAAGTTATTCTAGCTTTCAACTGTTGCTATATCAGGAACATGTTCTTGATATAACAGGATTTAGAGATGGCCCCCAACAACAAAAGTCACAGGGATTGAGATCAGGCAAACAAGATGGCCATGCTGTAGGAAATACACAACTAATCCCTCCTGTGAACTGTTGTCTTAACACTCACTGTAATGACAATCCAATGTGAAGTGATGCTCCATCATGCACGAATACTGTATAGTCGATGCATCTTCGTTGCTGCAATTGCGGAACAACAAAGTTGAGCAGCATCTCTCGATACTTAGCAGTACAAGAGGGTTGAAAGTCACTAGTTCTCTTGGGCAAATTTGTTCGAAAAAGTATGGATGAAGGATATAAATGATTCTATGAAACCACACCACACTGTTACATTTTCGGTGAATGTGAAGGGATCTGATAGACATCTAAGGCTTATCCGCAGTCCAAATGCGGCATTTGCGTGTGTATTAATGTAAAAAAAAAATTATATAAGTACAACGTAATAGATTTCAAAAAATTTGACTTGAATATGAAGTAGCATAATGCAAAAAAAAAAAATCGTCAGCATGATATTTATGAAAACTGATTTATTCAACCAAAATAAAAAGGAGATTTAATGCTGAGATTCTCTTCGCTATCAAACAGATTCCCTAATAATTATCCAAAAATAATCCCTAAAAAAATTCCACAAAAATAGTCTTATTTATGACTACAATATACGCTCAAAGTGCGCTACACCCAAAATGTACTCTAAAATTTGAAAAGGATCACTTTTATGCAAATTAAAACCAATTATCTGTTTCAATTGTTATTTGAATCAGAATAACTTAACGAGTATTTATATCTCCTTAAAAATGGAATTGAAGCTCTGGTAAAAATAGGTCGTGAAATACTATTTATATAAAAATTTATATAAAAAAAAAATTCTTGTTTTGAAGAAAATTTCCTACAGAGCCTTTCTTTTAATTTTTTAATAGTTTTTTTTAATATTTCATTTAATAATTAAAAGTGCAGTCTGACAGATTTGTGGTATAATAAATTATATCAATAAAAATATCAGTTACTTTTCATCATTAACATAACTGATATAATATTTATTTCTTATTATTAATCTTCCATCCTTTATTTTTAGTATTTAAATACGATAAAATGGATGGATCCTGGACCGAATCCTACCAGGTTTCAGGCCTTCAGTAGAAGATTTGTGACTTTTATTTGCACTGGTAAGAATCTAATATTTGCAGTGATTTTAAAAACAAAACAAGACGTTCCTGAAAGAACTTAAAACCAGTGTCTCTTAAAAAAATCTTGCTTTTTCTTTCTTTGTTTTTTAAAAGTTTGAAAATAATACAAACTGAAAGACTCAGTTTGTTTTGATGTTCGCTGAATAGAGACACTATAAATTTCCCCTTTCCTGAAAATATTAATTAATTTTGCTAATACTTAAGTTAGCTAATCGAATTAAGTTTAATCATATCAAAGCAAGTGCAAATTTGTGGATTGCCTAAAAAGATTAATATCCATTAATAAGACATCGATATAAATCCAATGCTTTTCCGTGCAAAATTTTATTATCTTAATGCGCTAATTTCTGGGCAAAGGCCCAAAGGGAAAAATTTTAATAGAGAAATTAGATCGTCTAATGTCCTTAAATATGAATCCCAAGTTTCAAGAAGATTCCTCCAGCGGTTCAAAAGTTATTAGGATGGAAAACACAAACACACAATTTACGGATTAACTGTAGGATCCTCATTTCCTAGGATATAAGTTAAGAAGAGCATGATGTATTCTGTATTTTCTAGTTTAAATATAAATTGCTTAATTGGAATAAACATATTTAACGTGCGCGGTTTTGTCATCCACTGCCCATATGAGGTTAACCATCAATAATCAGGGTTATATGACCTTGCCCTGATTGCTCCTTTCTTTTTTACTTTGAATTTTAGTTCGCTTTTTTTCTGATGACGAGAGCAGTTTCTTGGGGCTCATCGAAACATGTCATTTTTATATGTTTTTATTATTAATGCTGAGTGTGATAATAGTCCACTATATTGTTATAAAATTGTTTAATTTTGAAATAAATTTATTTTTCGTAATTGTGAAAGTATTTAAATGAAAACTTGAATTAAACGTTAATTAGTACTTTCTAATGCATTAAAAACTAAAAATACAGGTTAAAAAAATAACTATCTAGGAAAACAGAGCATGTGTTAATAGAACTTCAAATTTAGTGTTTAAAGATAGTAATAATACTTAATTTTCCTGAACACAGTTACCCTATAATGGTTGTCATTTGGTTAATATTTTGGCATTCTGTAATAACTTTATATTACTTAGTTTTAAAAATAGTGAAAACTAGTTTTACTGGTTTATTTATGTTTTTAAAAGTAAAATGCAATATTCATGGATACCTAGAGATACTTTAAAGGTACTATTCAGATAAACCAGTAATAAGATAGGAAATTCTTTAATATGTCGTATGTAAGCTTTTCTTTTAAATTGTTATTTTATCATGTTCCTTTTAATGATCTCAATAAGAAATCCTTTGATAACAGTTTAGAAATGAAGTAACTACTTTAACCTTTTCTTTCAGGTAGGAATGCATTGACTGTGGTTCTATCCAGTGTTGTTGGTTACTATTTGATCAAGAGGAATGTAGCCGAACTTACAATGACTGGTGACGTCAAAGAAGGTTTACCACAGTTCGCATTGCCTCAGTTCACAATCACTCACGATAACCATACATCTACTTTTCTCGAAATCTGTTGTGTAAGTAATTTACGAACAGGTTGGAATAGGGTTGTATTCTACTGTCAATTAAAATAAAGTGTATGTGCTTGTAAGGGTAATAAGGTAATAAATTGTAGGTTTCAAGATGTAAAAACGTATGTTATAGCTTCTGCTACAAGCAATATAGCATTAAAATAAAATTGATTAGTCAAAATACTTTTGAAGTAAACGAGAAGTTCCTGGAGGAATTTAAAACCAACTCTCCAGAAAATTATATTCCTTTTTATTTTTCTTGGGTTTTTATAGTCAAGAAAACAAAATAAGGAAAGCTTACATTTACTCTTAAAATGTGAGAACAGCTGAAAATAAACGGTAGAATGATTCAGGAATTTTTAAGGGGGTGTGGAGTAGGAGAGTTCACACACAAATACACAGACAGACAAACAGAATGATTGTTGAGCTTCACTTTACAAAAAATGAACAATTATGGAACGGTTTTATCGAATTTGTAGAGATTGCCATATATTGTAAGTTATCCCAAGTAAAATCAGACATTACCTTTGATGTATATCTTGTCAGAAACTTGTTGACTTTTATAGATAATCAAGAATTGTCTATATGTTAGTTAATTAATTCAACAATCAGTATCTATTAATTAGATGTCAACAGTGAATGGCTCAACTCAATGTCAAATAGCTCAACTTAAGCTGTACGAGATTTAGACTTTCCTAGCTTTGCTTAGCTAAGTCATAAGCCATCGTCATCTAATCATATCTTTGCTGAAAACTTCCGGAACTCATCAACGCTTCCAGCATTCTCGGATTTAAAAATACACTACAGAGAATTTATGAAAGAATAAATTGTCTCAAATAGGATAGATTGTTTAAAACATTTTATAGAAACAAATACATGTTTAGGTTAAAGTTTGCTTTATTTTCCTGCATTCAATAAAACTGTAAAATATTCCCTATAATCAGGAAAGAAGTTGAGCCCTTCATTAATTCTTTCTACACTTGATGAATCTATTCTGTTATCATTATTTACTTGTTTTTATCGAATTTTCTGTTGCTTATCTTTATGTTGCTTTTAATCCTTTATCAGAATTCTATTTTTATACTTTTCAGGATTTAGGAGCTGGCCTCTTCTTAGTACCACTCTTATCTATTTTGCAGCATTTAGTCGTTGCCAAAATTTTTAGTAAGTTTTCCAACTTTTCTTTCTGTAATTTCCACTTTCAGTGTTGTAAAATAAAAAATATGTTAATTTTTTAAAAATATTTTTATATGTTTTTCAAGTTGCAGGGAAAACTTTGGATTCAAGACAAGAAATCATAGCCTTGGGTGAGAATTGTTTTCCTTCTAAGCTATCTTAATTTCTTTTAAGAATGTATTTTAATGGGGTAATCGGTAATCCTGAAAATCTGCAAAGTCCTCGGGCCACCTTCAGCTAGAGTTGAATGTTATATTAATTTATCTGAAAAATGGAGAACATCAATTCCATTATAGTCTGTTGTCTATAGAAAGTCGCGACAGGTTGTCGCTTCATTACAAACTATTTGTTATGCTCCAGCTTTAACTAATTTCTAAAAGTTTCCTTCGATGAAAAATTTACAAAAATGGACCAAGGATAGAGATGTGTTAAAAATGTTGATGAAATATCTAAGAAAAAAACAAAGGCTTGTGAAAATTTGTGATTTTTAAACTATTCTTTTTAACGTTGAAATACCAAATCAGTAGCGGTTTTGTTGCTCAGAGATTTGAAAGTGACTAAGATATAGAACTAAGGAGGCTGCATGGTTCGCTGAAAATATTGCAACCACGATGGTTTCTAGTGAGAAGATTTTGTTGCATACTGCGAGTTCTAGGAGGATCTGAAGTTTAGAAAAGTTTATATTCTCGTAGAATGCCAAGGCAACAAGATTTTCCGATCACATCAGCAGCTGGGCACATTTAAAAGAGATCGGGTTACTGGTCGTTGAAATATTGATTAGTCTTCCCGTATTGCAAAACTGTGAGTAATAGAAGCAATTGTTAGAATATTTTTTAAGAGGAATTAGGATTTCTCATCAAGTTTGAAATTGCGGCACTCAAAGTAATCAATGAAGTGGCAGCGACAAAGATAATCTTCGTTAGAGTGATGTAGTGAAACTTCTAGAATGGCTTCGTGTAATCTATAGTACAGAATCTCGCTTTGTTTGTACTTTGATTGAAAACATATGGAAAATACCTGACGAATCAAAAAAATATTTTCATCAGACTTCATAATCTGGAACAACCATGTACGACAGTCGACTGCTTTTAAGGTTTGTCATAAACTGTTTAACAACTTGGCAATACATGAGTCCTATCTTCTACGATACAGAAGAGATGTAAAACATCATGTTTCAGTAATGTAATACAAATCGATATAAAGCCAAAATCACTGGAGAATATTTCCATAATTTCTTCTTTCTAGAAAGACCACAAACAGACTATACGTGGAATGCACAAAGGCTGTATCTTAGTAATACTCTTCAACCAATGCAACAATAGTCACAATATAAGATGAAGTGAAAAAGATGTAGTGATATTGTCACAAAATGTTTCTTGACTCACTGCCTCGGTACATTGAAAACATACCGCTAATAGATGTGGTTGTGAGTCGAACTGATTGGCTTCATTTTGTTGTTGATGAAATTGTACAGTTTTCAAACTGAGCAATGTGCATTAACCGAAAATATCAGATAAACTTTCGTGTTGCTTCTTTGAGTCTATATTATAAACATTATTTCTCGCAAATTAAATGTTCTTCAAAATAGAAATTTAAAGTTAATAATTTACTAAAAAACTGTATTTCTGCTCTATTCGATTGTAATCAATTTTGGCTGAAGAATAATAATAATCGGAGAAAGGATTTTCTCAAATCCAATTAATAATCAAGATTTAAAAAAACAATTACAGAATTTTTAGATTATTATTATTTACAAATTTTTTAAAGGAATATCTAAAGCATTACCATAATTTAGCATCATCTTTACTGCTGATTTAATTTCAATGTATAGAAAATTAAAAGGATAAATTGCTTTGATTGATTTGAAAACGATGGAGTACATTTCCTGGCAATTTCACAGTTGTCAGTTTTATTCAGTGGAGCTTTTTATTATAAATATACTAAATAATATATCTTTTTCTTTATTACAGGATTAACGAATATTTTAGGATCTTTTGTATCTGCGCTGCCAACAACTGGAAATCTGCCAAGGTAAAGATTCTTGTTTATCTTCTACTGAGTTTAACTTGTAAACTTATCTTTTCAAATCTGAGTTCAAAGCAAGGCTGCTTTGGAAGATGGTTCATCGTCATAACTTATTCTTTTTTTTATTTGCAGAACAGCTCTGAATGCACACAGTGGTGTAAGATCACCGCTTGGAGGAATTTTTACAGGTAAAAAACTGAATATTTATTAAGTTTAATTTTATTATCTAGAATAACTTCAATTTTTGTTTTATTGTAATAAAGTAATGATTTCTTGCAAAATAAAAGAAAGTGACTTCAAAGCTAGATTTATTTTTATATTTTACTTATGGGAAGGAAGATTTTAATTTCAGTAAATTCGTGCGATTCCACATGGAAAATAAAAGGAATTGGATTAGTTAATTAACGTTGAAACAATAATGATACTGCTATTAGGAAGTTCAGAGAGTTTCATTTTATGTGACAGCAAATTGTTCATACTTCCCAAAGAGTAAACACATTGAAATTACAAGTCGAAAAAAGATAAGGACAACAAATTAAATATGTATGACGTAATTAAAATATTTTAAGTAGTAACTCAAATATTTTCGTTTAACCTTAGGCTATTCTGTTCTAATCTACATTTGGGCAGTGAGTACAAACCTATTTGTGCTGCGGTCACAGGGGTCTATTTTACCGACTAGAGAGTTAACAAATGACCATGAACACAAGGAGAGAAAGATAAGAACCGAGGAAATAAATACAGAAAAGAAAGGAAACAGCCTGCCGTCTTCAGGATTAGAATCCAGCTTTAAACATATTAGCCAAATCAATATGCCATCGCTTTGACCATCGGCTATTCCACACGAAATCTCTGGCTATCTCAGGATATCCCAAGACGAAAGATTAATATTCTACGAGGTCATAATCGATATCGACGATACGATGCTAAGGGCAATACGGAACTCTTCTGCCGTAACATTTCGCCCTACCAAGTATGCGACCTTCGGTGAAGCCATCTAGATGTTGTGTACTGGTCATTTTGTCTGCAACACCGTTTGAAACCAACCGAACGTCTGTAACACTCGTACTTAACGGTTCGTTCACTTGCGCATATCTGCCGAAGTGCTGCATTTATCCGTTCTGTGCTATTACGTGACCCTCGTTGTAACGATTCACAAATTTACTTGTGGTATCAGCTGTCTACTGAACGTCCACAGTTATGCAACTCACCACAGGTTGTTTCATGATTTTGAGGGTGTAATCTTTAGAAATAGTATCGGTCTCCAGTGTAATTGTTTATATATTAGTCTTCCCTAAACAATTATGAGTTTATGCAACATTTTAAGTTAATATATTTAATATACAGAGACAAGAATTAGATAAAAAATAATGCACAAATCATACTTTATCAATTGCTGTAGACCTATTCTTTCTCGAGGAAGATCCACGTGACAGAGGATTGTGCGAATTCCAGGATCTGTCTGAAGAAAAATCTATCAAGAAAAAAAGGATCGAACCCGCGACTCTAAACTACAGACAAGGTCCTATACTCTTGAGCTGCGAAACGATCATCATTTATATATTCAGTAAAAATGTGATTAACCTCCTTGCTAACCATCTTGAAAACTACTTAATGCAATTGTAAAGCACCAAGTTTTACAATTCATAAGATAAAGAACTTCATAAGATAAGGGATCGTCCATTAATCACGTGAGCATCACAAGGGGGGAGGTGGGGGATGTAGTGAGATATCACGTGTATTTATTTTTTCGTTGAACGCGCGATTTCTAAACCAAAAATGATGACGACGAGTAGCTTGGTGAGACCGACGTTGATCTTCAACAAAGCACAGTGCCAACAGCTGACTTGCAAGATGCTTATCCACTTGTTAGTGTTGAAGAAAATCTCGCTAATCCGTGGTCCGAGGAAAATGTCTATTAAATATATTCATGTACCAGTACAATTATATGTTTTTCACATGATTACACCTTTCCATTATTATTTTTATGCCGGTCAGAAGCAACCTCCAACCTTAATGTCTGTCTAGACATTTTTATCACGGTGCCGTGCTTAATTTTCCAGAATTAAATTAGATTATACCTGTATTTAAAAATAACATTCAGAAAATTTTTAAGATACTTTGTACCAAAAAAATACACGTGATTTTGGGTAGGGAGATGGGGGGGTAGTCTAAAACCTCACCACGTATCACCAGGGGGGGAGGGGGGGTTAAGAAGTTGCTAAAAAACATCACGTGATTAATGGACGACCCCTAATAAGGCTAATAAAAATTGCTAAATATTAGATATAATATGTTTCGCAGCAACGTTTCTACTGCATTTTCAAGTGAAATACAAGTGAAATACAAGTGAACGATATTAAAACAAAATATAAGAACAAACTACATCAAATTTCAAAAATAAGTAACAACAATTCTTAAGAAACAATATAACAACATGTTAACAAAAAGCTTTCACGAACTTAAATTAAAAGATAACAAAAGCTGTAAAAAAATACAGAAAACCGATAAAGACAACGAAGCATTGAAATAAATCGGGAACATCAGGAATTTCAAATTTTCGGTTCATTAATTCGATTGGAACATTTTTTAAAGTAAAAGGCCTCTTTTACTTGTAATTTCTGATAATTATTATCAATACTAAAATTTTTTATGTCAACCTAATTTATAATATGTTTTGGAAATTTGCTTAAATGTTTAGTAATAGAAGATTTAAAATTTGTGGAATTCCGAGTTGTGAAGTTTTTGCTTTCTAATTGGTGTTGTTTAATTCTTTTATATAAATTTTGCTCAGTAAGACCAATATATCTAAGATTACATGATTACTGGTTTCGTAAGTTATATATTTTTCAATGTACCCGTTGGTAGCAATGTTAAAGCTCAAATTTAATTTTAAGTTTGGTACTACCGGGCCGCAGTAATTATACCGGCCCGAGGGTCGCGGGTTGTGCACTAGAATCAAACATAACTAGGATGGAACTGTAGGGAGTTTTCATTCCTTGTTGGTTTTCATTTCATTTCATTCAATCAACAATCTCTTCTATCTTCTATCCCTATTAATATCCACATTATTAAATGAACAGTGTACTTTTAAAATACTTGGATGCTGACAGCAATATTTCAATTATCGTAAAACTTTGAAAAAGAACTCACGGAGTGGATAGGCCCTATATCAAAAAAACCCATGGGCCGGCATTGCATCTGTAAATTTCTTTGTAATAAGCGATGCTGAGGCCGATTGTTGGGGAGTCAGATTAAAAAAAAAAAACTCCCAGTCGACTCCTGAAGGAGTCTTAAACTTATCAAAACAGTTCTAGAGTTATCAAAAATAGAAAAATAAATAATGTTTTTAGTAGCAAATTTATTGAAAACAAATCCTTTATAAATTAACATCTAAATAAGCTTCTCCATTATCATCTTGTTTATACCTCACATATTTCTCTTTTTTAAAAATGATTATCCTCGGGATATTCTATTTAACTAGCCTTGGAAGCCGGATATTCCAATTTGTAAAAAAAAAAAAAATTACTATCAATCACTTTAGTATTTATAATAAAGAAAAATTACAGAGTGTATTTATCGTAGCTTCTTTTTGTAAATTAATTACAAATCGTATTTTTCTAATTGAATACTCTTTTAATTTTTTTCCCAATAGGTTGTATGGTGCTTCTTGCTCTGGGACTTCTCACTTCCTATTTCAAATACATTCCTCGTGCCTCCCTCGCCGCCATCATTATCTGTGCTGTAATATTCATGATTAAATACGACATTGTACCTTATCTATGGAAAACTAAAAGTAAGTCGTATCATTATGTATTTTGAATTTTTATCCGCTTAAGACACGTAGCTTCCAAAGGGTATAAATGTTCATTCCAAAGCTGTAATATTTTATAATACATATCAGACAGTATAACGTGATAGGTCAAAACAGAATATAATTAGACATGAGATAAAATGATTGACCGTAATGTAAGATTAAGAAAAAAAAACCAACAAGAAAAAGTAGGTGATATAAACTATATTAGAAAATTTATCTAGGAGTAATTTACTCCTAGAAATCCTATTTAGTTCTTATTTTGTAACCCTTGTGTTATGTAGAGGAAAAAGAATAGTTTTTTGTCTTCTTGTCCACTATAACCACCTGAGGAAGACCTTTGAAAAGAAGAACGAAATACTGTGGATATTAAAAGAATGTTATTAATAGGATTTTTAGGAGTAAACTATATTATGTTAAAAAAAAAAAAAAAAGATGGAACCCACGGAATTTTACAGGAGATATTCAAAATATTTAAGATTTTCCTTCTAATCATGTTGTTGATCACTAATTTTCAATGTATGGCTACTAGTCAATTTTTGTATTATTTTGTACTGTTCTAGGAATCAGAAGCTGCAATCACAGGAATTATGTCTGTAACACATTTCTTGACAGGTAACAAGAAGTCAAATGATAAAAGCATCGTTACATGCTTAACAGTAGCTATCTGTACCAGGAAATTTAAAAGGAAGTCCAAGGCAATCTAGGTGTCAGCAACCCTTGGCTCTTTGACAAATAATTTGCGGCTCCCAATATCACATTTCAGCAACGATTGAGCTGGTGGGACAGATTTTTTATTATTATTTGTGGGCGCTTGCTGTTCTTCTTAGTTTGAATTTTGCTTAGAACTGTGAAAAAATGGTTCTTTTTAGCGAAAACAATTTCCAACGCTTAGATACCCAGTGTGATCATATACTGCTTTTTTTACAAGTCGGAACTTCTAAATAAGAAACGAAATTAAAAATGAGAGAATAAGGCGTTAATGAGCAGATAAGAGTAAATTTTCCAAGAAAATGAAATTTTAAAGTTAGATTTAGGATTAGATTAGATTAGATTAGAATAGGGTGAATGTGGGCGGCAGGAAGCCAGCACCGTGACCAGGAGATCTATTGTGCGAACCCACGGAAATGAGGACAGATGGAGAGAAAGACTGAGAAAGTATGGTGGGAGGCTCGCAGAGGAAACGGGAGAAATCCGAGAAAACCTGCCCAGCGCGGAACGTCCAGCATCACGAAACACATGAGAACCGAACCCGGGACGAGATGAGAGGCCGATGTCTTTAGATTTAGGATAATTAGGTTGAACTCTTAATCATATTTGTACAAATGGGATTCTTTAATAATGAACCCTGTGACCCCCCCAAAAAAAAGAAAAAAAAAAAAAGCTATTTACATGGAGTTCTTCATAATGCAAAATTTTGACTTAAATTAAAAAACAAAAGGTTTCTAACTTGGAGACCCTTTCTGATGTCAATAAAAGATATTCATAAATTATATATCAAAATTTTCAGCTTAAAAAAATAAAAACAATGACACCAAAATTTTAACCCATTGACCCCTGGGTCAAAAGTTATAAGCTTTTAAAAATCTCCGAACACAGGAAGTGACGCGATTTATTATCACCACAGGAGCGCGCCTAGCGGTGAAAAGACGAAATGTTTCGATTTCGCGATTAAAATGGTCATTTTAGTTTCAATTATTTTAAAGATATATTTAACATTTTAATACATTTATTAAACATTCATGTAAGACTGTTAAATACAGTATACATTCTTAAATGATTTTTAATTCTAAAAAATAAAATAACCAAAAAAAAAATCAATATAGAAATCTGTATAAATAGAAAGAAATTTGTATTATCATTTTCAAAAATGTTAAATTGGTATTAAAAATTTATGTTTAATTAAATTTATATCAAGTTTAGACTGATATTAAACTAAAATTTAAAATAAAA
>JAFIDM010000004.1:36827237-36864467 GCA_023159025.1 Thereuonema tuberculata | reverse complement strand
TTCAGCAAGGAATTTTTTTTCCAAGACACCGCGAAACCGAACAGCCAAGAAGATTCACTAGAATAGTGTAATTTTATATAAAAAAAAAAGTATTTATAATTGCATTAGATCTGCAATGTTCCTTGACGTTAAACAAAACCCAGAAAAACTGTCTATTACTAATTGCCGGTTTTCAATGAGTGTGATAAATAGGAGGTGTATTTTACCTCCTTTCTTTATAAATCCTCTTTCTTCTGTGTTAGAAAACTAAAGGTGTATTTACATATCAGAAAAATCTACTGAAAACTCAGGATGGGATTGAGATCCAAACATCTGGTTGGATATGCCACGGACTTTAGTGGGTCGGGCTTTAGTCACAGTTCAGTTCCGTACCGCTGACATAAGAAATGCCCTTTAGTGATCTGAATCTAGTCTATGGCCTTTGATTTGCTATCGTTGTTCTACAAAAAAAAAGTTATTAAATTTCATGATAAACATTATTAATAAATAGCAGGAAAAATCTATAAAGGTGAATTTCGGATATTAACAGATAAGAAAAGACATAATTTTCAAATCAAATGTGGATAGTTACGGTTACGGCACGAAAGAAGTTTTGCCATATGAAGAAATCCCTATAACATTTAATCATACTTGGTCCGATTGACAGCAGTTATTCAAAATATGAATACTGATATTAATTAATAAGTGAAAATGATACTGAAAAAATTAAGACGGTATCTGACTGTTACAATAATAATGTATTACAAGGAATTACAGTAATAGATCCCCTTCACATTAAATTATATTTACATTAATTCATGAACAGTTTTCCATTCTTCAGTTTTTCTCACTGAGATACCTATTGCTCGTTTCGCCAATGAAAGACTTATGCTGACGTAATCCGCTTATGGATCTGGGCGCACGGCAGTGTCCCCGCCAAGACGAGCCGAAGGCAGGAAGGGCACTACGTACCTTTTCTGGAAGTGTTTCGTCGTATTTTCAAACCCTCATAGCTTCGGCCTAGATAATACTAGAGAGCTCAAATTTTCAGGATATGATGCAGTTACCAGACTAATGAAATACGCTAAGTTTCATTTATTTAGCTTTTATACTTTGGATTTTATTAATACCTAAAATACGTCGATTCCGTCACTCACTGACTGACTGACTGACTCATGATCATCAAAACCTCTAGGGTACTTCTTGAAGTCATAGAAGGCTGAAATTTGATATGCAGGCTAGGATTACCACACAAACAACAAAAAAATTAAGAAATCCGTAACTTTCACATTCCAACCCCTCATAAAGGGGGAGTCTGGTTATGTATTATCGAACCCTCATAGCTTCGGCCTGGATAATACTAGAGAGCTCAAATTTTCAGGATAAGATGCAGTTACCATACTAATGAAATACGCTAAGTTTCATTTATCTAGCTTTTATACTTTGGATTTTATTAAGATCTGAAATACGTCATACCCTCAATGCTTCGGCCTAAATAATACTGTGTAATAATGTGATTTCTTACAAAAGTGCAAGCAGCTTGTATATACAAGTTGACTAATAGAAAAACAGAAAAGTAGGGTATTGAAAAAAAAAATCCATTTTCTATGTAATCTTAAAACTAAATTTAGTTGTAATAGCTAATCCCACCCAAAACATTTCATGTAAAATAAGTTGCCAAGATTCACATGCTCATAACGCTTTCACTGTTAAAAAGTTATCAGATCTCATCTTATAAAAAGAAATGAAATCCCACCCAAAACATTTCATGTAAAATAAGGGGTTGCCAAGACTCGCATGCTCATAACGCTTTCACTGTTAAAAAGTTATCAGATCTCATCCTACAAAAAGAAATGAAATCCCACCCAAAACACTTCGTGTAAATAAGTTGCCAAGACTCACTTGTCATAATGCTTTCAGTGTTAAAAAGATATGAGATCTCATGTAGAGCCAAGCCCCTAAATCAACGAGGCCTAACTCTACAAGCCCCAACTCTAAAAACCCTATATCTTGGTCAAAAAGTATGGCTTGGCCGTTTCATGGAACTATTTCATCTCACCGATAACATTTCATGTAAAATACGTTGCCAAGATGCTCATAACGCTTTCACTGTTAAAAAGTTATCAGATCTCATCTAGAGCCAAGCCCCTCACTCTACAAGGGGGCCTAACTCTAAAAACCCTACTATCTTGGTCAAAAAGTGTGCCTTGGCATACTCCATATCCTTTACATAACTCATGGGATTGTCTGTGTGACAGCCACGAAACGGCCAAGGCATACTTTTTGACCAAGATATAAGGTTTTTAGAGTTAGGGCTTGTAGAGTTAGGCCTCGTTGATTTAGGGGCTTGGCTCTACATGAGATGTCATATCTTTTTAACACTGAAAGCATTATGACATGTGAGTCTTGGCAACTTATTTTACACGAAGTGTTTTGGGTGGGATTGATGTTTTCAGAATGTAGCAGCGATAACTATTGCTAAAATCCTTAACTAAATCTTATAAACATAACGAAAACATTCTGGTTTTTGTATTTTATAGTTACTAACATTTGTATATTATTGTTATTATTTAAATAATTTTATAAATTTGTAATAACTTCGCTCGGCTGTATAATGTGTTCCCTTGCGAACTTACAGTAACTTGTTGTTGAAATGACGTCATTTATATTTGTGATTTCATGATTTCCAGGCGAACGTTAGTGATCAGTTATCGCCATACAAGGTCGTCTTTCTCTGTTGAAAGAGAGAATGGAATGATTAATCCATTATTAATGACCACTTCCCATTTTTCTAAGCTTTCGTGAAATCAACGTTAATGTTGAATTAATGCCCATTATTATACATTCATTAAATTTATTAAATATACATTAAAAATTAAAAATAGTCAATTTTATCTCTTAAAATCAGAAAGAATCATTCTTATTTTGCTAAATCATTGCAGAGTTCTAATGGTGAGCTGGAATATGTTCTTGTACAACCGGACAGGATGTTAAGCTTCCCTGCAGTCGAGTATGTTCGTTATAAGGTTACAAAGGTTTCATGTGGTAAGTAGTCTAGATGGACACAAATACTTCGGTATGACCTACACAGTTAAATATATTAGATTCAAGTATTCTTAGAACTAACTGTTATTGAGCTTTACTTTATGATAAAAAAATTCCTCCAAATGTTGACATACCTCCATTTAGAAAAAAGAATTATCTTACATAAAGATGGCAAAAACCATGGTCCTAAGCAACAATTTGCAAACATTTTGTAGACATGTTTCTTTTTTCTTTTTTTTTTTTAAAGTTTGAATTACTGTTATGTTTATCAATCAATTCGTTGTATTCAGATATTGTTTTCATTTCAGGGAGTGGTTCAACTAAATTACCTGTGATTTTTGATGGATCTCATTTATGTGGAATGGACTTTACAATTGCGCAGGTTAGTAGAACACCTTGCATTAAGAAAATGATATTTATAAGAGACGTTCAAAAAGGAATAGTTTATTTGTTTCCACTTAAAACGAACTTGACAGTTTGAAAGTAAATCTCTCCTCTCAAAAAAAATTTTTTTTTTAAATAATCTATTCACGATTGGTATCGTTGGTTTCTTTATTCTTAGGGACCTTTCATTAGCAGATTGGTAAATGATTGTAAATCATTAGTAAGTTTCTATATTATTAGTAAGTTGCTGCCATCTTGCAGCATTGCTGTGTTCTTGAATTGTAATATAAAATATGAATTTCTTCGCATCAATACCTATAATAAACCATTATTCATGTTAGCGACTTTCGTGAAACAAATGAAGTTTGATTTGTATTAGTTAAACGCATGAAATACTTCAAGAAGTATTTGAATCCATTGACAGTCTAAACTAAATAATTACAAGGTAAAATTTCACCTTTAGAGATATTTACTTAAAGCTTTACTGTATTATTATTAAGTACGGGATATTCAATATAGTAAAAACAAAACATTGTCTTTTCTCCAACTGATGTAAGATCGTAACGGAACTACCGAACAAGAGTTTGGGTTGAAGTATATCTTGTATACGTAATTGTGTACTTAATTATTATTATAACTGTGTCCATTTTTTGTCTGAATTTGAATTATAGGTATTTTTAGCTGATGATAAAATTCTTTAAAAAGCTTATTTTTTTAAAAGAAATACTGTTATGGCCAAGTGCACCAAACTTCAATTAACTTTGACGGCTGCATTGTGGACGTAGCTAAAATTAGTGGGGGGTGCTGCTCCAGAAAAATTTTAGCCTTTGTTTTAAAATTGTGTGAAAGGAAACAAACATGTATAAAAAGAAATTTATCAAGTTTCTGAATAAATTTTCTTTTTATACATGTTTGTTTCCTTTCACACAATTTTAAAGCAAAGACTAAAATTTATCTGGAGCAGCACCCCCACTAATTTTAGCTACGTCCACAATGCAGCCGTCAAATTAATTGAAGTTTGGTGCACTTGGCCATTAGTCTTATTAGTCTATTAATACAAGAAATATACTTATAAGCTTTCACAACTGCTGCTTAGAGACATTGAACTTTGCACACTTCGCACCACAACGACAAAATCATCGTTATAGAGTTTGCGCTTATTGCATTAATTTCTTGTACTAAAGTTTGTAACTTTATAAGAAAAGATACCATATGTATATTTTGTTTTTAAATGTAGTCTTATGGCTGCTTTACACGCTCTCGAAAACTTGCCTCAAATCGACCAGGAGTCAAAAATCAACCACTTGATCGAAAAATCTACCATTTGCTCTAAATTTAACCAGTTTTAAATTCAGTTAAATATGAGAAGCAAGTCAGTACCAGCGCTCTTGACTGAGAAAAAGATTGTTTAAAAACTGCGACAGTGTTACTTCGCGCTGAAATCTGGATATTCTCTGTTCGTGGTTTCAATCCATGGCTTCAATCACCAGATTCTCTTCCTCCGGGATCTTTTTTTTTCCTTTCTCTTTAGCTCTGCTGTGAAACGAGTTGAGAATTATTAATTTAAAAACTAAGCTGCAAAATCATCTTGTTTGTCGTTTTGGCGACCGACAGTTTTAATCACGAGACTTTTAAGCAAAACGAGACTTTACTCAAAAAAGAGCGTTTCAGGCAAGTTTTCGAGAGCGTGTAAAACAGCCATTAGGTAAAAAGTGTTTAATAGCTCAGAAATAATTTAATGAAGACAGTTATAATGAAGGAAGAATGCCTTGTTAGATTGTGTTGTCAGAATAATAGAAAATATATTTATAGTCTGGTCCTGAAGGAAGAGTGAGACATAATACTATATAGGTCCTTTTGGGGGGGGGGGGGAATTTCCTCACTCCGGGATGAGATATTGCTACCGAACTTTTGCACAAGTTCGGTGGCGCTGGGGAACAAATTGCGACTGAGCAGGTTTAAATTAAAATCAGAGAATTTATTCAAATAAAAGAAAATATGTCAATTACAGTTCTCAAAATAGCGATTTGGTGGCTTCGCTCGTGTTCTGGCTAGCAGGCGTAATCTTCCTCGTAACCTTCTGTGTCCGGACAGTCCTCCTCAAACACTCCCGGTACTCGGATCTAATCGTGCGGCCCAGAGTTGTCTTTCTCGTTGCCTTCTCGTGTCGGGACGGTCCTGGTGTCTTCTCCTGGTAACTGAATTAATTTGTGTTGCGTAATTCTATCTTCTTCGTACTCCTCTTTAACGGGACGGTCCTTGGTTTCTTCTCCCGTAGTCGAATTGACTTGTGCGGCGTAATTCTGACTTCTTCGTACTCTTCTAACGTTCAGCGAGCTTCTCCGGTTCTCTTCGGTAAAAAGTGCGATTAGCTCGGCTTTGCTTCCTCTTTATCTCCGGACTTGGAGATCTTCCCGTGGCTTGGCAGCCACAAAGGTACTCTCTTACTCTCTCTCACTCTCTGGGCGGCTGCCCAACAAACGTCTCTCTTACTCTCTGTCTCCAGGTGGAGAACCTTTCGTGGCCGATCGCCACTGCCTCACTCACTTTGCAGCTATCTGCGCTGCCTTATATGCCCGCCGGCTGCCTCCCTTTCACTCCGACAGAGTCCGCTACCGAAAGGGAGATTGGGTTGGTTGAACCCATACTTCTCATAAGGGAGTCAGCGTCAGTCAAATCCAACAAAAAAAGATAGGGGGGGGGGGGGAATTGGACAGATCCACAGGTAACAATATTATCTCGATATTTCGGCCCGGTGCCTCGGGTCTTCTTCGGGAGATGTAAACTATAAATATCAATACATCTCTTTATATATATATAAAATTTGAGTTGTTTATTCCTGCTGATTTCACAAAACCTTGGCTTCTTATGCGAAACGAAGTAGTTCATCTATCTGAATACTAATCAGAGGAGTTCGCGACATGCCGTGTGGTAAAAAAGAAAGACAAAATTTTCCAAAGTTATTTAATTTATTTATTTACTTTTCCCTTAGTGTATCAAAGAAATGACAGAAGAGTTTAAAAAACGAAACCAAACTTTGATATTTACCCATCTTCATGTAAGTCTTTTTTTGTTTTGTTTAATGTTTATGCTTTTACTTTATCTAAAATATAGAATAAAAATGCTTTAAAAGATATTCTGTATTTTTCTGCCTTTAACCATATTATAAATTTAAGATATTACGATTGGCAAATTCCAGATTTACTGATATTAAAAAAGATAAACAAGGAAAAAAAGATAAGTAGTTACAAATGTCATTCATTTTATTCATCAAGGCGAAAGTTCATTAATTCTAAAAAAAAATCTAATAATATTATAATTTAAAGTGCAGAATAATTATCGCTGAAATCACTAATAAGAAAATAATCAAAATTTTTGTTAAAAAAAAATAATTATGACTAGTAAGTGAAAAACGCAATCTTTCAAATCTAATTGCGGTAAATCCAAATCTTATCTGTGGTTCTTGCAAAATTAGCTTTTTCAGGGGACAATGTTATCACATAAGTTCAAATGTAATCTATTGAAGAGAATGCAGATTATATCTTTCTCTGATCGCTGATCTATTGTTGTGATTAATTGGACCTTTTAACCTCAGCATGACTTTGCAGACATGACTATCGAATTTATTATCTATAGGAAGTAATTAACTCTGCTTGCATTAATTAACAAATTACAAAGATGTAACTTTCGTTCTAGAAAGCAATAGAATGAATTTGTCCTCCGTATATATATCCCACAAAGATATGTTTGTTACCACGAGGTGGCGAAGGTAGGCATCCTAGGAATACTTAAAAGTTTCTGCAAATATGGTGCGCGTGGACCCCTTACACGACGTCAAACTATTTTCATAATATAAATCCTTCAACCAAATATGTTTTGAACTAAGTGATAGTATGAGAGTGGAAAATTAACAGGACCCTCAATCATTTTTGGAGTTTGAGAACCGCTGCCTTAAACCATCATACTAAAAACGAGCTAGCTGAGAGGGGAGTACGGAAACCATCCCATATCGCATCTCCAAATGAGAGTTGGCCGCCCTATTTTTGTGAGATCTGCGCATGTAGCATCGATTAGTCTGGTCAGACACTTCCGTCTGAACTTCTGACAGGAATCCGCCATTGCGCTAATCGCTTGTTCCTTATCGAAAGGGAATTGTATTTATAAATCATTAAAATATTTATTGTTAAAGTATTGAAATAACGCTAAATATTAGAGAGTTTGATTTTGCGTTATCAACATGTCAGCTGAGAAAAATAGCCGTGGAAGCACTCTTCGTCGTCAAGCAAGAGAAATAGTTGCCAGTGTGAAGGGATACTTTCAAAAAAAAAAAAAAAAACCAACCTGAAATCTAACAGACATAATTTATAAATTACAGTCTATAAATAAACAAATATTCTTCTAAATTAGAACTTCTCCGATAATTAAACGTTAGCTTACTATAAGTTAACTATAATTTCTCGATGGGAATAGACGACGTCGTCCATTTTGACAGGAAAACATAATTGATCAGCTACCGGAAGGGCTGCGCAGTTCAAGCTTCCGCCGGCCAACTCTCATTTGGAGGAGTATAAAATCATTTTTAATTAAGTTATCCCTTTTGGAAGTTGTAACCTAAGTTTTTTGTAGATATGGTTTAAAGTCTCTAGATGTACATGAGAGAGCGTAGATCTTAGTTTAAAAAAAAAGGAAAAAAAAACAGGGATCATAGTTATGAGATTCCGTTTATAAAGCGTTCTAAGTAACAAATATTTATCTAAGATATTTGAAATTTTAATTGTAGTTGTAAGAAAAAGTCTACAAAGAATTGTAATTACATACTACATTCTGAAATTCATAATAATCATCATTACTCTCAACTCCATCCGTATCTGATCATTTAGGTGGTGAAGGATAAAATCCTGAAATAAAATCAAAACAATACCGAGAATATTACTTAATTTTTGTTTCTTTTAATTTAGTATCTGAGAGTAAAAACCACAGTTTCTATCTTGTTTTTCACAATTATAATTAAAAATAAATAATGATAAAAATGTGATATTTTTATCAACTGATATTTTATATTGATTTATTTTGACCATTAGAAAGAAGTAATTGATGTAATCAAAGGAGTGGAACCCTGCTCTTTTATCTATTATAATACTACAGAAGAAGCAGAAAGAGCACTTTCAGGTATGAACAAGATAAGTCCTTTGAATTACAGGCCGTCCTCGTTTAAAGTGGATGTTTGATATCAAAAATGTATCACTTTAAGTGAGCCGATTAAAGCGGGGACCATTAATTGCATACAAAGTCATGAGAAAAATATTTAACCGGTTCCTCAACACACAAAAACCATGTGAAAAACATGAAAGTACATCTTTATTATTCATATTTATACATATTTCTGACATTCTAACACATTTTTATATGTTTATCATTTCTAAGTGAATTTCAAAAGCGCTTATGTTTCATCATTATTTTATAGCCATACGCCGTGCCGGCGAAACCGCATACTTAATGAGGGTTTTTAAGTTACATTCCATAATTACTTGACCACGTAAGAAGAGACAATAATCAACTCTCATTAAGCGGGGACGACCTGTTTCTATTTGTTTAGATCACATGATCCCCTATTTGAGGACCTCTATTTATGTTTACCGTCATCAAAGAAACAATTATCAGATGTATTAATATTTCTATTTTTTTAAAATGCTTCTTTGTTTTTTAATACACCTTCTAAGATCTTTTTGTATCTTTCATCATTCTTATTTAATTTTATCATACTCACAAGGAGAGGACACACCCTGTACTTCGTGGATTTTAATGCCAGTACGGCCTCATGTTTATAGCGGCTCTGAGCGCTGTAAATAATACGGAAATGAAATGCTGTTTAAACATACTAAATCACAGTGAAATAAAATTTACTTGCGGCTTAAATAAAGTTAAGTTTTCAGGCAAAACAACAAAACTTTCAAGTTAAGTTAAAGGCATTGGGTTTCAGTATTGTCCTGAGAAATATTGAGTATCTTTCAGTAAACTTAAAAGTAGAGACTTCACAAAATGCAATACAAACTTTGTCTATTGTTCCTTAACTTTACGAATATTTAAAAAAAATTTTTAAATAGGTATATTCTTAATAGTATAAGTTATGTAGTGCTTAAACTAATTCCACAACTATTAATAGTAGTATTTACTCCAAATCCAACATTCGTTGCCAAATTTCTGAAACAAGAATTAAGAATAAATTCTTACAAAATAGCATTTAGATCAGGAACGCTTGGAAAGTTCTGGAAACTGGCGCCTCAGGTTATGTTATTCTCTTTTGTTTCGTTTACTTCCAATTTAACTATTCAAGCGTATTTCCAATTGTGTGAACAATTTCCTTTCACTAAGGGCTTCTTCTGTTCTTCTTAGACTTGTTTAATTTTATACTTAAACTGCTTCAACTGAGAATTCTCATTGCTCGATCAATTTTTTTTTTTTCGTTATTCATTCACGCAGAAGCTTGTTTTCAAAGAGAAATATTGCCCCAAGTTACTAGGATTTCCCTAAATAGAACGAACGACGTCTTTGGAGACCATAATTTAAGCTTTCCTTGGAAAGGCAAGAAAGATAACCAACGAATCAATTGCAGAACACGAAAAGTTTGCAACCAATGTTAATGGAGACAGACTTTAAGCAAACTTGTAGGCAACCTGAAACACAGAGTTGCGTTAAAATAGAAGTACTGCGTGGGTTCAATTTAAAGTTTTAGCGACAACTGTCTGAAAAATAAGAAGTTCTTAAAAGAACTTACAGCCTACTTTCCTTAGAATATTGTCCAAAAAATGTCTTTTAAATTTTTTCTTTTTTTTATTAACGGTTCTTTACGAAGTATGAAAAGGGGAGCTGTTAGAATTCTCGTGTCTGTGTGCGTGTGTTTAACATCCTCCTCAGCCAAAATTGAGAGTCCATATCTAGTAAGACTCCCTATGGCCTAGAGATTAGGTGAAAAATCGATATCCGTTTTAGAAATGGTGCAAATGTGATCACTAGGCCGTCAATAAATAGTGCTAATTAGGCAATTGTTGTCTATCTATAAGACTTACTTAATCGACTTTCGGTTCAAGATGGTCACTGATCACTTAAGATCGCTTCAGACGTGTCCTTTCAATAGGCAATGCTAATGGCACTGTAAAGGTAGATTGCCAGTGAATAAATACCTTTAAAACTCTATTTTACACGTTCCGTATCGACTTTCATCAGAAGGAAAATTTTCACTTCTCAATCGCCATCAATCATACGTTTTATTTACGAAAATAAACATTGAAAGCAAGTTTAACGTCCGTAATTATTCATAAATGGAGACAAAATCGCCAACCGGACAATAAAAATGCACATTGAGCCAACATCAATGGGAATTCTGTACAATTGTTTCATCCTTATTATGGAATCAACAGCAGAATATACCCTTGATGTTTGGCTCGCTGCGCGAAAGCTTTACCCAAAAGCATTCTCTATCCCGGGAATGGGCCGCCGAGATGAAAAACAATAAAATAAAAAATGATCCTGAAAGATCCAATATGTTAAACATCAAGGGTATATTCTGCTGATGATTCCCTAATGAGGATGAAACAATTGTACAGAATTCCCGTTAATGTTGGCTCAATGTGCGAAAGCATTTTTATTGTCCGGTTGGCGATTTTGTCTCCACTTAAAAATAAACATTGATTTATATAAATGTTTATTTTCGTAAATTTATACGAAAATAATTCAATTTATTTTATTGTATTCAATTTATTCATTGCATTTATTCAATACATCGAATAGACGAGAGAATGTTTTTAATTAATTAAAGCAGGAAATATGTAATTCATTTTTTATTTTTTTTGTTTTTTGTTTTTCTTCGGTTTCAGTTTTGGTATTTCTCATTAAATCTCGACCATTGACGATATGCTTTCGAGAATTGAATCGGCCTGCCTTTTCAGATTTTCAGGACGGAATTCTGTTATGATTTAAATTAATAATGTAGATTTTTCTGGAAGCATGCACAAAACATAAGATGACTTCTGTTCGTGACAATCAACTTTGTTGGCGCAGCTTAGCCGCAGCTGCTTTTGCGCCATAAAACACCAACCAACCAACCAACCAACCAACTTTGTAATCAGTAATTTACATTAAACAGAAACAAAGACGATTGGACTACTACAAGTTCTAAAATCCGACATCAAGTGCGCTGGTGTTAAATTGCTACAACAGATGGATGGCTTTCTCCATCCATATGTATGTATACAACTGTATATAAAAGCAACCACGGCAATGTCGTAGCCATCTTCCGATGGTCAACCGATGGCGTACAGATTGCTTACTGAAATGGCACATCTAAAACGGCCTTTACTCTAGAGTCGCCCGAATGGTGCAAATTGGGTCTGTATACTATTCTAAATGAACTTAGTCTGAGCATCGCTTTCATTTAGGAGGCAGGACTATCCTGGAAGTCTATTAATATGCCAATGGTGTACCGAGATGATCATGATAAAAATTGTACTTGATCTTGAATTACAGTGGCTTCAGTAAATGCGTTTTGCGCGCCAATTAATCATAGTGTCTTTTAACAAGCATTAAAAAGATTGTAAAATTGTGCGGGGTTTGGTTTTGTGAATTAATAGAGACGAAAACTATTAAATTGTGATAGCTGCTAAATACAAACAATAGAAATTTTTTATTTTCTGAAAAAAAAAAAAAATAATTAAACACTCAGTATTTTTATATAAGTTGTTCAAATACGATTAATTTTAATCGTAAGAAAACTCGAGGTATTTAATTGATTACTAACGGGATTTAATAAATATCAATAGATATCGGAAAAAAAAAAGTCGTTTCGCTTATAATGTCTTTCTAAGGAAAATTTTGTGACCTTCACGCTTAAGTTTCTCCACAAAGGTCACGAAGAAATCAATACAAAAGATAGATCGTCTCTTGTCCCTAAATATGCATGCAAAGTTTCAAGAAGATCCGTTCAGCAGCTCAGAAGTTATTAGACAACACAAACACACACACACATTTGATTACCCTAATTTCCCTAGGAAAGTAAAAAAAAGTAAAGAAAAAAAATACAAAAGGATTTTTTGTTGTTGTTTTTTTTCCTTTCTGCAAAGATAAATGTAATATTTAACTGATAAAAATTATAATTAAAACTGATAAAATTTTCCCCTGCTTTCAATAGATGGCGCCAAAATTCAATAGAATAGAGCAACCTCCGTTCATATTTGTGTTGTTGCAAAATTAAAAATTTACAATAATTTAAACGGTTCCTTCAGCGTATTCAATAAATAAAAGATAATGAGTTTTTCTCCTTGACTAACCAATTTACTAATCAGTTTTCGTAATTATTAAACAAACTTTAAAAGTAGCCTACTACAAACAGTGGCGTAGCAATGCCTTTGGGGGCCCGGGGCGGGAGTTCCATTATTCCACAATACTTGGGTGGATGGGGCCCCTAGGCTGACTGGTGGGGCCCCCTAGGCTTTTCCAACCAAAAAAAAAAAAGGAAATCTTGCTTTTCCAACCAAAAAAAAAGAAAATCTTGCTTTAACAACCAAAAAAAAAAAAAGGAATCTTGCTTTAACAATCAAAAAATAAAAATCTTGCTTTTACAACCAAAAAAAAGAAATCTTCCTTAGGTGGGGCCCCTAGGCTGGCTGCAAAAACCAACCAAAAAAAAAAAGGGAATTTCCTTTTTAACAATAAAATAAAAAAAAAAAAAGAAAAAAAGCGGGCTGGGGGGCCCCCCCCCGGGCCCCCCCCCCCCCCCCCCTTTGCTACGCCACTGACTACAAAGCCATCTTGTAGTAAATCAATCAGGAATGAAAAACGTGATAGTGTCTTGAAGAAAGTATACTGGCGCCATCTATGATCAAATTATCATATTGTATATCTTTAATGCATATAAACAAAAGGACGCTGTACTTTTACAAGAAACTTCAAAAACTTCGTTTATATGATAAAGAAACAAACTAACTACTCTTATACAAAACATTTTAATCATAATATTGCGTCTCTTCTCTGCGAAGAGACTTCTTCAGATGTAACAGGATAGGGGTAGAATAGGAATACAAATACATCCTCTTTCTTCCGAATTCATTTACAAAAGGAATATAATTTCAATAATAAATTCAAACAATCTTTAAGATAGTGAATTCGTGAAAAAGTACAATAAGTACGATAATAAATTCAAAATAATCTTTAAGTTAGTGAGTTCGGGAAAATACAATATTCTTGTTTTGTTTGTTTAACACAATAATAAATTTAGGAAAACACAAAAACATTTAGATTATATAAGTACAATAATCAAAATAAAATAATAAGACGCAGTACTTTGCTTTGCTGTACATGTTTTGCTTTACTTTGCTGAATGAATAATAATCTCCATCCTATCCGATTACAATAAGCAACTACTAACGAAAACAAGGCAGAAGTTCTTTCATAGCGTACATGAAATCCTGTACATGTTTCATTTTCGGCTGAGACAGAAAGTGACTGCAGACCGGATCGAGTATTTCTGTAACTTATAACTAATAAGGGTTCCACTAACGTATGGCTCACGTATGTCTGACTTGTAGTTTGGACTGTAGAGATTGTAGCAGATGGATAAAATTAATTTTTACACTGTCGTGTTCGAGATCACTGAAAATGTACCTTAAAACTGTCTTGCAAAAATATTAGAAATAAGAAAAAAAAAAAAAAAAACACTTGCCTGAAAGAAAAAAATAGCTGCAACAGTTTTCGCAACTGGAATATCCTTTTTTAATTACAGTGCCTTAAAAGTTCCCAAGAAATAAACAAAGTTAGGCCATTGTATTTAAAATTGATAAATTAAAACTGCACAATAAAAATTTAAAGCTTTAAATAAAAATTTTACAAAATTAAAATAAAACCGACAGTTTCGATGGCTGTGAAGTCATAATTTTCAATGTAAATTCAGAACACAAGGACAAAACGTAGATTGAAGACAGAATTGCAAGTTGTAAGCGCGGTTATATAAAACAAACAGGTTATTTAGATAGGTTATTTAAATTGGTTTTATTTTTAGTTTTTATTATTATTTTACTTTTTATTTCATTTCAAAGTTTTAATTCATCAATTGGAACTTTTCATTACTTGCATAGTAAACCCTTTTATTTTTATTAGATACTTATATAATAAATATTAGAGATTGATTTTTACCAATTGTTTGCTGAGAGCAAAATACAGTTTTATACTTCTAAATTGGCATTTTTATTTTATTTATATTAAGCATTTTTCTTTTCCAACTTCAAAACTTCTCCCAATTCACGCAAATTATACATATATTCATCGTCTTCTTTACTTTAGGTTGGTATCGAAATATTAATCGCATATTTTCTTTACAGGAAAAGGAATAGTTTTCTCGCCAGGTGCCGCTCCAATCTCCACTGTGTGCGATCGGCTGAAGACTCATCACATCGATTTACGAACTCTGGGTTCTGAAAGCTCTCATCCGTTCGAATACACAACTGCGTGGCTCAATCTCACAGACTTTCTCGTGTCTATTCCCAGAGTAAAACTCGTAAGAGAGGATATTCACACACCAGAGATGAATAGCTAACAACCAAAAACTACCGAAGCTTATAAACGGATTCTAGGATTTGAATTGCTAAGGTGCTGTATACAAATAGATTTATAAGATTTCCACGTGTATTTATAAATAAGAAAATCTGGTACGAAAAATTTTGCATCAGTTGTTAGTTTTATGTAATATAGAGATGTTATCTGTTTACCAGAAATTAATAAAGTTAATTTAAAGCAGCATTTCAAGACCTGTAACGGTAGATTTATGAAGACGACAGTCCCGAATGTTTTGAGAAATTCTGATTGCAGCTCTATAATTGTATTTGTAGATATTTATTAGTTGTATTATATTTTTTTATAAATAAAAGATGGCGTTTGGTGTTGAAAGAAGCTTATCACAGTATTAATTAACATTGCCTTTTGTTTTTCTTATTCTCAGGTTATTTGAACCTAATGCTTCCTCTCAATTTTATTCAGAAATATAAAACAAAAGAAATCGCAATAGCGTTTTTTTTTTTGTTTTGTTTTTTTTCAAATTTACAATTAATTAAAGAAATAGCAATTTTAGGCTTCTGCAAGACTCCTTATATCCCCGATTTCTCTGTCTGTGGACACATATCCCACAATGCTTCGCAACGGTTTCTGTTAGCTCAGTTGTAGGTCGCCCTGTTAGCTCAGTTGGTTAGAGCGTCGTGCTAATAACGCGAAAGTCGTGGGTTCGATCCCCTCATGGGCAATTCTTATACTTCTTTTTTTTCTCCCCATTTTAAATCTTTTCATAGTTTGTCAGCTTAATTTTTTTTTTTTAGGATTAGAAGTTTTTTTTTTTTTTTTTAACTCATTATTAGGAATTCAGTAATTTAACAAGGTTTGAGTTAAGAATGATGATTATTCCATATAAATAGGGGTGGGTAAGATAGCATGTGGTCGCAAACAGACTTGCGCGCGCATTTTCTAGACCACCCCAGGACAGTTTATTCTAAAGTAAAGGTGACTAAGAAGCCGTTGCGAAGCACTGTGATTGGTTTACTAATCACTATCCCTACATTGTTTCTTTTCCATCTAGTACGTGTATTTCTTTCTTTATAAACGTAAGTATATGTTAGTTTTTATCTCGGTGCTCGGGTGATGATAAAGGAACGAACTATGAAATTAGATTGTACGGATTTAAGAATTATATTTGATTATGATCTATATTTTATAATGTAATTAAAATTGACGATAATTAAAGTTCAGTTTATTTTATAAATGCCCGGTGTCTTCACTTTTGTCAATACTGTGGTAACATTGGAACTGATGAACTACAAAAAACATATGACAGCTTAAAATCAATCCGATATCACTTTTATCTACAATTTTATACATCAATTTTATCCACAGGCTGATTTGATATTCTTCAAATGATATTCTGCACTATTCTGGATGTATATTTTCGCTGTATTCCAATATGATAAGACTTATTTTTTATGCCAAATCATATTCATCTCTATGTTATGGCGATCGACACGACAATCACAACACTGCCAATTTAATTTCTACGCATTCCTGTTCGCGCAGAATGAAATCTTGCCATCTTTTATCACGTGCCTATCATAATCCTTTGTTAATAACTGTCGAAAAGTAAACTTCATGCAATGAATAAAATAAATAAATGAATCTCACTTTGCCTGCAATAGTAATTATTATTTTTCTAACAGTACATCTAAGGCATTTTTATTCACCTGTTTTCCTTGTATATTTTACTGATCTTAGATATCTATACCTTCTATATCCGGATATATCAGAATTATTCAGCTGCTAAATAAACCACTGTTAATGGTATTGGTCTATAGAGAACTCTTATATAGAAAATTATATTCTAAAAATTAGAAGACGCATTTGCTAATCATTTACAAACTTATAGTTATAAAATTAAAGTTTTACAAAAATTATCAAATTTAAAAATGTGCTCCTGCCTTTTCAAATAAGTTAAAACTCTTGTTGATCGCAGTCAATAGGGTTTTTTTTGCGTCTTAAATAATAATTACTGCTTGTGTGAAATTTCTATAGGAATAACGGGAAACCTTATATGTCAGTGGTGCCGCCATTTATACTTTCAGAATTACCAGTACAAAAGATGCGTCCAAAATGAAAGTGGCTTTAGAAAATGAATGGCAACAACAGGAATGGATACTAGGGCTTCTAAATGAGCCAGTTTCCTTTCCATACAGAAAATAACTAATCAAGATGCTACAAGTCATTAATTGTGATTCTTAAAAGAGGGAATTTTAACTTTTCGGTTTAAACTTTATAGTAGCAATAATTCTAAGATTTCTGAATAAAACGGAAAAGGATTTCTTTTAACTTTAATTTTTTGATAACAGAAAACAATTTTTTTCTAAGAAAATATAATTTCTGAAATAATGAATAAAAAGGCCAACACACTTGACTAGTTTAAAAAAAACATTTAACACATTAAAAATATGTACAGAGGACACGACCGGTTTCGCCTCCGTTATGAGGCTTTGACAAGTGACAAAGAAATTTAAAAAACATGGATATTTAAGCTCTTCTGAAGTCCCTTGGAATCATGGGAGGAAAATATAATTTCTATTTTGTTTTTCCAAAATTGTGGGTTCTGTGGTCTAGTAGTAAAGGTACTGGATTGCAAGATGAGAAGCCAAGTTCAACCCCTCGGAAATGGGTTGTTTTCTCCTTCGGACAGTCCTAGGTTTACCCAGTCCTCTGTAAAATGAGGACCCAGATTCTTTCCAGGGTTTAAAGGTAGGCGAGGTTGGCCACTCCTTTTCTACTGGTCCCGATTGGTCAGAGAAACATCAGAACCTATATTTTCGTTGCAATCATGAGCAAGCAGCGGCTGAAGTGAAAATACTTAGATCTACTTTTTCTAAAAATTAATGCTTAGAATATCAAAGAAAAACAATATCAGAAATCCAAAATCTTTCCTATTCCATAGAAATTTCACTTCCTAAAAACAGTTTGTGAGGATTTTATCACTGCAAAAATCTGCTATCAAAAGCAAAAACTAATATTGTGTGGCTATTAAATAAATGCAAGACTGCAAATAATGCCAAAGTCTGCAAATGATAATGAGAATAACTTCCATATAATATGAAATAAAGCTCATAATGATGAAGTAAGTTCTGGAAACACTGCTGAAACTGCTCACAAGAGAAATGCGTGACTTCGAACGCTGAGAGCCGCACGAAAATGTGCTTGGAATATAAATCGCTCATGCCAAAAACAGTGGTATGAGTTATTCTCATGAAAAACTGCCCGCCATACACGAGAGACATTTGAAGGATCACCTATTGAAGGTGCAAGAGAGGAACTTTGGTAATGCGAAGAAACAAATTATCGATTTAATAGGACCAAAAACATACATATTTCAATGTCGTGATTACATTGCTATATTTCCCTCTGCTTAAAATAATTACGCTGTCTGAACAACAAACTTTTCCTACTGACCAGATAGTGTTGCACAGCTATTCAGTCTTCAAAGTGCAGGTATTCAAAGTGCGCTTGCAGACAGCTGAGTTTTGCATGGGAATGACTCATACCACTGTTTTTGGGATGAGCTATTTATATTCTAAACACATTTTCATGCGGTTCTCAGCGTTGGAGGTCACGCACATCCCTTGTCAGTAGAAATATTCTTCAGGTTTCTGCATATCTCCTGAATGTTCTTAATGTCCTTAATGTCGTTCTCCTTATAGAGCTCTCGTTCTTCTTAATTCTGGAGAACAGAAGGAAAAAAAAAAACCTTTGGTCAAATCGTCTGAGCGGAAAGGTTGTTCCGCTTTTATAATAGCTTTTTTTATTATTACTTCTCGTTAAGGATTTCACAGCTTATTGCTCTATATTTTGATGGAGTGGTCCAACAAAGGTTAAACTGTAACTCGAGAACTATTGAAGGGATCCTAGTCTGAAATGTAAATAGACCTTTCCTACTTTGGCATTCACGTTACTATCTACAGTCACGTGATACTTAAAGCCTTGTAAGCGTTGACATCCTAAATGAGGACAAGGAATTGCCAGTATGCTAACTTTCCTTTTCAGTCTTTTGTTTTAACTGCTAGATGTTTCTGTTTTTGCTCTGTTCAAATCAAACTACTAGAATCTATAAAGATTTACTACTCAGCCATTCTGGTGAGGCAATCAATGTTGATTGAAGTGGCGAGCTTACAAGACGAGTGTATTCCTTAGGCTTTCAGTAGAAGGCAATCTATCCATTCAAAAGGGAACAAGTTCACTCAAGATAATTAACTGATATTATCTGTAACTGATTACCCTGTTTATTTGAAGAATTTAAATCTATTATTTTAGTGCTGAAGCAAAAGCTAGCGTTTAGTTTCACATACCTTACAAGAGATCCGTATCTCTAAAACAACAACGTCTACAGGTATTTCTAAGTCCTAAAGAAATTCGTCATTCCTCAAAGTTGGACCATCGAAAACATACTAGCGAAGAAAATACAATGATAAGAAACATCTTAAAAACACAAGTCGAACAGATTAAAAAAAAATTTGCAGAAAATAATTATTAAACGTTTTTATTGATATAAGAGTGGTAATAATAGAGATGTGTCAAATGTAGTTGTAAAGCATTTACTGTGTGGTGCTGTTGATGAAGTTGTAGAAAATAGGATAGCAGAAGGTTAGGTTTTGAAATTGAAATTTAGCAAATTCTATTTGTCTAAAACAGTGGTAACCAGGACATCGATCACAAAGCCAAGTATGGTAGCCCATGGCGATTTATATCAATAACACGAGTCATATCCGAATATTCAAAAATTGGCACTTTATTTATACCGCATTTTCGGATCTGCCAACTTCTTTTTTTTTTTATTTCTACTTTGAATATGGTAAAAATGCAAGACTGATAATGATTTGATTGCTTGCTTGAGGATGCCAATAACATCTTGCATTTAACATCTGGTAATACGACTTGCACCAACTCAATACTGGAATGCAGTGTCAAGTATCTGGTAATAAATAAAATGTGTATTGGAAAAATGATTTAAAAAAAATAACCATGCCTCTTTTTGTAGTATATTATCATTGCTATTGTCAAATCTTACTTGTCTACAGCTATCATACAATCAGCTACTTACAGTACATATTATTTTATGTATTTTATTAAAAATTATAAAATTAATTACTTTATTATTAGTTATAATTTGTAATGTATTATTATACTATTATATATTTTTTAATATTAGTAGTAAAAAAATATATTTAGCAATATTCTCTAATATTTTCATACACTTAATAGCCTAAATGTAGAGTTATATGACAATAATATTGTACTGTACTATCATGAATAAGCTACATTTATAGGCATGAAAACTTTCCAGAAAATTGTTTTACAAAAAAGGATTTTTTTTAATTTAAATATTTTTTTTAAATTTTTTTTTTTAGAGAAACTTAAAAAAGAAAAAAACAAGCCTCTAGACTTCCTAGATCCATTTCTGTAGCTGAAAATTAAAGATATTTAATAACTTTAATGTGCCTAAATGAAAAATGAAAATAATAATAATGATATCCACTCTATAAAAGGAATATCGGCTACAATGCGGGCGTTATTTCTGTTCTTATTTCTGAAACTTACTTTTATTTACAACAACCGAAAAATATAGAAATTCGTTTTTTCTCTCTTCATTGTGTTTAAGTTACTCGGTCAAAAGCTTTTCAATTGACATTACAATAGATAAAATAATAAATGGATATTAAATTAATTGACTGGCATGTTCTGTTTTTCATTCACATTATTATTGTTTGATTATATTCATTTACTTGTTTTTCAGTAATGAAAAATAATATTAATATTACATTGTTCAATTATTTATATTTATTGTTTTTTTGAGTCTGGCATTTTAAATATTAAAAATATTAAAATTGAAAAAAAAATGATAAAAAAAAGAAAAGTTGAAGATAAATACGAAATACAGTCGGACCTCTATTTAACGAAGTCGCTAAATCCCGAAAAAAAGTTCGTTATATGGAAGATTCGTTAAACAGAGATTCACCTTTTATTAATCAATATCATTAAAAAAGTAATAATTTTAATAAGATAAAGCATACATTGCCACGTGCATACTTAATTTTACTAATAAAGTCTGTTAATTTTGTCTGAGTTTTTTTTTGAAAAAAGTGTTTTTGTTCATAGTACGTCTCGCATCTTTGCAATGCACCAAAAACCCCTTCAGTATTTTCTTCAATTTCTAATCCGCGTCGGATTGTTTCGAATGATTTTAGCATTTCATCATACGAAGGTTTTTGTTTTTTTATATATGCATCATGATCATTTTCATTTTCGTCATCTTCATCTACATCGCAATTCATTGCTGTATTGTTTTTATTTTTCACACTGTCCAAAATATCCGATTCAGTTAGTGTTTCTGAGGTCTCAACTTCAAAATCAAGTGAAAGATAATCATCAATCAGCACATCATCGTTAATTTCTTCTTTTTCCCTCAGCTGTATCCACATTTCTTTCATTTCTTCTAAGGGAATGTTGATAATAAAAACATTTCAAGGAGAAAAAAAAATTGATACCACGAAAAAGTTCGTTAAATAGAAAATGCACTTCGCTATTTGGAGGTTATTTTACGAAGAAATTAGCAAAATGTTCTTGGTTCCAAAGAAAAGTTCGCAAAATAGAGGTTCGTTAAATAGAGGTCCGACTGTATTCGGAATGCGTAAACAGAAATTTAATATTAAAATAGCTCCGTTTCTACTTTATATGACAATGTATATATATATAACCTCCGAAAATAGGAACATTTACAACGATTCGAAAATATTTAAATAACTTTTATATTGGCTAGACTGTTTGGTTTAGCTGCTCTTGGACTAGGTTCTGAATCTATTGATCATTAATTAAACGTTAAAAACTTTCCTTACTAATAATAAAGAATAATTTGTAAATAAACATTGCTGTGTTTCAATTTTTTTTTAATAAAACTTAAATTGAATTAAATTTAAAAAAAAAAAAAGAAAGAAAGCAATCATTAGTTAGTAGTTAATATTACTGTATTTAAACAATGATTAATGAAATGTAGTTCTCAAATAAATAACACATTTTTATCTTTCAAAAAAAATGAACCTATTCAGCGATATTCTTATCATGATCAGAGGTAGTTCTCCCAATATTATGTAAATTATTCAATTAGTCCCTTCCCAATTGGAAGCAAGAACCTATTAATTGCATGAACAACTTTCTGATTCGCGGATGATATTTTTTGCATCAATTCTTTCGGCCTAATCATGATAACATATCTGTACGTGAAAAGCAGACCTGGGTGATTTTTTTAAAAGCAGGATTCGATGTAGAAAAACAAGTGCGTACGAGAATAGAATTTTGATGAAATCTATTAAGCTTCAATGTCTGTTATGATTATCGGTGATCCTGGGCTAATTGCACGTCAGGCCACTCAAGGTACATTTGAAAATGAACTACTTTATTTTTTTAGGCTTATCTCTCCGAGTCAAATACAAAATATTATCCACATTTTTATTATTCGCATTTAGCCTAAAAATTATGCATAACTCAATAGTGGCGTGTTTGCAATTTTGTTTTGGGGGGGCTGTGCTCAATTATAATAATTACAACATTATAGAAGCAGCAATAATTTAGGTGGTGGAGAAAAGGTCGGAAGCTGTTTGAAGCCTGGTAGCTAATCTCTTAAATACAGAACTGATTATGTAATATCTGATGCAACACATGTATAAACAGTGACACTTTTACAACCTTCTTTTAAAGTAATGCAGCGCCTATTATCGGTTGCTCGTCGAAACACTAAAGAAACACTTAGTATAAACGTTTAAACAAACGTATAGTATTACTGAATTTAACGTGTATGTAAAACTAATTTAAATTGATAGACAAATTTGATTTCGTCCATCAAATAAAGCAATAAAAAGCGAGAAATCAAAGGCAGCACCTGAATAAATTGAAATTGCCTCTCTTGTTCGATTATAGAGAAGAAGTTGGGAACGGCCGTTTTGTCCTTCATCGGACTCTTCAGCCCAATCCCGCCTTCCCCGATAAAAGAACCAGAGAGGCAAGAATCATAAGTGAGGGTCACCGTCACATCTGCCAGTGACTTTCGATTAAGTTTAATCATATCAAAGTAGAATCATTGTAATAGTTTTCAAAAAAGAAGGGTTTGCCGTAGTATATATGGTCATTACCTAGCGATCGATTTTGTCTGGAACAAACGTCACCAGTCATGACGTCATCAACTTGAACTCCGAGCAGTCAGTCCAAGATGGCGTCATTTTGTGATCGCATAAGCGTGACCAAGAAAGTCAAACTTTGCGTAGCCAAGCAAGGAGAATAGTGTGGAATGTTTTTAATTATTTCAATTTTAATTATTATTATGTATTCGTAACAGTAGAAAATACAAAAACCAGAATGTAAACCTATTATTTGGAGACGTATCAAAATTAATAGACACTTTCCTTTTACAGCCGTTACTTACCTCTAAAATTTCAACTTTCTACTGTATTGTTTTTAAGTTACCGTCATCACAAACGGACTCGAATTAAAACGCATTTTCTTTATAATTTTTTTTTTATTCTCCGATGCACATAAAGGACTGTTACAAATGTCATTGAAACAAAACATTGAAGGCTATTAATAAAGTAATGATATTACAGTGCATAACTCCTACACAGTAAATACGGAGTCATTATAACCAGGAGTGTACATAGACGCCATGAGTGGAGAGACAGTGTAAGGATATTTCATTAAAACAAAGAAAAATATCTGCCGCGCATCCATCGCGATAAATGTATTTTCTAAAGGTGAAAAATGTTTAAACCTTTTTTTGCAACTTTGAGATCTTGCACGACTTCTAAACCCTATCCCTTAAAAACCCATGAAAAGATTTTAAAGTTAAACCAATGCCCTAAAAGCTCTAAAAAGTTTATGGCAAAAAGCTGTAAAAACAACGTCAGGATAAGGTTTTGAAGATAGGAAAGCGTCAAAAAGTGTAAATCGGCCGACATTTTGAAACGGGTGATCCGATTTGGTTGAAGTACAATAGCAGCCGAGTCCTTCAGGGTATCTAGCACCCATAAAACTCAAAAGCTCAAAATGTATGGCAGTTATCCACGTCGCGTCCCCTAAAACCTGTGAACAGATTTCGACTTTTCTGTTAGTTATTTGTTGTTAAACCAAAGTCCTAAAACACCTAAAAAGTTTGTGGCAAAGCTCTAAAAACACCGTGAATATAAGGGTTGAAGACAGGAAAAATCGTCAAAAAGTAGAAATATATATAAAATATATACGGGGAGAATGCATTTAAATTTTTATTTCTTGAGTTTGGTCTTTCTTTCTTTGTATCTCAATGTTACTTTTTTTAAAAAAATCAAGCAATTGCTTTATTCACAACGAAGCAAAAGTTTTAAAATTTGAGACTATGGAAGAACAAAGGAAAAACAGATATTTGTTGCTAAGCTAACAAATATAGAAAGAGTTGATGTAAGGTATTGACAGTTAAAGTGCAGAATACGTTGAAATTTGTAATAAGAGATTTCAAAACAATAGAAAGAAATTCAGACAGATATTAATAGACTATAGATACTATCCAACAATAATAAACATAATTCGTAACCTATCTAGATGATTAGTTGAGTATGCAGTCATGGAATTATTTTTTAAGATTCTTGAAGCTAACATTACTGAACTGAGATTAACTGGAGTTGAAGAAGTCCTCAAGAGACGGGATATTGTAATTGGTAGAAGGAATGACAACGTCTGTAGTTCTTAAAGAAATTATTAGTTCTCAATAATTAGATATGTATGCTCTATTTAGAAACGATAAACTCATTCCCGTTAGATTGTACTGCCAGACTGATGATTTTACAATTTTTGTTTTATATTCATGATTCACAATCCAATCTTGTTGATATCAATATACATACCGTATTGTAAATACGTCTGCACACTACTCATTTTCAAATTTCTTAAGAAATGTTGTACAACATCTCATTCCAGCAGCGATCATTTCAAGAGCACACTTTAAGATACCATGATGTTCATAGTGTATATATTCTCATTACATTCTAACAAGGGAACGGCGCGAAGTGTTACTCTGAATTTGATATTGGTTAACGGCTCACTTTATAGACTTTTTAACGCTGAGTCCGAATTTGATATTCATTTTCATCTCCGGTTAATAGTTTTCGAGATATCCGCATGGGGACGTAAAAACTTTAATTTGTTATAACTTTTTACCAATGGAGATAGAACTTATTTCTGTATGTTTTAATTTTAATTTGTATTTTTGGTTAAAGATATTTAAATAAGTTTATTGGTTTTATTTGACTGCGCACATAGGCGCCATCTATTGTCAAATTGCTGTAACTGCCCTGTCTTGCCTGTCTTGTGCTGCCACCTATCAATTGGTTTTTGAGTTAGGGTTGGATGAGCCTATTTTCCATTGAAAGTGCCACAAATTTAAGTTTTTGGGTCCACCATTTTGAAATTAGTTGTCAGATTCATTACATATTGACATCCCTGATAGTCATGTATGCAAGTAACATAAATGCTTTGGAATTTTTATTCTATCTCCATTTGTTAAAAAGTTATAACAAATTAAAGTTTTTACGTCCCCTTGCGGATATCTCGAAAACTATTAACCGGAGATGAAAAAGAATATCAAATTCGGACTCAGCGTTACAAAGTCTATAAAGTGATCCATAAGCCAATATCAAATTCAGAGTAACACTTCGCGCCGTTCCCGTGTAAGACCTTCACTTTGATCTTATGAACTGATTTTGGATTGAAGAAGCAGGCAATCAAAAATATAAAATTAAAAAAACCTTAATCCGAATTCGTCAAAACCTTCAATTGTGCCTTTATAATTTACACAGTCCTGTCAATTTCTGTAAATTCATAAATGTTGTGATTTTTTATTTATTATGCAAATTCCGATAACGGCATTCATTGTAGACAGATCGTAACGAATCATATAGCATTACACAAGTCATCAACATAAATAAAATTATTACAAGGAAAATCCATTGCAGTAACTGCGTTTAGCTGGGTTCTTTAAAATCAATAATTATATTTATGAATAGTCAGTCTTTTTTTTTTTTTTTTTTACTTTTATCTTCGAATTAGTAACTGCGATTTCTCTTGAGAATGAAAATGAAGTAAGCAAATTGTTACGATAGGATTAAATTACTAAATAAATTTTGAGATTTAAAAATTCATAATTTTTATTATTTCTGATTTTTATTTTAATTTTTATTTTTAATTTTATGATTATAAGGAGGAGTCGATTCATGAAGCAAAAATAAAAATACAGTAATCGAATGTTTGTGTATCTTTTGTCGATAAATGCGAAATGTGTAATACGAGAGATTCTGGACTCGTTGTCTCTATTTTGAGCGTATTTTATTTTTTTCCGTGATTTTTAAATGTTCGCAAATAATGACAATGGAAGGAATAAAGTCTATAGTCCCTAAAATGCTGTTCCTTAAAATTTCTTTTTCTTTTCTTTTATTTAATTTTACAATTTTTTAGTAAATTAGGAGTTTAACCTGTGTTAAATATATTTATGAAATGAGTGAAACATTGACACACACACATACATATAGGAAACAATAATTAAAAAATATGAAAAATAGAATACATTACCTAAATGCGCTTGAGGGCCTTATGTTTCCATATCCTAAGCGGATTGTAATTCTCAACGGAAGAGTCTTTCTTTTTCTTTTCTGTTACTCTTCCGTTGAGAATGGCAATCCTCTTAGGATGTCGAAACGTCCGGCCCTCAAGCCCATTTATGTATTTTTTTTTTTCATATTTTTAAATATACATCATTGTTTCCTAAATGTGTATGTGTGTGTGGTGTGTGTGTGTATGTGTGTTAATGTTTTACTCATTTCACAATTTTCGTAAGTCATGAAAATAATACAATGGAGAAATCCTTCATTTTACTTTTAATTGTAATTTCTACCTAAAAAAAAAAAAAACTGTTTTTCATTTTCGGAAAAAATAAAGAAAGAAAGAAATGGCTTAAATCCGAATTAATTTCAAAACTTTGTCATTTTAACGCGCAAATTTCTCAATTGATCCAAAAGAAGAAACCTTCAAATAGTCCTATAAGATTGTTAGTTAATTATTGGGGTTTAATGGCGCAAGAGCAGTTTTGTCTATATAGGCCTAAGCTAGATTATCCCTTGATCCTACATATACATGTCAAGATTTAAGAAGATCCATTAATTAACTCAAAACTTAGTACAGGTGAAATACCAGCCATTTAATTATTTTATAACCTCCGTTGGGAAACTCAGGTTAAAAAACTGAGATGCGAAGAATACATTACTTCCCTTCCCGCCATCATTAAGAAACAAATACCTGACAACATCGCGGATTGGTTCAAAGTTACGACTTTAAACGGCAGCCACAATAATGTAATCGTTACAGTCATATAATAATGTTTTGATATTGTAGCTAATGACCGATAACACGGAGTCATGGGTGTGGTCAGTGGGCAGGGTTTGCTTGGCTGAGCTTAACAGAAGAGATGTCGTGTCAGGTGACATCCTTCATTCTTTTCCGTGTTTTTTTTTTTTTTTTTTTTTTTTTTTTTTTTTTCTATCATTCATAATGAAATGACAAATTAAATATGTTGTGGTGAACTGTTTATTTGAAATGCAGTAGACACTTGAACAAAAGAACAACTCCGGAGACATTAATCTGGTCCTACGCATTTGTAAGAAGTATTCTTATCAAAGTTTTTACTGATCTTTTTATTTGAGGAGCAGGGATGCGAAATTATCTGTTGGTCTAAACAAGGAGTTTTCAACTTTTTTTTTTTGAATCAACGAACAATTCAGATATAGGAACTTTGTATCTGAAACAATATGAAAGTTTTCCAATCAATAAAGATATCTAAAGTCAAAATAAAAAAACCAACGCACAAATTATTAGCATGCCTTGAGTTATTCACTTGTAAAAGTCCAGCTAAGACTAAACGAAACATGTAGTATTTTAATGTGTTAAATGTTTTTCATTCTTATAATTTGTGTTGGTTTTTTATTTTAACTTCATTCGTTTCATACGCGTTAAATTTTATACAATAAAGATATCTAAGTTTATCAATATACGCACTGATATAATCCTAGCCAGCATGGAACTTCATATTATTTCTTACACATGTAAATTTAAGGTATCTCGTCAATGATCTATACCAATTTATAAGTATCGATGATTGATGCAGTGTTCAGCATCCAAATCGCTTATTTTTAGATATGTAAACATGAAATACAATTATTCATACGAGTCTCTGAAAGAAATTCTATAAGAACTTTAATCTTACATTCCCTAAAAAGACCTTCCTTAAAATGTTTTGTTTTGTTTTCTAAATCGTGAAACGATCGAGAAGTTTATGCATATTTTTAAATTATAACATCTGATTAATGTCACAAATAGACAACTAAACAAAAAGAATTTTTCGATTTTTCTGAAAAAAAATTAACGATTTAGCATGCATTAAACACTTATTTTATGAGAATAATTAAGAAAAACCGATGAATTTTAGAAAAAATTATTTAAAAATAACCGGTAAAAAAAAAATTAAAATTACAACTCGATCAGTTTCGAACCGACTGATCATGATCATCTTTATCAATTGTCTTTCGTTTTAAAACTTAAAGAATTTCTAATGTAATTGATTTAATGTGCCACAAAGTAAATGTGGCTTTTTTGAATATGTTTTCTTTTCGAGGGAGACCACAGCCTGGTGCGGGTATGGTTTCCCTTATCACTTTTGCACTATCCAAGCGTTTCATCTGACGAGTGGGTTTAGCTGACGAGTCCACAAAAAGGACGAAACGGCCGTCCCAGACTCTCACCGATGAAAGCTCAGATATTTTTTATTTCTGTGTCATTTCTTTATTCTTTTTGAAAATTAAGTAGTTTACAATTGGTCGATTTTAACTATTACAGCCACAGATGTCGCGAATGTACGTCATCTCTACGAATTTGTGAAATTTGATTGGGTAGATGAGGTAAAATCTTGATTGATATGATACTGAAAAGCTTGATAACCACTGCCTTAAGATAAAGGCGTAGTATTTTATTTTTTTTCTATTCACAATGCTGATGTTAATCCGAGACTTTGAAGAGACAGAGTTAAGTCGATAAGAAAGAGAACAGTAGTTTTTTAAAAAGGAAAAGTCCAATTAGTTGAGTATTTTTTTTTTTTTTTATCTTTATCTTCTTATTTACTTAGGTCGCATTTATCGGGCATTGGAGGCGGCTAACTGCTGAATGAACTGTTCGGTGGCTGTGAGGTTATTGCGCTTGTCAGCATGTCTAACATCATGTTAGCGAATCTGTGTCATTAGCGAACTGATTAATTCAATTTGATAAAAGTCTCGTTACGTCATTCAGTGACAAGCTGAGTGCATTGAAGAAAAAACGGACCGACTCACGCGAGGAAATATAATAAAAGAACAACACATTTTCCCACAGATGAATGCACCAGATGGAGGCAACCGACTGAGAAAATATTTACCTTTCGTTCGTATTAAAGCAAGGACAGATTGAATACATCCTTTCTAATGAGGAGAAAAAAAAACAGTGCAGGAGGTTGTGCGTTCAATAGCGCTCTTCTTTCTATCTTTGTATTCTCATGGTAAACAAAACTAGTGAACTGGGATATATATAGAAACGGCATAAATTTATAACATCCTGAATTGGAGAAAAAAAAATTAAATGCAATTTTTAATCGAAATAGATATGTCCATCCCTCTGTGATATATAACTCAAATATATATTTTTATATATTTTGCCTACAAAGCTGAGAGTTCACGATATTCGCTTTATAATTTAATAAAGGAAGATCCTACTGATGTTTGTGCATATCTGGCTTAAGATAACCGTCCAAAAATCGGCAAAATAAGTTAGATGTAAAGTTTAGTAAGCACGATAACTCAAAAACTGAAACGTTTAATTGCATATGAATAATTTTGAAAGTGATCTTCCTAATGATTATAGTAGGAATTGGACCCGGGACAAATTCTTAAAAGTTGCACGAATTCTTAATAAATTGCACAAATTCATGCTATGATGTGCGGGATAAAATAGATATAAATCTTAAAATGTGGAGAAATCCCAGTAAAAAGTACAAATTCAAAATTACTTATGTAATTTATCGTCAGTTGAAAATAGCCTGAAACGTTCTGGCCTTTATATGTTTTAAACTGTTGATAAATTCCATAAGTATAATAAGTTTGAATTTGTACTTTTTATTGGGATTTCTCCATATTTTAAGAAATGCTATTATAACGTTAAAAAAACAAACAGATAAACAAAACAAAAAAAAGCACTTTGCTCTATTTATTATAATAAACTAGGTATACGTTCAATAGTTTGAGAAGTTAGGAGAGGGGAAGGCTAAAATAAATGTGCCTGTGTTTTAAGTTGAACCGTAAATAAGTAAGTATGAAATTTTATAGAAATCGTCAAGTCGTTTCAACATATTTAGAATTCTAACAGATAAACGGACAAACTAAGAAATAATGAAAGGAAAATGTTCACGTTGAATAGAAAGAATTTGCATGCTCAATCAAAGCAAGTTATACTTATATAAATCTTTACAAAATACTCTCCTGCGTTTCATTTCAGTAACTTATGTTTATCTGAAAAATTTTGAATTTGAACTCATTACAAAATAAGAAAACACACACATGGAAATCCATTCATAGCAAAGGTGTTGTCGCTTATAAAAAGAATTATTTTTAAAAAGGGTAAAAGGGCCGTTAATTTTCATTCGATGTCCATGAAATTTGGTATTAATGGAGAAATTGAAAAGGAATAGCTTCTTGCTAATTTTCACCAAAGAAGCTCAGTGTAAATCCATTTCGTAACGACTTACAGACAGAAAAGAAGAAATATTAGGAGTTTTAAGGATAGGCAAATGTGCCTACCAAACGGAATAGTCAGAATACTTTATCCGAGAAGAAAGAAAGATTTAAAAGAAAAAGATTTAAACATAGGTTTTAAAAAGAATAAGTTTTCGTTTTCCTTTTAAATCTTTCTTCTTAGATTTTTTTTAAATCTAAAAAAATTTCAATTTTAACGTGTGCATATCAATTGAAGGTAAGATAGATAAAAAAATATAGGCTTTGAATTTCTTTGTAAGCGAAATTTTTTAGAAGGTAAGATATGCCAACACACTGAAGTAGGATTAAACAGTTTATGTGCATTTAAAAAATGGTTACAACCGGTTTCGCCTTTCTTGGTAAGTTTCTTCAAGACTTGAAGAAAGGCGAAACCGGTTGTAACCATTTTTTTTAAATCAACATAACCTTTTTAAATCTTACTTCAGTGTGTTGGCATATCTTACCTTCTAAAAAATTTCGCTTACTAAGAAATTCAAAGCCTATTTTTTTTTTTTGCTCTAAAAGCTTGTCTTTTTGTAAGAAAAACACGGACCCATAGCATTCCTACCCAATAATCCAGTTTCCAAAATTCAAGCAGCCATTCTGCAAAAGAAACTTCTAATAATAGTAGTTTTGATCCTCACGGTTTCAATGTAATTTTTAGGATGAGGCTTGAGTTGCTCAATTACTCCAGTCAAAATGTGATGCTTATATTTTTTTTGTCTTTGTACTGTGTCATATGTTAATATAATAATAATAATAATAATAATAATAATAATAATAAAAGTTATGAACTGTTCGGAAGACAAAAGGGTTCATGATCAGCACACTAGGACTTCACAAAAACAGTTATACACAACTCCCGAAGGAGTTCATATTATTTAGGTATGTTTGTAAATACTCACTAAATTTGTAATAATACATTACAGCAATATTAACTATACTAAAAACTTTTATTTAGTTAATTTAACGTTGGTAGATGTATACTAAAAAAGAAAAAAAAATACTAAAATGAATATGAACTAGGTATAAGTTACGCTCATCTATTAGTGGTGGAAACTGAGCAGGGAGATCGTGGTATCTATTTCGAGGACTAAGGAAAGGGATAGAGACCAAACTAATTGTCTTCATATTTTAACTTGGATTAAATAAGCATTTGCATTAAATTTTAAACAAATCAGCCCAGCCATTTCAACAACGCATGAAGGAGAGATGGAGATCCAAACTCAATGTGCTTATATGTTTAAGTTGGACCAAAGTAATCAACCAACCTAATTTTATGGAAATCAAGTAGAATAATTCGCAGGCTCAGTCAGTGACATAATTTAGCACTTGATAACACCCTGTTCCATTAATTTTTTGTAGCAGCCATTTTTTTTCCTTTTTTATGAAAAATCCTATACAAATATCCTAGGATTTTCTTTTAAAAGGTCATTCTGATTTTGATAATGTTTTTTTAAGAAACCTTCAGAATATGCACAGCAATAACTATTCCGATCAAAACCAAGGTATAAACAGGAATGTTTCCAAATGAAATATAATAGAAGACCTTGCAGTGGGGATGTTGTATTAGTGATCCCTGATGTACAACAATAGTTTGAAAATTACTATGCAATGAGTACCAAGCTTATATTAAAATTGGGGGTTTTAAAATCTTGTCTAGCGTATAAGTACATTGGCTGAGCACCCAACAAACATGGGTCGTTAAATCGCTGTTGAATCATCAAAATTTAGCTTCCCAATTTTCTTCTGTTATTCCTCAATTAGAAAATTCCGATCAGTCTCCGCGCAGTTCACCCTTTTTAAGATGGCTGATATCGATTCCTATTCCCGTACTTTTTAAAATAAATTAGATGTATGTAAACTACTAAAGTTCACAAAATAAAATTATTTAGGGTTAATTAATTTGAGGATACTTGATCTGTAAATTCTTATCTTCACGTGAAAAATTAGGCCCACATGACATTGGTCTCTACACAGAAGCTGCAGTTTTGAAAAATATTTCGCATGTGAAAAGTGAACAGGAAATGACGTCAAATCTTACTAAGCAATCGCAGCCACTTTTAGAAGCATAACACATTATCAACGATTTATATATGAAGTACTGTCTAATTGTGCTTGGTGCACTTCAATTTTTTGTTTGAACACCTGTGGATCTTCCATAACGAATAGCGGCTCATCAACTGACAACCTCTTTGACAAAGCCCTATATTCTTTAAAAATCCAGGAAAATATACCAGATTCTAAATACTTGTTATTCTTCATCTCCTTTGGAATGGCTAAAGGATCTTTTTGAAACTTGTCACAATTTCTGCCTCAAAAGGTATTTTTCTGTAAAAAAAAAAAAAATCAAAGAAAAAGCAAAAATAAGGAATACAAAACCCTCTAATGGGTGAAATAAAAGTCCACAAAAATAATTATATTAAAATTAAATGCCTTTTGTCTTGTAGCCCTGGCAGATTAGAGCACAAGCACAAAACGGTCGTCTCAGGGTCTCAGCTTAACCCAAAAGGCATTTAATTTTATTAGTATTAATCTTTTTAGCAAATCAACTAATTGCGAGTGTTTGAGAATGATTAAAATTAATCAGATTTTAAACAACTTTAGTAAAATCTCCATTGAATATCTTTTTCTTTTTTTTTTTTTTCAGAAAAAGAAACAATTCTAGTGTTTGTATTCAGAAGATGTAACGACTTTAAAAAAAAAGAGAGAGAGAAAGAAATTACAAGAGCAATATTTTAAGGAAAGTAGGCTTGAACTTCTTTCAAGAACTTCTTGTTAATCACGTGGTTCACACAGGTGTCCCATTAAGACATGTTGAACAGCCTTCCTTACGAAGTGATGTAATGGATAGAAGGCTTAGTTTAAAGCTGTCTTAATTATATCCTCAGTCTCAACTAACCAAAAGCAGAACGCCCGCAACATCAATTACCAAGGTTGTCATGAGGAGGAGTGGTAGCCATTTTGATATCTTAGCATTCTGACATTAGTCGCCAACTAATTCTGAAATTCTCGTATCGGAAGGGCAGTTATAAAAGTTACTGCATGTTTGGTCTAACAAGTTTGTAACATGATTTGCATCAGAGAGAAAGAAAATAAAAAAATAAAGAATTGGAATAAAAAAAGAAAAAGATGTTTCGAATGCCATTTTAAGTGATAAGCACATCTGTCCGTCTAACAGTAATGAGGATAGCTCAAAAAGCTACTTAGGTTAGGAAGCTGAAAGATTATATTATTTGGTTCAGAATATCTATTAATTCTGATATCAATTGGCTCTTTTATGAATGTAACTCTGGAACGACCGCCACAATACCTTAAAGAACAAAAAATCATGGAAATTCACACTGTTTAAATGAGTAAACTGAAGAATGCCAGATTGATTAATAATTTGATTGAACACTCAGGGCCAAAAGAAAAATTAAAAGTTTCTCAAAGCTCTACATTACTTCGATAAGTAAGTAGTTATTTAACATAATTCTGTAGAAAAGCTTTTCAAGTTTATGATAGATTTAAACTACTCATTTAGATCAATTATATTTGTATCTAAGCTTGCAAGTATGTAAAAGTTGGCACACTAACCTTAATTGTGAACAAGAAAGGAAAAAAAAAGAAAGAAAGAAAAACTTATAAAGGGAATAGTGAGTATGATATCAGATAAGTATCTGTGTTTGATTTCGACGACAAATAAATTGATGAATACTAAAATAAAAAGTTCAAATGAAAGAACTTAAAACCTACTTTCGTTGTAGTGTTGTGTTATAATACTTCTGTTCGTTACTTTTCTTTTTTTTTTTTCTTTCCTTATGAAAGTGATACTAAAATCTCCGTTTATTTTTAAACTATAATTCCAGCTAAATGCAAACAGGTGAAAATTGCAGTTTTCTTAAGAAAGTAATTAAATTCGCTTTCAGTTATCTAAAGTTGATTAATTTTAATCATATCACAATACCCGCAAATTAATGGATTACTTAATGGATTAAAATTCTTTGTTAGGTAGCATTGTTTCGTTTCTGTTTGCTTTTTATGGGTGTTTTTTATTACTACCTTCTCGTACTAATTTCTCGATAAGGACAGACAAAGCAAATATTTCAAATATAAAACTTAAACTCTTTTGCCCTTAAATATACATTCCAAGATTCAAGAAGATGCATCAAGTGGTTCAAACGTTTTTAGCAGGAGCGACAGACTTACATAGACACACACAGAGTGACTATTGAATCTCTCTTTCCTAGGAAAAGTATTCGTACGGTGAAAAGGAATTAAGTAATTAAAGACAAAGACAAAACTAAATACTTTAATATATTATTAAAGATGAGACCCCCCCCACACACACACACATAACACACAAGCAAAAATAAGACAGCACTTCAATAAATCCTGAATCTCTCTTTATTGAAGTTTAGGACAGCTGTCTCGAATTGGCTAGTTCTCATCAGCTGGAATCATTCATTGATCGACAACTCAGATGTGGCTTCCTAAGCAAACTATGAGTAATACAAAGTGAGAAATAAAGTGCTTTTTCTAATGATAAAGAATCAAAAAGAAAAGAAAAAAAAATAAGCCTCTGTATTAAAAAGATTATTATAGATTTACGCTAACAAGGTTTCTATTTATTTGTTTCTATTTTTTTGTTTGTTTTGATTACAGTAAAATTCAGTGTAATATTATTTATTTTATAAAATTTTAACTTGTGTTTTTTTTTTTTTAATGTTATTAAAAATAAGGGCCAGACACAAAATTTCAAATTAAAATATATTTAGCAATTAAAAAAATATGACCAGGTTTCGATTGGAACAAACTAATCATTTACAAATGACGCAATCAGTTATTATTTATTTTTAACAAACAAAATATTTTTTTCTTTCGAATAATGTTTCAATTTTCCAGGGAAATGTCCCCGAAAAAATATAATTTTTGTAAAAACCTATTATTTATAATTATTGATATCTGAAAAGCTGTAGGTAATTAATAACGTTACTAAAATTGATAGGCTACTATATAAAGCAACAGCTTTACAAAAGTCTAATCCACACTTTTACCAAAAATAAGCCAATCACAGTGGGCAATTATATTTATAAAATTAAATGAGTAAGTTAGGAACGCCCTAAAATAAAATGTGTAGATAATTTACTTTTTAATACTGTATCATTTTATAAAAAATGTGGTACATTCAAAAGAATTAACTATATGTCATATATGAATCTCAGCACTTCGTTTTTAATAAGTTTTCATTCCTGAACGCTCGATGGTGGCGCCACTCTAGTAGAAAATGCGAAGACTATTGATATTATCACAGTTCTGCGGTTGGTAAATAAAATCAATAACAAGTTAATTTATTTATTTAAATTTCGTTCTTGTTTCTTTTTATTGTGTAGTACTCAATTATGAGTGGAACACTTATTAAATTATTATTATTATTATTATTATTATTATTATTATTTAAATTTCTGAAACTTTTCATTTCTAGCTAGTCGTGAAATTAACCTTTCAAAAATTAACCTCATGAGAGCATTGTTTTGTAGATTTTTATTATTATTTTATAATTTTGATCGGCTTAGAGAGCTGTCGTAGTGTACAATTTATAGCCCTTAACTATAAAATTAGGTGATCTTGATGTATATGTAAAACCCATTGTATTATTCGTCATTTACTAGAGTATATGCTATTATATTAAATTATCATCATAGAGGGTTGAGCGGATTGATGAGTCCTTAAAAAGTTCGAAACGGCCGTTCCCGTTTCCCTCTGATGTTAAACTGAAAGGCATGAATGTTTCTTTATGTGCTGTCTTTGGTTTTTGAGTCGTCATATTTTTTTCTGCACGTTAAATTTGTTTCTTTTGATTATTATGCCTTCTTGGTTTCTTTGTTTGTTTTTTTTTTTATTTCTAATTAAAATCCTACTCGTTCTTAGCGATCGTTAGGTGAAAGGTTTTTTGAGTGCACTTGGGTACCTATTTTTTATTATTGTATATTTTGTTCGGGATTCACTTTCGGGAGCGAAGGTGATTTCCATTTCTTTTTACACCTTTCTAGGTTTATCATCAAGGAAGATGGATCGAACTGATGAGTTCCTTATAAGGAGTGAAACGGCCGTTCCCGATTTCCCCTGATGATAAACTCAAAGGCGTGACTATTTCTTTATGTGAACTCTTTGGTTTTTGGTTCTTATATTAAAAACAATTCAGCAACTAAGTAAATTACGTACGGAATGCAGCTCCTAAAAAGTTATGCAACACTTATGTTGAGTGATAAAGTCTTGAAAGAAAAAAACTTCTGAACTTATTAGGTTTACAGGTGAAGGGCGCCAAAACCAATCTATACCTATTAATATTAAAAAAAAAAAGCTCTTTTTAGTTTTTTAATTA
>JAFIDM010000004.1:36769052-36805948 GCA_023159025.1 Thereuonema tuberculata | reverse complement strand
AAGGAATTCAAAATAGAAAACAGTAAAATTAAACAAAACAAACAAAAATTCCATTAGTTTAGGAGACTTACTCACAACTTAGTTTAGGAGACTTGAAGAAGATCAGAAAAAGAGGGAAATATTTTTTTTTAATTATTTTTAAGAATGCAGTTGTAATATAAAATATTGAAAATAATGTTGACCTCTTGGGCGGTGTCGTTACTAGTTGGACGTCTCGGCTAGTGGCTTAGTCTTAAGCCTTGGCTACTGCCCTTATTTTTTTCTGTGACTGTCTCCTTCTTGGATCCAAATAGACAACATCCTCCTGGCATATCTTAGATAAATTTCGATAAAGTCTACAGTTCATCCCTTTATTAGGATGTCGGCGTAGAGCAAGCCCCGGGCATGTGATTAATAATAATAATTAAGAACAGAGTTTCTTTTCTTGATGTCTTGATTCTAGTTAATACAACGGGGAGTTTTAAGAAGAGTCAAGCACAACTGTAAAAAGAAAATTTAACTGGCATGGCAAATTTCAAATATTCGAACGGAAAATCTCAAAAAAAAAAAAAAAAAAAAACCAGCCACCCGATTGACTGAAACTTCCAGCTTTCCTGCACAAGCAGTTGTCGATTTATCGTATTAACAAGAATCTGTAAATTTGATTTTTAGCTACCCATTTGGGAGCTAATGTGGTAGTGGCCAAAATTGCGTTTGTCTTGTCCGTTCATCCATGTCTGTCCACCTCTAACAACTCCCGAACGGAAGGTCGGATCGACAAACGGATTAAACCATTGTGTTCAGAGGCCCATTCACTGTAGGAATCGGGTATTTTCAGGGGCCAACGCCCCTCCCCCAATTTAGCATTGTTTTCATTGGATTTTCATAATTAGCTTGAATGTCAGAAATGCAACCATGTTATTTCAGTTGTCAGCTATAGCGTGATCGATAAGTTCTCGGACTCATATGCTGAATATTGTCGGTTCGAATCCGTGTATCTACTTTTTTTTCTTCTTGATTTCCTAACGTTCTTTTTATTTTTCCTTTCGTTAATGTATTTCCCTTATTTAATTATTATTTACAGAAACTAAGCTAACCCATTACAGTTAAATGATTTTTTTTTATTATTGAATTTCAATAAAAAGATAATAAGATCTTGTTCAAAAATACGATAAATAGACAATGGAATTCATTAATAAAAAAAATGGGTTTTCAGATATAGGCCTAAGTAGATATTTCAGTTTATAACGAGATTTAAAAATCATTAAAGAAGAAATACTTTATAAAAATTTTTAGACTCCAGACAAGTAAAATTTTATATGGAAGTATAATAAAAACGATTAAAACATTAACTTATTTGAAAACTTATTATACGTTTAATAAAATGTTATTTTTTTTACTTTATCAACAAAAAAAATAAAAGTATTAAATATTATATTTTTTGTTAAGTATTTTAGAAGTTACGGAAAAATAAATTGGAATAATAAATTAATGAAAAAATAAGTCTCCGAGGCAATTTAAAGATGATTTATATTTATCTGCTAAATTTGAAGAAGTCCCATCCAGTGGTACAAAAGTTATTAAGAAGAACCTAGTTATTACTGACTAATTTTATAAATCTCCATCTCTGGGGAAAGTAGGGTCGGCATACAAATAAAAAGTAAAACGTGTATGCCAAAAAGAATTTACATTTTAGTATTTACATTTTTTAAAAAAAAAAAATAATCTACAATATCATGAAAATGTAGTAATTCGTAAATCAATTTTAAAATGTCACTATGAAAATTAATACAAATAATATTGATCTTTATATAAATTATAGGATTTAATTATAAACCTGAATCATTGGGCTGAATCATTTTTATTGATAAATCTTATGCAAGTTAAAGCTTTCTCCATCTGAAAAACAGAATGTTTAACAGACATTTTGTTAATACAATGTAGAAGTTTTCAGTTAATTTTTGAGATTTTTCCCTTGACTTAGAAACTCGCATAATACTAGGATCTGCGACTAGATATTTACAATAAATAATTTAGCATTAAATTTAAAATGGATCATAATAGCATTGAAGAAATAAAAAAAAAAGTTTATCCTCTTCATTTTACTTGAAATATATAAATTCAAAGAATAGTTTAAATTGGCTCTAAAAGAAGTAGGTACATAATCAAGAAGTCGATCGATGTTTCAGCTCTGTGAACCGTGAGCCTTTTTCAGGATAAGTATCTCGTCATTAACTCAACAGCTCTATATATAGGCCTATAGATTTCGATATTTGCACGAAGCCGAAGTATTACAATAATTTTCAGAAGGAGGGGAAAATTTCTCCTCCATCCTGTGTAATTTAATGTTGATGATATATATATAAATAATAATTAAAGATAATAACAATTAAATATAAGGAAGACTAGCTAAAGTGATTTTAAAGTGATAAACTTTCAATTAATTTCTCTTTCATTTTCTGGACATGAATTATTCCCTAATTTTACATAGAAGAAGGTTAAAGGTCAATCAAAGTAAAACTGCTGCTGTCAAAAAATATTTTTTTCCCTTAAGATAAATCGTCCCTTTATTTGCGTTTTTATTCTTATATTAATTATATTCACGTACTTTTAAGAATACTGTGCGTTTAGGCAAAATGATCTATTTCTCAAAAAGATGGCATCCGTTTTTTTCATTGCTTTGTTTCCAGTTCAATAAGATTCTGAAGGAGCTAGCGGTGAGGCTAAAATGTTTAAATATGTATTCCTATATATTATTCCTAAAAATTAAAATAGAATCTATATTACTAAAATCGTTTATTTCTCTGTCTGTCTGTCTATCTGTCCGGCACAATTTCCTGAGCGAATGGAAAATAGAAATAATTTTTATAATGAAACGTCCGCGACAGGAATCGAGCCTACAACCTTCTGATCCGAAGTCCAACATCTTATCCATTAGGCCAAGGTGACTACTACTCACTTTATATTGTTTTTTGACTTATTTGTCAAAATCTCCCAATCAATAATGAATGAATTCAACCTTTTTGTTTTTTGAATCTCAGGATTTTTTTATTTATTTCCGATCCGTCTGTTTATTTTTATTTCGAAAATGACAATTAGAACTATAATTGCCGAAATGTTGGATTATTTTAAATAAATTATTCTTACTTAACAAAATTCTGTATGATATTGAAAAACAAACACGTATACACGGGAGATGTTTGAATAAAAAAAAGAGTCAAGAAAGAAAGAAGCACTATTTCTATTAGATAGAATACTGAAAAATCACTATTTGTAACTCAAAACCAATGCAATTGTTGTAATTTGTGAAAATAGAAATAATTTCTACAAATTCACTACGGTAATTGACATGCAACCTTCTGCTCTAAAGCTAGACGTCTTAGCCATTAGACCATGAGGACTACATTCAAATCTCAATAAAAATTAAAAATATATCATAGATATATGATTCACATGCTGGTTTTAAAAGCAGTCATGGATTGACAGAATATAAACATCAAAAATTAAATTAAAAAAAAAAAAAACTTTTAAAAAAAATTTAGTTTTAGTTTACTTGATGTAATTTGTGTGTGCTTTTTTTAATAAATAAAAAATTATTTTCCGTTACATATGCGGAGGCTTCCGGAGCGAAGCGACGGGTAGCCGACTAGTTTCATATAAGAAAAGATTTCGATTCACTGAACAAATTACCTTAAAGAAGTAAAAATTGATTTACTTTATTTTGTTGTGCTTTTGAATTATTTATTTAGGGAATGGTTTCACTATAGATCATCCAGGCCTTTGGGTGCCCGGAATATTTAGGCTCCCAGCGGTTTTCAATGTTCAGCCTGACGCCCAACAGCCTTTCACTCCCTAGTAAGAAATCCGATACCTATTTGATAGAGGGCTGGGCGAACCCTAGGGTCTGTCTAAAGGAGAAACAATCGCGGAAAAAATTGCCGAGAATTGAAACGGGCTCATCCAGTTGAGCACCTAAATCACTTGGCTACTATACCCACATTTATGCACTAGCTTTCTCTTAAAAAATATTACATGAGACTGTTTTATCCCTAACACTTCAGTCCCTTGTTGTAGAATTTATTTCTTATTGAAAAAAGAATAAAATAATAAAAATAATAATAAAATTTTAAAATTTTATATTTCCCATTAATTAACGTAGGGAATTGTTTTCCCCGCAAGCTCAAGCTTTTTTTTTTTTTTTTTTTTTATGATTTTTTTTTTAAATATCAAAGATTAACAATTAATAAAAATTGTATTACAATCGCTTTTTAATAAGTTAATCCGAAGAATATTGTACATGATTTGTAGGTTTTTTTCATCGTTGAAAGAAAATCGAATATTTAAAAATAAAAATAAAATGTCATTATTAAAAGAACCGTAATAGCTACATAAAAAAATCCGTTAGATAAAAAATGATATCGATTCGTAGAAGCAAAATAATAATAATTATTTAAAATAAAAAATTATACAAATATGAACAACTAAAACACAGCGGAACATGTATGAAACTGCTCCAAAATTCAAGAAAAGGTTGCGAGAGAAATACAAGCTTTGAGTTCTCAATTTATATTAATTTACAAAATTTATTTTAATGTAAATGTAGCAATAGTTTAGGGTCTCAATTGTCAAGATCTATCTCTTCTTTTAAAATAATATACATATGATTTTGTGTATAGTTTATGTTAATTCTTTTTATTATTATTTATGTTATCATTTGTTTTTATTATTTATCTATTCCTGATAAATTTCAGGAATAAGTAAAATCCCTGATTTATTCCTACAATATGCAGATTTTCACAGTAACCAAATGACACCATATCCTCTAGTTAAATTTGTGTCATTGCGAATTCACTCAAGCGGAAAGAACGGTAATTTAAACAACCAGTAATGAAAAGTTCGGTTCACTTGTTAAGATAGGAATGTGTAATCAATAAACCTAAAGGACACGTGCAATTATATTAGATCTCGCCCTGAAGAAAATAATGATTGTTTAGTGCATTAATGTGAAAGAGTTAAATGAAACAGTAGCAGAATTTTTATTGTTGTTGTTATTATTAATTATTATTACTGTCTTTTTTTTTTTTTTTTTTAATATTATGAACTTAATTGGAATTTCCTGAAATGAAATTTGAATATCTTCGGGTCATAAATGATAATTTTCAGTGGTTTTTGAATTAGAAAAAGTGATGGTTTTTGAGTTACAAATAGGGATTTTTTAATATTCTACCTAATAGAAACAGTGCTTCTTTCTTTCTTGAAACTCTTTTTTTTAATTACAATTGATACTTTTCAGAGGTTTTTGAGTTAGAAATAGTGATGTTTTAGAGTTACAAATAGTGATTTTTCAGTATTCTATCTAATAGAAATAGTGCTTCTTTCTTTCTTGACTCTTTTTTTTTATTCAAACATCTCCCGTGTACACGTGCTTGTTTTTCAATATCACATAGAATGTGATTAAGTAAGAATATTATATTTCAAATATTCCAACATTTCGTCAATTAGTTCTAATTGTCATTTTCGAATTAAAAATAAACAGACGGATCGGAAATAAATAACAAATCTTGAGATTTAAAAAAAAGAAAGATTGAAACAATTCATTATTGATTGGGGAAAGGGGAAGGACACATAAGTCAAAAAACAAATAAAGTGAGTAGTAGTTACCTTGGCCTAATGGATAAGACGTCTGACTTCGGATCAGAAGGTTGTAGGTTCGATTCCTGTCGTGGACGTTTCATTGTAAAAATTATTTCTATTTTCCATTGTGCCGGACAGATAGACAGACAGAGAAATAAAAGATTTTAGTAACATAGATTAGCGATAATATTTTTTAATTTCTTACAGACAGAAAGAACATTCAGCACAAACACTTACAAACAAACTCATACACAACCTCTGTCTCTCGCTCTTTCCCGAATAGCATAATTAATTTTTTTAACATTAGAGCTAAAATTTCCAATAAATGATATTAAAAATATAAAGAAAGGTTTTCACTTTGCCCTCTTTTAGTTAACAGGGAGGAAAAAAATGGAAAGTTAGCATCAACTGTATGTCAATATTTAAACAGAAAGTTCGAGAGATACTTAAATCCTATTTTCTTAAAAAGTTATTTCTTATTTATTTATTTTTTTAAATTTTTAAAAACAAAAAAAAAGAAAAACCCAAAATTTTTTTAAAACAAAAACCTGCAAAAAAAAAAAAAAAAAAAAAAAAAAAAAAATTAGAAAAAATTAATAAATCCCCATTTCCTAGGTTTTCGAAGTCAGATTAAGTCAATCGTATCAAACCCTGCGTTCATTAATGGCTTACCTAATGTTTAATTTTCATTGTTTAAGACAGTGAAGTATTAATATAAGGAAGATGAAATCCTTCAAAAAATTTTCTTTAGGGATTTTTTTTATGTCGTTTTCTCGCTCCAACTTCTCTACAAAAATCCTTTTATAAAAGATTTCAAATATGAATGTTGGATCATTCGTAATCCTCGAATATCCATACCAAGTTTCAAGAAATCAATCTAGATGTTCAAAAGTAGCACACAACATCAAGGGGTGGGGAACTTTTTGTCATTGTAAGCCACATGTTACGTAGCCTGACTTCATCAGTCGAATATTGAGTTCTGTGTACATTCATTTACGGTAACATTGAAATTTTAACGAAAAAAAAGACCCAAAACACAAACAGATTTAGTAACTCATTAATTACTCTCCATATTTACTCAGTAGTTATAAAGTAAGATTCGGTTGGGATTGCACTAGGATATGTAATGTAGAAACAATAAAAATTAATAAAAATTACCTTATGGTTTCAATACTCCACGGAGTATCATCCTCAGAGGTAGGTTGTTAATGATTGGGAGGGAATGTCGGGTGGGGGGAAATTGTAGGAGGGGAAAAAAGGGAGAGGTAAAATGGACGATGAGGGAAGGGGTGGGTTCACAGACATTAATTTTTATTGTTTCTATACTATACATCCTAGTGCAATCCCAACCCAATCTTACTTTTATTGTCTTGCACCTTAATCTGACAACAACAGTTATAAAGTACTTCATATCAGTTTTCTAAGAATGGATCTAGAATTATAACTTTGGAGTTTATTGAAAATCGCTATTCGTTTAGTAATTTTCCATAATACATGTTTTCGAGGAACCTAACTTTTGTTAAGCGAATTATGACTCTACCGAAATAGAAATAATTGCGTGATTTTCTTTCAATCAATAGTGAAAATAATCTGTTTAAGAAGTTTTAATTTTCAGCTCAACTATTACCTCATTGTAGTTTTTCAATATATTTATAACTAGCCGGGTACCGTCGCTTCGCTCCGGAACCTTTGCGTAAGTAGCATTAAAAACAAAAACTTTATTTATTTAGCAAATTAATATCGAGATCGGAGAATATTCGACTTCCCAGCCCGTTGTAGCCTTCTCCGATTAACTCGGGTATATTGCAGGTTGGGGCCACACACCTGGGGTTGTCAAAAAAAGCATGTTTTTACCTGTCACAGGCGTGACATCTATATAATAGGTGTTAAAAACACTCGCGTATTCGAATGCAACGTTGTGTCAAAATTTCAAAGCAATCGGTGAAGAACTTCCGGAAATTTAAGATTTTGAACAAACGTACATTTACATGTTTATTTTATATAGAAGATACATGCAATCCTTTAATGTTCTTTTTTTGTAACTTTCTTACCAAAACCACATGTGAATTTGAAGTTGTGAAGACCGCACTCGGTATACAAAGTATTTAATGAGAAATCTCATGAACTAAACTTTCCTAGGAACATAAACGTGTGTATTGTATTCACGACTTTAAAAAAGCAAAGGGAAAAAAAAAAACAAGGTAGGGATAGCGATTAGTAAACCAATCACAATGCTTCGCAACGGCTTCTGACGTAATTTATGTTGAATTATTGCTTTAATTTCCTTATTATTATAAATGTGATTGCTGCGAATGGAAAAGGCGCAATTGTTGCAATTATTGTGATTGTTGCTCGGATGTATTATAAATGTGATTGTTGCGAATGCAAAAGGCGCAATTGTTTTGATTGTTGTGCTTAATGATATTTTAATGAGATTTTAATGATATTTGTTCATTTTTAATCAAGTATCATTCATTTTAATAATACTTGATAATGAGACGGACGCACAAACCGGGAATATAAGGCGTTTAGTATCAGAAGCCTAAAAAAGGACACTTAAGAAAAAAGTAGGCCTTAAGTTCTTTCAAGAACATGTTGACTTCCACACTGCTAAATACAATATTTCATAAGGTAGCTTTACGATAATTCTGTTTTTGAGTTTACCTCGTTAATCTTATTTTAATTATCTTACGGAATCGTGATGGAATGTGTCAAACCACCTATAACAGGTTCTTGAAATCTTACTTCTTTCCCCCCATTGTTTTATTCGAATTTGAACTCTGCAATTGTGATTTATTACATCAGCCGGGGAGACAGTTTATTATCTACTGGCAACAACATGTTGATGCCTATATCTAATGCCGTTACTTTTCGAAGTAACAAATTTTACGTTATTAGACTATATACAAAAGCACATAGACGGAAATATTTTCAAAAACAATGAAATTAACGCCAAATTTTTATATTAAAAAAAAAAAGAATAATAGCTTGAGCTTTTTAATTAGTAAATTCATATAGGCTTCGTTTAGATTTAATCATTATGAGTGCCTGAATTAATTCCGTTACTTTTATTACTTTAATTATTCTTTAATTAGTGTACGCATATGAAAATTAACGGTCGTTTGCAGTTGCATTCCATTTCAAATGTTTATTTTCATCATTCAATTGTTCGAATGACTGGAATAACTTCATCACAGGCTTCCTGATTAATTGTTCACTAGTAATTGTTGGAAATCTTTCACTTCGATTGTTATTACAGCCAATTTGTGTGTTTAGTGCCTCCTTTTGATAATTTTTGAGCCGCTGAGTCTTCTTCAAACTTGGCGTACATATTTATAGATAAGAGATTATGTAAAGTTTGTATTGAAAGTATGGCGAGAATTGGTATGTGAGTGGCAAAAAAAAATTCCTGTAGAAAAGTTGAATTTCTATCTAAGTCTCTTAAATAGCGGTCTAGTACTTTCGCATGCTTTGAAACGATTAACATTAATTGTATTTTACAAATCAAGTAAATAATAGGAATTAATTAATTATATCAGAAAAAGAAAAAATTCTGAATACTATTTGTATTCAGAAGATGTTATAGTTCAGAAATGATAAATTTATATTACTTCAACAATTGGAAAAAAAAAAAAAAATAAAATTACGTTCTTTTGAGGAATTTCTACCAATTGTTTAAATGAGTTATTTCTATTAATTTGAAGTCCAATAAATCTCTGTTACATTGTACGGATATTGTTAAATTTGAGATTTAACTTTTTACGAATATTTGCAAGTTAAATCCAAAGTAGATCACTTCTTATTAAGGCTTTACCGAGCCATTCCTTTCTAAAAACAATGATACAAATAAAACAATGGATGAGTAAGTAACTCCTGTTTAGTTTGCCATCGATCTCGAATTCTCGGATCGTCCTATATTCTTAGTTCGTCGCTTTAATTTTTTTCATTCAAAGGTAAAATTAGGAAAGATTAAAAAAAAAAAAAAATGCGCATAATTCTGTTTTTTTATCTTTAAAGAAATACCCAATTTCAATTAAAAGTTTTTATGTGTTTTCTTTGTTTTGTTTACAGTTAATTAAACAATCATCGCATAGAAAACTTAGTTTCAAATTTTAGTGGAACTCAGGATAAATTTAAATAGGAAACAAAGAATTTATAAAGTCCTTTTTATTTATACAAAACCATAAATTTCCATACAAAAGTATTTTTTTAGATATTTCAGATCTATTTCAATATCGAGATTTTTTTTTCTCTAATAAATTAAAAAAATTTCATTTATTTAAAATACATTTTTTTTTCTCCTCATCTTCATTTAATTTTTTTTTTTTTCATTTTTAAATGCACGAGACTGAACGAGATGAATTATGGAAGAATATTGAGAAAATGGAGCATTTCATTAAAGCAGTGAAATTTGTAGTGAATAAAGTAGTGAAATCAAGGAGTTAAATCTTTATGCAGTATAACATTAAATAAAATCTAACAAAATAAAGACGTAATAAATCAAGAGAAAAAAATGTAAAACAAATGCCTTTCGTAAAACCGTATACCTCAATTTCTAGGTCTATTCTTGAATTTAAATACAAAGAAGAAAAAAAACCTGAATCTTGAGAAGAAGCGAAACAGCTGTCCAGAGTATACTAGGCTTCAGGCAGAATAGGTTAAAGAAATTTTCAGAAAAATTTCTTCTTTTAGAAAAACAAAAGAACAAAAGATTAAGGAAGTTGATTTTAAAGAAGGCAGTTTGTTTTTGTTTTGTTTTTTTAGTTTATAATCAAGAAAAATCAAAAAGCTTTTCATTCATCTTATGGTTTTGCAGATAAATTAAGAAATGGATTAGAAAGTCGTTTTGGATAATCTTCGTACTGTAATTTTTCAAACTTATTTTCCTTACTTTTTTTTTTTTTTTTTTTAAGCTTGTTGACGGAAGTTTGCAATTGGCTGGAAAATTTTTAACAGTAAAATTCAAAATGGCGATGATGCGCTTTAATTTCTTTCCGATAAAACTTTTCTTTTTTTTTTTTCTTTAAGAGTTTATACTTCGATTTACTTTTTACTGCATTAATCAAAAATTAGACCTAGTCTACATCATTCAAACCAAACCATTCGTGAATTCAGGATGACAATTACTTTTCAGTTCTCTTCAATTCTAACGTCTTCCATTAGATCAATCTTTTTTTTTCTCCATTTTCTAATCAGAAAGTTGAAAGCTGATCTCAAGAATTACAAGGAAAAAAAAATGAAGTTTACTCTGTCCTTTGCAGCGCGAATGTCGTGAATAATGTTGACTTAGGAAGAGTCGGGCTTTTCAACATGAGCTTTTTAATGTAGAGTAAACATGAAGTCGAGGTTCACAATGGAATTAGGAAGTGTGTCCCAAATGGCTTCCTCTGTTCTCGACGCTCAGTTCCTCAACGGCTGTTTCTGGAAGGGAACTTCGCTCGCAAGTGGGTCAGCTCTCCAAGAGGGGCGTGACCGAACTGGGTCATAGGCAGGCGAACGATCTTCCTGAATAATTAACTAGTGTGTGGGATGGATGGATAGATAGATAATGTGGATAAGCTACGCAAAACCCAAAAAGTGCTAGTTCATCAAACAGCCAAGAAATACCAAATTGACAGCAGAATTGTAAGCTTAGCGAAAACCTGCTTGGGACAGGCAATTATATAACAAAAACCTCACATCACGTTACCATGGGATCGTGATGTAATAGGCACGAAGTATTCTTAGCATATCAGAATGCCATGTTTTTTCCTTCTTGTATCTACATGAAAACTTCTGAAACGACTAGTTACCAGTTCTTTATTTTCTTTTCCTTCCGCAGCTGTTTTAAACTGATATAAGCTTATATGTTTTGCTTATTTATTTTATCCTAGTTTAGATTCATTTTACAGCATCCTGTGAGATGCAAAATATGTGATTTGCATTAATAATTTTTATTAATATTTATAACTAATTAATGCAACAAATCAATATGAACAGTGCATATTATTTTAAATTTATTACGTATATTATTTACAATAGGTTAAACCTATAATTAAAATGAACCTGTAGCTATAGTTTAAGATTAATAAATTTAAAAAATAAAATTTACATTTAAGTTACGAAATTAACGTGTTTGTTGATATAAGTTTAAAAATAGAATTCTACACACATATATTCTACATATCTTGATAAAAATAACAATGTATTCAAGTAAAATACAAATAAAAATACATCCGAGCGGTTTCGCTGATATATCAGCAGCTTCTTCACTCGGAATAGAATATAAAAATAACAAGTTCTCGATTTACAATTTCAATTTTCAGAAATGTATAATTAAAAAAATTAATCAATAGCAATTACAATATTTAAGCCGTGCCGGCTTGGCCGAGCGGTCTAGACGGCGATCTGCCGTGAGGCCAGTGTGCCGGCACCTGGATTCGAATCTCGGTAGTGGCATGGCTGTTTTTTCTTCTTCTGTGTTTCGTCCGTCCTTGCCTGGGACTCACTCTCTCAGGGTTCTTCCCGACGAGAGGTGAATTCTCGTCACCCTACCTGACTTCCTAGCCTTGTCCTGACGTTGTCAGGTTAGGGCTAGCGCGTGGTCCGTCGTGGCCTATTCGCGGATAATAATAATAATAATAATAATTACAATATTTGACCAACAGGTTAAACGAAATAAATAATAATAATAAAAAAACACCTACATTCTTAGTAAATCGAAGGTAGATAAAGATACAGTGCAACTTGGATAATTCGAACGTCCTTAATTCGAAATCGTGGTTAATTCGAAGATTTCTCTTAGTCCCTAGAATTTCTTATTAAATCAATGTTAAAAAAATCTTGGATAATTCGAAGTTCAACTTCCTTAATTCGAAGTTTTTTATAAAAAATTTCGAACCATAATGACTTTTCGGCGTTTCATCGTTCAGAAATTTGACACGCGACAACTGAAATCCCCTTCCCGCCACCGTTCGACACGTGACGCTTCAGATTACAGTTAATTCATTGTTTTGAATCCACTGTTGACTGCTTTGCTGAAGAAACTCCTGACTAACGAAAAATCTTAGTAGTAAATTAGTAAGCTACACAGCTAATGCTCCGATATTGAATTTATATATTCCAAAGATCGACTAGCGAGATTTGAATGAAATGTTAAAGAAAACCATAAAGTAACTGTTTATTATTCATCATGTAAATTATTCATCATGTGTATTTTTACTAACTGTTTATTAATTGTATGTAACCATTTTATCCCATTAAAGTATCAGGATACATAATTGTGAAGTTATAGATGATGTCAGAGGCTTTCAAAAAGATTGAAACAGCACCAAGCAATTATATAAATAAGGACGAATTTGAATCTACTTATACTTGCATAATAAGAACACTAGCCACATCCCCAATTTCAATCAAATTGAAATAATAGACCAGGCCCTCACCACATTCTCTCTCACCTTAAGGGAGTCCTGGCACATCAACTCCCTAACATCAATAACGATCTATCCCATAACATTACAAAAAATTATTTAAACCCATCTCACTACTCCCAATTTCACAGTTGAAAATAGTCTCAAGCTGTGCTGAAACGTCCTGTTTTAATCTTTTTAATGCAGGACGAAAAATTACATTAGTAATTTGATTCAATTTTATTACTTTTGGGATTCTCACTCAGGATATTATAAATGATGTATTAAATTTCAGTTATTAATGAACAATTCCGCCCATTAAGCGCTCACAGCAGGGGGTAAGGGAAGAGACAATGCCCTCCCCTGGATTTTTCTCTCTTAAAATTCATATATATTTCTTTTTAAATAATAAACAAAAGCACGATAAATATACTGTTCGTTATCAAAATGGAGAACCACGACTCATAGACGATTCTACTCCGCAAAGGGGTGATACGCTGAGATGGGCACTTTCCGAAGACCTGTTTTTTTTTTTTTTTAATACCTGTTATTTTTGCAATAGTATTTATTCTTCCAATAATTCTTTCCCGAATAGCGCAAATAGAACGCAGCTACTGGTAAACTAACACTGATAAAAAGTAAGTATCCTCTCTTTATTTCTCCTCACCCTTATTTTCATGAAATCGAAGGAGACCTGCCGCATGCGCAAAAGCTCTCGTAAGCAAAACCGAACCGTATGTGTTATTTTGTTTCTTTATTATTATACGTAAATATAAACTTGTCCAGAGAACAAAATAAAAACAAATAAAACCACGTAAGATCTATCAGAGACGATTTTATTTTGTGTAAGATCTTAGAAAAGTGTGAATTTGCGAAAAAATTTAAATAAGAATAAAAATAAAAAGAAATAAGAATAAAAATAAAGAAATAAAAAATTTATAAGTTTATATAAAACAGCGAGTTCCCATTTGCGTACATTTATACTAAAGTAAAAGGCGTCTTTTATTTATTTAATTCAGTTTTAATCTACATCATTCAATCAAAAAAAAATTAATATCTTCTCGCTCGAGACTCTATCCCTAAATTTTTTAACTACATCATTATTAACAGAGCTGAAGTCAGTGCAGGAAAAAGTAGAACAAAAACATTGCTTAGAACAACTGAAATATTTCCTGCAGAGTATTACTTTAAAGAGACACTGGATAAGATAAGGATTGGTGTGGGTGCGATTAGGCTTATAAATCCTTGCAAATATTTTCTAAAAAAACTAGTCGGCTACCCGTCGCTTCGCTCCGGAAGCCTCCGCATATGTCACGGAAAACAACTTTTTATTTATTAAAAAAACACACACACACAAATTACATCAAGTAAACTAAAACTAAAATTTTTTTAAAGTTTTTTTTTAATTTAATTTCTGATGTTTATATTCTGTCAATCCACGCTTTTAGAACCAGCGTGTGAATCATATATCTATGATATATTTTTATTTTTTGTGGAGATTAAAATGTAGTCCTCGTGGTCTAATGGCTAAGATGTCTCACTTCGGAGCAGATGGTTGCATGTTCAATTACCGTAGTGAATTTGTAGAAATTATTTCTATTTTCACAAATTACAACTATTGCACCAGACAGACAGAGAAATAAAAGCTTTTAGTAATATAAATATACTTTTCAGGGGTTTTTGAGTTACAAAGACCATTGGTTTTTAAGTTACAAATAGTGATTTTTCAGTATTCTATCTTTTAGAAATAGTGCTTCTTTCTTTCTTGAATCTCTTTTCTGAATTACAACCATTACCCGTGTGCAAATTGATTGATATAGATATTTGAAGAAGAGATATGTTGAGATGGATGTTTGTTAATATAGATGATGAATGAAGATCGTAGCTTGTATACGAAATTCTTGGCGACGAATTGATTGTGACTATTCTTGCGAGTGAAGATAATCAAATTCTGATGATTTGTGACTCAAAGGCATGAAGTTGTGCGTGAGTCAAGACAACGTTCTCCAAACAGATGTCAATTTTATTTCGAGCCTGTCCTTGAGCTTTATTGATAAACATAGTGTAGTAAGAAGGCCTGATCGGAAATTGCTTTCTTGTGAAAGTGAATAGAAGTAGATTATCGTTTGGTTTCATAAACATTCTATGGATGATAACAAAATCTGCTTTGTGAGTTCCTGTTATAATTTCGGCTTCTATGAGATCATTATCGAATGAACAGCATTTAAGTTGAGTTCCGTTGCAGTGTCCAAACTTGGGATTGATTTTTTGCAACAACATTATTGGAGATCCAATCTTCAATGACAAACGATGTTGAGGAATACCGCTGAGATTCAATGAGTTCAGATATTCAGGCAGATAGAGATGTTCGTCTTGTGGATTATCAGAAGTATCAATTTTATTCTCATTTAAATACTCTCTAGTCTCACCTTGTATTCTTTGACTTATCACTCGATTGATGTTATCGACAATCTCGTTCTTTGGTAAGTTCTTAACTTTGAAGTGATTCCAGGTATTTGAGTTACAAATAGTCTTTTTCAGTAATCTATCTCATAAAAAGGGTGCTTCTTTCTTTTTTGGACTGTGTTTTCATTACTCCAACATCTGCCGTGTACACGCGCTTATTTTTCAATATCACATAGAATTTGGTTAAGGAACAATACTTAAAATATTGCAAAATTTCGGCAATTATAGTTCTAATTGTCAGTTTCGAATTACAAATAAACTGACGGATGGGAAATAAATAAACAATCTTGAGACTAAAAAAAAAAAGTTTGAATATTCCTTATTGATGGGGGAAGGGGAAGGAGAGATAAGTCAAAAAGCAACTTGAAGAGAGTTGTAGTCCCCATGGTCTAATGGATAAGACGTCTGACTTCGGATCAGAAGGTTGCAGGTTCGGTTACTGTCCTGTTTCAATAAAAATATTATTTCCATTTTCCATTCTCACAGAAAATTGCTACGGATATACAAACAGACAGACAGACAGACAGAGAAATAAAAGATTTTAGTAATATGGATTGATACTTTTCAGTGGTTTCTGAGTTACAATAGTTTTTTTCAGTATTCTAGCTAATAGAAGTTTTTTTGATTCTCATTTTTATTGTAATTGTCACTTTTCAATGACGTTTGAGTTACAAATATTGATGGTTTTTGAGCTGCAAATAGTGATTTAAGTCAAAAAGCAATATGAAGAGAGTTGTAGTCCCTATGACCTAATGGATAAGACATATGACTTCGGATCAGAAGGTTGCAGGTTCGATTCCTGTCGCGGATGTTTCATTGTAAAAATTATTTCTATTTTTCCTTTCTCGCAGAAAATTGCGCCGGACAGACAGACATACAGACAGACAGAGAAATAAAAGATTTTAGTAATATAGATTGTCACTTTTCAGTGACGTTTGAGTTACAAATATTGATGGTTTTTGAGCTGCAAATAGTGATTTAAGTAAAAAAGCAATATGAAGAGAGTTGTAGTCCCTATGGCCTAATGGATATGACATATGACTTCGGATCAGAAGGTTGCAGGTTCGATTCCTGTCGCGGTTGTTTCATTGTTAAAATTATTTCTATTTTCCATTCTCGCAGAAAATTGCGCCAGACAGACAGACAGAGAAATAAAAGATTTTTAGTAATATGGATTGTCACTTTTCAGTGACGTTTGAGTTACAACTATTGATAGTTTTTGAGCTGCAAATAGTGATTTAAGTCAAAAAGCAATATGAAAAGACTTGAAGTCCCTATGGCCTAATGGATAAGACATATGATTTCGGATCAGAAGGTTGCAGGTTCGATTCCTGTCGCGGATGTTTCATTGTGAAAATTATTTCTATTTTCCATTCTCGCAGGAATTGCGCCGGACAGACAGACATACAGACAAACAGAGAAATAAATAATTTTAGTAATATAGATTGTTACTTTTCAGTCAAAGTCAGTTCAGTTTTTACAGATAAGTCAAAAAAAGCAATATGAAGAGAGTTGTAGTTCCCATAGCCTAATGGATAAGATATCTGACTTCGGATCAGAAGGTTGCAGGTTCGATTCCTGTCGCGGATGTTTCATTGTAAAAATTCTTTCTATTTTTCACTCTCACAGAAAACTGCGCCGGACAGACAGACAGACACACAGACAGACAGAGAAATAAAAGATTTTAGTAATATAGATTTTTACTGCTAGATACAAGGTGACTATAATTAAATAGCAGGTGATCAGAGCCCTTAGCGAAAAATATAGAAGACGAAATTTACCCAACAAGGTGTAATTATTCCCTGAAACATGGGGTTTGTTTTTACAACAACAAAACTAAAAACTTTTGCTACCAAGGAAATTTGGCGCTAGAAGTGCTTGATTTGGCAAGGTCTATATTCTGCCCGGGTCTTGTCACTGCCCCATAATTCTTGCGACAGCTACAATTTTGAGACTAAACCGTTTGATTTAGAGTCCTCTGTCTATCATCCAAGTTTTTATTGAAGTAGTAATAATGTGTTTTAGCTTTGCACCGAATTCCAAAAGTCATTCATTACAGAATTGCTCATTTCTGTGCGATTGAAAATTTTTGCAGGTGATTTTTTAACAAAAACTATGCAGCTAAAAAGAAATGTATGGAAGTAAGAGTTCATTCACGATAACCACTGCTATCATCAAAAAAAAAAAAAAAAAAGTGTGCGCGCGTACATCCGCCAACAATTGAATTTTCGAACAACTTGCAAGCGCGTTGCCAGACAATATGAATTTAAAGTTTAATTTATTTTAGCTTTAGTTACTAGTGGTAATTTTTTTTTATCCATTTATTTTAATTTCAGTTTAGTAATTTGTTTTTTATATTTTCTTTTCCCGTTACATAAACGAGACTTCCGGAGAGAAGCGACGGGCAGCCGTCTAGTGTATATAAACAAAATTTCTTTTTTGAATCAATTATAACAGCATAACTTTGTAATGTGTAATAAAATTCTTTATAACCTTTTATCATAGTTCTGTAAAGTGTACACCTATCACAGCTGATGTTCATAGATTATTTTTTTTTTTAATTATCATAGCATCACTTTGTAATGTGTAAAATGATTATTTTTATCTTTAGCCACAGTTCTCTAAAGTATACAACAAAAATAATCATATCTGAGAGGAATAAAATTAATTAAAAAGTTTATATGCATCTTTATTTCAATTTTTGGCATCCAAATCTCCTATTATAATTAAATGGAAATGGTTAGGGAAAGCTCACATTGTGTTTAAAAAATGGCGGCTCCATAAATAACAATAGTGTCTTGACCTGTGTATGTATATATATACACTATTGTTACAATATGTGGAAATTAAGGAGGTGTTGTATGATTAACCCTGACTCCAAAAGATATTATTTGTCACGAGCTGCTATAAAACTTTCATGTGAAACTAGAGTATACCCAAAAAAACGAACTAAGACAAAAGTTTAAAACAAATGCATATATATTCTTAATCAAAGATCATATACAATTATCACTTGTCTCTAATTCACTTGTATGATCAACTACTTGTAAAAGTTAAACCTTTCGAACTATCTTCTTATTAACATAGGTAACCTTTTCGCTGAACAGATAATAAAAGTCTCTTTAGTTAATCTTTAACTACTGTCAATTAAAAGTCTTGAACCTTTAATGGTCATTCCACAGAAAACGTAACTTTTAAGAGACAAAAATGTTAAAAAAAAAATATTGACAAACAAATCTGAAATTTATTTTCTAAGCAGTATTATTGCTTATATGAATTATAAAATGAATTGTTACATTGTTTCTTCCTTTTTCATGAAATAAGGAATAAAATAAAATTTTGATATGGACGAGGATACACAACTGTAACAGAGTATAAGATACAGTAATGAAATCTACCATATTTTAAAAGCATAACTCATAATTTAAGTAAAATTTCAATTTATTCTGAAACTGAGTGGTTAAACAGAACATTAACTTATCGCAAAATAGCAGAAAAGAAATTTACCAATAATAATAAACAAATATTCCAAAATCATAAATATTTTAAATTAATTATTGAGATAATGATAATAAACAATATAGAACATATACTAAATCAATTATTGAGACTCATAGTATTTAAATAAATGATTTTTTACCCTCTGTTACGAAATTAATATCCTCCATTCAATGTTAATGTAACGGAGGATACATCTACGGAGGATACATTTCTGCAAAATTTCCCTAGTTTGTCATGCTTATTGTGAGGTTAGCTCGTGAACATCCTTTAAAATGTAATTGAATCGTTTTTAAGAATAACTTCAACAAGTTCTATCTATTTTCTCAATGTTATTTATTTGTCTAAGTTGAGAACCGAGGATACACAAAGATTAGAACCGTCTTGAGAATCCTGAAGAAACTGTTAGATAGAATATAGTTAAACCATACTATTTTACTCCAAACACAAGATAGAGCTAAAACAAAGTGGCGTCTTTTCCTCCTTCATCCACTCTTTGTGAATACCATTGCCATCTAATGGGAATTTGTTAAAATATCTTCAGAACGAAGGATACAGGGAAAGTCTGTGACAAACTTTCAAACCTAAAAACATATGTTCAAGCTAACATTTTCTCATTTTTTTTTATGTCGAACTGAAGTTCACCTTTTAATGTAAGAAATACAATATGACTCACTTATTCAATATTTCCTTAAATTCATGAAATAATTAACCACCCTTCTGACGAAGCACTTGTGACACGTAACGGAGGTATACATATCTTCACTATTGTTTAAAAATTTAATAGAAATAAGATGAAAGAACAAAGAATACCAATGTTCATATCTTCCTTCGTTTGTATTGCTGTTTATAACCACTGAAAGAAGAACTTTGAATATTTCTTAAGTAAATAATTGCCTTGTACGTAAAAAGGTACGTTTTCTGTGGAATGACCCTTAAACGTATACTTGTAACTTGTATTATCTAATCTTGTGTTCTTGGTAGAATCCATGATGGTAAATGTAATCTTGTCTTTTTACCCGTCCGTGTTAGGATAATTAAACATTTACTTACAGTTCCTGATGTTGGGTTATCACCGGCCTATCCTTTCAATGTCCAGTCACTTATCGGAACAGTTGAATAAGGTCGAATTAATGAACTTCGAATTCTTCTACTTTCGAATGCTCCGGGAGATTAGTTTATGACTCGTATTATGCCTTAAATCGTCGTAGTCAAATCAAACTTCAGATCTCCGCTTCAATACATCACAGGAATGATCATACGTATCTGATGATTGGAATTAGGAATTTCAACTTAAGATAATTCCTAATATATTGCAAAGGAAAACATCTGAGTACATCATCACTCATTGAGTTTCCATTCTTTCTTCACTTCCATTACAACTCATTGTTATCCTCAATGCATCATGAGTTCATTGTTCAACAATCATCACTGCCTAACGTAAGTCACATCACGTTTTCCGTTTCACGATGATTATTGCTATGTTCATTTATTTCCCTTTGTATTACACAGGATTTGATTGACTAGGCTTAGAATTGCTTTTCGTTTGAAATCAGTCTAGAAACAAATCAGGTATGTATTTTCTAATTCAAACTTACACAATATATATCCTTAATCAGCATTTCTTCTCATCAATTGTTTATTCTAACTTTTACTGTTTGTCATTTAATTCCATTATTATATTCAGATTTTCCATTGACCGTGCTTCTTTTCCCTGATTCGTAATTATTTAAAAAGACAGTTAAATATCAGTTAAAACCCACGTGTAATTTGTAAAGCATGGAAGCCATTCACAGCTCTTGTACATAAACTATTTAATCCCCTGCATCATACGAATAAAACAAAGAGTTCTTGCCAGATCTTATTCTAGTCTAATTTCCCGAACCAGTGGCCGCAAACATTCACCACAATATATATATATATATATATAATATATATAATACATGAGAGAGAGAGAGAGAGAGACCTTGGATTACAGGTTGGTTCAATATGCCCTCCGTTCAGATATTCTTCATTCTGAGCGACGTTTTCTACAGCGGAAATCAACAAATCTGCATAATAACAAGCTGCATTATTCAGTTTTTGAAGGTGGCCAAATCAGAACATGTCCTTGATACATTAGGCTTTTGAGATGGCCGCACTGATAAGTCACAGGGATTGAGATCGGTCAAACGAGAAGGCCATATCATGGGAAATATACAACTAATCATTCTGTTTGTCGTGAACTATTGTCGTATTGACGATCCAATATGAAGTGATCCTGCATGAGGCGAGGTTTCTTCGTTGCTGCAGTTTAAAACATCAAAGTTGAGCGTCATCTCTCGATACCTAAGAGCAGAGACAGTTCAAGTCACTAGCCCTAGTGGGACAAATTTATTGCCTTGTTATTGCCCGAGCACTGCTGGACCCTTGTGTGTTATCTATTCCTTGTTCCACGACGGAAGTTAAAACTTCCTCAACTTATTGAAGAGTAATCGATATGCGCCCTCATCTTGGCCTCACTGCTAAAGATCTGCTGTTTTGAAATCGTCAAAACATTTTTTTAAGAGGAGTTATTCTGCTACGCTTCAACCTCAGGAATTATCGAAGCAAGGCATTAGTGTTGGCGCGTTGTTCTATTCCGAATGGTTTCCAAGATAATTGAAATTTGGCACACAATTGTCACTGCGCCTGCTGGTAGTTGTTTTCCTTCTCTTCCACAGCACTGCACCAAGATTTCCAGACCTAATACTCTTGGATTTGTGTTTATGGGTTATGGATGAAGTGTACAGACATTGAGTTGTTCACGAGACAAATTGCTCACTGACATAATGAATGCTTTTGTGCGCATTAAGAAACATCATGATGAACTCAGACAAGCAACACGTCATGTTCTCATAAGAGTTGAGAAATGCATTGCCTGTGGAAGTTTTGAAACTTTATTGTAAACTGTAAGAAATGTGTAACTTGACCAATAAATAAACAGTAAGTAATATCTCTTTGTTATCATTCATTTTGAAACTGTACTTTCAAAATTGCTCTATCTCGAAACCGGATAAAAGGACACTCGTTCATATGGTCTGTTTTGCTTAAAATTGACGATACTATCACCTCCCAAAATATTGACCTTTCCTTCTGGGACACCATATATATATACACAGGGTTTTGCAAAATTCGTATGTAATTTTCAAACCACGTGTAGGGGGCATGGCTAAGGATCAATATATTTCTAATGAACCCATGTCCGGAAACTCCCCATTACGGCGCTAGGTGGTCCTAAAGTGAGCCTTTCCGAAAGAACATATCCTTTGCCACACCATGCGAAATGTTTTGCAGGCGAGCCCACACATTGATCTGGGGGTCCTATTTTTGTTTGTTTCAATTTTATTCGGTATTATGCAGTATTTGGTAATTATTTACAATAAAATAAAAACTAACAAGATAGAGAAAAAACAAAAATCGGAATAACGGTTATAAACTGACTTACGTAGTATAAACATTTACAACTACAGTAGTTGAATTCATTAATTTAATTTAATTACATCTACAGTGGGTGGCCATCACATTAGGACCAGTGTTTTTTTTTCCATTTATTGAATTTGGATATTTTTTTCACGAAAGTCTGGTAACAAAAGTGAATTTCAAAGCCTATTTCCATACTTAGTTTATTATTTAATTAAAATAAAATAAAAACCAATCAAATTTCATACATTTATTAAGGTAATTTTTTTACAATAATAAAAAATACTAAAAAATAATAATAAATAAATATTGTTAACAAATAATAATAAAAAACAACAAAAACTTTAAGAAAACACACGTGCCAGTAGTAACCTCAAAAGTTCCTTTACTGGTAATTTGATTTTGACAGCTGACAGTGGGCAACCAGTGTTGCCTACTAACAATTTTAAGTGAAAACTTTACTAAGAATAGGATACGACTCTTCATATAATAAGAAATAATAACACATTTAACGATTAATATGCGAAATTTAAATATAAACATTTGCAAAAATATTGTGGGGTCTTAATGTGATGGTCACCCACTGTAGACAGAAGGGATAGATGTGTCGGTAAAGAAATCCAGGTGGATGAGGCTGGATTCCGGTTCGCTAGTTGAGTGGCGTTTTCCTACTGTGGCGTTTCCCGATAGGTACCGTAGTCTTCTGATAGGTACCGTATATAAATTATTCATTTGATTTATGTTTTGGTTTAATGTAGGTATTGTAGACAAACAGTACGTTTAATAAATCACTGAGTTTGTAATTCCCGGTTTCGTGACTATTTATGTGTTTCATTAATACAGTATTGTAAAGATCTGGAACGTCCGCAATTGCTGCAGAAACTGCCGGTCACGAGATACATTATCAACTATTAAGACGTTCTGGGATTTTCAATTAGGATATAAATAGGCGTTTCTGGCTACAGCAGTTCTCTACATTTCAAGAATTGGACCAGCGTCGCTACGGCAGATGAGGCTTGCACAAACCGTGAACTGCGCGACATGCTTTCGTCTACGGACTAGCGAATGGAAACGACTGCGAGGCGGAGCACCTTTATCGGGAGAGGTATCCCGATTGACATCATCCACGTCGTGAACTGTTCTCCAGACTATATGCACGACTGGGAGACGCTGGCGTTCTACAGGTATTTGGTTTTCCTCCGATAGGTTCTCAGTTTGTTTGTATTAGTTATTACAATAGAATATTGTATTTCGTGCGCCCTTAAATAATCCATTATTAAACCTTTCGGCCATAAATAAACCAAAATAAGTGCTGGATGGATTGCAAGTAAGTGGATTCCAAATGCTCGATTGACCAGTTACTGTTTACCAGCATGAGAGCTGTGGGAGATCGTCAGGACATGGACCTCACACTGGTATGGAGAGTTGCCCGAGACAATGGTATGCATCCTTTCCACAAGCAAAAGGTGCAGAAGCTACAGCCAGCAGACCATCGACTTCGTAAAATTTCGCAAGATGGGTAATTGACAGAACCGCCGAAGAGCCCGACTTTCTCGCACAGATTCTTTTTATGGACGAGGCTGCATTTACCCAAATTACATAAATTTGAGAATTTACGTCAAGAACATAATTATTGCGTTCTCTTGTCAAGAACTTTTCCACTTGAAGATAACAAAATTTCGAAAGAAAAAAAAAATCATTAAAAGGTAAAGTTCCCATATTTCCTTAGTAGATCCTTTCTTCTACAGCCTCTACCATTAAATATTTTCAACATCACTCCAAAATTAAAATGTAAACTAAATTTTTATATCAAAAAAGCAAATTTTCGAGAAGAAAACGTCTTCTCTTTTTCAAGCTTTAAATAACAATAAGTTGTAAAGATATGGAAGCATACCATTGTGTGGAGAGAAATCATTGTATTAACAACGAGGTAAAAATCTTATATATTGAAAAAGTTACGAAGATCAGAAAGGTAATGTATGTGTATCCGGAACAGAAAAAGAAAAAATATGAATAAGAATGAAGGTATTGAAATAGAGGAATATTTCGTAAGATTAGCTAAAAGTTTTTTCATACTCAGAAATAATGCCATGCACCCGGCTAAACTTAAAAAACATTTATTAAAAACAAAATACAGAGCGACTAGTTTCATAACCGTATCCTAGGTTATATTCTCAAGCTGAGGTTAACAATGGAAATGGGTAACACCCAGCTCAACCACATACGTGCTAATGGGATCTATTGGGAAGTTCCTTGAAAGATCGACAGATGGCATCTGTAGCGGTTACGATAGACGGCCCAAATTAGCATATACGGGGATACCCACAAAGTGTACTACATGTGACCATTTGATTGTTTATTTCATCTATAAATGTTACCCATTTCTATTGTTAACCTCAGCTTGAGAATATAACCTAGGATACGGTTATGAAACTAGTCGCTCTGTATTTTGCTTTTAATAAATGTTTTTTAAGTTTATCCGGGTGCATAGCATTATTTCTGAGTATGAAGAAACTTAGTGCACGTAAAATTATTTTGCTAGCTAAAAGTTTTGTAGATAAAATGTGCACAAAATATGCAATAATAAGGTTACAATCAATGTAGTAGATTGTTAAGTCATATGATGTGTTAAAGAAAACAAAGATTATATGTAAATGGTATTAGTTTCACAAATATTATTATATTTTTTTTTCTCGAGGAGTTATCAATCTAATAATGGGTGATTAACAAAAAATGGAAAGAATATGTAATTTGAAATATTGTTTTTCTTCCAAATGTGCGATATACGACATTTGACGTCGCGAAGTAATAAAAATTCGGTTATATCGCGGTTATAAGACGATCTTCGAGATCTTGGATCCGAAAGATCGGTTATAACCGAGCTTTTGTGTATTATATTTAAAATATTGCAACGTTTCGGCAATTTTAGTTCTAATTGTCATTTTCGAATTATAAATAAACAATCTTGAGACTAAAAATTAAAGGTTGAAAACATTCATTATTGATGGGGGGAAGGGGAAGGAAACGTAAGTCAAAAAACAATTTAAATTGAGTTGTAGTCCCCGTGGCCTAATGGATAAGACGTCTACCTTCGGATCAGAAGTCTGCAGGTTCGATTCCCATCGCGGACGTTTCAGTGTAAAAATTATTTCTATTTTCCATTCTTACAGGAAATTGCGCCGGACAGACAGACAGAGAAATAAAAGATTTTAGTAATATAGATTACAAACGTCTGGTAATAATATTAAACTATAAAATAATTTTTGTGAGAATAAATAAAGGGAAAATTGAAAGAAATTGCAACCATTAAATCAGTTAATTTAAAATTTATTAAATTGTCTTTAGTTTAGCTATATAAATTTTACGTGAAAATCATTTTTGGCGTTTGTAATTGTAGACATAATTAAAAAATAAAGTACATTTTATTTACTTATTTTTATTTTCTGTAAGGAAAAAATAACCATGCAAGGATTAACTATCTAAAGTAGAAAAATACATATATTATAAATACAATAGATTTTAAAAAGAACTATTTTAGCAAAAAATCTAATAAATCTTATGTAAACAGAATTAACTTACAACAATAAGTTGCATTTGTGTATTTTGAATTTTATAAGTTAATTCTTATTTCTACAGTATTTAAGAGAATTAATAAATTTCTATACCTTGGATTATTTGTCTGAAGAAGTTCAGAAATCTGCTGAATAAAATATTGCTATTAAAGATGTCAGTTATAATATTGAAGGAGTATTTGTTTATTAAACTAAAGTTTCAAGTTTTTATTTTTACATTTTAATTTCATGTTTAGATATATTAATTATTTTAAGTTCCCAAATGTAATCGCTAGGATTGAAGTTGTTTTTTACAGTTGTGAGTTGCAGTAAAAATGTTGAGCACACATCTATATCCATTTGGATATAGATTTCCCAATTTTCAATAAATGTTGCCAGTGAGCCGCATTTTTTTTGTTTTTAGAATTTATAAAGACAGACTTTTTATTTCATTTGTATTGTGACATCCAGGCACTCAACAATTAAGTACCATTATAGTGAAAGACTAGAGCTGCGTTAAATTTTTGAGAAATCCCAAACGCACGCGTTGAATCATGGGAAACGATTGCAGCGCTCTGCCTTTCCAGTGGTCGCTTGAAAGGCTCATATATTTAATTTTAAAAAAATACTTTTGATTTTTAAACGTTACCTGAAACTTTAATGAAATTTTTTTATCAATGGATCTGAAATTCTTCATATTTGGGCAGACTAGAGGCTGCATATTAATAATTGAAACTATAAAAAAATTTCGATATTTAACAAAGTTTTAGAGTCACAACAAGTAAGAAAAAACTAAGAAATTTTCAGAATTAAATGGTAGTCAACCGAATGTGATATCTTGCTATACTAATGTTAAGCAATAGCATTCTGCACGCAAGACAGGCTTACACCTTCCCTGGAGTTGTGCGTATATGACTCATGAATGGTTTGACAGATCTGCCTGAGAGCTACACGCGGAGGACCCTCATTTGCATCGTTTGACATAGCTGACAGTGATATTAATTGGTGTTTGTGGGTGATAAATTGATCCTGACCAAATTTAACAAGCGCCCGAGAAATATTTACTCATTTTATTAATTACCGATCCGAATATCCGTACGAAAATTGATTAAACAATGCTTCGTTAAAAAAAGAAAAAATACTAGTCCTCGGGGAGAGCGATTATTTTAACTCTGAAGACAGTTAAAAAAAAGAAAAGTCGTTTTAACAATTAATCATTGTTAAAGTTTGTTTTTCTTTCTCTTAGTTTTTTGAATACACTTATTCAAAAATTATTTTACCATAAAACAATACAAAGACAAGTAAGCATCTTGAAAATGAGATTTTTTTTTTAAAATTTATATATTTTATTTTAGTTCTGTTATTAATTTTCCCTGTAAGAAGTACAAAGTACTATCAAAGAACAATTAAAGTGCAATTAATTTTTTCATAAGTATAAAGTCATATTGGATAATGGATTGTTCATTCCATCTTTTTTTGAGCATCACGTATTGTAGAATGGAGTAAAAATTTTATGTAGTTTTTTTTTTTAAGTATGGCACAGATTTTAATGCTATTTTAATAATTACAGATAGAACCTGTGACCAAAAATTCTTTGTGTTGCTGCACTCGAGGCCTAATTGACTTGGACTAATTCTTGCAAAGTAAACCATTATTTGATTTTAAACAATATCTTTTCAATGTTGTATGTTTAGCAGAACATCATTTAAAATAGATATTAGAATACTTTCTTCATGAACAGAAAATATGAGCAGAAATCTGTAATTGAGTGATTTACTTATTCTCTCTGTACGAGTTTGAAATGTAACGTAAATAATCTTAAGTGTACAGTTCATATTAGAGCTTTGGCAATGCTGTTAAAATACTTTTATATAAAATAATTTTTAAGTCATCGCTAAACCTTGTATTTACATAAAACTGTTTTTTCTGTAAGACATTAAGTACTAAGTTACTATATTCAATATTAGCTAATATACTCATATTGGAGTTACCTGCAACAGGGAATACAACGGCATCGCTGAACCTTGTATTTACTTAAGACTGTGTTTTCTATAAGACATTACTAAGTTACTATATGCGAAGTTATTATAGAGGTACATATTCAAGTTATCTGCAATAGCAATGATGACTAAGGCTTCAAAATTTATTGTTTGCATTATTCCCTATTTTCCTTGATTAAAAATGGTAATTAGAAGTCCTTTTAGAGTTGTGTACGCTATTTATTTTTAATCTTAAAAACATTAACTGTTGAAAATAGGCTGATTTATCAGTAAATAGTCATTCAGCAGCTGCTAGAAATTCCTCTATTATCGATTTTAGTTCATTCATATTCTTTTGCTCACATGGCAGTGTACATATCAGTTTTGCTTTTTGATCTAACATTTGTAACACCTCTTAACTTGCCTCATTGAGAGAAAAAAATTGAAACGTTTCAGAAAGCAATGCTTCAACTTAAATGTGTGTATCCGTCCATATGATAACTCAAAAACTAATTGTCCTAGAAAGCTGACTGTGAGAGCTTACTAATAGGGTTATTGTTCGTAAAAGGCAGATTTCTGTTGGTTTTGGTACATTTCGGACCAATAGCCAAAAAATTAAGTTTAAAAAAATATAAATACTATGTAGTCAAAAACGGTGTAGTTTATTAAAAAGCTGAACTTATGGCAAATAAATGGGACGTTCTGTTGATCTTTGGTAGCAATTTTTACTTACTGGTAAGAGCCGTAAGTTTTCAAGATCGGAGTTCACTTAAACCCTTATTATCACTACAAATAAACATTACTAAATAGAGAAACTTAAGGTTTAGTGATACTTTAGATAATCGCTATCTTTTGGAACCACTATTTTTGGATCTTAATACTTGGGTGTTCGAAACGCCAATTATCTATTAAGCTTTCATGTTGTATTTTTATGCTTCTTAATACTAATATTTCTACAATGTCATTGACCTCAGATTTCATTATATTAAAACACTAAAAGCCAAAATAATGTAAAAGATGAACTTCTTCACCTACAGGTAATAAAACCTCCAGAGAATTTTATGTTATAGCTAAAGGCAACACTTAGCGTTGGAATTCCATTTACACATACACAGGGAAAAGCAAAGGGGAAAAAAAGAGATAATGACATTGGGATTAGCCCACTAAATAATTGTATGCTTAAATGCAGAATGATTGAATAGAGATCTTATTTCTTTTACCAGCACTATTTGAATACTGACAGATGATGAAGTAATTATTATCTGAAGCTTCTTCCTTCTTGGAATATCTTAATACCTACCTGCCAATTGGAAAGGTATTTGCAGCGCAGAGGCGGTGACCATGCCTTTTATTAAGGTAAATTTTGTAACGGAGAAGAAAAAAAAAAGTTCAAAGTGATTTAAATAGGTTGGAAAAGATTATGCTATCTCACTACACATTAAATGTTTAAAGTAAATGTTTTAATTGATTATAAAAGCAAGTTAGTCTTTGTGGTTTAAAAACTAACTTTCTTGCAATTTTTTGGAGGTTTTATAGTAATCCGTTTAATCTTAGTGTATGTTTCAAATGTTGTTTTTAAACGGTAGAATACGAAAATATGTTAACATAAGCACTTGAATGCAAAATGCAGTAGAAAATTCAGTTTAATGCAATAACATCTCAAAATGGGCACTTGATTAAAAGATTTATTTATTTATTTAATCTAATGCTCAGACATTTGGAACATAAGCCATTTGTCTTCTGGCTTCCCAGTAAATTTGTCCATCGGATCTCGTCCAGTGAAGTTGAAGTGCTTTACACTTTCTTAGATGTTTAAAAGATGATTAAAAGATAAAATATGAAAAAAAAATTTGAACGGAAAAAAAAACCTAAATGAATAAAAATCAATTTATATCTTGCTATGTTTTACATGATAAGTTACTGATAAATGTGTGGATAAATGTTTTGTTGTATAGATAGTTTTTGGATCTTTACAAATAAGAAAAATAAATAATAAGGTATTGAAAAAAAATTGGAATAAATCTATCAGTTAATAAAATTTTGTTGGAAAGTAATTTTAAAATTGAAATACAATGCTAATTTAACTGGCTTAAAATGGATTAGGACAAAAAATTTATCTACGAATTTTTAATCAATTGGAATCTACTCTAATCACTTCACTTAACTGAATTCCCATAACTGATAATTAAAAAAAAATGAAAATAAGTAGTTAAAAAAAAAAATTCAAAAAAAATTGATAAATTGTCAGCCTTGTTTTATTTTCTTTGAATTTAGAATAATAGAAATATTTCGAATAGGAGAAAATATTGCATTTTTCTCCTATTATTGAAAAAATAGAAACGAAACCGAAAAAAAAAACCCCGACATTATTTAATTAAGTTGTTTAAATCCTTTTAATGTTAATTATATCAGAGCATGCGAAATTAGTGAAGTAGCTAAAAGGTTCTAAAATATTTATTCGGATCTAAAACTTTTCTACGAGAATTTTGTCACCTTCGACAAGGATCCACATAAAAAGAATTTCAAATATCGTGTTTTGTTCTTAAAAAGCATACTAAGTTTCAAGAAGATCCAACCAGCGATTCAAAAGTTAGTTGGGACACACCACTCACACATACAAATACACATAAGCCGACAAACTAGTGATTTGATAAGCTTTCCTAAGAAAATAAGCTAAAAGTTCTTCATTCTTTTCTAACATATATATACTTAAATCAAAAAACTTCTATTACTTGAAAAACATCTTATCTTCTTCAATATTTCGTCTTTTTTAGCAAAAGACTTCTTCAGGAATGAGGAAAGACGTTTGTTAAGAATACAACACTAACATTGTGAGGAGGAAGACAAGCGTCTTTTCCTCATCTGTCCGAAGAAGTCTTTTGCTAAAAAAGACGAAATATTGGAGAAGATAAAGATGTTTTTGAAGTAATAGATGTTTTTTCCAGTAATAGATATTTTTTGATTTAAGCTAAAAGTTACTTGCTTTGTGCTGACTTAGCATCACCGCTACCTTCACTTCAATCAAGCGCTACAGATCTAAATAAGCGTTTTTAAAACTACCCATCTTCGCAATATTAATTTAATTAAAAATAAAGTATTTCTTTAATGATATATCCTAATTCGAGTTTCTTACATAAGAGTCAAGCTTTTAACGTGCGTAATGATTGGTTTAAAATGAATTGATTTGAGAGACGTATGCAAAAATTTAAAATTATGTAGGCCCCATTTAATTTACAACTACATTAGATTTCGGTAATTTTGTTAGAAGATAATTTCTTTTCCAAAAATCCTTTATCGATATCGGTAATTGTTCTAGTAAAAATTATTCTCGAAATGTATTTTTAAAACAATATATGAATTACATCCTGTTCACCTAAAATTTTAAAAATTCCTAATCTAAACTTAGATTAGGAATTTTTAATATTTAGCATTTACGCATGGTGTATATTAACAATATTTCTAAACTTCAATTAAGATATTATGCCCATAATCGACAGTAAAGGAAGCGTAAGAAAATCGAATATTTTTCCTTTACAACGTTGAAATTTGGTACCGGTACTGTTCTAGAAGACCCTGGAACTGATAGACCACACAACAAATAACCAAGAATTCCATTTCCAAGGGGTTGAAAAGGAGGAATACGTTCAGAAAAAAACAAACAAACCGAAATTCGTCACATTTTTAAAAATTCAGTCCTATTTTCATGAAAATCTGGAGCTGATAGGAATACGAATTTAATAGCAATTTTTATAAAATTGAAATGTTTGATGTAATTTGTAAGATTTTTTATTTTAACAGATGCGTGGGCTGAGATTAATTGAGTAAGGGAGGGGATTGTCGGATACCGTTTGGTTTTTGAAATTTAATCTAAGTAAAAAGAGTTATAACTGGTATTACTTATTGTTAAAATAACCTTTCTAGTTCCTGCATATTGTGTAAAGGATATTAGGTCATTCACATAATAAGTATTTGCTATATAGGTTGCCACGGCAAAATAGAACGATTATCAGCACTGAAAGAAAGGGGAGGTAATGTTGGATACAAAAATCACCCTTATGTATGAAGTGCAAACGTGCATTTAATTTTTATTCATATCATAAATAAGTAGTTACATATAGTTTCCATCAGTTTCTAACAGAAATCACACACAAATTGTTGACTGTACGCACCTGCACAATCGGCATGGTACGAGTCTTCACAGTACATTGCACCCACTGTTCACCTTGTACATCGTCAGAGAATTTTCCTGAGCAATATGCACATGTTGCATCTTGAGTTTATTTGTCAGTATTGTGGACATTAGTTGGCATACTGCTGCTAGCATTGCTAGTTTTTAGATTTGTTTTAGTAGTATTTTTGGGCATCTGTTGCGAGCATCCGAGATTAGCCGACTCCTCACGAACAAAATAACAAGCCATTTAAATGAAACATATTGTCCGCAGCATTTCTACAATTAGGGAATTAAGAATCCCCGTTCATGGTCTATCAAACAGAGCATTTTATGTTGGGCACATATATTAATAACTTATAATAAAAAACTCATTTTACTTATTCTTCAGAAGTTTGATATTTGCAGAGAAATTGAAAACGCGCTTTTCACACACAATGAAGCACTCAACAGTAATGGCTGCCCTTGCACATTTTTGCCTCGTTGTGGAGAACGTAATTAATTACTTTCACGCGAGATAATTATAATGAGATGCTTTCTTTAAATACTCCTTTCCCTTCCATTGAATGTAATTACACAACGTTTCAAATTTGATTTGTGGCTTTGCTGCTTAGAAGGGACACATTTCCTAAACTCATTCTTCAATAACTCCATTTGCAGTCTTTGTTTAATTATAGTTGTTGCTTTAAGATAAGGCCGCTTATCTGTCGGTAGTAACTGTATATCTGTGTAAGTCGAATACCTCGCGAAGATGGAGGAATAGATGAAGCATTGTTTTGAATTGATTATCAAGATTATCAATACCTTCTCGAGCATTGAAGTCATTGCAGTGCATTGTTTGCAATAAAAAAACAAGGTAGGGACAGCGATTAGTAAACCAATCACAATGCTTCGCAACGGCCTCTGATACGTCATTTATGTTGAATTATTGCTTTAATTTCCTTATTACTTTAATTGTGATTGCTACGAATGCAAAAGGCGTAGTTGTTGCGATTGTTGTGTTTTTTGTGCTTAATGATAATTTAATGAGATTTAAATGATACTTGTCCAGACTTGTACAGACAGACGGACAAAGCGGGATTTTAAGGCTTTCTATGAGAAGCTTAAAAACCAAAATATTATTCACATCGAAAGACAGTCTAAACAAACTCGACAAATGTAAAGATCTGTGTAATTCCAATAACATTTTTCTGTAAATTGAATCTTTCTACAACATATCATTAAAACGTTAATCTACTATCGAAATATTCTATTTTTCTGAACAGCTTTCTCAGAGGTTTGACGCGAAATTAGGAGATCTTCATCTTTGAAAAACAAGTATTTTTTTCTGAAAGATGAGTTTTGTCACTCGAAATTTGATGTCGTTGTTCAACATGTATTTTTCAGAGTCTACATTGTTCACATTTCTGCTGAATGCAGATAAATTTATCATAATTCACACCAATCTCTTTACGTTTTCTCTTAATAACGATAGTTTCTTAAGATACAGTTTCCAGCAGTTGTTCATTAGGTAATTATCTGTTAACCTTTCTTCCAATATTGACCTCCTTTTTTCGATGGTGGAATTTTAGAAAGCACTTATTGTTGGTAGCTGCATTCCATTCTGCATGCGAATGCATATTTCGGCATTTCGTTTAAAATTTGTTCAATCCCTGAAAATTGTCGCGGGATTGAAACCTCTTAAAACCTTTATTTGCCATTATTAAATCATAAATTAATTTAGAAAGGTGAATTCTGGACGGAATGAATGTTAGTTATTTTTATTGTGCACCATATGTCGTACTCTTTAATTATTATGTACACATTAAAATTGATCGGTAATTTTCTTCCGAGATTATTAGAATTTTTTTTCATAAAATTAGTTTTAAGTTTCAAGCGAGTTGCACCACAATTCCCATCCATTTACTTGAATCAATCGCCAAGACTAGATAATGATCGAAATTTTCTATTTTCTCCTAATAAAAAGATGCCATAAAAATTTTTGATTTACATCACTGACAATTTATATCGAGAATATTACATCAATGGTATCGTTGAATTCTCTAATTCTACCTGTTTAATAATATTTATTAACTAGTCGGCTACCCGTCGCTTCGCTCCGGAAGCCTCCGCATATGTAACGGAAAACAAATTTTTATTTATTGAAAAAACACACACACACACACACAAATTACATCAAGTAAACTAAAACTAAAATTTTTTAAAAGTTTTTTTTTTAATTTAATTTCTGATGTTTATAATCTGTTTTAGAACCAGCATGTGAATCAAATATCTATGATATATTTTTATTTTTTATGAAGATGAGAATGTAGTCCTCGTGGTCTAATGGCTAAGACGTCTAACTTCGGAGCAGATGGTTGCATGTTCGATTACCGTAGTGAATTTGTAGAAATTATTTCTATTTTCACAAATTACAACAATTGCATCACACAGACAGAGAAATAAAAGCTTTTAGTAATATAGATATACTTTTCAGTGGTTTTTGTGTTACAAAGAACATTGGTTTTTAAGTTACAAATACTGATTTTTCAATATTCTATCTTATAGAAATAGTGCTTCTTTCTTTCTTGAATCTCTTTTCTTAATTACAACCATTACCCGTGTGCAAATTGATTGATATAGCCTAGATATTTGAAGAAGAGATATGTTGAGATGGAGGTTTGTTAATATAGATGATGAGTGAAGATCGTACCTTGCATACGAAATTCATGGCGACGAATTGATTGTGACTATTCTTTCGAGTGAAGATTACAAAATTCTGATGACTTGTGACCCAAAGGCATAAAGTTGTGCGTGACTGAAGACAACGTTCTCCAAATAGCTTGCAATTTTATTTAGAGTCTGTCCTTGAGCTTTATTGATAGCATCGTGTAAGAAGGCCTGATCGGAAATTGCTTTCTTGTGAAAGTGAATAGAAGTAGATTATCGTTTGGTTTCATAGACATCCTATAGATGAAAACAAAATCTCCTTTGTGAGTTCCTGTTATAATTTCGGCTTCTATGAGATCATTATCGAATGAACTGCATTTAAGTAGAGTTCCGCTGCAGAATCCAAACTTGGGATTGATTTTTTGCAAAAACATCGTTGGAGATCCAATCTTCAATGACAACGATGTTGAGGAATACCGCTGAGATTCAATGAGTTCAGATATTCAGGCAGATAGAGATGTTCGTGTTGTGGATTATCAGAAGTATCAATTTTATTCTCACTTACTCTCCAGTCTCACCTTGTATTGTTTGACTTATCACTCGATTGATGTTATCGATAATCTCGTTCTTTGGTAAGTTCTTACCTTTGACGTGATTCCAGGTATTTTAGTTACAAATAGTGTTCTTCGGTAATCTATCTCATAAAAAGGGTGCTTCTTTCTTTCTTGACTCTGTTTTCTTTACTCCAACATCTGCCGTGTACACGCGCTTATTTTTCCATATCACATTGAATTTGGTTAAGATTCATTGTAAACATTATTGCTATTTTCCATTCTCAAAGAAAATTGCTACAGACATACAGACAGAGAAATAAAAGATTTTAGTAATATAGATTGTCACTTTTCAGTGACGTTTCAGTTACAAATATTGATGGTTTTTGAGCTGCAAATAGTGATTTTTTCGGTACTCCACCTCAAAAAAAGAGTGCTTCTTTGTTTCTTGACTCTGTTTTCTTTACTTCAACATCTGCCGTGTACACGCACATATTTTTCAATATCACAGAATTTGTTTAAGAAAGAATATTTAAAATATTGCAACGTTTCGGGAATTATAGTTCTAATTGTCTGTTTCAAATTACAAATAAACTGACGGGTGGGAAATAAATAAACAATCTTGAGATTCAAAAAAAAGATTGAATACAATCCTTATTGATGGGGGAAAGGAAAGGAGATATAAGTCAAAAAGCAATATATAGCGAGCTGTAGTCCCCATGGCCTAATGGATAAGTCATCTGAATTCGGATCAGAAGGTTGTAGGTTCGATTCCTGCCGTGACATTGTAAAAATTATTTCTATTTTCCATTCTCACAGAAAATTGCGCCGGACAGACACATAGACAGACAGACAGACAGACAGACAGAGAAATAAAAGATTTTAGTAATATAGATTGTCAATTTTCAGTGACGTTTCAGTTACAAATATTGATGGTTTTTGAGCTGCAAATAGTGATTTTTTTCGGTACTCCACCTCAAAAAAAAGAGTGCTTCTTTGTTTCTTGACTCTGTTTTCTTTACTCCAACATCTGCCGTGTACACGCACATATTTTTCAATATCACAGAATTTGTTTAAGAAAGAATATTTAAAATATTGCAACGTTTCGGGAATTATAGTTCTAATTGTCTGTTTCAAATTACAAATAAACTGACGGGTGGGAAATAAATAAACAATCTTGAGATTAAAAAAAAAGGTTGAATACAATCCTTATTGATGGGGGAAAGGAAAGGAGATATAAGTCAAAAAGTTCCCACAGCCTAATGAATAAAATGTCTGACTTCGAATCAGAAGGTTACAATGAATAAAATGTCTGACTTCGAATCAGAAGGTTACAGGTTCGATTCCTGTCGCGGATGCTTCATTGTAAAAAGTATTTCTATTTTTCATTCTCACAGAAAACTGCGCCGGACAGACAGACAGACAGACAGAGAAATAAAAGATTTTAGTAATATAGATTGTTACTTTTCAGTCAAAGTCAGTTCAGTTTTGACAGATAAGTCAAAAAAACTATATGAAGAGAGTGTAGTTCCCATAGCCTAATGGATAAAATGTCTGACTTCGAATCAGAAGGTTACAGGTTCGATTCCTGT
>JAFIDM010000004.1:36752256-36766283 GCA_023159025.1 Thereuonema tuberculata | reverse complement strand
AAGAATTTATATTTATGATTATTTTTATAAATTTGGAGAGAAAAAAATGAAAAGCCTGGAATCTGACGTCATGTACTTACGTCTTCCTTATTGTTACCACTTCTATTTGCCTAAATAAAGAAAGAAATCGTCTAAGTTCATTTACTGAGCAGTTAAAAAGATTTTTATTACTTCTTTGTGAAATTGGTGACAGTGTTCCTCTATTCCACATCAAGGTAATAGCGCTTCTGAATAATGCGTTCTTTCTGTAATGGAGTTCTATTCGTTTTTCACCATTCACAATGGATTAACTTTTGACTGTTTTACAATATAGAAACTATATGAATTTAGTATCATCAAAAGATGAATTTAGAGAAGTACAATGACATTAATTCTTTCACCTATTTGGTTCTCGATTCAGGTAAGTAATTTTGCAAATCTTTATATCTACATTGTAAGTATAATTATATATTTGTGGTGAATGTTTGTGGCCTCTGGTTCAGTAAAATTAGACTGAAATCGACTAATAGTAAGATCTGCAAGAACTCTTTTATTTCCTTGATGCAGGGGTTTAAATAGGCTATATACAGGGCTGTGATTGGTTGCCGTGCTTTGATTGAGAGATTTAAATTATACAGGGATTTAACTGATTTTAACTGTCTTTTGAAATAAGGACGAATCAGGGATAAGAAGCACGGTCAACGGAAAATTTGAATAAAATAACGGAATTAAATAAGAAACAGTAAAAATTAGAATACTCAATTGATAATAAAATAAATGATGATAAAGATTATTACAATTATAAACTGTAAGATAGCTAGGAATATACAATGAATAAATAGGATTATTATAAACAGATAAAAGAGAATATAAAATCATGCAACATTAAGGGTTTATATAGAATGGAAAAGGGTTAAAAAGTACAGTATACAATTTTAAAGTCCAAATTCGGCTAATTCTCCATCTTAATAAAGATGCTTCAAAATTGTAATAGGAAGATGAAACTTCAATGGTAGATTAGGTTAAGATTTCCATTCATCGTCGTAAAATTAAACATTGAGGAAAGAAGGGACGGTCAACAAACCACCAAAATACGTTGAAACTAAAACGTCTTAATCACAATAGCTCTAGAACTATTTATATTAGATTGCTGAAATTTAGTGGTATGCTAAAGCTGTCAAATGGAAGATCTCAATTGATTTTAGTACAGCCATGATTTCAGTAGGAGAGAGAGCTAATTTTTTTGGATTAGTCCTAACCATAAAAAGTACAGGAAATCCAATCTTTCTCGAAAGCGACGCCTCCTCCTCGCTCTTTCTCTATTAGCTCCCTCCCTAAACAGTATAATGAAGTTGTGGATTCCTCAATTAGAGGCTTAGAGGCTTTGTGATACTTAACATGCGATAACAATCGAAAAACCACCGTCCTAGATACATATGTCTCAGCTTCCCTGATTGAGTTTTGAAGTTGCCAAATATATCCTTAGATTCTCGTACAATAAAACCCACAATTTTGGTGATGATATACCGTGGTATTTCGATGTAGCTAATTTTGTTTGTGCTCCTTTTCGTAGGTTCTAAAAATATTTAGATTATCTACAATGAGGCTTTTATCAAAGTAAAAGACTGTTTACTCGATATAATAGCAATAAGACTAAGGAAAAAAATTTATTAAAGAAAAGGGGAATTACCCTTCTTCCTACACATAATGAAAACAAAAACAAAAACAAATTGATGCCAAGAGCTTCTTTGAATGACAACCCTTGGCATGAATTTGTTTTTGTTTTGTGCATGATGGTTACGTGCATGATGGTTAATTCTCCTTTTCTTTAACATCTTCATCTGCACGTTAAGCTTTGTTTCTTTAAAAATTTTATTGAAGAAATTACATTGATGAAATGAAATTTTATTGAAGTTTTAGACTAAATTAAAATCTCACGACCTAACTTTACGGGAATGGGAAGCGTAGTGATGGAGGTGCGCAAGTGTAGTGTTGTGTTCCAACTCTTTATCATGACATCCACGAATGCCGTGATCTTGGGATGTATTTTGTAGAGATGAAGAGTGTGTAGGAGCCAAGAATGTGGGACCGAGTCAACTGCCTTCTTGTAGTCGATGTACGCAATGTATATATTCCTATTCTTCGGAGCGCCTGCCGCAGGATTACCGAGTCAATAAGGAGTTGCTCCTTACAACCCTGGGAATTTCTGCGACAGCCCTTCTGCTGTTATGTGTCTCGATGTGAGCGTAGATTTTATCTGTAAGGCAGCAGGTTGAGGAGGTTGTAAAGTTTGGGGAGGCAAGTGATTGGACGGTAGTTTGCAGGGTTTGCTCTGTAGGTATGTGATACCCTGGGTGAGGAAAAGAAACATATGTTCTGGGTTTGGTAGCATATGTCAGTGAGCTATCTTCCCATGCAGGGACGTGAACCTCTTGATGCAGAAGGTCTGTACCAGGAGCCTTCCAGTTGTATGCATGCTTTAGTGCTGTCTGTATGTCTGCGAGAGTAATGTCATGGAAGGGCATGTAGTGTAGGTGTTCAATGAGTTATGTTCCTCTGTGATCCATGATATTTTGTTATTGTAGGGATGGGATTGAACCACAGACATGACCAGTATTCGTGTAATGCCTTGCTGATGGGAGTGTTTGTGTTGGATGTAGTCGAGGGAGATCTCTTAAATCTGTAGAATTTTCTCTCATTGTATTGTTGTTTGCGCAGAGTGCACTGTTTGTATCTTTGTAATCTTTTTTGCAAGTGCATTGAGTTTTTGGTTCAGTGTGTCGAAATGTTCCAGAAACTGGTTATGATGGTTTGAGTGTGAAGGGCGAGTATTTATGCATTTGAATATATTCCTACCCTGGGAAATAAGTTTCTTGCACAGTATTGTATGATCTTGGATATGTTTCCTCTAAGGTAGCCCTCGAGACGACGTCTCCAATGAGGGATACATTCTTGTGATCGTGCAGTAGGAGGTTTGTGCTCCAAATGCCGAGGAGTAAAGTGTTGTGTGAATGTCTTCTAGCGTTTGGATATTATCAAGGTGTTGTGGAATAGTGTGTATGTGTTGAGATGGTGTAGATTATGGAGAGTTGTTTTGATGTGTGTACTTCAGTCTGAGTGTGGGGTCTGTGCCTGTGTATTGTGCTAGTGCAGTGTAGAAATGATCATTTGCGACTTGTAATATGTCAGTAGTTGTACTGGTGGGGTAAAGTGCGGATCAAAAGACTGGCAAAGGATCAAAACACAGGACAAAAGCAACAGCATCCAAATGGATGGCTAAAAATTGCGCGTTCATCGTTTTAAAAGTGAACACTGAAGTATTGGAGGGGGAGGGAATTGTAAGAGGTAACTCCCTGCCCCTTCCAATTCCATCCGAAAAAGGAAGAAATCTAACTTCTTTTTTTTCTTCCCTCCTCCGGAAAACGAATACATTTTTTTTTTCTGGTTGAACAACTAGGATCATCATAACCACCATACTCCAAATTCCTTTGTATACCTCACAAAAAAATCTTAATGTACCTATTTTCATCTTATGAAACTGACTTAACGCGAAGATGTAGCAAAATGTTGTCTCTTAGTGCATTTTCTTAATTGTCATTGTTGACACTTAGGACGACACTATTTAAAAGACGACGTAAGGGTATCTTCCCAGAAAGAAGAAATGACATCAGTAAGGAAAGACACGGAAAACATAATCAAAAAGGACCGCCAAATTAAGAAAACAGAAGTTACAAGAAAAACTTATGTAATCAAACTGAAGTTTTTCTTGTAACTTCTGTTTTCTTAATTTGTTGGTCCTCTTTTATTATGTTTTCCGTGTCTTTCCTTACTGATCTCATTTCTTCTTTCTGGAAAGACATCCTTACGAGCGTCATCATTTAAATGCTTAATGAGTTCCACGACTGGGTTAACTATCGTAATTACACTGTGAAAACAATGATGCCATCGTTCCTTTGCAGTCTTTCGTGACAGTCCACATTTGAGCACGGATCACTGATCTATGTAGAAGCTGGTGAAAAATATTAATTTTCTGATAAAGCCAAGCTTCGTTGATATTTTAAGAAGGTATTATTTTTTATTTTCCTACTTTCTAATACTCTTGCACAAGTCTTTATTTATTAGCTTGTCAGTATGTACTCTAGTAAAAACAGAAAACTATTTTTAACTTCTATAATATTCTATCTATTTTATTACATTTTTCAGAGTTCAGTACTAAATTATATTCTATAGTATACTGGAAGCAATCAATCAAAAGGCTTGGATTTTTTTTTTAATAAACACAATTTCTGATAGAATTAGTAAAGTTTTATCCTCAGTACTTTCAATCTCATCATGTAAAGAATAATAAATTGTTATCTGAAGATACGTATCACATGGTGTAGCCTAGCATTTGTAACACATAGAAACAAAAAGGGCTAGAACATAAATATCGTAAAATGCAATTTTCAGTAGAAACACACATGCATGACCGTCTGTCTCTGATCATTGACTTGTTCACTACATATCCTAGGAGGTGAAAATTTAAGGTAAATGTTGGTTGTTGCATGAATGAAATCAATAGTGTTCCTTTTGATTTTGGTAGGCATTTGGCCAACAAAACTGCCAAAACATATCGTTAAAGCGCAATAATCACTATTTCTCAAAAAAGGCCTTTATGTTAGAAATCTGAAATTGGAATGATAAGTAAAAGTTACCGAATATGAATTCCCAATTGATTTCCTCAGAAATTGGATGCGTGGGGACCGAAAACTAGTAATAGACTAGTCTCAGAAAAATTTTATTCTACCATTATCACGAATAAACTTAAATTACATAGAAATGCTTAAAATGTACTATGGCAGAACTTTTGGTAGAACTAGTACTTGGATAGTACGAATATTTGAAAGTTGGTACACAAGCTAAGTCTTGCTTTATGGTAAATATTGAATGCTTTTGATACTCGAGGAAGATAGATTTCTCTGATCTCATTCGATTAAAAGAAAATGGAAATATCTTCTACAGTAGATAAAGGCATCCTTAAGATAATGATAATCATTATCATTGATAATGACTTCAGATAATAATGCTACACAATAATTCTAATTTCTATTATAATGAATTCAGTTCCTTTTAGTTAAACAAATAAGTAAGAAAATAGTGAAAATCTCCTTCACTCAATCAGCAAATCCTATTTTTCTCAAAACAACAGTGAATGCAAGTTTGATTCTTTTCATAGTCATTTTTGTGCATAGTCATTATTGTTTTCAATTTTTTTCACAACTTGGAAAACTTCTAACACGATATCATCCATTGTCTGTAGTGTTTGATCTTTCGTGAATGAAACACTTAACTACAATTGCCTTATTTGTTCCGTACTTACTATTTTTTTTAATAACCTGTTATCTTAAATGTTTATCATAAGATATCTATTTAGGGTATCGTAGAACAAAATCACGATAAACATAGGTGCAATATAATTTCAGAAATTGTGTGGGGTTGCTTCGTTCTGTGTTTACTACAAATCAATTTAATTGATTTGTTTCGGGAGAATTTAACGTGCAGAAATTGAAAATAGGGAAATATTGAGAAAGAACAATTATTTTAATTAGCATACGTTCTTTAACGTGCGGAGTGAACTAATCAAGAAAAACAATGAACACACACAAATTACGCAACAAGCAAAGGATTCGCACCCCCGAGCTGTCATCGTGAAGAGACTGGGACGGACCGTTTAGTCCTTTTTAGGACTCATCAACCAGCCAAAGTCCACCGATGACAGGTTCAGAAGATGCGAGAGGTTACCATGCAAAAGCGGGACTTCCCACAAAGAAATCCAAAACAAATTTGCTTGTTGTATATTGTGCGTGTTCATTGTTTTCTTGATTAGTTCACTCCGCACGTTAAAGAACGTTTACTAATTTCTATTTTACGGCTTAGTTCTTATTTAATACCTTTATTAAATTCCTTTGTGCTTTGCGAGTTGCAGGCCAAGGAACTATTGTATTTTTTAAATTTTGTTAATTTTTGTTTTGGATTTCTTTGGGGGGAAGTCCCGCTCTTGGGAGCAAGAACCGGGATGGTAACTTCTCGCATCTTCTGAGCCTGTCATTGGTGGAGTTTGGCTGGCTGATGAGTCCTAAAAAGGACGAAACGGTCCGTCCCAGTCTCTTCACGATGACAGCTCGGGTTTGCGAATCCTTTGCTTGTAGCGTAATTTGTGCGTGTTCATTGTTTTTCTTGATGAACAATTATTTTAAGTTTCTTTCTTATTTTATTTTTTAAGTTTTCAAAAATATTCCCTGTTCGTTTGAATTCTTCTGCTTAACATTTTGCGAGATCCGTCTGACGATATTTCTGAGAAGCGACGGATGTCTAAATCTTAAGTTGGGACTGCGATAAGCTTCGGCAGAACCTCCTGATCTCTTGGAGATTAACAGATAAGAGAAATCTCAACACCTTACGAACGTAGCTTTCCTCGCTATTGGTAAACTGGGAGGGTTGGAAATAAACGTAATTAGTCTAACTTATTAACCGATTGACGATCAAAGTTCACGTAAATTTCGAAATCGGGTTTTGTTTTTCCCTTTGACGCGAGACTTGGAGCACAAAGAGTTTAGAATTGCGATCGGATGCCACGAATAAGAAGCAACACATTACCCAGCAAGACAGATGGGTTTTACTGGAACATTCATAAGCACGAACTTACTAACGGTAAGTATTTGGCTTAGGGTGAAGATAAGTGAGCTATTGTTTTTGAATCTTACGTCTGTAGAACAATAGGGAGAGGATTTAAAATGGTGTCAGCAACACAAAAATCTTCGTCTTACAAAAACGAGAGATGCTGAGATATATATGTCTGAAGGTCTCGAAAGAATACCTCAGCTTTCGGGTAAGATCAGCTGATTCTACCACGTGGAAATTCTCGTAAAACGTTAGATATATATATTTTTTTGACGTTGAGGCATTATTGAATGACGTAGCTTGAAAGCAATATTAAACCAGAGGATTCTGGAACTTCTTATGTGCAAATTATAAAAATCAGTATCAAAATCGTTTGAAAGTGTCATCACTGAGACGTTCTTTTCAAAGTCTTAAAATTTTGTCGGTTGTGAAAAGAGTATTTAGTACTCTAGTTAACTATATGTATATTTTCCAAGGATGGCTTGCGTTCTGGTGTAACTTACTGGTATTTTTAGGATACTGGGAAGTTTTTTGCTGCCGTAGTTATTAAGCGAGCCAGATTCCATATTAACAGATCTTAATTAAGTATTATTTTATCAATATGTCGATACCAGGTGTCTATAAGCCTCGACATCGTAACAGTCTGGTTGATGTATCTATACCTCCTGTAGGGTCTATGCTGTCCGCGCCTGGCAAGCAAGCTCTGAAGCGGATCGAATTATGTCCAGCGTTTGATAGAGTCCGGCAAGGTCTAAGATCTTTCTTCACACTCGACAACCTAAAAAGACGCCTTCCCTTGATCACATGGTTGGCTACCTACACAGAACACGACATTCTACATGATGCACTGGCAGGCATCACTCTTGGTCTAACCATCATTCCACAGGCAATTGTCTTCGCTAGTGTAGCCAATGTTCCTCTACAGGTAAGTGACTGTTTTCTTTCATTTTATTTTCATTATATTATTGTAGTGGGTTTTTTTTTAACTTTATATATGTCTTTCTGAAAGGGAAGGACATGCAAAGCAAATAGTTTTAATCTTGCCGATTTCATTAACAAGAGCAGAGAACTCAATTCGATTTATTTATTTATTAATTTTACAACATTTCGGATGAATTAGCTTTGGGTATTCACTGGGTTTCATAATAGAATAAATTGAAGCACATTTGTTAATTCCTCGCTAACTAAAACCAAGTGAACATAATTTTGTGCTAAAGCATAAATTTAAGGCCGACCCATTATAATAAAAGAAATTATTAATAATAATAATAATAAAAAAAAGGAAGTACATTAACGAAGGAATAAACAAAGTTAGGAAAAAAATAAAAAGAACATTAAGAAAACAAGAACCAAAAAAAAATTCGAACAGACAACATTCATCATATGAGTCCGAGAATTTACCGATCAGGTTATGCTGACAACTGAAATAAGATGGTTGCTAATAGATTGTTTTAAGCTAATAGCGGAAATCCAAAGAAAGCAATGCCAAATATCTCGAATATTGGTCCCTAAAAATACCCTATTCCTATGCTGTTTACGCCTCTGAACACGATGATGAAATCCGTTTGTCGATCCGACCTTCCGTTCGGAAGTTAAGATGGTACAATAACAGCAATACCAAATACAGTTTATCTCGAACATGGGGGGGGGGGGGGGGCATTGGATCTTCCGTTAGGGAGATATTAGGGGTGGACAGACACGGGCGGACGGACAGGACAAACGCAATAGCTATCGATTTTGTCACTATCACAATAGCTTCCAAATGGGAATAAGGCTACGCAGTAGAAATAGCTGTACAGAGTGTTAGATAAAAACTCTCTCGTTTTTGAAGCAGGGAAATGTTGCAGATGCAGACGCTGAAATTAAATCTATTAACTGCGAGAACTATTTTAAAAAGTAACTTTGGAAATTAAGTAAAACATTATATGAACAATAAACAGTGACTATAAGAATAGATGATTTTGAAATACCCTGATTTGCTCTTAATGCAACAACAGGAAATCGAGAAATCTAAAAAAATACTTTCTTTTGCGAATTTCCTAAGTAAGTCCCTGACTTACGATATAAGCCTGTGACGATTCTCACATTACAGATCGTATCTCTCAACACCTAGGTAGTAAATAGAAATATTGCGAATTTAGAACTGCATGGAATAAAACCCTCATAGATGGTAATGTTTTACTCAATTTTTGCTTTAATGATAATTTAAATACTTTTTTAATGCTTTCAATGAAAACTCTCATTACCGTTACGTAATAAGAACGATAAAACGATGATGTCATCGCTTATTAAATATAACGTGGAATGTAAGCATGGATTAAAGTTAATGACATTACCATTGCCAGAAACATCATTCTGTTAGACTAATTCTCTTCCTGAGGGATTATTCTGGTATTCGCTTTGAATAACTTATCGTTTACTGATCCGTTAATAAAACCTTCAGATTTTTTCTCATGTTATTTGTTAATAAGTAAAAATAATTAACTAACAGGGAGATAGCGTTTGCACTCTTATATTTCAGATAAGTAATTCGTGCTCATAATAGCTACTCTAAGAAAAGTGCTCTATTTCTGTTAATTTTAGATCTTATTGTAAATCTATCACCAAGGCCGCGCGGTTGCGTTGTCCCTATGACATTGGCCTCTCATCTCTGAGTATCGGGGTTCGGTTCTCAATGTGGGTTTCGTGATGGTGTACGATCCGCGCTGGGCAGGTTTTCTCGTGGTTCTTCCTTTTCCCCTGCACTTCTCCCACAATACTTTCTCAGTCTTTCTCTTCATCTGTCTGTACTTCTGTGGGTTAGTACAATAGACCTCCTTCTTGGCTTCCCTGCCACCCATATTCACAACATCAACACTAAATCTATCACCAATATTTCAGGCCCCCAGGGTAAATAGTTTTTAAGTCATTTCGATCATCGTTGGACTGCAATGCTTACGTCTACCTAAGATTGAGTATTAAACCTTTACCCACTCGAAATTACAAACATTCAAGAAAATCAAAGATAGAATACTCTTTGGTAAACAACACTGGGTGAGACCAAGTGTTTGCTTAGTGACATCGTAGAACAGCTGTTTCACGTTCTTTGACGATCATCAGCTAGGAGCAGTCATCAGTCAACAGCGAGGTCTCGGTACTGAGGCTATTGTGAATAATCATCGGAATCGTAGTAGCAGCAAAAACAACAATAAAAGTCTCAATAATATAATATTAGTGAGAAACTCTTAGCTTATGATCGCCAAAGACTGTGAAACAACTGTCCTACGATGACACTTAGTAATCACTTGATCTCACCCATTGTTGTTTATTAATAATTTCAATGCGCAGATTAAATTTTCATTGAGGCGGATGGACTGCTGGCAAATGTATTTTCTTACTAATATTTTATTAGTTAATTTTCTATTGATGGTTTTTGCTTTTGAGGCGCCACTGCCATTCAGATGATTATACTCTTTGGTAGTTGGCTTTGCCTTGAAACGTAAAGAAGAATAGAAAACACACAAAGCATTAGGTGTAAAGTCAACATGGAGAATTCCTGTACAACAACGCATTCAGTATCCTATTAATAAATGAGATTACACTAATCGGTGGCTTAAAGATATTGAAAAATGGGACAAGACTTAATAGGTTAAGTTTGAAAAAAGCAGGGAGAACCCTTCAATCAATATTTTGCAATCGTATCAATAAAAGAAATAGGTTAAGATATAATATAAACAAAGCAAGAAAATATTATTTTTCGAAAGACTCCTAAGATCTGAGGAGTCTCAATTACGATACAATTTTTTAAATCGTAATTGGATATTATTTGTTGTTGTGAAGATGTTTTTGATCCAATAAATACTTAAGAATTTAGATTTTAAAAGTTAGAATTTAAAAATTAAAAAATTGTAAAAATATCTTTGGAAAGAAACATGCATAATATTTCTTTATGATATTTTTTTGCGTTGCAAAATCCCAAGATATTTGCGTTTCTCTAACAGTCTTCGTTTTTAATACAAATTCGAAATCTCAGTAAATTTAAAATTGAAAAAAACAAACAAAAAAAAACAAAGCAGATCCAATAAAGTAGCGGAATTGATTGTTAATTTACCTAGTGAATTTATAGAAAAAATTAGTAGAATTTCGGCTTTTTGCTCCATAGGTCCTTGTTAACGAGAAAATGACCAAACATGAAATTTGACAGCGCGTTCAACAGAAATCTTTCAAAGGCGATTGCAATGAAGTAAACTAAACTGAACTGAACTAAAAGTTTGGTTGTATCTTTTTGGGCATCTGTATTTATGCGTTTTATACAACTGTTTCTTATGATCAACCAATAAAAATTTATTTAGTCTTCGTGACACCATTTCGCTCCAATTCAGAATTAAATTAATATAATAATGAAGAGAATGATGTTTATTCAACAATTAATAACAAATTATATCTATAGAGGATATTTACAGTTGCTATGAAAATAGCAATTACAACAATATATATTTTATTGTACATGTGATAGAATATTAGTCTTTGAATGTAATATTCTTAAATTATCAATGTTATTTTGAATGTAAACATGCAGAATTAACATTATTTATACAAAAAGAAAATTAATTTAAAAAAAAACACAAACAAACAGGAAGCGTTATATATTCTCTTATTACTTTGCGATTTTTGGTGTGTTTGCAATTTTTATTATATCTTCTCAATTCTATATTTTAAGAATATTACTTAATTTTAAATAGGATCTAAAACATCTCACATAAGGTATCATATATTCGACAAAGTTGAAAATTAATATAAGTAATAGAATAGAATTTTTTTTTAAAAAAGGGAATCTTTTTGCACTTAACATTATCTTGATTGCCATATTATCTTGATTATTATCTTGATTATCAAGACAATAATCAACGACAATATAGTCGTTATTTTGGAAACAAATGGTTCGAAATTTTTTTTAAATGATCTTTGTTTTGTTTTTTTTTAATAATGGCGGAGACAGAAATACCAAAAACTCAAGCGGAAATTCAATGGAGAAATTAGAGCAACGAGTTGAAAAAATTTTCGGCTGCGATTCCATTAAATTAGGTTTGCCTGAATACATAATGGTGAGAAATATTGATCAACATTTTGTATTGAAAATAAACTCTCAGAGACCAAATTGTTTACCAAGTGACATTCTGGAACAGCTGTTTCATGCTCTTTCGCGACCATCAGCCAGGAGCAGTCACTAGTAAACAACGAGGTCTCAGTACTGAGGCTAATAGGAATTATTCCATTAAAGAGTTTTTTATTGTTGATTTTTGCTTTCGAGGCACCATTGCGATTCCAACGAACTCTCAACCCTTTCAGGAAGACGCCATCTTGGAAATCGTATAAAGCCAACTATGTCTCACAGCGAAGCCCACTTTTCGCGCCATATTCATCTCCCGAAAGAGTGCAAGGCAAATCTGTAATTTTCCTAAAACTGAAAGAAGAAACCGTAGTTTCCATGGATACGTTATTAGCAAGCTATTTTCGAATTATTTGATTTTAAAACAACGACTATTTAATTGATTTGGCAAGGTGCTACGAATGACACAAGTATAAAAAAAATTTGAAGCATCAAATTTTGTATTTTTTTTTTAAGTTTGGTTTTATAAATATTTATATTAATAATGAAGTTAAGCATTTATTTTCCTCTATAAATTGTGTATTCTTTCTTTTAGTATGGCTTGTATTCCTCCATTATGGGATGCTTTGTTTATTGTTTATTTGGAACTGTACGAGAAATGAGTATAGGACCATCTGCTGTTATGGGACTTCTCATCGCTCATTATTCCTTAAAAGGAGGACCAGCCTATACAGTTCTTTTGTGCTTTCTAAGTGGATGCATCGAGTTTCTGTTCGGATTTCTTAATTTAGGTAAGAGCAAAAAAAAGAAGAAAATAAAACAAAGTTTTGGGATGGAAATGATAATCCTTTCTTAAATTTCTTAGCAAAAAGAAAAAATTACAACAGATATTGTAGGTCCCTAGGTCTATTATGTCCTTAGGTCAGTTTTAGGACGGTCAGTTTTAGGATGGTTTTAGGTAAGTTTTTTAGAAAAGTTGTGACTTTTCTTATCACAAAATAAGAAAATAACAAGGAGTTTCTGAAAGAAATTAAAGCCTAATTTCTTAAAACGTTGTTGGTTTTTTTTTTTTTTGTACTTAAATTTGTGTATTTTTTTGAAGCTTTAAAAATTACAAAACGAAAAGTCTTCATTTAATTTATAAATTGTAAAAAGCAAAGTAAAATAATTGAAAAAAATTAATTTGCTGATGCAAATACAACAATTTTTCCATTTTCTGATTTAAAATAATTAAATCGTCATTAATGATTGAAAATGCTAAAACATTGCTTAATTTTAATCATATCAAAGCGAGCGCAGATTAATAGATTACTAAATGGATTATTAATAATCTACTGCTATTAGTAGAGTCTATCATAGTTTCTGAGGTCTCTGGGAAGACAAAACTTTCCTCAACCTGCCACTCTAAAGCATCCCAAACATGCTTTATTGGATTCAGGTCCGGTAACTTGGTGAATTTCATCCGAGCAATGTCCTCACCTTCAATGAATTCGTCTTTCAGGTTAACTATAAACGACCGGGCATTATCGTCCATAAAAACAACTTCTGAACCAACTTTACCTCTACAAGTCGAACATTGGGCTTCAGGATCTCTTTTCTGTATCGCTGAGCTATCAGAGAGCCAGTCTCAAGATATGGATTCAATGCGATCATCTAAAATTATGTCTACCCCTATCTGTCCATTTTTTTCATAAGGTTCAGGCGGAAATTTAGATGATCGCAGACTAAATGGTCAAATGAATGCACTTTCATAATGATCTATTTCTCTAATATTAGAAAAGATGTGTAGCTTCAAAGAAACCTCTAACACTCCTTAGACTATTAATTTTCGAAAACCTTTATTCGTGTTTTTCTTTATCAAGCATAGAATATAAATGAGTAAATAATATGATTTACAAATGATTTGAAAAACAATCAATACAAACGTGAAAAGCTTTCTGATTTTTTCAGACAATGTATTCAGGCATAATTTGAAAAACAAAATCAAATGCTGGAAAAACAATAAGATATAATTAATCAAATACCTTTATTTTGTAATGAACTATTAATTTTTGATTTCTTATTAGTGTAAATACTTCGCGTCTAGCTAAGGTAATAAAAATATTATATATTTGTGTACACCTTTATTCCTATTAAGACATACATAATTTTTGGTAAATACAGCTTCCATTATCTTCATATATAAATTATCTTCTTCATATAGTAAAACTTCTACTTCTTTCTTAGGACAGTGTGTATTTATCCAACAATGTTCTACTAATTCTGAACTTTTAATATCACCATTTTAAAATATCTAATA
>JAFIDM010000004.1:36721643-36742175 GCA_023159025.1 Thereuonema tuberculata | reverse complement strand
TTGCATTAGCATTGGTGAGTGATTACATGCATCGTGTGGTAATTATGAGAAGCCGGTGTTGATAGATGAATGTAATTACTGTTACATCCGCCTCAAAACACAAAGGCGACAGGACGCAAAAGATGTCACAATGATTTATCATAATTAAAGCTTTAAAGCTATAAATAAAAAGGATTATGAGAAGAGAGGAAGCAATAATACATACAGATAGAAGAAAAAAAAGCATCCTTATTGGGTTAAGTTCCTTGCAGGTGCGATAAGGAAAAAAAGTATGTTTGAGAGTTGATATTTATGAATATGGTAGCATGCCCTCTATTGGCTTAATTATTTTGTAAAAGTGAGCTGTTCTATTACATTTTAATTGACTCAACTATAAATTGCGTGAATTCCTGAAAGTTGCGACACGTTTAACTGCTAGTACTTGCTGGGAGTGTTTTGGAAACTATACGTATATTTTACAGATACAGATTTAATATTTGTATTGTTATGACCTTGTTATTCTTTTTTTAAAAAAAAGCCAAAGAAAGAAATAAAAAGTCGAATTTCATTATTATAATTGTACAATATACAGTATATTCCAATATATTATTCGTGTAACTAAAAGAAAAGAAAATATGAATTAAGTGTTTTTATTTGGAGACCGGGGCCAAGTGGACCTAGGGGTAGAGTGGACCGTTGACTTTAGTAATTCGTGTAGACCCTAGAATGCGCCAAAAATCGGAAAGAAGGTTGGTGCCATTGTGGCGCTGCTACCACAAAAGCGTCAGTGAATTCGGCTTATTGGTGACAGTGAGGTGATCGATTGTTTTGTTTTTGTTCAGGCAAGTAAATGTTTAGTGTTGTATTTACTTTAATATTGCCGTTCAGCGATGCATTGAATAAAATAACCGTAATATTCATATTGAAGGCGGTAATCTAAAGATCATTTTAAGCTGTAGTATGAATTGAATACTTATAGTAGTCGATAGTTACAACTGAAGGAAACGCCAAAAAGGCGATGGGGCAGAGTGGACCGAACGACACGGGGCACATTGGACCAGTGGTCCACTCTGCCCCGCTGTTTTTACAATAAAATATTTTGGCACTATACATTATATTTTTTTTCTATATTATATATTTATTAGGCCTATTATATTATATTGTATTAAATTATTACATATTATATTTTTTTATATATTTTTTTATGTAGGCTATTATATATTGTGTGTGGCCTATATTATTAAAGGATATTACCCTTTAGTAATTCCTCTCAGCAAGTACCGTAATAGGGGAAGACTTCGTGCGAAGGCATCTTAATCTTCGAAAATAGCCAATTTATACATTTAAGTGTTATTAAATTCTAATTAAAAACTATGCAACCTGTCACGTTGTGGAATTGGCAACATGACACGATTAAAATCTTGGTCTCTGATGGAATATATTTTGATTTTTAATAATTGTATTGTTGTAATTATGTATTTGAATTTTTGTATTTGGTAAAGTCTTGTATATGATTATTGTGATATTTAATGTTAAATATTATTTTAATGGTTTGAGCTTATTTAGAAAACAATATGTGCGAAAGAAAAAGAAAAACTTCGAAAAAACAGTTGTGCGTTGATTGAGTGATCACGTGGTTTTATCTGTTTCGTTTTCCAGTGGGAACAAAAGGAGAAAAGTTAGGTACACTCTGGTGGGAAAAATCAGATCAGTTGATGAATCTGAAACACACGGGCAAAAACTACACCCAATCAGTTTAAACATTTCAGGAGAGGGAGCGTATTCTAAAACACACACAATTACATCCCTAATGCCCGGTTGCACCAAAGTAGCGTTTAACTACGGTTTCCATGAACCGAGTTCTGCTTGAATCTCAAATTGAAGTTCAGCCTTGTTGCACCAAGCTACAACAGTCACAACTGAACCGACGTTCTGTGATCTGCGTTCATGGCGGCGGAAGTACGTCATGCGTTCAAAGCTGATTCCTGATTGGTTACAAGATTCGTCTTTCGTTGCGGGAAATCAACCCAATGGATTGTTTTCAATAGTTGTCCTTTGTTTCAGCAGTCAACAATCTCATTATGAAAATGGAGTTCAGGAATTAAAAAACTGAATTCTGCCGAGTCCCTATTTACACAGAGACGAAAAAAAAAAAATCCTTTTAATTGATATAATTGAATCGTACATAACACCTTTTAGAATGTAAAAAAACCGATGCGGAATATTACTAATCGTGGAGTTTAGCGTCCCAAATTAAATAACAATAAAAAACCTACAACAGTAAATAACACACAGTCCTAAAATGTGAAATTTCATCACACTTTGGTGGGTGGCTGGCTGTAAGTGTCCCACCCCCGACCGAGAACGGGCACTCGTAAACTCTGTTTTCGTGCCACCGCGTTCTGGAGTCCGGCGTTCTGCGCCGGTCTCCTCCGGGTCAGGGCGATCTATCGGCGGCAGAGATGGGACCAACAGCGGCAAAGTTCGGTGCCGAGAAAAAAGGCCCCGTGTCGATGGGGGGTGGGACACTTAGGTATCCGTGCAGACTTGGGTGAAATTTCACATTTTATCACTGTCATTTACTGTTGTAGGTTTTTTATTGTTATTTAATTTGGGACGCTAAACTCCACGATTACCCTAATATATACTGATCGCGAAATAGTCTGCCTTTTGGTTACAAATGGTTACTCTGTTAACAACTGAATTCCTCTTCACAGTCACTGTCCAACGAATTAAATAAATGTAAAGTTGTCATTTTTAAAAGTTATTTCTGATAGTTGAGAGAAAACATGCTTTGGTCTCAATTCGCAAGCGAATATCAGTAATGGCCGAACGTCGAACAGCGGTTTTGAACCGAGTTCAGCGCGTTGAACGGCCGAAATCGGCAGTTCAACTTGTCGACGCTTTTGAACCGAGATTATCACAAAACGTTGTTGGCGCAATAGGTTTAAGAATGATCTCCGTTCATCTAGCAGTTTGAACTTGGTTCAGCTACTGAACTTCAATGGTGCAACCGGGCAGAAGTGAAGTGGATTCAATGTACGCAGTGCAAGAGATGGGCCCATAATTCCTGTGTAGCCAGTGATATTCGGGGTTTATTTTACGAATGCCTCAACTGCAAAGAAGATTTCTCTAGTGAAAGTGATTAATTAATTCAATGTAAACCTATTTGATATTATTCATATACGACTTTCAACTGCATAATGATTATTTTAAATTTTCACTTGAATATGTAATACCTTAGGTGGTCTATGTTAAGTTAAACTTTATTTCATGATATCCTAAATGGCATGTTATTTTATATTCAATAAAAAACTTACTTTAAATGTTGTTATTCTTACCCGGATCAACGTGTCCCATGGGGTGGTCCAGCCTGCACCGTGGTAGGGGCAGGTTGGACCACTCTACCATTTTTGCTTTGCGAATTAATACCAATTTTATTTATGAAGATAATGAAATGAAATCAAGTATTTACATTCTTGAATAGTTCCCGATTCTGACAAAAATAAATGCAATGGAAAATCTCTTAACAAAAAAAAGAAAAAAAATCAACAAAAAAAAGTGGACCGCTCTGCCCCGGTCTCCCCTACAGGGCGAGCACTTCTGACTGACTCTAATGTCACTTTGTTCTGTTCGGTTATTAACTTCAGTCGACTCATCTCCTGCTCTGCTTGTTCTGTGATATGGATGAAGAATGATTGTTTTACTTGATTAATTTAAGGTTATTAATAAAAATTTTGTTTATCATAATTTTAAAATCATTAATAAACAAAACCATAATTAATTTTTTAAGTCTCCAATTTTGTAATTGTTTTTATTCCAACGAAACATCAACGTCTTGTTTCTTAATTATTGCTATGAAATTATATTAACTAACTGAATTCTATTCCTTACTTGCCAATAAAGTAAAAAATTTCATTCCTAATTTCATAAGTGATAATTTTCATTCCTCACAATTGTATCTCCTACTTTATTACTTACAATATTTCAATCGGTAAATTACCGATCTTCAAAGATAGGAAAAAATATTAGTCTTTCCTAACCTCTAGCTACAGAATTTACATATTACATATTACATGAATTTACATATTACAGGAATGATTAAAAATTTTAACGTGTGCGGAGATAACTGGTGAACATACGAACAACAACACTTAAAATAATGGGATAAAAAGATAAAAACGTAACATGTTTCGATTAGCTTTCGTTAATCATTTTCGGATGGAATACAAGGAGAAGCTAATATTCTGGCAATACATGGCATCGTCTAAACAATCATGGCTTCCATTCAGGAAAACCAATCGTTGTGAAGACCACCAATCAAGTGCCACTAGGGGGGGGGGGGGGGGGTAGAGGTAAGAAGCCAAGAAAAAAAATGATGATGACTATAATAAACTTTCAAATGTTAGTGAATGATTTAAAATTGAATATCATAATCATAAATACTCTCTATCGAGACCTTGGTGTTGTATGATTTGTTTCAAAATAAAAAACGATTCAATGAACTTCCTTAAGTATCAATAGTTATCCTTTGTCTGGCGACGATTTTCACATTGTCGAAATCTAACTTTTGGTGAAATTTACAGACATGATCAGCAGTATTATAGATAAAATTAAGCTTATTAACTGCGTTTCCGTGTTCTTTTAGCCGGATGAGTAGAGGTCTGCGGATCTCCCCAAAATAAACACACTGATGTCCTTTACAAGGAATAGCATAAACGCAAACATTTTTAATTAAACGTGACGAAACCTCCGAATCCGAAGAAGCCCCATTGATATAGCTCGACAAAGTATACTTGAACAAAAGATCATTTAAGATCATCATTCGAAGAATAAAATTTCAGTATTTCCACCGGTAAGTAAAATCTACTTTTGACAAAAATGAAGACACCGGACATTTAGTACATGAACTAAACTTTAATCAGCAGTTTTAAATTACGTTAATTATAGTTCTGTTTCTAAAACTTTACATATATATTTTAGCTGAGCTTAAGTTATGGGGTAATGTGTTTCTGAGATGAAATTAGTTATGAAATAATAACACACAGTCTTTTAAAAGTTCCATTAGTATATGTATTAAACAATCAAATATATATTTGCTTTACATTCAAAATAAAGATTGAAATTCACACTGTCTTAAGTGTGTTGGATAATACAAAAGTTATTTCTAGTTCTTTAACTGCATTCAATTCTATAAAGTCTCATCACTTATCTCACTTGCGTTGAATAAATAAAATACTTTGATTTCTAATATACACTATAAGTTTTCTTATATACACTATAAGTTCTTTAATGCTCATTTACTAGTCTCTTTAAAAGTTTAAATCTTATATTCACTTTACGTCTAGTTGAATTAACACAGTTTATCCGCATATCACAAATAATCTTTCTTTTCAAAGTTGATGTGGTAGATTCTTCCTCTGTAACTTTAATACTAATAATATTTAAAAGTTAATACTTCCTTGTCACGCGATGAATGTAACACTGTCTTTATCTTGAGAAGAGTAGAAAAAAAATTCACTTACTTTAAATGCTGTACACTTCATATTGGAACATACCAGTGAACGATAGGTCTGTATTTTGTGAGGCACATCTCATCCGAATTACTTTGCAGATCATATTCCTTAGATCTGAGAGGTTCTCTTTAACTTGCATATTTTAATTGTCCTCCTATATAAATCCCAAATTCCTTAGGAAAACGCTGCCTCTTCACACATTTTCTACTTCCATTTCTCTCTTCTTTTCTTCATTTTTCTTTTCTAACAAAACTCACGTATCCCGTATCCCATCGCTTTATTCTTACATGGTTATTGCAATAATCCACCTTTTTTGTGTAAACAATTGCTCTTAGCAAAATAGAAACAACGTACACCTACAATAATAGTTTATCACGAAGAATCTCACTACTTATTATCAGGGAGTTTTACATTGCCGCTATTGTTTTATACTTAGACAAAACAACACTGTACATAAGCAAATTCTTAAATTTAATACAATCAGTTTCAGATTCCTTAGCTTGTTCATTTCTTTTCGCCCAGAGAGCCGAGATTACAAAAAAGAAAAGTTAAAACAAGGTTCACAGTTGAAGCGTGTGTTTTAACTGTATTAATAAAGACAAAGATATAAAGGTCAATGATTATTCTTTAGAATCTATTACAAAGAAAAAATTCTTGTCATAATTATAAAATTTAACATATTTAGGATTGTTTAAAATAAGAAGACGCTTTACATTCTTATAATATGTATATTGGAAATCCTTAACAATAGATTGAATAACAAGTCAATGGATGAAACTTGATCCTTGTTATATTGTTATATTATTACTTTGAATGCATTAACGAATTGTCTAGATAGAGGTTAGGAAAGACTTATACTTTTTTTTTTTCACCTCTGGCACCTGAAATAGATCAATAATTGACCAACTGTAATATTGCGTATAATAAAGTAAGAGAAAAAATTGTGCTGTTTATCAATATATTTTTTTATTTTGAGTTATTTTATGAATTTTCATTCATAATTTCATAAGTGATAAATTCATTCTATATTCAATTAAGATTACATTTTAATTATATTCAATTATGAGTAATTGAAAAAATTTCAATCTTTTTCCCCCTTAAAAAAAACAAAAAAACCAGGATACAAAATCGTTATTAGGATATTTAAATTTATGAAAATTTTGAAATATTTTACAGCTTTCGCTTTAATCTATTAATTTTTTTTATAGTAATATTAATTAAGTGAATGTTTTTCCTGAAATTCTTCTGTTTTCGCTTTTCTTGAATTGCAATTGAAACATTAGCACTTAAAACGCTTCTTTATGGTTTTAAAACGAAATATCGAAACTGAGAAAACTTCCGGCGCTTTGAGCAATGTAAATAAGCGGAATTACACAAATTATAACAATAGCAATAAGTTAAAATCTGCTGCCCCAACAAAGACAGAGAAACTTTAAATTGACTAAGACAATTTTAATTGAAATAAAAACAGTTATTCGTGAAACTTAGTTTTATTAAAACCAAAATTGATCTAATTTCATTTTCATTAGCAATGAAGTTAATTCGAATGAATTTGATTCCTTCTACGGCACCCCAGGAAAACAATTCATTAATTCATTGACGAAAATATTTCTCATTACATACGGAGAATTTAAGTGATATTTAAATTCCGTGAGATATGGATCGAGATGTTGAAATTTCTCGACATTGAGCTACAAGTCATATCCCGAATCTATTCAAAATCTATTTTTAAATAACGAATAATGTGAAATTTTCAAATGCATTATTACTAATAAACTATTTGTGAACGAAGAGCACACAAATTAAAACTTTAATGATAGTCTTTGCAGACACATCCCCTCTGCAATAAAATAATAATAGATTTTATAGCAATTTGCTTATCATAAAAAGATTTTACAATAAAGTTAATTCTATAAATCAAATTCAAAGTGCGGGACAATATTAATACATAAAAAAAAAAAAGAACACACAAAACTAAACAAAAAAATTAACTGAGCTAATTTTTGTTTTTGTACCGGGAATCGGAGACAGTTACAAAAGCCAAATTTAGCTCAATGAATTTTTTTTATTTTATTTAGTATTTTTTTATGTATTAAAGTTAATTCTAATAAAAGTTTATACAGTATATATCAATAAAAACAATACATATGTAGTAGCTCACGACTTAAAATAATATTAACACTAAAAATTTTTTATAGTCTTAAATTTTTAGTGTGCTGATATTATTTTAAGTTTATATATATTAGTATTTTGTATTCCTGACCTATCTTCAAGATTTGTACAAGGAATTTTGAATCGCCCTGTTGTATACAGTAATATCTTGAGATAGAAGCGTTCCGATATACGAGTATTTCGAGATACGAGCAAGCCTTCGAGCAAATTTTTGATTTGAGATACGAGCACGCTTTTTAGATGCCGAAGCTAGGTGGCCGAGCACTCGGAGCAGCACACGCCGTCTCACTCGTTCACTTCACGTGTTCCGTACGCATCTCCCGTGAATCTTCCGTATTGTGTTTGCAGTATCTGCGTGATTTTCTCTTTATTTTTTGAATTATTCTTCATAATACTGATGAGTCCTAAGAAAGTGAGTGGTAAGGATGGTAGTGAGAAGAAGATACGCATGATGACCATGGGAATATAGCATGAAATTGTCGATAAATATGAGGGTGGTGCCTGCGTGAGTGATCTACCACACTTATATGATCGCAGTACATCCACGATATGTACCATCCTAAAGCAGAAGGATGCTATCAAGAACGTTTCTGATTTCATTGAAAAGAAACACCCTGATAAAGTGTCTAATGGTCGTGCTTCGGCGCTTTTTGACGACACGTGCCTTACTCATTTCCGTAACATTTTGGAAGAGAGTCAGAAACAAATCTCCCTCGATATGTATTTCGTTAAAAGGCCTGCGCCAAGTGAGGGTAGTCAGGAGAAAAAAAGTTAAGAAAAGTGAAGAAAAATAAGGAATACAAATCGAAAAAAGCAAAAAATAAAAAATTGAAAAGTAAAAAAAAATACGTAAGCTATTACAAATCTATATCTACCCCGCAAAACCCGTAGAAGTATCCTTCAACCATGTTTGCTCATCCACTCACCGCCCTCCCGTATATACCCTTAGTTTCAGGTTATTTGAATTTTGTAACTCGAGATTCCTAGATATGAAATTAATATCGAGATCGGAGAATATAAGACTTCCCAACAGTTTCTTACCTTCTCTCTCCCGTTTACGCCCCTAGTTCCAGGTTTTTGTAACGAATTTTGTAAAGTCTTAACCCTATCACGTCAAACCTTTCCCTGTTCGTGAAAACATCATTTGATCATTACAAAACCCGAAAACCCTGTCGCTATTACGCACAATAGTATATTTTAGTTCCAATTGTTGCACAACAATATTTGTGTATTTCCCATTGCTGCCACCAGGTGCAGATGTAGCGCTATTATGAACAACAATAGCATATCCATTGAAATCCACAACAATGATTTAGGTTCAGTGGTTGACACTAGGTTGCTATGGAGCGCTATTGTGCAGAACAATATTTTAGTTCAAATTGTCTAATAAATTTAACGTGTGAGAGGTTAAAATCCATTCAGATAATAAAAAATTACACAAACTTTGGTTAAGTAAGAAATGTATTGAAAATTATAATGGGGAAAATTATAACGGCAATTATAGTTTTAATTGCCATTTTCAAATTACAAATAAACAGACGGATCGGATATTAATAAACTGCTTTAAATAAACAATTTGAGATTCATTATTGATGGGGGAGGTGGAAGGAAACATAAAATAAACAAAAATATAAAATGAGTTAAAAAAAAATTACAATTGTATAATCCTATTTTTATTTGTTTTGGATTTTTTGAAATAGTTTTTTTAATCCCATTTTGAACCCTTTTAAATGTACTCGATGTTATTTAAATCCTAATGATTTTCCGCCTGGTTTTTTTCAATCTATTACTTGTGAATTCAAACCTTTATTTAAATATTTTTAATTATTTAATTAAATTTATTATCTACATTTATAATGACTATTTTATTGTATTAATTTCATTATATCATACGATGTCCTTGTTATTACAAATATTATTGTAACTCATTTTATATAGTTTTTTGACTCATGTTTCCTTCCCCTTCCCCCCATCAATAATGTATTCGACCTCTTTTTTGAATCTCAGATTGTTTATTTATTTCCGTTCTGTCTGTTTATTTGAAACTTCAAAATAGATATTGGAACTAAAATTACCGAAACATTGTGTTATATTTTAAATATATTCCTCATTTTGTAAAAGTTTGTGATTTTTTTATTATCTGAATTTTTATTATCCACTAGACGGGTACCGTCGCTTCGCCCCGGAACCCTTGCATCTATAGCATTAAATTTTTTTTTTTATTTATTTAGCAAATTATGATTGAGATCGGAGAATATACGACTCCCCAGCCCATTGTGGCCTTCTCCGCTTAACTCAGGTGTATTGCTGGTTGGCACCACACACCTGGGTTTGTCGCCACACACTTCATGGTCAGTTTGCCAGATTATTCCCTATCCCGTGGGAATTTCGAAAAATCCGACCTTATTCCTTGTCGACATCATTAAGGCAACCTCTGTGCAAAATTTCAGCTTTCTAGGTCCAAGGGTTTGGGGTGAGCGTTGATGAGAGTCAGTGAGGGAGTCAGGAATTTTCTTTTTATATAGATATATTTTCATGAATTTTGTTTTGTTAACTTCATTGATTAGTTCTTTATAGATTATATTTGGATCTGTTATTTTCTTCTTTTCAACTTCTATTATCCGAGATTCATTCTTTACATATTACTCCTGGTGTTTTGATATCATGTTTATTTATGAAAATATGATCTACATTTGTTTTCGTATTTCCATGAATTGTACAGTTGTTTCTTGTTGTTCCGTAAAGACAATTTTTGAAACTATTATTGCACATAAGTTTTAGATATTTCTGTACTGCATTGTTTTTATTCATTTTCAAAAGATCTATATTTTTGTTGCCAATTAGTATAGTTGGACAGTTGTTTAATATATTTTCATTTTTTATGAATAGATTCTCTAATTCTTCAGTAAATTTACCTTTCTTTGTGTTTTGTTGGTTTATATATGGCTAAAATGTTAATATTTTGTGTTTGATAACACAAACACATTTTTGATCACGAAACATATTAGGTTTTATTACAAAACTTCATGAGAAATAACGTGCTTTATGAAAACCTTGAATCATTTCCCAAAAGATTTCCTTGCTCCGACGTTTTAGTAATTTATAATTTAATATTTTGCTTATAGAATGACAGACAGAATAACCTTTTTTATAATATACGTTTTTATAATATATAATAATAATAGCCGGGTACCGTCGCTTCGCTCCGGAACCCTTGCGTATATAGCATTAAAAAAAAAAAACTTTATTTATTTAGCAAATTAATGTTGCGATCGTCGGAGAATAAATAACTTCCCAGCCCGTTGTGGCTTCTCCGAATAACTCGGATGTATTGCGGGTCGGCGTCACACACCGAAAATTCACATTTTTGCATGTATCTTGCAAACGCTGAAGCGTTTGTGAATAAGTGATACATCGTTCGATAGAACTTTCAAATACCAACATTTTCTCAATATAATGTTCTCTTCCATCTTTTATACTTTTCGTTTAAATTGAGAAAAAGTCAAAATTTGACCCTTTATAAGGCGCCATCTTGGAAACCAAAAACTTTTTTCGAAAGATTTTTGTAGCAGTTTGCTTGTCTTAAAAAGATCTACATTTTATCCATTTACATGTCCAATCTATCTCTTATAGTTTGGTCAGAAAATTGGAAAAACGTTAAGTCTTATGACAGACAAAATAACGCTTTTATAATATAATATTAAGTTGAATGGATTTAGTTCCGATTGTTATACATCAATAATTTGTAGTTCTCATTGTCATCACCAGGTGCATATTTGGCGCTATTTCACGGATTTAACCATTTTTCAGACCCTGGGGGTAGGGGTGTTTCCAAGGTAGCCGGTTTTTTCCGTAGGGTCCTAAAGAGTAATTTTGCAAGTTTGGTCCAGATAGGTCAAAGGGTCTAGGAGTGTATAGCGAACAAAAACACACAAACCAACAAACATCCTCCTCTCTACATATATATATATATATATATATATATATATATATATCGATAGATAGATAGTCGGACAGTGATGCGGAATTTGAAAAAAAGCCAATACAGAAATCATAACACTTTTTCTGTGAGTATATGGCGAATTTATCGTAATGTCATCACGGGAGATAAGGGACCAAAGGGAACTTAATTCCTTTTGGTCCCTTATCTCCCGTGATGATCGGGTGCGTCTGCCCTCTTTTACCCGCTGGAAAAGAAACTAAGTTCCCATTCTTCAGAGAACTAAGTAATCCCAGGACCCATCTAAAGGACAATTCAGCGTAGAAAAATCTGTGAGCCCGGCTCCTACAGCAGTCAAGGGCTCTACCACTGGCTACCGGAACCCCTACATAAACACACGACACACAATAAACTTACTTTTACATCCTTTTGCTCTAGCATCTCAAGGTCGTAAGTATTTCCTTCTTTAGTCCGCAATATCTTTTAAAATATCATTAGACGATTAATTATGATGAGTGAATAAGTTTTAATGCTCTATTAACCCCCCTCGCTTATTTTCTTCAAATGTATTGAAAATTTAAAGGATCTTTTATCTCCTTATTTTTGTATTACTTTTCTTGTTTTAAACATAAAATGAAAACGTTTTAATAGATTGAGTTGTTAATTTATTAAGTGTTCGAGAAAAGAAATGAAGCAAAATCTTAAGTGACGTAGTTCTCTTTATATTCTTGGAATTCCATGCAATAAAAATTGAAAATTAAGAACCATAGACAGAACTTTCACCTACTGACCATTAGGAAAGCTGCAGGAGGACGCTACTCAGCAATAAGCCAAGTAACATCTTCTCAAACTGTTTTAAAAATTATTACGTGAATTCTCGACGAGTTAAATTTGAATAGAATAATTTTATATTTATTTGAGTTATATCAGTATGTTTGTTAAAATGTAAGTGTTTGGAATATTTTATTAGCATTAATAATTTTTTTTGTAATCATTATATACCTCCACTTTATAACATTGGTCAAGTAGTAAATAAGTTTCGTGTTTTTAAAGTGGCTCGCTTCTAACGGTTTTACGATCATTCAGAAACCAGTTAGGTCATAAGAGCGTGGTTAACTCTATCGCCAGAACACTACTACAATATTTTTACCGCTATTTCATATTCGGAGTTCATTGGAACCATAACTTAATAAGTAGATAACGTTGAAGTAGATCAAACATAGAAACTTCTTATAAAAATTAAAATTGGTAATAAATTTCATTATTTCAATGGTAATTTCATATGTATAATACATATTTTACTTTTACATATTATGAGTTCTAACAATGGTCGACAAATTTTTTTTTTTCTTAAAAAAAATATATATAATTTTTTTTTTTAATTAAAAAAATCCCACCTTTACTGGTATTAACCTCCGTAATAAGGACATACGTGTTTATAGTGACTACCTGATGATCGGCAATACACCGATAAACAGTTGTTTTGAGATGTCACGTTGCACTTATAAACACTGGGTTTAACTTTTATTTTTTTTTTTCTTAAAAAGATATATACATTTTTTTTTCTTAAAAAAATATATATAATTTTTTTTCTTAAAAAATATATATAAATTTTGATGAAAAAAAATTTGTAGACTATTATTATATGGTTAAGATTGCTATTGACTATACTTTCTTATGTCATCGCTCTGAATGACTATTTAAAATCCATTGTTACGGTGATGGAATGAAAGGAGAGCATGCGTTAATAAGTCATTGTTAATCATGTAACAATGAATTCATAGAAAATTACAGTATACGGTTTAATATATCGTTGAGCATACAGCTTTTTACAAAATTTTCCCAACTGCAATTAAAAAAAAAAAATGTAAATTGGAGCTTTCGGAAATGTCCGGGCAATTAGGGCAATTTCTTTTATGAATTAATGGGATTTTAATTAGTTAAATAACAGCAATTAAATGTTTAGTGAATTTAATTATCTTTTTACGTAAGCCAGCAATTGAAATACAACATCTGAAATGCCAACTTTTTATTTATGTTTAATTTTGATAAATATTGAATTTTTCTTCAACTTTTCTTAATTTCCTAATTTATACATTTTAAGCCAGTGGTTGGATTAATAGACCTACGGCCTTTTGGGATATTTACTCCGGCCTTTCGCAATGCAAATCCTAATTCATATGTAGTTATAGTAAATTCATGTGTAGTTTTTCTATTTTGGTGCAGTCATATCGCTCTTTAAGGTACTTTTCGCTAAACAAATAGCGATTTTCATAAACCCTTTTCTAGATATGTAGTAATAGTTTTAAATAAAACTATGAGAAATTATATAAAACTCGTCATCTTCCTTCTTGTAAAATATTCACTACAATTTACTAATTACTGTAAATACAATACATAAATTGGCGAATTTTCTAGAGTGTTCGTTCTCTCTTTTTCAAGCCTAAGTAATAACAATCTATAAAGGAAACCCTCGTGGTTTCATTTTTAATTATAACATATTGTAATAATTTTGTTTTCTTTTAAAGAGCATTGATATTGATGTTATTATGGTGTAAAGGGGCCATGAATTTTTGTTTTGTTTTGGAAGGAGTGTTAAATTCGACTTACGAATCATCGGATATATTAATAAAAATTAGGCCTATTCATGGGATTGCGAAATGTGTAGATTATAATTTTCTTTTTTACAGATCCCCGTAAGATGAAGCTATTGGGATTCCCGTGTGTGAAACGTCCTTCACAACCTAAAGTGGTAGGTAGGGCCCCTTGAATCATATCTCTTTGGACTTCCCGTGATCTGGAGGTTTGGAGTAAAAACCGAATTGCGTTTTGGGCCACTTCCGAGAATTAGGTGACCACTGCAGGAAATTGGGATCTAAATGTACTGAATTGACTGAGGAAGTGGCCATCGCTAACTTGAACCGCAAATGGCCATAGTGGGTCAAGGATAGCATATTTGCTCGTAGAATAAAGTCGCTCGAAGGATGCAAAGGGGATTTATTTTCTATGGCAACAGATAAGCTGTAAGTTTCCACAGCAACAGAAAACAGAATAGAGAATACTCTTTAGTAGCTTAGGCCTTAAAGCTGACGGTCACTTTCGAAATTTAAGAGAAAAGTTATTTTAACTTTGATAGCTGTAATTTTATCGAAAAAAATGATACAGTGAAGTCTAAAAATGAATCCCAGTTTTGTAATCAGTTTTAAATCGCGCATAGTTCCATATGATTGGAATTAATTCATTTAATTAATGTTTTAGCAAATGGAAAACTCAATAGTGATTTTAGCAAATAATTATTGTTACAATAATTGTTTAATATTGTTACAATTTACAAATAAAAAGTCTTGTTTTCAGGATTACAAGGACTGTTATAAACTTGAGTTAACTGGATTAAAATTTTGCCATTTTCAGAATAATCATTTTGCCAACTTATTTCAAAATATTTCTTATTTTTTTATTTTTTTTGATAAGGTGTTATTATTTTCTTTAGTAAATGGTGCACTTAAGTGAATGTTTAAGATTGAATATCAGAATAGTAAATACAAAGCTAATCTTAAGTATTTTGCGGTACATATTGTAATAATAATAGTAACTTAATTTCATTTGCTTCAAAAAATTGGTTATCTTCCGATACCTATTTTGTTAGGTATCTTGGAGAACATGAAACGTAGTTAGGCGCTTTTCTTTGAGCGAATGATCATAATCCCGCGCTTGAGACCTCTTTTGTTCCCACTTCCGAGTGCCGACTGGACTGTTATCCCAATTCCACCCCCCCAACCTGTGTCACTTCAGATTCGCTTCTGATGTAGATTGTACATCAGTTTGACTAAATTTCAAAAGTTAATAATTAACTTAATAATTTCTTGAAATTATTTAAATTTTAGGTAAGATATTGGCAAAATATACGGATTTAAATTTTCGAAAGAAATAAATTCTTTAACATATTTCCATATATATAAAAATCAGACTTTAAAAAAGATTTACAAACAACATGGACTTAAAAACGACCTTTGCCCGAAGAAATTCATTCTTATAAGAATAATGATTTTTTTTTCCAGATATATTAGCAAAACGAATGCAAAAAAACGTATGGAGAGTCATGTTCAATTTTTATGTATTCCGCCCATTGTTCTATTTATATTACCGCCAGAAGCTTATTAAATTCATTTATCTCTATCTTCTATTTCCGAAATAGCTTTCAAGACTAGGAATTGCCTATTGACAGCAAATGATTATTTTTTTTTTTTACTTTCTCTTTTTTTTTTTTAGTAAGCAAGTCACGTCCTCACTGGCTCAATGATTTCCTCAGAGGTTATTATTTACTCAAATTTGACTGTGAAGGCAGAACAATTTAGCAGCATAATGCCTGCTTCCATTTTAAAACTCATTTGGTTATTTTTTGTAAGCATTTTTTTTTCTTCTGCTTATTGACCATCGTGGATTCTGTATTGAGAAGATTGTTTGGCCAGAAAAGTAATTATTTCGGGGGAGTCATTCAGGGCGTTTAGTTTCTCCGCATGTCTTCCATTTGTTTTAAATGCTTATTTTAGTCGGAATGCAGAGTTGCTATTTGAATCCGCCCCCTGACAGATTGGTCTACGTGAGCCTAATGTAAGTCTGCAGTGATCAGAACGGAATCGTTCATTTCAATGTTTGCTTCTTTTCTTTAATTTCTACGTCTGAAACCTGTTTGACCTTTAGTGCCACGTCAAGCGGCCGTCAAAAGCCAAACCACAGAAACACAGAACCTGAATACAAATGCAAGCAAGCAGACCTCAATGGGTTGTGGTACTCAACCGAGCTATTGAAAGGCACAGCACTTTGAGTTTGTGCTTGTGAAAGGACTTTGATAGTGTTTACTAGATATTCTCTCAATAACCATCTCGCTTCTGCTTTCTGGCATATTCTATGTAAACCCTTTAGGATAACTGTCAGGAAAAAATTTTATTCATAGGCCGTCAATTTGTTAGTTTAAAAGTCAATAATTTCAATTGCTTTGTTTACAAATTCCTACCTTGGTGAACAAATTCCTACCTTGGTGTATTATTTATTTATTTATTTATTTGTAGCCTTCTTCGTTGAGAAAAATTAGACTTATAAAATAGGTATGTCTATGCATGAATTGGTCCAGTGGCTAAATATTTTAGGCACTCGATTGCAGACTGGAGGAGCAGGTTCAATAGTTGGCCTGGGTCAAGATTTTTGAGAAATTATTTCTCTCTGAACGGACCCAGACTTCTGCATAAAGAGGACTGGGTTTCTTTCCAGAGCGAGGGAACGTTGGACTGGCCATCTAATTATTAATAGATCTGATTTCTAGTAGACCTGCTTTTGAAACGTAGAACTTATGTCTCCGACTCTCAATTTGCCAAGATGAGAAAACTATTTTTACCTATGCCTTCATGTGGGTGTACATCCCCGTAGTAACTTCTGAACCATTGAATGGATCTTGTTAACTTGACATGCAAATGAGAATGGGCAGATCTGCCCCACCACTGTATAGCTATAAGATATATGCGTAAGGAAAGATCTCCATCAATAGAACATTTTTTATTATCACGACTTGTCTCAATTATTAGTCCGTTCGGAGTTATATAAGTCTAAATATGACGTTTGATTGATTGATTATCGTGAATGTGGGTGGCAGGGAAGCCAACCACGTACAGGAGGTTCCTGCTTCCCTGCCACCCACGTTCACCACAATCAATCACACTGTTAATAAGTATTACACGTAATTAATAATTAATATTATCATTTATTTCAAGGAAATAATAATTATTTACATGTAAAGAATGAAAATAATATTTACTGTTACTGAAAATTAAATGATAAGTAATTAATACATCCAGGAAGTAAGATGTCAACGAGATAAGTCATATCTAGACGTATAAAACTCCGAACAGACTAATAATTGAGCGAGTCGTAATAATAACAAATGTTTTACATAATGAGATCTTTCTATAGGCATACAGCTTATCACTGTACAGGGTTGGGCAATTTCCCTTTACGGAAAGGATGATCTAGCATTATACAATATTTGAAAAGAAATTTTCCGCTTAGATTTCTACGGAGAAACGTCAGATCGAGATGATAAATAATCTGAAAGAAAAGCCTTAGGAGTGAAACAATGAGCTTCTTTCGATGTATAACAGTGCATCATTATCTAATTCCTAATCCAATAGAAATTCGCGCAAGCTTTGATATGATTACAAATTAATTAAATTTTAAATGAAGAGCGACCGGTTTCTCCAAATAGTCATAAGCTAATCCTGGATTGACTCCAATTGAAATCAATAGAGTTGCGACCTGAGATAATACTAATACTAGTTGGAGAAACCGGCCTTAAGAAATCCGGAAAGATTTTATTTTCGGAGGATGGAAATTTTGAATTTTAAAATCCGGCAAGTATTATCAATTACAGATACCGAAACGTTTCCTTTGCATAGATTTTCATAAGTTATCAAAACAAAACAAATAAATACACTTAAAGTTCTTGAAAAAGAAAAGTCGTTTAATTCCCAATCCGTTCCTTGTCTAATTCTTTTATAAAACAAACAAGAAAGATACAAGCTAATGATATAAACAAGTTTAAAAAATAAAAATAAGAAATATAATCATGGATTGTTGTATGTAGAAGAGTCCTCTTCACTTTATGGATCTCGGCATCAATACAAGTCAACCAGATTTACCACATATGAGTATTCACTACACTCCTGTGTGGCCCTTCAGTCGCCTCAGCCTAAAAAGCGCCAATTAACTGCTCTTGGTCTGCGCGTACAAATTCCTGGCACTTTTCGTTCACCCTAAATTCGCGTATCTACTTTTGTTTGATTACTTTTTATTTGCTGTTATAGTCCGTTCCAAATATCTGTGAATCATTATTGGTTGGCTAATTATACTATTTCTGCGCTTTCTTTATATTAAATCATGATAACAATAAATTTTAATCATGATTACGCGTTATGGCAGCTACCTAACAGGAAGAAAGCAAACGTCAATCTCATTATTAGCTACCTAACAGTAAAATCTGAACAAAACCAGCAGGATACCCGGAACTCGGAACACTAAAAAGATGATTTAAAGAACTTTAATATTTATTTAATATGAATAATTTAAATTAGTTTTAACACAAAAACAAGCCTTTCTAATTTTTTATACGTTTACAATTAGCTGTTTAGGAGACAAAATGTTATTGTCTTCTCATCTAATTTGCAAAACATTGCTTAAATGCTCTACATATCTTTCAATTCCACGAAGAATTTTCACGTATGTTTCTAAAAATGTATGAAAAATTTTTAATGTTTGTGTTCTTCATATAAGAAATGATCACTGAGGAGTGAAAAGTGTGTCTCTTATGTTAGCCGATCTGCCAACATAAATCATTAACAGCTTGACGAATTTTTGAAAAAATTTGATATTTTACAATTGAGTTAAGTAAAATATTTTTTAGGTTCTATGTCTGACCTTTACTTTTATAATATTAATATTGCAAATGATAGCATATTCTGTTTTGTATCACTTAGTGACTGGGCATACGGAGCCTTTAACATTAGCGTAAACAAATCGCAAATTATTTTTAAATTGAAATTTTACATAGAGCAATTTGACGTTTGTTTGTCCATAATTATGTGATTCAAATAACTATTTATCCCAGAATGCTGACACTTGATGATTTAAAATCTAAGTCATCCAATCGCCAAAGCTTCCTAAGTCATCTTGTTAAACATTAGACCTAAAAGTAAGGAGCTAAGGACAAAATTCAACAATAAGTTTTGATATTGAAGTGCCTTAATCACGATAATGGAAACTACACACTCTTAGAATGCTGAAAGTTTAATAGCATTTGAAGTTTTTCAGTTGAGGATTCTATTCTATTGCATATAGTGGACTCATATTAAGTAGTCTATAAGGTCAAAACCACTATTATGCTACAAAAGACCTACCATCAAATTAAATCAACAAATACTTATCTGAAACAGCTGATAACTTAATTGTACTGTTGGTCAATCTTCATCTGTTTGAACAACAATTTTTTGCTTTTGCTGTGTCAGATTTAGAAAGTTGGTTCACCAATTATAATTATCTTGTTTTGCTACTGAGTTGTGATTATATGTTTACCGAGACGTGGACAAATCTTTTCAAGTAGAACATTAATCGAGTGAAAGAATGTAGGTTCCAACAGCATCAATTAATTATTATTTTGGTTAAGTTGATCAATGGACCAAAGCAGTAATTAATTCGAAAAGATTGTTAATTGTTCTTTAAGTTGTCCTCCTCTTTGCCTCCCACTCAGTTAACCAAATCTTGCCTCATAACTCAATTTTAACAAGTGATACATATATGGATCTGTTGCCTACAAGCATTATTTTTCATATTTAATGATCATGTCTCTTTTTAGGCGTGTTCACTTGCGAAGAAGCACTTATTAGTTTCGTTCTGTCAGTCCGTCTGACAAGCCGTTTAAAACTTCTGATTAAATGTATGCACATAGAATTTAAGAAAATTCAAATTTTTTTTAAAAGGCTACTTTGTTTCCAATTCATTCAATAAAACATGTTAATATTTTAGTAATTACTGATAACCTGCGTATAGTCCTTGTCAACAATGGGGAGTATACGCTAGTGACGGATTTTAGTTGAGATAGAGTATTTTAAATAGAAGTTTCTTTTCTGTGTTTAATTATTTTTAATATCTTCATTCATGTCCAGAAATGTCTAACGATTCTTCATTTCGTCACTGAGAGTGAGCTTCTGCATCTAATGCTCGTCTGGCCTGCGCATATAGTAGGCTAAAAAAATGAACTTTGAAATTTAAATTTTAATCTAGTAGGCTAAAATTAATATATTATTTTTTTTTCTCTGGTCCTTCTCTCGTTGTGACACACACACACACACACACACACACACACACACACACACACACACA
>JAFIDM010000004.1:36694746-36721633 GCA_023159025.1 Thereuonema tuberculata | reverse complement strand
ACACACACACACACACACACACACACACACACACACACACACACACACAGGGAATAATAAGAGATATTTAACAACAATTATTTGAATGTAGTCCTCGTAGCCTAATGGATAAGACGTCTGACTTTGGATCAGAAGGTTGCAGGCTCGATTCCTGTCATGGACGTTTCCATTGTAGAAATTATTGTTATTCTCACAGGAAATTAAAATTATTTTCCAAGCACAGAGGAAGTAAGTTAGACACGATCTGGAAAGCTATATAAGAGATTAGTAATTTTATTAGTTATTAATACTTTTTGTGGAGAAAATGGCAAGTTTCATTGAACTTAGTACGATTAAAGCCATTGAAAGGAAAACAATTTGAAAGATTTGTTGAGGAATTCTTTTTTAGTCTAATTTCCTAGGAAAGTGAAGTTCAACAAATCGTCAATTTGTTAGTATATATGTGTATCTCGGTGTCCCCATGTCTGTATGTTCCCGCAATAACATTTAAGTTTAACTTTCTTTAAACTTGGCCTGCATAGTTACGAACAGCATATACATATTTATCTGAGTGTCTACGAATTTCTCTATATTTTGAATCCTGGATGGATCTTCTTTAAACTTAGCATGCGATTTTAAGGATATGAGACGATCTAACTTGGGTGTTCTTCAAGCGGGTAATCGCCATCTGCTTAGAACAGTTGAAACCTCGACTCGTTGGACTAGGCTATACATTTCCAGTCGTCTTGCGTCCAGTGACGAGCCCTGTACTGTCCACTCAGCAAATGAGATTCGAATGGGCCGTCGATTGCTGTGCTCTATAAGAAGAAAGAGAACGTTAAGCCAAGTCCACACTTGGAAACATTTTCAGAAAATTTGAAAATTGTTTGTAACTCGGAAAACACTTTACAAATGCTTGTTTTTTCCGAGCAAAAAACAATGTTTCTTGTTTTCCATTGGAAATTGATAAACAGGAAACAAAGTTCCCATGTCTGGACGTGTTTGCAAACACAGACTGTAAAACCTGTCCCTTCCCTGGACAGTAGTCTTTCTTCCTTGGTATGTGCTGTGTCAACGTCTCTGCTCATTTCTCCTTTATTTTTATCTATTCCTTTTTTTTTATTGAATCCGTTTTCTTATATTGAAATATGGATGCAGGAGAAGACCCTACAGCTCATTGATGAGTTTCAGTCTCGTAGAATACTTTGAGATTTTACTTACTTGGAGTACAAAAATAGGATTAAGAAGCACGATGTTGTGAAGGAAATCGCCGACATATTTTCTCTCAGCCAACAAGCGATTGACAAGAAGTTGAAGGCTCTCCGTGTCCAGTTTCTTAGGGAGCACAAAGCTTTTTGTAATCGGAAGAAAAGTGGTGCTTCTCCCAAGAAAGTGAGGTGGTTTGAGTACGACCCATTAAAATGTTTTTGCTAAGTTCTCAAGGATCTCAACGGAGCAGAAGTACTGACCCTTCAAATGATCATGAAATTGAGTTAGTTGTATTTCTTTTTCAATTTTATCCTTTTAAAGTTTATCTTATTATTATTAAAAAAAATTACTACTTTTAAAGAAGCACAAGCTATTAATACGTCCTCCTCTGTAAACATCTCTACATCGACTGGTAGATCTGTACGCAAAACATCTTAAAAACATGTTTCTATAACATTGTTTTTCAAACATGTTTCTAGTTTTTTCAAACGATTTGGAAACTGTTTTCGAACAGCTTGCGAACTGTTGGGAAACAAAGGAACAGTTTGCAAACAATTTATAGAAACATGTTTCTAGGCTTTATACTTTCCGAATGCCGAGGTTAATATTTCCCAGTATTAAATTTTTGTATTATCTACTACAATGTCGCATACCGGTCGGATGTTTTAATGCGAGCCTGACGACGCTGTCTACGATTGTCCACTATCACAGTAGGTGCCTCGTCCATAATCTCTTGAATCGTGATACTCTGCCATCGTTCCTGGCAGCGAATACGACAACAGATTACAAAATAGCTGCCTTTACATGTATTTGAATTGCAGATGATACCAGAGTGTGATGGCGTGTATTAGAAATGGAAGCGACTGGCTCAGTTTTTTCTGATACCTCAGTGTATTTAGCAGATATCATAATGAAATTAAAATTAAGCTTTTCAATTGTATCGTGTTCACGGTAAAGAAAGAGAAAATATAAAGAAATTTTTAAGGAAATAAGTTTTAAGTTCTTTCAGGAAGTTCTTGTTCAAGAATATTAAATATTTGCTTCCATTGCTGTAAGTGCTATTTTCTGTACTACAGTCCCAGTTAGACATAATTTCATTAACTAATAATCCTCGCTCTAAGTAGGTTAGTTACACTTGTCTCTTGTTATCCATTTTTAATGAGGATCGCTTGTATTTTTCAAGCTTGTAAAGCCTTGAAGCGAATGAAATACCTTGTTATCATGTATATTATAAATTTCTTCTATTTCACCTTCATTTAACATATTTCCATCTTCATCATTTCAAGTTCGGAAAATTTCTCTTCTGAATAGTAGATGCGCAGTAAGTTTGATTCTTAAGATATGCAGTACAGTTTTTACTTCTAAGCATTTAATACCGTTAAGAACTCGTGTGTAAAAAAGAGAGCTTCTTAAGGTTTTAATAGAAAGTGCAAAAAATTTAAATGAAAGAATTTTAAATATTTTGAAATATGTGAAAAGGGAAATGTTTTTATGAAAAATGTCATTACTGAGAATACGCCATTTGAAAAAAAAGAACATAATAGAGTCGAATAAAAAGTTTTTAATTGAACTAAAAGGCTGCCGTCAAGATACTTCGTTCCGGAGTAATGGAAAAATTACTTATGTAATGGAAAAAACATTTTATTTATTCAAAAAAAAAAAAATAAAGAACAAAATACATCAAGTAAACTAAAACTTCAAACTAAAAATAAAATAAATTAAAGCATAAATTCTAAAAAACACATGCAATAGCATATTGAAATCCATTTGTAAAAGTCGGAAATAGTATTAAAATAGATTCAATCAAAGTAGTAAATATATTTTGTTCAGAAACGGTGAGTATTTACTTCTCATTTAACTGTTCTTTAACGTAAAGTGACTTTTAGATGCGAACTTAATATTATTTTATGAAAAACGTTATTATGTTAATACACTTTAAATTTAAATTCATAATTATGATTTATAACTCAATAATCAATTATGAATTTAAACTTAAAAGTTTATTAATATGTAGATAAGCTTCTATAAATCTAAAGTATGCAATTTTTAATGTTCTTGAGTCTTATTGCCCAACGCCTACACCATCAATTTATTGCAATTAGGTTTTCTAAAATAATAATGTAAACTAATCTAAATAAACTTGTTTATATGAACAATGAAAGTTAATTTTTAATATTTTCATTTAAGTTTCAGACAAACAATAATTAAGGAATGTGTTTATATGCAAGAAAAACTGTAATTAAAAGATTAATTTAAGTAAGAGATTTTTTTTTTTACTTAATTAAAAATAAAGAAAATCAATAAAGAAATAAAACCTTAAAATTTAACAAAAAAATATATAATTTAAATTAAATATAATTTAGAATTTAAATTAAATATAACTTAGAATTTAAATTTAAAATGTTTAACGTGCGGAAGTAATATTAACGTCAAAAGAAAAAAACTTACACGCACATTAATAAGGAATCACTGATCAGTTTTTATTAAAAACAGATCATTGATTCCTTATTAATGTGCATGTATGTTTTTTCTTGTGATGTTAGAATTTAAATTAAATAATATTTTTTTTAATAGAAATGACATTTTCAATCAAAATTTTTAATTTTATCCTACATTCCTAGCCATGTGAGACTCATCACATGGCTACTTATGTACTCTATATACTTCTTTGATATGTGCCCCCCCCCCCTATTCCCCCAGAATAATTTTTGAACCGTTAGATAGATCTATTTGAAAATTAATATGCATATAAAAAGACTAAGGACGATCTAATTTTTTTATATTTGAAATTGTCTCCGAGAGAGTGCTTGGAAAAATTAGCGTGATAAGTATTTCCATAGAAAAAGCATTGGAATCAAAATAATGGAATATATGCTATCTTATATTTATTGATATTTTATTGTCTTATAATTTTGAGAATGAAATCATTGCGCATGGCTTGATACGATTAAAATTAATACACCACAACATCAACTGCAGATTTAATTAAATTTTTCAGGAAAAATGCAGAATTGTCATTATTCAGTACGTACGATAATTTTATATTTTTTTAAATATAATATAAATATACATAAAAATATGAAAAAAAAATAGAAATTTCAAGAAATAACATTTTAAGGAAAGCAGGCTTTTAGTTCTTTCGAACTTCTTGTTATTCCTAAGATAGATTTCTTATATCTTTCAGCAGATATAAGAATTCTTATGTTTGAGAGATAAAGAATTACAAATAATTAGTAAAACTTAAAATTTTAAATTTCATTTCGTTTTTTCCTGGGGTTTTTTTTTTTTAGCGGTTTGAAAACATCGTAAAAGATGTTTAGTTTTATCAACTCTCATGTATTTAATCATTTGACAAAACTTCATTTGATAATCATTTGATAAAACTTCAAAATAGATTTCTGTATTGTTATTACTGAAATTTTTTTGGATGAAACTGAATACGAATAAAATAATTTAAATTTTACGAAATATCAGTTAGATCTTTTTTGAATCAAATAAGTATTAAAAAATAATTAACAATAAATAACTGTAAATAAGAATGCTATTAAGAAATGCTAAAGTAAATTAACATTTACAGAATTAAACTAAAAATAAATAAATAAATAAATAAATAAATAAATAAATAAATAAATAAATAAATAAATAAATAAATAAATGTTTTTAATAATCAATAAATAAACAACTAACTAAATAAATAATTTAATAATAAATATTTTTAATAATAAATAAATAAATTTCAAAAGAAATATAATTACAATAAATTTATAAAACTTAATTATTAGAAATAAAAACCACAACATCTTTTCTTCTTCTTAAACATAGCTATATTTCGCAGATGACACTTCATCTGCTTCTTCATGTTATTGATACAAAGAATGTTCTTCATAAAAACATAAAAAACAAAGTATTATGAATTGATTATTAACAATATCAAATCATATATGATAATTATAATCATACATTGTAATTATAATGAGAAACAATATAGAATCATTCACGTTAAATATCATTTACATAGTAAGTATTATTTACATAGTTATTACGATTGAAAACTATCTAGGATCATTTACTTAAATAAATTTAAAACTTAATTAACTTGACTATTTAGATTTTCTGAATTGGTAGCGTATTAAAAAAGTTACAAATTAAAAAAAATAATCAGGTCGTATTTTTATATTATAATAGTGACGAAAAAAATGTTTTTTTTTTTTATTAAGTTTTATTAGATAACATCAGAAACCTCCCTTCTGGCAAATGTAATGGTGACGTGTTATGAGTTATTTCCTAATTATCGGAAAAATTTTACCCACCATTGCCTTCGGTGTAATTTTCTCCCAAATTTATTATGTTCTGTTTTATGTCTACAAACCGCAAACCAGTTTTGTGCGTCGCAACACAGGATTAAAGTACAGTACAGGATCCAAAACAGTTACAAATAGTAGGGTTACGAATGGAAGGGGCTCCATCGAGCATTTTGTGTCACCCTAATGAATCTTCATGGGAAATAGGCTTAGTTTAAAGTTAAAGGTTAATCACTTCTTTTGATTAATTATAAATTATATATGTTTTAATTATTAATTATAAAATTGTTCGTTTTTATAATATTATGGTCAGTGGAAATAAAAACCAACAGTAGATGCTACTTCTGGAAGTGCCGTAATTACGAATTCAAGAACGGTTTATTTTAGCAAGCTGAAATTTTGTAGTAGGTTGAGGTCAAGGTTCGACAACATTTTTACTAAGAGGAGACTTTTCCTTTTTTTTTACTTTCAACAAAACTCAATATAGCAAAAACCGCAACAGCCTATCAGACGACCAAAACCAAAGAGTAGTCGCAGATCATCCATCAAAGAGCCATGGGTTGCTCACATATGTAAGATTTTCACGGATTTTTTTTATATATTCGATTGATGGAGCTAACGGCACTGTCATTTATCTTGACAGGTTGCTATCTTCACCCTAAGGGTATGTTGTAATGCTAAGGGCAAAACTCTCAATTATCAATATTGTTATTAAACAATGATAGATTGCGTTGCTGGACTGCCGACGAAAAAAAAAATCCCGAACGTGTCAGTTGTATATCAAAAGACATTAATTACTGTATTTCATACACTGTCTATAGACTAATGTACTAATGCGTTTTGCTTGTAGTAGTTTTGGATAATTTGTCAACTACGACTTTTGTCGACTTCCCGATAAATTGAAAGCTGAAACTTAGTATATTAATTACTTATATGCTTGAATTATACCATAAATGTGAAAATAATGTAAGTATAATAATTACGACACAGATCTAAAATATGAACTGAAAGAGATGTGGTTGATAGTCTGAAGAATCTGGAACTACCGGGGAACACATACAAGGAATGCCAGAAGGCAGCGATTCTAAATACGTAGTGAATGGATCTAAAGTGAATGGATCATTGATCACGTGCTAGGACCGGTAAAACCGGGAAAAAAGATACGGAGGAAGAAAAACATAATAACAATAAAATAATAATAATAAAAATTGTCGAAAGGGAAGTTAACCAAAACTTTTTTTTAACATTCTAATTTGTCAGAAAGCTAAGTATTCCACGCTGATTAGTGTGTGTGTATATGACTTTCTCTGATCCGTCTGTGAATCACAGCCATACAGAATTATACTATATGATGGGAGAATAATTGCTGTTGTCGTTACATATCAATCCAGGAGGCACCGATAGCAGACATTCAGACTTTGCCGTCCTTTTTCGAATAGAAACAAACAACGAAAGAAGCAGCCAAGCCTCAATCTGAGATTCGAACCCAGATTCAGACGAATCAGTCTCATGGCAGCCGCCGCCTTGACCACGACGGTACATGATTAGTTGAATGCTGAAGTTAACTAGGAAAATCTGAAAACTGAAAAACTTGCAGGGTTCACGTGGATTGCCTCTGTTCATAAAATATTAGTTAGTTGATTAATAAATGTTTAGATGTTTTTACTTTCATGTTATATTCAATTAACTCAGTAATTAAATATGAATTATGTCCACTTCGTTGTAAATGTTTAACATAAATATTTCTTATCATATCATGCCCCACAAATTTTAAATTTTATCACCGTTTTAAAAATACAAGTGTGTTTTTTTTCGTATATGATCCGTTTAAATTGATTTAATGAAAAAAAAAATACGAACTAAATCTCATCTGAAGTATTACTGTCAAGTGGGAATAAGGACCAACTTCTGTAAGTTTTCATAGGCTATTATGTATCATCATGGTGGCGCATGATTTGATGCTTAAGATTTCTAAGCTTTACGTTAAGTGTAGATAGTGGAGATAACATTTTTAAATGAAAGACTTTTATACTGCTCTGGAATATTGGTAACTTATGCCACACTTCTCCATCTCTGTTTGTCTGTTCTTCACATGTTCTAAATCTAAATTTTTATTGGAAAAAAAAAAGTATGAATTTTCTAGATATTATTATTGTATTAAGTAAGTAAAAATGTAAGTAATTTTAGTGTTGTGATTCTAAAATACTAAATTCATTTGATACAGAAATAAAAAGACTATGAACTGTGAGATGGCAAGAAATGGTAATCATCATCTATCTGCAATTTTCACCACATCAACAAACCTGTAAAAAGTAAATTTTAAAAACGAAAACGAAACATTCTCATGCAATGATTTGCTGTTTGATTTTAATTGGAAGTAAACGAAAATGGAAGATATGAAATTACCTACTATAAGAAGTTATTAATGTATATTGTGATAATTTTACAGTTTTTTAATACTGGAATTTCGAGACTTTTTCACACATAGGCCAAACAAAGGTCTGCTTATCATTCTTAGCGATGTCCAAATATACTTCAAATACATATTTTACATAAAAATGCTTAGTAGTGCTTATGTAACATAATCTCGGGCGACATTGCTCAACATCCCGGGCTAGGAATAAAGATTGTTAATGTGTTTTAATTTCACTGAATATAACACACATAACTTTAAAAAAATATTATATTTAAAAAAAATATATAAAAAAAAAATACACATAAAAACTACCGGTTTTGCCTTCAGGATTTTAGGCTTCATCGGGTTATATTGAAACTGTTAAATTTATGTCGAAATTACAGTAAATCCCCACCATAGACGCCATATGCAAATATTTTCAAGTATATCATGGAGGCATCACCATGTTGATTGCTCTTTATTCACGAACCAATCATCCAGTTTTCTGTTATGAATAACTCCAAATAATGAAAAGGTCTTGAATCGCTCAACATAAGAAAACAACTAGGAATAAATCACAGGAACCTGTAAGAAATTACAGAGAAAAAACACGTAGTTCTTCTATTTCTTTTCTTTTTTCTTTATTCCGTAAAGAGTAATGGATTGTACAAAGATACAATCGTTGCGTTGGCCAGATTATAGGATACATACAGATTCCTTACACATCCTGACAAAAATCCTTATCACCTTTGACAAGAATAATAGGATTTTTGTGTTCAAATATGCCTAGTTTTCTGAATATCATAGCTTTGAAATAGGAAGTGTCATTTTTAGGCACTGCCCTAATAAACTTATGTTCTTTTTTCAGTGTTTTCAATAATAGTGTTTCCCCTATGTATGTACAGTATCTTATAATCTGGCCGTTGTTACAACAATTGTAACAGTTTATCTCCGTACAATCAATTACTATTAGAAGGTATTTGCATATGACATCTACAGTGGTGACTTACGGTAATTTCGACATAAATTTAAGACTATTTCAAAGATTTTGACGTGCCTATTTAACATAAAAACTGATGACTAAGAGAGGCACATAAGAAAATGAAATTCTTTTCTTTTTCTTAAATGATTAACTAAGGGAGACGCATCTTTTGGACTATTTCATTTCAATCTAACCAGAAGAAGCCTAAAATCTTGAAGGTGAAACCGGCATTTTCTATGTATTTTTTTATGTTTTTTAAGTATAGCATTCTGTGTGTTTTAGTCAGTGTATTTGAAACCAATTCCCCACAAGTAAAAAGCTTATTTAATAACGATTGTTAATTTCATTATCTCTACTATTCCGAAATATTACTGAGGGGGATTATTGCTAAATTGGAATATACAAACATATTTATTTCTTGTTTCAAACAACTCAAATGAAGGGAAGACTGATAAACATTTAGGGACAGGATGCTCGTTTCAGTAGTTTTGATGATTGCGAAAAAATGATTCGGAAAAAAATTAAAATGTAGAATTATCAACGTCATAGATATCACCAATACAATATTTGGATAAGTAGTATTAAATAGTTCAGTACTGAAAAAGTCAAAAGCAATGCTTTTTAGTAATGTAAAAATAAAAACTGGATAAAACTGCGAAGGACTTAGTAAGAGGAAACTTATTCTATGAAAGTTGAATGATAGTATGTTTCTCAGACAAACTGAATAGAACTTTTGTTAAGTTTCCTTTTTTTTAAGTAAGTTTCCTTGGTTATGGCTTCCTGATATCTTTTGACTTCCAAGCAGAATATAGTAATCTGGTAGTTATGAATTTATCTAAATTCGCGAAATTTGATATATTTGTATTAAAAGATGTTTCAATTTTTTAATTATAATTTGAGAAATTTCGAGAACATCCAATTTCATTCTGAAATTTGAGTCCGATACATACTTAACTTTTAAAAAAAATAATTATTTGCGAAGAAGACATTTAAACAAAACTCTTAAAATTACTTTTTTGTAATAAAAAAAAATATACAAAGTATACTTATTACCTTCCTAAAATATAGAAATCTGTAGTTCATGCAGTGATATTTCATACAGAAAACCGAAATAACGATACCGTTATCTATCCAGTTATAGATAACATGCTTGAATGACGGATCAAAACATTTATGAATACATTTTATTTTGGAATTCAGTTTAAAAATTCAATTTCATCTAATCAGTTCATAATTAGTCGAGTACTTTCAATAGGCCTGTTGGGGCAACCGGTATGTGCGCTCGTCAGAATACTAGTAGTCCAGACTCATACAAGTTTTTTCTGGATTATTCCGTACGGGTTAATCCAGATCTGTCAGATAGGACTTTTGAGCTCTTTCCAGGTGGGCAAGAATCATTCTGGCCTTCAGATAACCAATGGAACGTTGAGAGCCTTTACTTTCTTTGTTCCAAAGAACCTTCACCGCATATTTAAGGACTATTATGTTATCATTTAACAAGAATTAGTGAAATTCTTCAGACTTCTTCTGTTAATCGTTAACAATTGAAGCGAAACAATTTCCGAAACATGAAAATTCTTTCAATTTGCATTATTTTTAGAATTAATCATCAAACTCAACATAATGTTGTTAAATTACTAAGAAAAAAGATATCAAAAACTAACAGAAAGATTGCAATTGTCAAGGGACTACTACGCAGGAGTTTAAGAATCAATCTTTTACGGTGAAAGAAGAACTTGACTACATAAGAAAAGTAATGGATTTTCCAAAACCCTCCTTATCAAAAGACCATTAGAAAACAAGTAATTACAAAAGCTAAGATGGCGTGACAAAGCACAACTGACATTACAGAACAGACCGAGACGAATGGGGGAGTTAAAAGAAGACCACCACCTTAGCACTTATTAAGAGAGAGGTTATAAATATGTAGCCAATAACAGTTGAAAAGATTTATGTCTATAATTGAGATTAGGGCAATTTTAAGCATTAAATTTATGAGAAAAGAAAACTTCTAAGTAGATATAATTGGAACGATTTATATCCATAATTTCAAAAACATCAATAAAACGAAGAAAAAAAAAATGTCCTAGGTTTTAACAGTTGAACAACAAACTTGTTTTCGTAAAGACAGATAATTAATCATTTCTTGATAATAAAGGATTTTACATTTTCCGACTAGCAAGACCACTTAGTTTCAAATCTAACTTTTTTATGCTATTATTACTATATTTTCATTGGATATTCGTTATTATTAAAAGTAATATTTAGAGGAAGTTGACAAGCTCAAAGGTTAATTCGCGTACAAAATTATCACATTTAAAACCAAATTGGTAAATAAATAAATAAATTGAATGCTTGAATGAGAAAATTCCTTATTTAAATATTTCGACTGAGAAAAGTAGGAGAAAAGGAAAAAAGGCAAAACAAAGATTAAAAAAAAATAACAGAAAAAACCCAAAGATAAATTTAAGTTATATGCAGTAATTTTAGATGTTTTAAGTTGACTAAATTGAAAACTTAAAATAATAATACCGTGTCAATTATAGGAAATTATAAAAGTAAGTTTTTGTAAATTACTTAGATTAAACAAGGTAGGGATAGGGATTAGTAAACCAATCACAGTGCTTCGCAACGGCTTCTGAGTCACATTTACTTTAGAATAGACTGCACCGGGGTGGTCTAGAAAATGCTCGCGCGAGTCTGTTTGCGACCCATGCTATCTTACCCACCCCTATTTATATGGAATAATCGTCATTCTTAACTCAAACCTTGTTAATACACTGAATTCCTAATAACGATTTAAAAAAAACTTAAGTTGAGTAACTGTGAAAAGATTTAAAATGGGGAGAAAAAAATGAAGAATAAGAATTGCCCATGAGGGGATCGAACCCTCGACCTTCGCGTTATTAGCACGACGCTCTAATCAACTGAGCTAACAGGCCACCTCCAACATTCAAGAAATCCTAAAACAGTCGCTTCCGAAGTATCTACTTTAAACAACGTGATACTAATTTTAGAGAAAATAAAGTAGTTATCAAAATCTCAATTCTAAAGGATTACATAACCAATATCTCCTAATGTCATAAGTTGAGAAACTGTGAAAAGATTTAAAATGGGGAGAAAAAATTGAAGAATAAGAATGGCCCATGAGGTGATCGAACCCACGACCTTCGCTTTATTAGCACAACGCTCTAACCAACTGGGCTAACAGAAGCATTGTGGGATATGTGTCCACAGACAGACAAACCGGCGATATACAGTAAGGCGTCTTTCAGAAGCCTAAAATGGAAGGCCAGTTCAGTTATAGTTAATCAGTAATTTTTAATATCTATCCAAGGAAATCTAATCTAATTATACAGTGTGTGAGTATGAACTAAGTAATATGCTGATATAATTAGGTTTTTTAATGTTTTTTTTTATATCTGTTTGTATTCAGCAGATATTGTAATTTGAATATGAATCAAAAAATATTTTCGTTTTGTAATTTTCACGACTTGAAAGAAAAAAAAGAAAAGTTTCAAGAAATAACATTTTAAAAAAGTAGATTTCTGCAACATGAGATTCAAAAGACTTAAAATCCTAAGTGCGTATTTCAATCATTTTTTTCTTTTTTTTATATTGAATTTTGATATATTGGTATTTCTACTTGCTAATGAACACAACATCCAATCATATTTAAAAAGTATCATGACTATTGTTAAGGAGATACTCTTTTTTATAAAATATACCAGGTATATAAGAAAATAAATTATAATTTCTAAAAAAAATATCTTTTATTGAATGTTCTGTGCAAAGATGATGATTCATCGAAATCCATATAACATTATCTTTATTTATAATTATTGAAATAAAATAAAAAAAAAATCCTGTAAATTCTAAGTTTAATCTCTTGAATATTGTTTCATATGCTATTTAATCTTAGACCTCAATTTACCATAGTGATGAATTTGATATATATTTGTAACTTTCAATACTTAACTCTTTCCAATGCTTTCTATGACAATTTTATTCTATAAGTAACATAACATCCATTTTTAAAGCTGACTTTGTTTTGAATTTTTGAACCACGAGTTAATTTGCAATTAGATAGCCTTATATTATTAAGCTCTTACAATGTCAGAGTCCATCATATCCATGTCTAGGTATTAATTAAGTTCTAACATCATTAGCTTTGACACCACTTGACAACTTAATTGGCTCTTCCCTTGAGTCCAGCAACACCAGGTAATCAGACGGATCTTCTGTGTTGACTTTTCACTGTCCTTTCTGTCTGCTTTTCTTTTTTTTTTCTTTACCTTAGCGCCTTTGTAGAAGATGTTCTTTTTTCTTTTCAAGAACAAAGACTCATTATAATTGTATTAGAAAATTGCTAACTCATATAAATGATTTTCTTTTCTTTTTTTTTATGAGTATCTTCAAACTTGTTACTGCTGGTAACATCTTATTCTAGATTTCAAGATTCCATTGTGAAAGTGTACCTTTAAATATTCATTATAGAATTGTTCACTTTTTTTTTGTTTTAGACAAAAGGGTTAGAACAAAAAAAATAATTCAATTGGAAGTCAACAAAGTATGTCCATTGATGATTAAGTAAAATCTAAAACTGTTTATTCCAGAAGCTTCGATTCTAATGGGTCATTTAAAGGTGGTCCAATGGCGCCTCTGCTCAATAATTTGTTGAGGTACATAATACGAGGTGAAGTCATAAGAACATCTCAACTCATCGCCATTATAGCTCCATGATTATAGTATTACAAACAATATTTTGAAAAATACTTTTTAGAAAGCTGAAATTTTAGTGATAGTTTTTTGTGTGTGAGATAACTATCTCTTTAGTTGGACATAAATTCAGAAGTTGTAAAAAAATTTACTACACATTAGATTCAAAAAAGTGTACAAAACCTTGCTGTATCATTCAAAAGGTGTTCATTAGGTATTCGTTGAAAATGAAATGTAAATAACGAGTTAAACGAAAAGTTTTCGAAAAGTAGATTTTTGAAATTGGTTGACTACTATTTTTTGTGTGTGATACCTGAAGGTAAAGCCATCCTATAGAAAAAATGCTAATTACATTTGTAATCAATTGGAATTAGGGAAAAAGTATCATAATCGAAGTGGATAAAATATTGTTGTAGAACTGTAAATGTTTGATTACGCCAACTATCAAATGCATGAACTATTCAAAATATCACATTTAAGTAACTTAAGTGTGCTTTGTAATTTATTTTTTTTCAGAAAAGTTACAAAAAGGATTTTTATTGTATACTGTTTAGAAGTATAATTTTCGTTTTCCATTTTAAGTTCCTCTCATACCTGCTAAAACAATGACTAACTAACGGTACTATTAACCTCTGCAAATAGTAAATAATAAATTTGAAAAGTTGAAATAGACCTTATTTCCTGTCTGCCCTTCTAACCCTCTAATTATATATTTCATCTATTAAGCGAAACATTTGAATGAGTTTATCGAGAGATTGTTTTTGATTTAAAACAGCATGTTCTTCTCGAGGTTTTCAAGCTGGCTTCTCATTCTCAGTGGGGTTTAAGAATAATTATATTTATTTTTTCATTGTTTCTTAATTTCCATGATTTCTTTTCCGTTTCTTAGCCAGACTGAAGAAGGATCTAAGATTTGGATAATAAGTATTGCTAGCTATTTATTTCCTTACATTTCAGTTTCTAAGAGCCAAAATTTTATCCTATTTACTTCTAATCATTGTGTTTCCAATTTCATTTTAGAGAAGACATGACAAAAATATATATTTTAAACTTACATTTCTTGCTTAGAAAAAGACTTAGTGAATAAAAAATATGAAATTTGTATTGGATTTATCTTTATTTTAAAAGATTAATTATTTGTTTTGCAAATTATTTAAGCAATTACTTGGATCCATTTAAATCTCGGCAGTTAAGAGAAAAAAAATAACTCCGTTGTTTATTCAAATACACTTTCATTTATTTTTATACAGTTTTGGCTCTAATATATTGGTCGGATTTTTACCAAAATTAAGAGAGATCTTCTTTGTAACAATATTCATCTATCTCTAAAATTTCAGCTTTCTGAAATAATTATGTAGTTTTTAATTATAGCCATTTTTAGAGCGACGACAATGGACGGAACCGATCTACGTATTTAGTTTGACCTAAAATTATATTTACATCTATTTTGTTGTAATCCTTTTTTTTTTTCCTCCGATAGATATTAAATGGGGTTAGTTGTAAATATAATACCTTACTGGAGTTATCATGTGAATATCGAATTATCCTAGGATCTAAATAATTTCTTTTTTTTTAAGGATAGTGGAAGAATAACTATAATTATTTTACTATTATCCTTTTAGTGTTTTATATATATATATATATATAAAAAAGAAAGTTCATCTTTGATTACAACTTTTTACAACAAAACTCAGGTTAAGTAGTAGACTGCCATTCACACACGGAGCATTTGCTTAATGCTGTTCTCTTTTTGAAGGTAGATACTGAACTCAAATACTGCACTTTCCCAAGTTTCTTAAGTGTGCTTGCAGTCTTCTTTTGTCTTCGGTGTCTTTCGCCAGCTTTTTTCTTATTCAACTGCTCCACTTTAGACGAAATGGGGAAGAACATGTGTTTTCAGTAACTAACACCTTTCTTCTACATCTCGCTCCAGCATAAAAAACAACAAACATTTGTTTATTTTCACACTTGCTTTACAATTCCTCGCTTTTTCTTGCTTAGTTCTTTTGGTTAACATTTTTTTTTCTTCCCAGATTATGAGAACGGTTGCACACGCTTGAAAATGTAGGAAGTAGAAATTTAATATAGCGAGAAAAGTAACAGAAACATATCTGAGAAAGAAACAGTGTAAATATATTCAGCGAGCTGAAAAATTATAGCATAAATAAATGATAAATGCTAACAGTTAAAATGCTATTTTATTCCAACTATTGAGTTATTAATTTAAAATTACACTTTTGAGCCGGATAATGCCGAGGTAAATTTCGAGCTAACTTTAAATTATTAAAAATAGTGATTTTGCCTAGACAGAATCTTGTAGCGTTTGAAGCATTTGAAATATTCAAGAATGTAAGAAAGTCAGAGTCTTGAAAAAAATAGCGAAGTTTCCCAAAAAAACAACCAAAAGAACCAAAACTTGCTTTCAAGTTTTACAGGACAACATTACAGGAATTGTAATGCCAAATTTTGTTATATCTTACGGTTTTCTAAATCATACTTGATAAACTTTTGAAAAATAACCATATTAGATTAAAGGCAAAATTTAATTTTAGATATAACTTTTGTAATTTATTTTTAACAATTGATTTTATTAGTTTTGATAATTATACAGGGTGTTTAAAAAAGACATGTCAATATTTAAGGGGATGATTCCTGAGGTTATTGTAAGAGAAAAAGTTCCTATACATATGGGTCTGGAAACGCTTCGTTCAGAAGATACAGGGTGTTAAAGTTTAATAATTTATAGTTTTTCGGAAATTACTCCTACAATAGTTAAGATATCGCTTTGAAATTTGGAATGCAGCCTACCCTGTATGAGATCAATAGTGTGAGTAGGTTAGCGAGATTTAATATCTACAGGGTGATACATTTGCGGGGGTCAGGTTCACTTTGTCCCCCCGAACAGTGTTGTGTGACGCCACTGATCGGTAGCGATCAAGGATTTTGATTTCACATTGGATTTAGAAACATTGTTGTCTATTCCATTTTGTTTGAGAACAGCATAGTTTGGGAGATACATGCGGAAATGTGCAAAACAACACGGTCATTTTTTTACCCGACCCTCGACAATTTATCACCCTGTACCCATGTATGATACGAAAATGTATCACCCAGTAGATATTAAATCTCGCTAACCTACTCACACTATTGATCTCCTATAGGGTATGCAGCGTTCCAAATTTCAAAGCGATATCTTAACAATTGTAGGAGTAATTTCCGGAAAACTATAAAAATCATTAAACTTTAACACCCTGTGTCTTCTGAACGAATAGTTTCCAGATCCATATGTATTGGAACTTTTTCTCTTACAATAACCTCTTGAATCACCCCTTAAAAATTGACATATCTTTTTTAAACACCCTTTGTAATAAATCAAATCTGCAAATACTACTGATTACAGAAAAAAAATAGCTAGTATTACAATAATAGAATAAAGAATCATTTCAAAAAAGCTGAAAATTGCTTTGAAACATTTGCATTTTATTTTACCTTCCAACAAATTATTTAATCTCTTATTAAATATTGCATATCGAAATATTCAATATTCAGTTGCATTTTTTTTATTAATGTTTCAAACTCTTGGAAAGTTTTATATAAAAAAAATAAGAAATATAAAATATTCATAGCTATGGTAAAGCTTAAAGTAATCTCAATATCTGCAAAAATAGGAGGGTATTATGTAGGAGTATTAGAGATGCAGAGTATTAACACTTGGTCAAACGAGATCCAATGACCAGTCCGACGGTCGTTCCGGGAAACAAACTGTAGATTTGACAGAGGCCTGGATAAACTAGAATCCAGCAAGGAAATGTTAACTGATGAAAGTTCCCACATTTCCTCGGGGATCATATTCTGCTGTTACAGCTCGAAAAACCAGTTCCTTTACCATAAAAACATTTTAGCACGAAACAATGTTAAAATCTAAGGGTTTTTCTTTGCTGAGCTCTCCACTAAAATGATTTATAATACGAATTGTTTTGTAAATTCAACTATGAAACTGATAAAATTTTGTTTTTCATTGCACTTACGATGTTTTCTTATTGTAATTAAATTCCTTAGTGCCTTTCAGTGAAAGGACAAGGGATTAATACTGTGGATTTCACAGGATTATTTTTTATTTGATTGTTTTTGTTCTCGGTGACCAATCCCGGGAGCAAGAATGGTTTCTCTTTTACTTTCGCGCAGTCTGAGCAAACATCAAGGATAAAGTCTGCTGATGATTCCTAATAAGGATGAAACAGATGTTCAGGATTCATGTAGATGTGGGTTCAGTGTGCAAACGCTTATTTATTGTCCAGTTGTGGTTTTTTTTTCTTGATAAATAACATATAATACATAAATAACTACATAATTGATAAAGCTGATAAATAGTCTAAATTGGAAGACTGCTCCTGTTATGAGAAGACAATAAGTTCGCTTACTGTTCTTTATATACCAGATGTATAAAGATGATATGATGTTATTTCAATGAAAAAAAAAATAAATACGTTAGATTTGTGAATTGGCGTGAGTTTCTAATAAGTTTTCTAATAATAGAAGACTCACTCTCATGGTCTAGTTCAAAACCGATTAGGAAAACCGACTTTTATTGCACATGTTAAGCCCCGCGAACACCTTCCAACTTTGCATCAACTTTAGTCGGCCGACTTCGAGTCCGCCCACTATTTATCAGCCCCCACACCATCCAACTCGCAAATGAGTCGGTCGTGATAGCAGGAATCCCATAATGCAATGCGTTTCCCCCAGCAGCTGTGGAAAATCCGAAAAAATCGAGGTTTTGAAACCTGTCGCATACAATTACTGCATTTCAGTATAAACATTATTTATGCATGAAAGAAACTTGCAATACTCTTGATATTCATTGTGTACGCGCTTGTCTTCGACTCGAATCGGTGAACATCGTTTTAGACGCCATTTCTTTCCAAAGGCGTGACGTCACGACTGACGTGTTCCAACGCTGCTCTGTGATTGGGTAATTCCGACTGACTTCCAACCAACTTCCCGAGTTGGCCGTGCACAACCAACTCGAATCGGCGGACTAAAGTTGGTAGCAAGTCGCCAGAAAACTGGCTCAAAACTGTCTCTACCAACTCGTGACATCAAAATCGGGCCGACTAAGTTGGTGCAAAGTTGGATGGTGTTCGCGGGGCTTTAGACATATTGTAGCATCCACTTCGTACGTCAGGCAGTCACACAACTGATTGCTAAAGCTATAATTAACATTAATTTGTGAATTTCTTCTTGTTCTTGGGTAATTCAGTAGTGAAAAGGTTTAGTACTTGTTAGTTTGGGATTGGTTTAGGAGATACTCCCCAATTACAATTCCTGTAATTGTTCAGCATTTTAACAAAAAAAAAAAAAAAAAATTAAACAAAAAAAAATCCTCAGATTTTCAGTTGAACCAATCTTGCTATCCGTATAAAATTTGTTCTAAAATTTGTTCTAAATAACTCATCATAACATTATATTCTGCATACATAAAAAATTGAGGGCTCTTTCTTAGGTCTCGGCAAATCTATTTTTTAGCTTCAGAGACTATAAAATGAAGTTTAAGGAAATCTATCTACCCGTTTCATCGTAGGATGCGGGTACAAACGGACAGACAGACAAAGAATAAAAATGTTAGAATTGAATAGGACGTTTTTATGATTGAATTTTTTATCATGTTAATCTTTATCACAAGACAAAAAAGATAAATCAGTTTCTTACATTCTTCTGATAATGAAATATGATAATGACATGGTTATGATAACGAATTATGACAATAATTGTTGGAAAGTTACCATCATAAGCTGGCGTATTATCCAAATGCTACAGTTCAGTAGAAGTTAATTCATTATCTAAAAGATAATAGATAGTTTTTCTATGCTGTAGAACATAGTGAGAAGTATTTACAAAGAGGAGTTTATTTTGCTGTTTTGCTTTTCCGAACCAGGCCCGAGAGTTCACCCAGCCCTATGTAATGATATGAACCGGGTTTCACTCCAGGGTAAAAGAGACGAATATTGAACTGACCACCGTCGGAGTCTCAAAAGCCACGGAAGCTCGTATTGCAACTACCTAAATATATATTACTTAAAACAAGCCGTAGTATTAGTGACGTCTTTCTCCGTATTAAGGTAGGAATAGCATCTTGTGATGGGAAGGTCGTAGTACGTATTTTATTACTATTTTTCACCTTAATAAATTGTGAAGATAAAGCATATTTCTCTTGAGATGTGAAGAGAATTATATATTTTTTTATATATAGTGTTGAGGAACATCCAGATCTGCCGTATTTGCAGGCCTCTTTTTACACCGGTGTCCACGATAAAATCTTTAAGAGTGGCATCTTCCCCGATTTACTATATAACGTCTCCGGAGAAATTAAGAAACCAATTTTTGTAAGTAGTTATCCTTCTATTGTAGAGTGGAATATCGAAGAAACCTTTTACGAAAATTATTTCACTCGATGAAACCTTTCATTTTAGACAAAAATATTTGAAACTTTTTCTCAATGCCACAATCTTTTTATATAATGAAAAACCATATATTTTTTGTTAATACCGTATATTAAGTTAAAGAAACTTGACAAACTTCTGGAATCTTCCATAATAAAATTAAGCCTGAAATTAACGCTATCGAACTACAATCCAATTTTCTGTGTTTTTAATTAGGCAACCTTCAACGTTTTAATTATTAAAACGACGCTACTCCCTATTAAAAGGAAAAAGTTTATTAAGCACTGCTTTAATTTAAAGTGAAAAATGTGAATTTGAAATGCGTAATTGAAAGAAAGAAATACCGGCTCCAATAACGTTAATAGGTGTTGGTCTACGCTCAAATATCAGACGAATAGTTGGCCTAGAGTCTAAGCAGGAAACTCTGCAAGAGGGTGTTCAAGATTGAGGATAGGACGGATCGAGGAAAATAGTCGTGAAAGAAAGATAAAAAGTAATGTGCTCTATTTTTTTTTTTTTTAAGTGAACACTAAGTAAGCATCCTATCAAAAATGAAGGAAGTTAGTCCAGCCGTTTTCGCGAGGAATGTTGGGGGTGTTTCTGGGAGCTTACGGGTGGTGTCCAAGATAACTGTGCCTATTTTTTTTAAGTATATTTGTATATTAAATATATTTGTATATTGTATGTATGTAAATATTGGTGTGTGTATGAAAATAAATACACACATGTAACATATACAACCAATTTATATACACACACACACACACACACACACAGGGTGATTCAAAATTCACTGTACACACTTTAAAGATAGGTCAGGACTACAAGAATAAAACCGTATTCATAGTGCAACGTATGTTCGCAAACGAATGTGCTTGAGGGTGCTTGGCCACCACGATCATCCGACTGTCTCCATTGATTTCTTCCTCTGGGAATACTTCAAAATTATCGCCTATGAGACCTGCATTATCTGTGACTCTGATCTCATCGCAAGAGTCGCTGTGGCAGCTGGATGTGTCCGCGAAAGGCCTCGCATTTTTTCACATGTTCGGCAATCAATATATCGACGTGGTGAGGAGTGTATTCACGAGCTTTACATTTCTAGCTTAAGCGGTTACTGAGATATTCGTTTCTTTCCTCACCCTGTTCCTCTTTCTTTTCACCTTCGGGTATTTTTTTTTTTTTTTTTTGGTGAAAAACCATTGAACATGTATTTCATCATTTTTTAATAAGTTTTTTTTACCCCGGATTCTCATTTTTCAAACTTATACAGTTTCCGAGATAGGCGGAACCCTTCATGAAAGTTTGCTCCTCCCGCTTATATCCTTTAGGATTCGAATATTAAAAATTTGTGGACTACGTATCTTTTCGATTTTGACAATAAACACTCATATCAAATTTCATGTTTCCAACTCAAATGGTTTTGAGCTAGGGGAACTTTCTGAATTGCAGCAACTGTAGCTTGTAAGGCCTAACCTTCAGTCATTTTATGAGAATCCGCAAAACTGATGTTTGTGGCATCTGCAGGTCGAGGCTGGCATCGTACATGGACTTCCGGGGGCTTCTTTCTTAATTATTTCTTTCTTATTTGCCTCACTGTCTCAAAACGTCGCCCTGGTGATTCCGTTTGGCTTAAGCATCAAATTTGTAATATTACCAGAGGATTGCGTTTTGCCCGGCGCCACGATTCCAAATCTCGTTCGAAAATTTCACTGCACCATCACAACACCATCACTTGACTCACACTTCTTTTCTGCCGGCCAATACCAATACCACAGCCTCCACTCATTCAACTTGAAATAGTTTCTCTTTCCATCCGTTTCTATTATTTTACTGGATACTGGACCATTCTCATACGACATCCTTTTCAAATAGTATCATTATTCTGAAAGAAGCTGTAAATTAGGATACATGAATAAGTATTTATGCTTATGTTTATATCTACAAATATATACGATATTTTAAAGAGAGATTTACTTGCATATATGTGTGGTTCATTTAAGCTTCTTGTCTAGTTGTTTAGTAAATAAATAATTTATCTTCTTATAACTACTGCATTTATTATAAGCTTACTATTTTTATTAAACTATGTTTATTTTCATCCTAATGTCTAATGATAAATAAACATTATCTTATTATCTTTCATTTCTTATTTTTGTTTTTTTATCTTATTTTTGTTTTTTAGTAATATTACTCCTCATTCACATAGATAAAATATTTATGATTTATCTTTAGTTAATAGATATTTTTAAAATTTTACATATGTATGTTTCAATTACTTTGCAGCATCGGTTGACAGGGAAATTAAATTCACTACAGAACTGTATTGTAGATTCAAGAATGATTAAAAAAATAAAAAATAATACAATTTTTAGCATGATGCACGTATTAATAGACTAAGAAGGCAAAACAAAAATGTTAAGACTTCACTCACTCAATTATTCAGTACAGGTGAATACTGTACTTCGATACAAGCATTTCTACAATAATAATTCATTCATTCATTCAGTTTATTTCAGTTAGATTCTAACAGAGCCTGTTAGGAAGCATTTGTTTAGCTTCCTATCAACAGGTACATACATGTTGATAATAATATTAAAAACAGAAAATTTTTTATCCAAACAATTTAAATAATGATAATATTGAATCGAAATACACAACGCTAAAAATTCCTTTCACAGCAAAATAGTTAATGCATATTATTTTAAACTTCTTGGCAAACTTTTATACTGATAATGAATGACGTTTATACCCAGTTTGACGAGATTCCCGTATAGTTTTGATTAGTTGGCGCTTTTATCTGAATAGTTCGATCAATGGTCGTCAATCTGTTCTCGTTTTATCTAAGTAAGTAGCTTGCTTCTTTTCCTATATATAAAAAGTGAACCCTGGATTAGTTCAGTGTAAAGTACGCTTGTCAGTTCCGCGACGAGGTGAGTTGGGGCGCTATGAACTTTCTCTTTATAATTCTGTTGTTTATGTAGTGTATTGTGTGTGTAAATGGACAATTATCCAATACCAGAGGGCTCAAAAGGCAGACACCGAGATGTGATTTATCTCTCTTCTTATCCAGAACTGCGGCGTGGTAGAGCGCTTAAGAAATGCCGTCAATGGTAGATGTTTGATTGAACAGGAAGTCAAGATTGAAGGACAGCGTACAGCCTAGTACTTCACGGGTAGCACTTCATATGTGTATCATTATTCCTCTACTATTCATTATATTAATATTCAATTCTAACTTTTATATAATATATCATTATATACAGGGTGTTCATAATTAAAGTTCACATTTCGAAAAGCTCTAACTGGAGAACTAATCAGTGGAAAGACTTCATGTTTGACAAGAGGACGTTTCCGGGGATGGATTTTTGTTTGACGCAAAAATAAATATTACTTCCGAAAATGCCACTTTGGCCATACATGGTGTTGCAATAGTTCAACTGAATTTTCAATTACTTTTAACTTCCATTGTATGGTAAGGTAATCAGTGTGGTAGAATCAATTCTTCTTCCGCTAAGCAATGAGTTTTTATGTTAATCTATTGCAGTCTGAATGGTTACTCACTTCATAAGGATAAGGTAATCAAATTTTCAAATTTAAAGAATCCCAGGCCAGTTGTCGTCTCGTGATTTTTTGTAATTCCTCCGTTAGGATTTTAAATTTCTAAATTTTATGAAATGTTGTTATGTAATGAATGAATTTCGATTATTCGTATTCACCAAAAAATACTTCAGACTAGTAGATATAGAAAAAAAAAAAAAGAAAAAAGAAGTAACCAATATGTACCGAAAACAAAGCAAAAACAAGAAATACGTTGACTGAGAGGATGTGAATAGATCATTTTCCATCAATAAATTAAGATATAAATAAGTCATTCTTGGCAAATGTAATTACGATAATTTACTTGAGATTAGACCCAAACTTGTAATTGATTAAATTGAGTTTAAAAGAAGATTGGTATTAAAAAAAAAAAAAAAGAAGGAAAGAGGCTTGAAGTAGCCCTGAAGGAAGGAGGAGGAGGTTGAAAGGTTTGTTTGGGTCCAGGCATAATGTTATTAGGGCGTTTCCAAACTGACCTTCACGAATATTTAAGGGAATGTCTCTCAAATAGCAAGACCATCACAGAACCAACGAATGCATTCTGGTATGGATCTTATCCAAACAGTCTTAACTTCAATGGAGTTTTCTTCATTTTATTGTTTGTTTTTAAATGGCTTTCAATTTGAAAACCAATATGGAAAAAAAAATTCAGGGAGCCTTGAAATATATTATGGGATAAAAAAACAAATCCAGATTAAAAATTAAATTTTGTCTGGGTAGCAAAATGCTCTTCGATGCTTTTCTATAGTACTTAAAAATTTTCATATTATAAAATTAATGTTTCTCGTTAAAAATTCCTTGAACAATTTCAAATTTTATTATATTATGTTAGAACTCTCATGCTTTTTATTATTTTTTTTATTTTTACAATTAATAATAAGTAAAAATTGCTATTTTACTGATTACAAATTTTTACAGTTTTTTTTCTTCTTACATTTACAAATAAAGGATTGAAAATATAATCGGAGAAAATGATTGAAAATAAATAAATGATTGAAAATATGTTTGGAGAAAATAATTAGAATGAAAATGAAATAAATATGCAATGATAATATATTTTTAATAAGAGTCGTCGATACAAATGGAAGGTTAAAAATTTATAGACACACTAAAAATACAACGACCGGTTTCGATTCTTTAGCGAATCATTTACTCATTAATAATAATATATTTTTATATTAGAAATTATACTTAACCAATGAAATTATTTAAATAAAGATCCGAAAAATTCTTTTTAATTTACTTAAGGATTTTGATCATTTTCAGCCCTTTGTGGACCGCCCTTAGGACCGGACGAGCGGGGGCCTCTCAATATATATAAATATTAGCAGTTTTTTTCTAAATAATAATAATTTAAAAGAAAAAAAAAAAAACTTGCTGATTCTAGAAAAGAATCAGAATATATTCTAATAAAGGTCTGTTAAGAATTCTTTTCCCGGGTCTTCAAATATGCCGTTGACTTTATATAAATTTTAATATATAGAAGTTCCATTTAAGAAGTCTACTTTAAATTTTCTAGCTAGTCAATAAATTCTTTGATTTTTAATTTCGTAATACTTAAATTTTAGAATTTAGTTATTCACTTTTTTTTCTTCTTTTAATAGTAAACCTATTTATTTTTGTTATTTAACTGCGTTATTCTAGGCATTATTGAGACCAAATTCGATCATTTTGTATGATTAGTTTTGCTACAAAGCTTACATCAAACTTACGTGGAAGGGATTTTTCTTATCGATTCTATTTAAAACAAGTTTCCCTTTATTTTAAAAAAAGGATTACTTGATGTAATACATGATACAATAAAAATCCAGAAATCTGGGCTTGAACTCTAATAAATGAAGAAATGATAGAACAAACGTTTATGGAAATTAAAAAGCATTTCTTCAGGTCCCAAACACACAGTGAAGTGTGCGCAGATTGTACTGAGAACTTTTCAATTGAAATCGAAGAATTCTTCTTTGATGTTTACCGTGTTATGTGAAGTTTTTTCGGAAACCTATTACTGACGTTTCTCGTACATCACAGCTGTTTTGAAAACTTTTTGTTTTTGTTACCTAAAAAGAAAAAAAACAAAAAAAAAAACACTTCAAATATTTAGAAAATACACCGCTTCCCTGTTATACCTGCGGGGTTTCTGAACGAACGGATCATAACTTTCGTTAAAAGACAACAGTGCTATAACCGATGCCTACTGATTTTTCCAATTCACTGAATGTATATACACGAAAGAATTCAGACCATATTTACCGTGCTCTATTCCGTGATTCCGTAAATTTTTATTTTTTTCAGAATTTCTTTTTCGATACCATCCTTTTTACTTTTTAACTCGGCGATAAGGTAAACGTCTCTGGGATTTGTGAAAACCCCTTCTTTTTCCTTCTCTTGCAAACACTGCGCCATTCGAACGGGAAATCTCCTGAAGCGCAAGATTTGCAAAAGAACGGTACAATTTTTGTCGGAAGTTTCCCAACGGAAGTGTCAGGGTAAGTAATCCGTGGTAAAACAAGGGAGCGGTATAAAATGAATAAAATTTCTCTCTTAATAAAAAACTACCGAATTGAAGTTTGGAATCAACTTACTTTTAATTGTTAACTTAAAAAACTAGTCTTTATTATATTATCAATTTCTTTATCATCAATTTAAGTTTTATGTTACTGTATTAAATTATCAGAGACGAGAAAATTACGTCATCTCCCCATTTCTTTCAAATTTTTCTTTTAATAGAACTTGTGCATTAGCAAAAAACACGTAGAAGAAAAAGCGTATGATAGTTTTCTTTAATTTTGGAAATAAAACTTTTTTACAGGTTTTAGATAAATCATTTTTTAAACACAAAAAAATGAACAAAAAAAAAAAACAAAAAAAAAACAATTATTTATGAAGCATAAGTTTATAGCAAAAAAATTAGTTAATATCTTTAATGTAAACTTATAATAAATAAGGCAGTCTAAAAGTAGATCCATACTTCATTTAAAAAAAAAAAAATTAAGAAAAAGTGCGAACCTACTTTTGGGCCAACTTGTGTATCTCAACTCATGCCGGCTGAAAAAAAAACAACCTTAATTCGAAATATACTGTTCATAATATGTAGTTAATGTATGAAGATTTAAAGAAATTTTAAAGTTACGAGATATTAATAGAATTAGATAGAAATCTATTTTTTAATTTCCAATGCTTTTCTATGGGAATCTTTGTCGCTGATTTCTCGTTAAGAACCCACTTGGAAACCTGGGTCCTTTGTCGAGAAATGTAAATATAAAAT
>JAFIDM010000004.1:36631489-36674807 GCA_023159025.1 Thereuonema tuberculata | reverse complement strand
ATTCAGCTTTTCTGAAACAAACTGAACCCTTTTTCTTTCAGGTTCACCATTCTGTCACTGGGTGTCGCTAGTAGTTAGCCATCGCGGTCTCCGCAGCGTGAGCATCTTCCTTCGTCGGAGGTTCAGTGTCCGTTGAGTTTTCCTAGCGAACGACACGCTGCACTCCTCGGCTTCTGTTCGTCGAAAAGCGAGTTTTTCTTCCTCAACCGGCAGCTCACGAAACGCCTACGACTTCGGTGAGTACACCATTGTTTTTCTCGCCTTCCTAGAATAGCCGCCGCCGAATATTTTCTTTGCACGTTTTTTTCCAGCGGGTCCCGTTTGTTTGGATTCTGATATCGCGAGAACACAAGCGTGGGAGGATGAAGGCAGAGAATACAGCAATCGTAAACGAACCTCCCACAAATCTACATTTTCCTTTCCCGTACTGAATCCACGTTGTCTCATGCGGTTCTCGTTGAAACCGATGGAAATACATACTTTTGAGAGAGACAGGATAAACTCATTCATAAGATAAACTTCACATTTATGCATAGAATTGAAGAATTAAGTTTACAGTTATTATTTATAAAGTACACTATGTTAGAAACCTCGTTGAGGCGAACCCATTAATGGAAATACTTTTAAGTCATTTTAAGTTTTATTCGGTAGGCACTTAAATAAACGAGAATCTCGTTTTTGTAATTATCTGTTTTACACAGATTTCGTTTTATTCAAATTTCCAACATTACAAAGATGGCACTGAGTACTTTATGATTATTGATGCTAAATATCTAGCATCAAGATATTTAGCAAGATAAGATAATAAGTTACAACACAATGCAAATCAATAAAACATCTACATCTAATGCATGTGTAAAATGTTATATTATTACTGAGTTTCGGTTTTTTTTGAAGAAAATCTACGGTATTTGTGGTAATTATATAATAATAATTGATGACACGTTTCACAAAGGTAGAACTGAATTGATTTGTACATTTATTATCTTCAGAACTGGTCCATTTAGAAGGAGCAAGAATTTGACAAACGTACTAAGTTAGTAATAAGTAAAATAAATAAGATACAATTTAAAAGTGAAGTTGACTGCAAACATGCCTAGCATAGACAAAGAGAAGCAACAATACAGAGATATTTAATTTTGAGAGTGTTGTCAGGTTGAGTATTGCGAGAACATTCCATTTACTCAATGAACTGAGGCCTAATTAAATTTGGATTTTGAAGACCCATTGATTCGATAGTTCTTTTCGAAGGCATACCGTGATTAATGCTCGGCGGATAAGTTATTGTTAGCAGGGGTAGCACGAGATATTCAGTTCCCCGGAAGCCTTTGCTGACACTCGGAATAAAAGTAGGCGGGTCCCACGGGATGAAATACACCCAATTGATTCGCAGTTTCTTCGGCGGGAGGCCGCTCTCAAGAGATTAACTATAAATATGTCAGAGAAATCAATTCCCTTGAAGACGCCGCTTTTTTTGTATGTGGACTTTTGTTTACGTAGTTTTTAATGATGAACTTTTCACAAGTGCACTGACAAGGGCGGGGGCGGAGAAGAGATCCCGATGGCAATCGTGGCCGGCCAGATTGAGTAATCCGAGCCCGAGAGGTTTTCCTCGTACGCGTGGACGCCGCACCGGTCGGTGAATAACAATTCGCTCAGGAATGGACCGCTGCTGCAGCCTCTGTTGACTGCCTAAATCGGAAGACAACCGGCTTTTATTTTCACTGCCATCTGTCAAAACACTGTAAAAGTAAAAATCGCAAGTAGAATTCGCAGCATTTCTTCAACGTGTTTACGGCTGCGAATATGTTGATGGACGTTTCAGAAATATTTCAATCGCCATATGTCAGAGGTGTCTTAAGGACCTTACGTGACATATTATCCGAATTAAACCCTTTGGAATTTAATCTTTAATCGGGGCTGTTACTTCGATTTTTCTTTCTTCAATAAGAAAGAGGTGAAATTAATTACATTCGGCTGACAAGAGCAGTTTTTTCAACGCGGCACCAATTATTTAAAATTAAAATCTCAAAAAGGTAACGAAATTAAAGACTTCAACGTCTTCAAACTTTGACAAACGACTTTTATTTTAATTAATCTCTTACGCATAAAAAAAAAAATCATTCATCCCTCTTATTGCAAAAGCCGACCGAATTTTCGATTTTATAAAGAACATCATTATTTTTATGTTGAATAACTTGGTTCGAGTTAAAAATCAAGAAGATTTCAAGTAAATCAAAGATATTTATATTACAATCCAACGCTATCCATGTTATCGTGAATGAAGAATCATCTTTATTTTCTTTATCAACAACTTCGCTCTTTTCAATCGTAATCTCGCAATTTTAGTATTGTGAAGTTTTAGAACAACTCCATCCATTTAATCATAGCAGGTCATCTTTAATTTGTTGATTGTTGAAGAATCTAAATGAAGTTTATTTATGAAAATTAGCGTAGACTATTAAGATTAAAATAACGAAAGAAATTTTTGTCACAAGCAAAGATTGTTTTTAGGACTGCTGTTTCATGCTTATCAAAACTCACCATTCACAATTATCCAGTTAATATCCACCCCAACTACTTTCAAATTACAAATTAAGTCAACTTATAAATTACGTTAAGTCGCGAAGATGTGTTTTCTGCAGCTTCAACTACAGACAACTGAAATATGAACAATATTCGGACAAGGAGATAGCAGTTGTCGTTCATTTTGTTTTTTTAATATTTCTTCTATAAAGTATAGAAAATCACATTGAAGATCAGAACTTGAGGATTTGATGGGTGGTTTCCAGCTGAAATTATAAGAATGTCCCATAACTAAAAATAAAGCAGATAATAATGCAATAATAGAGCCTAGTAACTCTATAGATGCTCAAATTGCTACATCATACAAGAAGATAATGGGAATTGTAACTAAAACTCCTGGTATAACTGCTGAGGAGTTTGGGGAGGAACTCAAGAAGGAGAAGATAGATAAAAAAATGATAATTCAAGATGATTCGGCTTTATATTAATCGATTAGTTATTGACAAGCAAATTTAAAGTTTCTGCGTTACCTAATTCTTGTGGATTTTCCTAATTTTTTCTCTAGATTCTTATAGAAAATGTGAAATGGTTATAATCTTAAGCAGGAATTGTAATTTACAATACTAGCTTTTCAAAGCTAAGTTAATAACTCGAGTAACTCTCAATGGCATAAGAGATTTTACTCAAATTGCATGGTGTTATGAATCATTTGATCAAGCGCCAAAATTCAATTTCGAGATGTTCGCATAAACGCAAAAGTTTATGTATTACGGTACTTCACATTTGTTTATGGAATGAAGAGATACTTAAAATGAAGATACTTTCACAGGACAGTTCTGATCGTTATCCAAATTAATAATATCCTTCAAAGGTCGTTAGTCACATGTTGCAAATCTTATTCGTTACGATTAGTCGATTGACTTTTATTCAAAATTAATTTTCTGCAGAATTATGTTGAGATAACAAGCAGCAACAACTTTTTATAAAAAGTTTACACCTTTCGCTAGTAGATGAAGCAATAATCTAAAAGAAATCTATTTTGGCGCTTGGTCAAATAATGCATAATACCATCAATTGTGATATATAACCAAATATTTTTTTTCAATAGTCTTTACAGTTTCAGTAAATTAAATAAATCTTCAGCTCTAATATTGTTTTGTTTTCAACAATTTTCAATATAAGTTTGTTATTCTTTTGACAAGATTTTGAACTTTTGGAGTAAGCAGTTAAGATAAATTACAAAATGAAGAATAACGGAATCTGTATTTTTCAAAGATACTGTAGTTGATTTCACCAAACGAAGTTTGTCATATGAGCAAATGGCCATAACTCTTTAAAAAAGAGTTCCTGGAAGCTCAAATGTTATCATATGGATAGCAAGTTATTGAAAATATTATTAGAAGAGATCAATTAAAAAGTACAAATTGATATTTAAGAAATACTGTTAATATAGGAATTAGCCATTAGTATTATCAGCACCCCCAAACTAGAAGGAATTATAATAATGTACAATATCGGATTGTTTTTTTACTTTCATTCACGAACAGATTACAACACTTCAGTTTTTTTAATGTAGATATCACTGAGAAATCTGGAGTGATTAATCCATTGCTAATCGCCATGCCCCTTTTGTATTCTTTCGTGGCCTGAACTACAGTATTGTAATTTTAAAACTCATGTACACAAAATATTTGCTGATAATATCAACTTAATTTATTAATACAACAACTAATTACAAAGCTTTGATTTTGGTTTCATTTTTCTAGCTCTCATCCCTCTGCAACAAATGATAAGGGATACCATTTGATATTTATTAAAGATACGTTCATTTAAAGTTTACACATCGTTAGATTTCCGTTGCAAATATACTTTCTTTTTCTGTTTAAAAAAATAATTAAAAAAATAATTAAAAAAAATTAATTAATCAATTAAAAAATAATGTAAAATTATAAAAAAAAATAATAATAAAATTGCGATTTTAAACTTTTTGATTTTAATGGTTAACTGACTGCACTGGGACGTGGGACTTTGCTAGTAAATATGGGTCGTGCAATATGGGACAGAAGCAACTCGATGAGCATTAAAAAAAATACATAATTAGAATAACAGCACTTTTATTATGTATTTTTCTTCGTAAATGTTTTCTCAAAAATTGAATTATCATATTAATTAGATTAAATTTGATGCGCTACGATAATAATTAGTTGTTAATCATAAAGTTAATATTATGACAGTAATTGCTATTATAATTTTCAATTTGTAGTTTTAATATAATTCCATTAATTCGAGCATTAAAGTGATTACACTCATTTATACAGCGATGAAATTCTTATTATCAGTTATTATAATGTAACGAATTATTAGGAAGCGTTGATTAAATATTTGTTTACTGACATTAATTTGGAAAGCAAATTTATTGACTTATTTTAAAATTGTGAATGTGGTTCCACGGGGGATTTCACTAGGCAAAAATTTAATTTGAAAAATTCACATAAAATTATAATTATGAAAACAATTTAATAAGCGTAATTGAAATTATTTTAAGAATCAAGGCATCATAAGACAAATATTTAATTAATAGTGTAAGTGAGATTTATAAATAATAAAATTATAATTTTTTATCAATAGCATTTTTAAATTAAACGTGGTTTAAAAACTTAAAATACATCAGGATTATTTAAAATCCGCGTAAATTTATTATAAAGAACTAACAATTAATATTTATAACAAATTTGTTTTTCTTAATTATAAAATTAACGTGTGTACAAAGAAGGATGATTGCTGTCATGAAATTTATAACAAAATTATAATGAATACAATAAATAAATTTTAATAATGAATAAGTATATTTTCACTATTTAAGATAAGTTCTTCCATTTTAAACGTAAAGGATTCTTCAATAATTGTCATTAGAAGACTCTAATAAAAGCATTTAACTCTTTGAATAATTTAGGATCATTAAATAAGTTATCATAAATCGCCTTGTAAAACTTTTTTTTTAAATCTCCAAACGGTGAATCATTTTGAAATGTCTTCTGTAGAGTATTTATTGAGGTATAAGAAAAGATATCTTTTAGGCTAATAAAATAACTTAAGGAAAAACATATTAAATAATTGAAACCATTATTACATTAAAAACATACTTTCTATTTATGTTTCGGGAATTTTTGGAACGCTATCTTTTATTAAAATATTAATTATTTTGTCATTTGACATAATTCTACTTTTAACAGAATAAATTACCTAAGATGTGATAAATAAATTAGATTAATGTAAACAGAACGAGTAGCTATACAAATACATCCATCTTTATATTAAACACGTATTTTATATAACTTGATGTATAATAATAATAATTATAATAATATTATAATAGATTTTAATTATGTTTTGTTTTTTTTTCTTAAATTATTTTCTAATCTTCAATAGATGGTAATCTAACAGTAAGGCCTGGTGATTTCAGTAATAATGCACTACTTGTTCTGAATTGTGAATGATTGCACGACTTTCAGATATAAAAACTTTTATATTCAAACTATAAAAGCATTGTTAAGGTAACTATATATTAAATTTCAATAACTCACTCAGAAAGAATTCAAGCAAACTTTTATTAGTATTGGATTATAGTTATCTAATCAGCAGCTAAAACGAACGGCTAACACAGGATTTAATTCTTTAAGTTTTAACTTCCTGTTTGGGAAATTACTATGTCTCACACCATCTATAGAAACACTTTTATATTTTCTATAAAATAAGCAATTTTTTTTTAATGAATATTGTTTGAGAGAAGTGACTCCAATTTTTAGTAAATAAATAAATAATAACACTTTGAGTTCGAAAGTCCATTCCAAGCTGTGGTGTGTATAGTGGACGTGTGATAAATTATATTCAATAATAAATGCACTAAGGTTGCATCATTAAAAATGGCGGGAATAGATGCTTCAGATCATTCTTTTATAAGATGGGAAACCCTGATAAGCTAATTATTAATAACGATTAAAATCTATGGCCTGTTTATAAGGAAGGAAAACTTAATGATTAAAAGTGCTGTCGATACTAATTGGCTGTAGAGATAATTGAACGTGTAATTGAAGGATGTTCGGTTCAAGTCGATGTAGCTTATACTATTACCCACAATAATTTAGCTGAAGTGAAGCACCTGGCAGTTAATGAACGGAATCAATTCTTATTATGAGGACCGACCATTGATTTGAGTGCTGCAAAGCGACCAATGTCCACAAAAGTGTACGATTTAGAATAATTATTTGTCATTCTAAAGTAAAAGAACTGGAAAACAGGAAGACCAAACTTTGTTTGACATTTGTTCAGATACACAGAAAGAGTCTAAATTCAATTCTAGACGTTTCTTTTTCTCTAAATAGCATAAATTCAGAGTATTCTCTTTTAAACTTTGTGATACTCGTAGAAAAATCAGCTTGTCTATGTGGTAGTCTGAGTGGAGTCTTTATCTCTCGTAATAAATTTTGAATTAATGAATATATCTTTGTTTAACTTCGGCATGAATATTTTTGGACAAGAAACGATCTAAATTTTTGCATTTGAAGCACTTTTTGTATCTGTATCCCTCTCAAAAAATTTTGGAAAAACTTTTTTGAGAATTTTTTTTTGCATAAATTGGCAAAACCCAAAGAAAATGCGATTTGAATCAATGGTTTGTATTTCTAACAGATTACAAATAATGTGTTTTAATCCTTTGATTAATCCACAAATTGTGTATGTGCATTGATATGATTAAAATTAATTAGATTTTCAGAATAACATTAATTTATCAATACCAGGTGGTAATGTATTCAAATATTCATTGTATTCAATGTTTGTATGGTGTTTTTAAATATTACACTTTAAAAATACGCAAAGACGACGACTTGGTATTGTTTTCATGACTTTAAAAAAAAATGCAGAAAAAAATGAAATGACAAAACATTTTAAGGAAAATAGCTTAAAATGAGCTTCATGCCATGTTTTTTAATTTTTTTTTAATGATTAAATAGTGAATATTCATTATGGCCATCATATTTTTCGCAATCATAAAAATCCATTTTCGATAATGTTACGAGTCGCTACCAACATCTTAGCAGTATTAAATGTTGAATATTCTTGATGGTAGAATCATCTCTCTATTTCATGCGATCTAATGAACCATGTTCGATGAATAGAACTGAATAATGGGTTTTGAAAGGTTTGATTATAACATACGTAGATGTATGGCACAACGAGATGACTCCCATTTATCAATGGCCATGTTTGGCTTCACCACATTCAAAGGCCATTCATCGCCTACAATGAGAAGGCATGCCCAGAATTTTGGGGAAGAGAAACCCAACAAGGTATCAGGCCGAAGAAAGTTATTTGCCCTATTATTTTAATTTCTAATATAAGTCGATATGTAAATTAATCATGCTGATAGTAATAATAGATCTAGACAATGACAAAAGTTTGCATCGGCCATCAGTTTCAGAAGAACCGTCCTTCAAAACTTTTCAAATGGATTCGGTTAATATTCAAATGAAAACAATATCCCCGAATGCTGCTATCAAAATATCTGTACCGTATAACCTCGCTGCCTCAAATTCTATTGCTGTGAAAAGAAAACGAAAGAAGAATGTAATCAGTTGCAATTGTTCCAACTCACCAGGTAACAATTCAGAAAAGAATGTCGCCTGAAGCAGCTAAAGAGCAAATGACAGGTGAAACTATGTAGGAACAAAACAAAACAAAAACAAACGTAAAAAGTAGGAAAGATAATGAAAAAGAAAAAGAGACTCCACTTTGTTCAGCCGAAAGAATTCAAAAGTTTGTGAGTATTGGGAATATTTCGAGTTGCTAGGATATGAGAGCAGAAAATACAGCAGTGAATCTTCTTGTACCATAACAATCAATGATCCACTTTTTGTCAAAGAACAAAGTTATTTTTTGTAAAAACAAAAAAGGATAAGGATGGATCCAATATGTAATAAATTGTGGAAAAGATAAATGTCGGGAGTGAAATGATATTAAATCAAGTCCTCTACATTTACATTTTTTTCCTAAAGGGTCAATCTTAAATCCCTAACACTAATTCTTTTTCTTTTAGGTAAGATATCTTTTTGAAAGAAGAGATATTCAAAGTGCTTCATTTGAATAACTGTTTATTATTCACTAAAAATATTTCCACTGTTGTTATTTTGTTTATAACGACATTCTATATTAGCAGTGTTTAGCTTCTTACCTACTGATTACCACATAAAGACACAATCCAATCCAAATCTTAAAATCTCCAGTAACGTCATTGCTTTACTGTATATCAGCGTTTCTCAATTATTAGTGCGCGAGAATCTTTCCGCAATGGCAGCCTTTCTTTAATTAGTTGGAGATTGTGACTTTTTTTTTTGTTTGTTTGTTTAATGGTTACAGATTGAAGAGAAGGGGTTCGTGAATCACTACAGATTGGTAACTGCTGTTAACATCTAGAATCGATTTCTGCAGTTTTATTTAGAACTGAAATAATGCAGCCATTTTTTTTTAATGTCTATTTTTATTTATCTAAATAGTCACATGACAGTTCACTAGGAACTGTTTTAGGCTAATTAAGTTTTAGTGTGTTTACCAGTAGACAAAATTGCGGAGCCGCACTCTTTCCATTAGTTTCGTAACCTTTTACATCATTTATGAAAACACCTGTTTCTGTGCTTTTACGCCATTGCATGAATTTAACAATGCAATACAAATGATATATATTTAATCATGTTCAGTTGTAATACTGATATACAATCATGAAGACCTTCATTTCATTTAGCAGCGACAAACCATTTTCCAGCTGATGAACCATTCGAAATTTAGAACTGGCTTTTTTTAAGTTTCGTAATTGAAATTGTCAAGGATTCAACTGTATTAGCAATTTAGATAATGATTTGTTCTATTTGTATTATAGAAAAGCTCATTAATATTTAATTGGGCGTAATGGATTTCATCTAAACGTTCAATGGATAGTTACTATCTAGTTAATAAAGACGACAGGAACAATTGGAATATTTATCTGGTTGTTAAGGCGAGTAATTGAGAATAACGTATATATTCGCATTTTGGCTGGAAAAACTTTGAAAATATCTTTTCAAACATTAACGATTGGGGAATGTCGAAGATTTAAGAATTTGTTGTCGATACATCTACAAATTCATATGTATTAAAATAAATTTATTACCTACACTTATTTATTTTTTACATGATTTTGTTACTTCATAGTGGAACTAAAGATTACTTGTAAGGTAAGATCGAATTAAGAAAAAAAAAGCGAAATGCGATCAAATGTAGTAACAGCGATGTAATTCGGTAGCGAGAGGAACGATAGATGTTGGGGCTTACCTTCCACACAGGTCCTACAAGTTTTCGGGTCCCGAGCTCGAAGCGAAGAACCTAGGTTCCGTGCTCGAAGCGCAGAGAGGTTTCGCAAAAATGACTGAGCAACGTCCGAATAAATACTGTAGCATTTGAAGAGTCCTTTGGAGTAATATCTTGACACAGACTTATCAAAGGAAAAGAAGAGATCGGTTTTTATCCATTAATATTCTTGCCAAGTTTCAGGAGGATCCATACTTTGAATCAAAGTAATTAGGAGATGCAAACCTTCACAAAAATATTCGTTTCAGTAACCCTAACTTTCCTTAGGAAAGTAGACTAAAACTCATTTTGTGTTTCTTCATACTCAACTTTAAAAACTGTACTTGATTAGTATTTTTGAAGCTTAATAATACTTTCTCTATCTCTATCTCCGTAAATGTTTTTTGTCTTGACTTCTTTAACAAAACGATTCAGTATTGCTTGATTCAGTATAGTAGAGTTCAGAAATTTTTCCATTACCAGAAAAAAAAAAAAAAAAATCAATCTTTTTACATAAGCAACAGGATACAGCCATTTTTTTTTTCTATTGAGTTTTCCTCTGTCTGAACAGATGAGCCCGGGACTTGTGATCAATCCGGATCAAGTCGCATATCACGAATATAGATGCCATTCAAATTGTTCTTTCCACGATATATATTGGAATATTGAAATATATATATTCCAAATTTGGACGATTTTTGCTATTTTGAAAACCTTATACTCACGTTGTTTTTAGAGCTTTTGCCACAAACTTTTCAGAGCTTTTTACGGCATTGGTGTAATAAGAAATAGATAACAACAAAGTCGACATCTGTTCACGGGTTTTAGGTGGTGGGTTTAAAAGTGGGATGTGACCTCTAAGTTGTGACGTAGATAACTTCTGTAAATTTTGGGGTTTTCAGCTAAAACTAAGCTTCATTTCGGATGGCTGAAAATCAAATTATTATTAACAAATTTATTATTACCAAATACTATTCACAAATCTCAAGATGTTTCATCTTTGGGAAATAGACTTACCGCGGTAGATGCGCGACAGAGATATTTTTTATTTCAGAAAGCTTTATTTAGATTGTCATTTATTACATGGAAATTTACGTTGATGCTCCTATTTTAACTGCGATGTTTTAGATTATTACTATAATATTTTGAACAGATTTATAATTTATATATTATAACAGGACTGCGCATGCACGAAGCATCATTTGCATGATAATTTCTGAAAATATGAACTCATAACTGCATCTCATTATGCAAATTCAAAAGCTCTGTATTAATCATCGATGTAATAATAGTGGTTAATAATTGTTTATAAAATTTAACAGAGGCTATTTTAACTCTAAAGAATGAATAATTTATAGTTCATTCGTTAGTCCTAATTCAGTCCTCCACAATAATGTGGAAAAAGAAAAAAAAAGAAATATTTACATGTGCCACAGTACTGAAGCAGACGGTTCACTTCAAAGAGCTTTAAGTAGGATTACCTCTAAGATTAAAATGTTAAGCCAATGCTAATCCAACATAACATTAATAATGAAATTCATAGACAGTGCCAATAACTTAGGCCTTGAAAAAAAAAACAAAAAAAACCCTTAAATCTTAACTGTTCTTTATGTATATTTGGATATATGTATAAAGGGTATTCTTTATGTATATTTAATTTGCTAAATTAAAAATCACATTAAAAAGTACAAATCCCAAACTGTTTTTTTCACAAAATTCTTTTTTCATTATGTTTATATCAAAAAGTTACACAAGGTTTAGATCATTTTTATTAATTGTTTCGGGAAATAGATCACGGGTTTGCAGTTTAAAAAGCAATAATTTAGCTAGTAAACTGTTCATTATTACTTTACACATTAATTCCCATTTACAGTGCCTTTTATAATTTTTGTAATCCCCAAAAATTACATTAAAATCATCCATATACTAGCGCTCACAGTGGCTATTCTTTGACTAAACTACAGTCGGACCTCTATTTAACGAACCTCTATTTTGCGAATTTCTCTATTTTGCGAACTTTTCTTTGGAACCAAGAACATTTTGCTAATTTCTTCGTAAAATAACCTCCAAATAGCGAAGTGCATTTTCTATTTAACGAACTTTTTCGAGGTATCTATTTTTTTTTTTCTCCTTGAAATGTTTTTATTATTAATATTCCCTTAGAGGAAATGAAAGAAATGTGGATACAGCTGAGGGAAAAAGAAGAAATTAACGATGATGTGCTGATTGATGATTATCTTTCACTTGATTTTGAAGTTGAGACCTCGGAAACACTAACTGAATCGGATATTTTGTCAGTGTGAAAAATAAAAACAATACATCTATGAATTGCGATGAAGATGAAGATGATGAAAATGGAAATGATCATGATGAAGAAATCAAAAAAGAGAAATGCTAAAATCATTTGAAACAATCCGACGCGGATTTCAATTTGAAGAAAATACTGAAGGGGTTTTTGGTGCATTGCAAAGATGCGAGACATATTATGAAAGAAAACACTTTTTCAAAAGAAAAAAAACAAAAACACTCAGACAAAATTAACAGACTTTATTTGTAAAATTTAAGTATGCATATGGTAATATATGCTTTATGTCATTAAAATTATTACTTTTTTAATAATATTTATTGTTAATGTATTTTAAATCTATTTTATGTAGTTTAAAGCAATTTTAAAAGGTGAATCTGTATTTAACGAATTTTTAATATAACGAACTTTTTTTCGGGATTTAGCGACTTCGTTAAATAGAGGTCCGACTGTATTTTGGTCAATGGAAACAAAATCTAGAGGGCAATGACAATAGTGATTTTATGTTTTGTCATTTTTTAACCTCATTAATTTTGAGAGTATATTGTGTTGCCAAAAACGACTAGCCCTTGTTGTGTAAGCTTTCCAGATAATGTGTTGTTAAATTTGTGGTAAGTTTGTGATAAGGAAACATTACAATTTTTTAGAAAATTTGTATCGTACCTAGCTTGGAATGAAGCTGGAGATCAAGATAAACTATACGCTCCACACAAAGTTTGCTTTGTTTGAATCTGGAGGCTCTGAGTCACAACTCTAAATGTAAAAAGAAAACTTTCAGATTTGGTTTGCCTGTAATTTGAAGGGAGCCAAAAAAAAAAAAAAATCAGTGATTTCTTTTTTACTGCTTTTTAGTCATCGTTGAGAATATATTGCTGGAAATTTTACAGCTTTGGGATGCTCAATGAGCATAAAAATTCACTTTTTGATTGAATACTAGGGATTTTCTTGGGAAAATCCCAAGAAAATCTTAGTGCAGTGAGTGAAGAACAGAGAGAATGTTTCCCTCAAGATATTAAGGCACTGGAAGGAAGAAGGTATTCAATGAGTCAATGGAATGTTCATATGATGGAGATTAATGCTGTATGCTTCACCGTGAAAATCCAGAAATATCACACAGGAGGAAAAGCAATTGGCGCAACTTCACAGGCAAATGAAAAAGGCATTCTACAGCTTCATGATCAAGTCAAAGATGTGTAAAGTCATATATTAATTCTATTTTGTGAATAAGTCACTATTAATTTCAATTAGGCTAGATATGTCCAGCTAAGAATGACAATGCATAATATGAAAAAAAACAAAACTGTAAATCATGGAGGAAAACCGAGATCATCGATTCAGAAAACTTTAAATTCAGTGGAAATTTTTTAAAAAGCTTTTGTGAACCTAATTTGGAAGACCTATATAATTAATTCCATCACTCACCCTAGTTATCAGTGTGTTCCTTGAATAGATGATCAACTACTATTTCATTGACATTTTTGTTCCATAATTTCTATTCAATTTGGTGACTTAGCAATTACAGAGTAAAACTAGTTATTCCTTACTTTGTTACTATTAATCTTTTTATATTGAGGAAACAATATTAAATAGAAATTAAAAATAGAAATAAATTATAAATTATTCCATCTCGTAGCACTTACACTGAACCGATTCTCATGTATCTTCTCAACCATGTCATAGTTGAAAAAATTCTAATTATAAAAAAAATACCTTTTTTTGAATCAAGTAATAAGCAAATGTTCAATTTTTTTTTATTTTGTATTTATCTGAAAGCTCAACCATGACTTATATATATCTCCCAAAAGGTGAATTGTAACAAAAGAATAATAAAAGAACTTTCGATTTTTCAATGAAAATTGTGATATTTATTTATTTATTTACTTATTTTAAAATTTTCATATTTGGTCTAACATGTCAATTTACGATTCTTTTCACGGTGTTTCCCGCAACGGTGCGAGGAAAAAAAACAAAACCAAAAAAAAGTTTCTAATCAGAAATACAGTCTTCAAAAGACAGCCGTGAGGACGGTTTTTTATTTTTTTTTTCTCGTCTCGAATATCATCTTTAGAATAACCAAACGATAAAAGTGATGTTAGAAATTCTAACATCACGGAGGAAGCATATAAAAAGCAAATGAATATCATCTCTTTAATACATTTGTTACTTTCAATTAAAAAAAAAAAGAAAACTCAAATCAAGAATCAAGGCTATAACAGAAGTAAAAGAGTGAGATCTGCAAATAAATTCGCAGAAGGCTTCAAAGTTCATTCTGTCTTTTGCAGCAAATGAACGACTGTTTTTCTGATTTATATTATACATTCATTATTATTATTATATATATATATATATATATATATATATATTTATTATTATGTTTGTATGTTTCAAACCTTGGGTTTCCCCAGCAAAAACAATATGGCGGGTCAAGGACCAAAGCACATACTGCCAAGTGTAAAGACGTGTGCAAGAATGATTAGGGGTATTATCATTAACTGTGGAGGCCCTCTCAGAATAACTGATATACAACCACAAATATTCTGAAACTATTTTTAATTTATTGAGATGTGTCGATAAGAAATATTAAATATAAACTGTATATATGTTTTTTGGGTAACTGAAACGTTGGAGCCTTACCTCCACAGTGGGCCTCAGGGGATACTTAACCTAATATATGCTTTTAACAAAAGTTATTTACAGTATATCAATATCATGATACAAGAGTTCATAAACCATTAAGTCAGAAAAAAAAAAAATAAAAAAAAAATATATATTCTAATTAGAAAGGTCCTACTTAACTAATACTTTTATAAAACACCAAACATAATTATAATCTAATCAGGACGTACCAAATTACTAATAATATTATTATATATTTTATACATTATATACATATTTTTATATACATATACAAAAACCAGATAGAAACATGGAATTCCAATTCAAAAACCTTATTTCTATTTCTCCAAGGATATTCAAGCCAATCTGTTCTTGTTTCATCAGCGGCATCTGTTGTTAATTTAAATTGAAATTATTAGGATAATTTAAACTAAAACGCAATATTCAGGGATGTTGCCTTTTTGAATTTTACTAATACACACGAAATCGATTACAGCAACTTTTTATTCATACAATCTTTCTTAAAATTTTTTTAAAGTTATTTTAAAGATTCATAAATAAATAAAATTATGAACAGATATCGTATCCTGCTTATTATAGTGTAGTAATGAAAGTTAATTCGTTCTTGTTTTTATTATTTTCAAAATTAACACGAAACACTTACGTACAGGCTGAGTTTGTCATTCGAGATATATATTGTGTGAGTGCGTATGTAGTATATTTGAATAGCTATACTAAAGATAAAATTAGTTACAAAACTAATTTTGCCTTTAATTTATTAAAAACCTATAGAAATTATTACCACTTTTTAATACTTTTGCTGTTAAGTTAGGCTAAAGAGTTGTTACTGAATATTGGGAGAATATTAAAAACAAAACAAACCACGTTATTGGTTTGGTGTTGTCCAGTTGCAATCTATTAATTTTTATTAGACTTACGTAACATTTATAGGCGCTGTATGATTCATGGCCCTGAATAATAATGAAAACCTCATAAATAATACCGGACGAATACAACACTGCGTAAACAAATGACGGGAACCCCTCTCCCTTTCACACAGTGGAGTCGTCTTATTATTGCTATTGGGGCGACTGGAAATAAAAGCTCACTCCGAGCTGTCGATGGTGAGAGGGTGGGTGGCGGAATGAACTATTGGCCACGGATCCGGCGTCAACAACCAACCAACAAGGTTCCCGCCAGACGGAAAATCTCTCCTTCCTGTCTTTTGGTACGATAGACCTTGGTATCATCTCCCCTTGGGCCATAAATCACCCGCCCTAACACTTTTCCACCTGACGGAAGGGGCCAAGACGAAGCTTAGAACCGATTCTTTGAACGAAAGAGAATTAAAAAGAATCAGCTCCGTCGTAAATATATGGCGATCTACAACTTTCACTCTCCGCTGCTCAAGTCCGTGCGATTTCCCCTTTTCCATCATCTGCTGAGGAACGGAGACGACAAGGTCGAAGTGGGCACTCAACACTCCCATAGATATTGGTACTCCCCTCGAAACTCGGCTTCACTGAATCGACATGTTTTCTTAGGTCCGCATTCAGAACTTCCCCATTCTCAAGCAAATTGTTATTGTATGAAATTATTCCTTTCTTGACGGTTTCAAGTAGAATGCTTTATTGATGTTATTGTTGTTTTCCAAAAGTTTTTCAAAAGTTAAAAGAAATAGAAGTAGAGGAAAAGTTTGGAAAGAAATTCTTAAAAAGTGTACTGAACAATTACGTAGAATAACAAAACGGGAAACATGGTTGAAAATATAGGAAATTCACATTTTTAAAATAAAAACTCGTCAGATATTGAAAGTTGAACTGTAACAGCTTTTCAGAAAAAAAGAAAAAAAAATGAAAAGGTAAAGATGTTTTTAAGTGTTTGATCAACTATTTTTTTAATAAAAAGTGAGTTTACTTACTGTAAACTATGTCCTTTTATTATTTTAAATTTTAATTACTAATAATGATATAACACACATCCTCTTCCTATCTACGCTATATTTCGCATTATTACTTTCAACTGTTTCATCAGGCATAATACACATGGAAAAAACTCTTCGTAAAATATAATGAAGAATTTGGTAATAATATCAGAAAATCTTGGGAATATATACAACTTATATATTGTTAACAACATTTCAAACATTTCAAACTTCCATATTATTACAATAGATTTTTCTTACAAACTATTTTCATTATTGAAATTATTGAAATTTTTCCAAATGTTAACACTTTTAAATGTTTTAACAAACAGAAAGGATTAGAAATTAGCCAAGCACTATTAGATAAATTTAAAGTCAATTGTAAAAATTTGGAAAAATTTCAATAATTTCAATAATGAAAATAGTTTGTAAGCAAAATCTATCGTAATAATATGGAAGTTTGAAATGTTTGAAATGTTGTTAACAATATACAAGTAGTATATATATCCCCAAGATTTTCTGATATTATTACCAAATTCTTTATTATATTTTTTATTTTTTCCATGCATATTATGCCTGATGAAGCAGTTAAAAGTAATAGACTGCGAAATGTAGCGTAGATAGGAAGAGGATAGTAATTAATTGCTTATTATGTTTGTATTTTAAATTTTTTTAATAAAATAAGAAAAAAGTGAAAACTTACATTTGTATTATAAGTATTATATACATTATTATAATACTGGTAGTGTACAGTAGGCTATAGTATAGAAAGATACAGGTTAAGAACTTTAAATTGAGAATTTCAACGATACGTTTGGGTGAGAGAATAAACGAGAATTGCTGACGTAATACTCGCTATAAAAGAAACTTCAATGGAATTGGGCAGGACATGTAAAAAGATGAAATAAACCATCCTGTTACAAAAATCAACAAAAGCAAAACAAAGTTAAGATTGTTTTTCACTAATTTCGTAAAGGAGGTAAGAAAACGTCCATAAGATAAATGGATAGATGAAGTGCCAGTGTTATTGGACTGGATAAAGAAAGCTTTCGGAAATATCGAAGGAATGAAAACAACTTCATTGATGCAGTGGATTCAAAATAGTTCAAAATGACAATATGTAGTAGCTACGTAAGATGGGCCTGCGATGGTGGGACACTTCAACTTTTAACGTAAGATGGTATGACTTACATTTATCTTTGAAAACCTATATCTCATCGTAGCCATCTCTCTGAAACTTCTAAATATATTGTTATAATTATTTTGTAATTATAGTGCAAACAGTAAAAAAAGGAATGAATAAAAAAAAATGCATGTTACTTTTTTAAAATAGAAAAAAAAGTGCCTATTCGTCCCTCAAAATTCTGTTATTCTGGAAACTTAGGCTTCATAATACATTAAGTAAATGAGAGATTCATTCTGGAATGAATTTCAACTTTACTTTCAATAAAGTAAGCTTTTCAAAACGATAATCTTAATCAATCACGATATACATTGTAAAATCTTCTTTACATCCCTTTTTTATTCCACAATATTTCGTTTTCATATAATTGAAAACTTCTTCAGGTTTATATGAAAACGAAATATTGTGGAATAAAGAAGGGATATTAAGAAGATTTTTCAATGTAAAACAAGCTTTCCCCCCCCCCCCCTCCTCTTTGTTTCGGGATATCTTAATAACAATTTGGACTCATTACAATAAGAAAATGCAATTCATCTTATTCAGAAGACGGGAGACAGCAGGGGATCTTTTTGCAGTACTCTAGTATGAAAATTTTCCTTTATTATTACTTGCTTCCTTGTATCTTGTTTTGCATCTTTTTTTTTTTCCTTCTTCTTTTTTTTTATCTCTGTGAAAATTCAAACCTCTATAATAGAATATTGTCATCCAAGGATCAGTAGAGTTTTAATATAACTTAATGCTTCAAAAACCTTTTACATTCATTTTTAATTATTCTTCAAATTTCAAAATTCTCAAAAAATATTCCTCATTGAATTTGAGTATTACAGAATTCCAAAAATATTCTAATGTTCTTTACTGAATTTTTCTTGAACTTTCTAAGTGTCGCAGGACACTGCATATTGTGGCACCATTAAACAGTTGACGAGATGCTCGAATTTTCTATATAAAAAAAAAGAAAAAAAAATCCAAATTAAATGGTTTAAATTCAAGATGAGATTTCGTGAATTTTTTTTAGAATTTATGGAAGAAGAATTAATCATTTTTTTACTTTAAAATGGATTATGGCTAGTTGCATTTTTTTCTATATATTGAGGCTACAAAGACTCATAAAAATAACTGCATAATAACAGATATGGTAAAATATAAAATATTCTTTGAGCTTAGAAAAGTTTAAGCTCAATAATAAAGCGAAGAGAAGAATTTTTTTTTTTTTTTTTTTAATTTTCAAATCTTTGTAAGTTAGTTTTAAAAATTACCGATTTTTATGCGCATTCTGTAAATATTATCAATCTAGTGTGCCGTAAAGAATTTTTATATTTTTTAATGTATATTAATAATAATATTGATTACAAAGTAGGGCTTTTGATCTCATTTCCTTGGTTATTTTGTTATCATTTGTATTTTGATAGCTATAAATATGTCAGTAGATTGTTGTGCTTCTCTAATTACCTTTCCAAGGGTCGTGCTAAGACGTCCACACCCAGGGGAAGGCGAAGGTCGACCAACGTGGCGAGGGCAGGAAAGATCAGATCTACGTGACTTTGCAGTTTTGGGATTTTTTTTTTCCATCCTAATTTAATTTAATTCCCCCAAGAAACTCTTCTTAAGACAGGATTTGTTTAAGGCTTGTGTTTGTTGATAATCACCTGTCTAAAACAGTCTTCCCAATTTTGTATTTACTTCACATGCCATTGGCCTATTTCACCTTTTCTAACACTCCCTCACAGAAAGAATTTTACCCGTGTAAGCTGGTTACAAAAACCTCTACGTATTCTAACCAGTTATGAATTTGATGCACATTTAAATCTTTTGACAGTAACTATATAAATCTTTACGGTCTTATATTGAAAAGCAGCTATTAAGCCTAAATATGGCAGTACTATTTAATATTCACAATAGCGTAGATGCCAAGGGTTATTCAGTATTTGTAATCTAAGAAAAATCAGAAATTCAACAAGTTGGAGAAGAAGCCCTTTCAACTTTCAGTAGGCGTACTTTCTTTTCCTTTCTTTGTACATCCGATGATTTATATAAGAGAGGTCTCAGGAATTTTAATTTTTATGAACGTAAGAATCATATGAATAAATGAAAGTACAAATATATCCGTAAAATCGTGAACCTATTAATTTGAAGGGAGATTGACACCAGAAAGTTAGGGAACTACTGAACTAAACGAAACGCGTTCCGAAATAAAAAAAAGATGGACACATTACATTCTCTTACAAACAGTATCCTTTGAAAAACTATTTTATCATTCATTCATTCATTCATTGTTTGTTTCCGCAAGTTTGGGAATTTTTGGCTCGATAACTACTAATCCAATCAACTTGAAATTTGGATATGCTTTAGTTTAGAGTGTCTACTATTCAATCTATGTTTTTATTCGACCGTATCTATAACAGTTTGCGGACACAGTCGACTGTTTCCGCATTTTTTCGGATAGGCAGAAATAAAAAAATATTCATTGTATAGAAGACACTTTAAACTAAAGTATATCCAAATTTCAAGTCGATCGAGTCAGTAGTTGTCCAGAAACAAATTCCCAAACTTCACCTTTTTCCGGTGGACAGTTCCGGATCTTTCTTCAACGCTCCTTAGGTGAAGTTTAGGTTTTAATGGATCGCCCTTAATTTTACGCTTTATCACAAAATTATTTTTACTTGTTTTAATAGTGTAAAATGCTGAAATGAGGGTTTTCGTCTTTGGTGTGACAGACATAATAGCTGCAGAACAATCCTTGATAACTTATTGATAAGTAGTACTTGTACATGAAAGGAAGTATAATTTTTTAAGTGGTCGTGGATACCAGTTTCTAAGGTCTGCGGAAAACTTAAAAGTTTAGCACCAAAGTTTCAACAAATTTGGAGATTTAGGACTGATTCTGAATTTTAATTGATTTCGCTATCAAGTTTTACGCGTCACTACGAGTCGAGTTCAATTTACTGTTGTATCTAAGGACGGATAAACAGATAATTGAGATATCCGCCTTTTATTAACTTCATCCTCTGCATTGTCTTGTCGGTGAGCCTTTTCTTTACTTAAAAAGGGGTTGAGATTTTTGAAGTGGGAGAAATTTTTCCTCTTTTCTTTTAATAATATATTTTTTTTTTAATCTTACAGCCAATTTCGCATTCATTAAAGATAGCAGCTGGTGGTCGAACAGACAGTTTGTAGGAGATTCAATATAGTTTTGCTAATACGTTCGGTTACTTACAGAAATATTTCGCAATATTTCGTAAAAAAAATATGCCACGATTGATGTACCGGTATCTCTTATATTCTACAAGATTAGAAGCAATTCTGCCTTGCTAAAAAAAAAAAAAAAAGAAAAAAAACCATAATTACGGACAATTACTTACAATTATCGATGAACTCCGAAAACCCAATGCCTGTTACTGAATTGCTCATCATTAGACAGCGTATTTTATTACGTTTTTAATTTTTATTCACCTTAATTAGTGTTGTCACCTAAAACGCCATCTTTAAAACAACCTTGGCCTGATGCATGCGGATGGGGTGTTTCGTGTAGCTTCGGCAGTCCCCATTGTTCATCAGGTGTTTCTTCTTTTTTTTTTAAACGTGTTCGGAATTTCTTTGCAGGGAAGTTGACAGGCTTGGCAGAGGCCAAAGGTCGACGGCTCCAGCAGCGTCCTCATCGGCTTGCCGTAATTATTTCGGCGTTTTCGTCACAGGCGCTGTGCAGGCTCTAAATCATAATGGGACTCAGCAGATTAAATTCCTGGCGCAGGGTTTAATGGCATGCGGATATAAGGAACGCTGGCTTGACTTTGCCAACCAAATGCGAGCGGAATTGAATGGGGAAATAAAAAAAAAGAAGAAAAAAAATTATTAAAAAACCTTGAATCATACTGATTTTTTCCCCCTTAGTTTCTTTATTGATTTTCTTCTGCCATTTTATTTTTCCAGACAGATTGTACCACCATAGTATTATGCAAAAATGCATTCTTGAGAAATGAGAATTCGAAGCCCCATTTGTGTATCTTATGACGAAACAGAAAGTTGTTGAAGTTTTGATTTACTAACACTTAAGACTAAGGTTTTTGTAGTCGATAAAAGAAAGTGTAAATGAAAAAAAAAGTATATGTCAGTATTCCCGAAGTGGCTGAGAAGCAAAAATATTTAAACATATCCCTATAAAATGTTCTGTTTAAAAACTTTTTATGATAATTTTTGGATGATATATGTTGAAGTGATTAGTTTAAAAGTCCGAGTCTGGTCAGCTTTAAAACATTTATAAAACTTTAAAAATTATACAAATCTTTACGCTGTCAAAGAAAAGAGAGAAAAGAGGGAAATTCCTGTTCCTTTGAAATGAAAAATCATACACCGAAGATATTCTACTTGCATAAGTGTAAAAGCTTTCAATATACCACTTAAAGAAATAAACATTATAGTGTCCATCTTAAGGGAATGAGAATCTCGCATTCAGGAAATGAAAATCTCTCATTTCTGAAGATGGACGTTACGAAGGCGTCAAAAGCTTGAATTCAAAATTCAAAATTCCTACTTGGCTGGAAACCCGAGAAGAATTCTTCAAAAATCATCAAATTCCTAAAAAAATTCAAGAAAAAACAACAAATAAAAGGAATTGATATTCAATATAAACAGACCAAATGTAGATTTAATTTTCAACTTTTAAGTTTCCGTTTCTTCTCTTCTATACCGATCCCTTCCCTTTTCTCTACCAACTCCTCTTTAGACACAACGTAATGAAAAAAGACTAAATAAGTAACTATCTCGAGCAATGTAATATAACTATTTTATTTTACCAAAATATACACTATTTAACTCTTTCTCAAAATACCTAATGGTAAAACAAATTATTGTAATGTTTTATATAAGATAGTAATGACAACTTTCATTCAAATTTAACTTTGAAAAGTAGCTTCTACAGCAGTCATCTTCCCGAATCAAGTAAACCCACCATTTGAGAGGACGTTTATGATATAGTTTCAGAGATAACAAAAAGAAAATGAATCAAGAGAAAGAATTAGCTAAGCTAAGAGAAAGGATTAAGCAATGAAATTATTATTACCCTAATCTCGTAATTTTTTTATGCATTTGTTGTTCTTCCTTGAAGAAGATAATTTGATGCATTTTCTTATGTGAAGAAAATGCTCCTTCCTGTAATTCTTAAATTTTCAAATTTTTTAAGTTACTGTGAATTTATAATTGTTATTGTCATTCAGGAATGTCTCCTTTCTTTCTGTTAAGTCATTAATAATAATAAATATGGATATATAAAATTTATATTTCGTTGATGTAATGCAAGGAAAGCAAACATCATAACCATTATTAATCATTTAACATTGGTTTCAAAAAAATTAAAATTAATAAGTCTATGTTGTTATTAATAAAAAATGATTAATAAGATCTCGCATTGAAGAAACAATGCCTTTCATTTAATGTTTGGTGCGAAACATTATTCCAGATGCTATCTAAGAAGGAAGGTGCTCAGATTTTTTATTTTCCCTCCGGCTAAAGAGTCCAATGAAGTGATCGCGCTAAACACTTGTAATTTACTGTTACATATATTCAGTTAACACATATCTACTTGTTGCCAGTACAACATTGTTTACAACTATCATAATTATGAAACATATCGTAGATCGAGAAACAGACAAACTTTCTAAAACTATAATTTACTTTATATAGGCCTATACGTCTTTGTTTCTTTATTTTCTGTGTGAAAATAATGCGAATAAATTGAAATGTCGGAAATTCAAGACTATTTATTCTATGAAACAGTTTCAAAACCAGTTTCCTTCTTCAGTGGTTCGTGAGAATCTTGCGGCAGATCGGTAACTGCTAAATTACTTTCATTAATTGACTTTACGCTAAAATTAATTGATTATATTTTTTTGTTCTCGTGGTACTGAATGATATAAATCTTGGTCAATTACAACAGCAAAATTAATTGATACCTTAATCAGTGACAAGAGAAGATTTGTGAGATTTAAGGCAGAGAGGGAGGATTCGCTGCCCACACTCTTCTTATCTCTACAATCTTCTATTAATCAAACCACTATGAACAATGCTGTACTGCATATCTCTGATCAAGAAAGCCAGTTTAAATCTCCGGTTCTAGGTTCAAAATTTATTTCTTTCCATTTCTTTTTTTTTAAATAATCAGTTGATTACCCCGCATGATGGCTAAGTAACAATGGAGAATTATAGGTTTGGTATTAAACTTTGTAATTCCACTTAAATCCTGTTTTTTCCCTGATGTTAAGTCGAAAAAAACGCATGGCTGTCTATCCCTCGGTTCTCCTTTATCTGTGATCACTATCTCAAAAAAAATATCTTAGAAAGCTGAAATTTCGGAGATAGATGCTGTCCTATTGTGCTTCAATCACCAAACCATTCGCTCATTGTCCGTCCCTCTGCAATCAAGATAACTCAACCTGCATGTCCTAAAAAGTTGAAACTTTTATAGACGGTCGACATACCTATTGATTTTAGTAATGAACGGACCACTGGATACGAAACTACGAGCCACACAAATACACACACACACATATTACCAATTCCTTGGTATGCGTAAATGCATTTCCCCCGTCCATAAAAAAAAAAAAAAAAACACTCAAAGTCAGCGAAAGTGAATAAACAAATCTTTCTTTTATTAAAATTTACTTTCCAAGCGAGAAAGTTGGCACACTAAAACTGCATCTTGTGTAATAAGTAGATGTAATATCGGTAGACACTCAACTCTAAGGATTTATTGATTCCTGATCTTTCCTGGGTGTGGGAATATAATTTAACTTTAACACCATAAATTGTTTATGGATTTAACCATTAATATAAATGAAAGCTTTTAAAAAACCGTCAACTTACAATTTTTACGTCGTAAAAATATAAGACACATAAGAATGCCTTTTTGAGTCGAGCTGATACTCTGGGACAGCCGTTTCGAGCTTGTTGGGCTCTCCTCAGCCAGAGCTAATCAGCTAGTGCAAGACTCAAAGGGCGTACGAGGGGAGGTATTGAGAATACAAGATGGAAACAGTGACCCCTCAATAACTAAAAGTAAGAAAGTAAAAAACAGAAATCAATCTTTGATTCCTGTTTTTTATTTTCTTACTTTAGTTATTAAGGGGTCACTGTTTCCATCTTGTATTAAAAATATAAGACTGTAAACAAAAAAGAAAAGAGAGCTAATGAAAGTGCATTTCAGTAACTTATTATAAAGATTCAGATCTGAAGGAGAAGTTGAACATGTTTAATTAACTATTCGAATAATACCAGCTTCCATGAGTGTTTTCCTAGTAGGTGAAATTCGTTTAATATTTCGGCTCGGTACCTTCAGTCTTCATCAGCAAACGTTTGTGAATTACATTACAAAAACAAATTGTGCTGTTATTTGGTCAAATGTCAGTATTTTTGGAGCCAACGATTTCGTGGCCTTCTTGTCCGAAAGATTGTAAAGGCACTGGAATAAGAGATTTCTTTATCAAAGATTACAAATTATTTGTATATTTAACATTACAAAGATGTAAAAAAAAAAGTAAATAAAATCCCTCCATTATGTTCATTAAAAAAAAAGAAGCAGGATTATAAATATCTAAAAAATCAAATATAAGTTTTAAATATGTTAACGAAATGACCGAGAATATTAACGACATTAATTGCTTTTCCTTATCAAACTGATAATACTTAAGAATGATACAATGATAGATAAGTCAAAAGTTTTGTCTTCTTTAGTATCATTATAATCCCAGTTCTCGAGAATAAACATTCACTGTAGGCTTCTCTTATTATTGGATCTCCATGATTGGGAGAGAAAAGGATAAATGAAATGTTCAAAACAATATGTACCCTGTGATGCCCATATGATCCTAGGCAATTAATGTTCAAAGTACGGTCCCGATAGGCCAAAGGAGGTGGGAATGTAGACAAATTATCAAACATTCATTTTTATAAATAGTGACTAAATTTATAAATTCAAAACTCTCCATACAAAAGGAAGTTGATAACTTTTTTTAACAAAATTTCACTTTATTCATCGCTCTCCATGATATCATTGCATATAAGAAACGTAGATATGTTTTTTTCTCCAAGTCATGGTGTACTCAAGTAATAGCATTCCATACGTATTCCTTTAGGTGGTTCTTGTTGTGTATCTTTTCATGATGATAGGCTTTAAACCATGGCTTTAAACCAAGGAGTAAAAACTTGAATGACCTGTAATTGACGTATGCACTCTCCTTTTTTTTTTTGACAGTCTAAAAAGGGTAACTGGGAAAAATACAAATATTAATCCATATGTATGGAACTTAAAGACCACACTACAATATCAAGATGCGTTTGTTCTTCTTAAATCATTTAATTCTTCACTAGTCTAATTTCCCAACATCCATGTTTAGAATTTTGCAAATTTTGGTTTTGTTTTTAATAAGAAAAAATGACTTTAATTTTTCACAAATCTCACTCTGTTTCTGTAATTCTCGCATCCTTTCTTCCTAAATAAGAAACGAAACCATTTTACAGAAACAATTAAGCTATTGAGATTCCTAAAATATTTTTAGAAATGTAGTTGCTTCAGTTTAGCTTCAGGCGTTCTGTGTTCGTAGTCTGTCACAGCTTGTGGAGATAACATTTGAACTTTTTCTGTTCGACTTCACGAAAGGAAAGAGTTTCATTAATAAGAAATATCCAAGTGAATCTACAAAATATTAAACAGTTTCTTTGATTCAATAATAATGACCTGTCTGCCACAAAAACTGCAATTTTAACAAAACTTCCCAAAAAAAAATGTTTAAGTTTCATACAATGCCTGCTAGAATAGTTTTTCTTATAGTTGCTTGTGTTTCTTAGTGTGTATTATTCTCAGAAAAGGAAGGTTTATCAAATTTTTAAGATTGTGTCTCAATATGTATTTTCATAATTTTTCCTGTTTGATGTTTTGATTTATGATTTTAAAATTTTAACATCGTTGTTTACTAAAATACACTGCCGGCCATTAAAAGTGCAACACTATTAAAGACAACAGCTATCAAAGCCATATTTATTTAACAGATAACTTATGGTACGAGGGTGAAATGATTACAATTGTAGCCCCGTGCGACTTACGGAACATAAAGAAATTAGTATCTCCTGTGGCCATCATAGGCGGCAATAACTTCTGCTTCAAGCCCCGGCGTAGAGAGGAAGAGATGTTGGTAGTGCGTTTGGGGTATGTCAGTCCATGCGATTTCGACACGGTGCCAAAGTTCATCTGCTATAGTCCCGGGTGTTCTGTGGTGTGCCAGAGGTTGTGCATCATGGACCAGACGTTTTCAATAGGCTTTAGATCCGCTGAACGCGCGGGCCACGGAAGAAGTTGAACATGGTGGCCATCCAGGAATTATTGGACCTTGCGTGTCATGTGCGGTCGCCCATTGTCCTGTGGTAAGTGGCAAGGCAGGCCCTGTAGATGATGGACAACACAGGCTCCTACATCTGAGAGACACGGATGCAACCATCACGGTGCTGCAGACAGAAGCGGGATTCATCGGAAAAAACGATGTCATGCCATTCGTTCACTATTGCAGCCGCAGACGCCTGTGGTGTAAATCAAAGGTAGCCGAAGCAATAGGCGCCTTACTAAAAATTCCTTGATGTGCAGACGACATCGAACTCTACATGCGGAGACTGGTTGCTGAACACACCTTAATTCTTGAGATGAGGGTTTGTGATGTTGCTGTACGATCCGTAACAGCTATTCGCACAAGATGTCTGTCCTCTCATTGCGTGTGACGGGCCATTGGGATCCTTCACGTCGGTAAGTTCGTTCCTCCTCGACCCACTGATTCCATATTCGCATCACTGTGACAGCGTTTCGTCCAACACGAGCACCAATTTCTCGGAAGTATAATCCACAGTCTCGATATGACATAATTCTCCCGCGATCAAAGTCGGCAACCTGCTGGTATGGCTTCCGTATTCTTGATGAGGCATACTGAAGCTGTCTGTGAACAAGAATGGCGAGCAAACACAATTCCAATACTGCATAGCGACTCTCATGGTTCTCCTCTCTTCTACTGCTTCCAGGGGGCGTAACTGGCTCACATTATTTGCATATGTGCTGCTCTGCTATTCATTTACATACGCTCCCATTCGAATTTGAGTCGGATGCTTCCTTCCTGGTGTTGCACTTTTAATGGCGAGCACTGTACTTTGAAATTAACAGAATAAGTATTAATGAAATGTAATGTAAATCATAATAAAAAACCAATAGTATTACTGCAACGTTAATAAATATTGAATAATAAGAATGGTACGAAATTGTTTTAAATGGATTTATAATACAGTATGTTTAACTAGAGTATCCAGGAAGAATAAAGTATTTAATATGGTTGTAGGTCTTAGTAAGTCTTAGTTTTCCTCATTTCTCCTATGTACGTATCACAAGTATTTAAATTTATCAATTTGCCTTAATTAAGTTTTTAACAAATCATTTAAACTTTTTTTTTAATTTATAAATTTTGTCCGTTCCGGCGAGGTCTAGTAGATTAGGCAGCGGCCTCCCACGAGGCAGATCGTCGGAACCTGGGTTCGAATCCCGGCGTCGGCTTGGTTGTTTGCTTTCTTTCCTGTATTTGTCTGCTTCTTCTCTTCCTCTGTCTACGGCACCGAAAAGTATCCCAAAACTAATAGGGTTAGTACGATAGATCTTCAAGAATAAAAGTACACTTGGGGGTGTGCCCACGGCCCTAATCAGAGTGAAGGAAAATATGAACGTAAGACGTGGAAACAATACTGAGCAATTCAAAAAAATTATAAAATTTAAATTTTTATATTAGTTTTCATATTGATCTTTATCGTTAATCTGTATTGAAAAAATAAAATATATTATTTTTAGGTATAAAATTATACTAAAATTATATTTAAAGATAATTTACAAATATTTTATAAATGTAATTAACTAAAATTATATTTAAGATAATATATCTACAAATAATATATTTAAAAAAAAAAGCGTTTTTGCTATTGTGTTCTGATTGCAAATCTTTAAAAAGAAATCAATTTTCGAATCTCGAAGATTCATTTACTGAAAAGCTGAATTTTCTAATTGAATTTTGGTCTTAAGGAAATTTGTGGAAATCTCGTTTTGCAGTTAGATCAGATTTATTCCTTCGTTTTATTTAATTAGACAGTTCACAAGCACCGCTATCATCGCAGAATAGATAATGTTATGGTAATGATTCAAGATCTCTCTCCTCATTGCTAAGAAGCTATTCCTTGTCGTTACAGAACTGCAACCATTTGACACGCAACTTTAACCTTTTTTTTTCTTTCTAAAAAAATAATTTTAACTCCACTTTATTCAGTTTTGAGAGCCACAACTTTTGCAGCCTTGTTTTAAAACATTAGATTTTTTTATTAGGCACATTTTAAATTGCGAAAATTGTCTGTTGTCGACGTTTTGTCTTGTTAATATGTTTTGCATGAAATTTCTAAACGACAGATATTCATGAAACTTGAAATACATCGGGTGATTCATGAAGTCCGGGAAAGTACTAGTGGTTTTCACCGCTCCATCTCTTTTAAACTACTGCTCATAAAAATCTGAAACTTTTTATATAAAATCGTCAAACATATAAAAGTTATATTTTCTTATTATTTATTCATTATTATTGAAATTCCTTTTATTTGCGTTCAAACACCCCCAATATATCGTATAATTAAATAACTGTTGTGATGTTGTTTAAACTCTAAAAGTCTGGATCCAATATTCAAATGATACAGAAACCTAATTAGGAAAATTTAATCTAAACACTTTTGTCATTAATTCCTTTGTTTAATTAAAAAAAAACTGTATTTTTTGAAAATGCATTCTGACAAACGACTTTCTTGGAGACAGTCGAATAATTTTTTTGGATAATAATTTCGATATATTGGGGGTGTTTGAACGCAAATAAAATGAGTTTCAATAATAATGAATAAATAATAACATGAAAATATAACTCTTACATGTTTGACGAATTTATATAAAAAGTTTCAGATTTTTATGAGCAGTAGTTTAAAAGAGATGGGGCGGTGAAACCACCAGTACTTTCCAGTACTTTCCGGTATAGTGAGAACAATGAATTTTAACTATCGATTGAATAAACATTAAGGACCGTAAGTTTAATTTTCCCGTAAACGGTTCACAGCTAATATTATTCCATGAAAAACATTTGCTATTCATTTAGAAGTTTGTAATAGCAAAGGTACGGTTGTGAATGGTTATGGAGTTATAACAATCTATATTACTAAAATCTTTTATTTCTCTCTGTCTGTCTGTCTGTGTGTCTGTCCGGCGCAGTTTTCTGTGAGAATGAAAAATAGAAAGAATTTTTTCAATGAAACATCCGCGACAGGAATCGAACCTGCAACCTTCTGATCCGAAGTCAGACATCTTACCCATTAGGCCATGGGAACTACAACTCTCTTCATATTGCTTTTTTGACTTATCTGTCAAAACTGAACTGACTTTGACTGAAAAGTAACAATTGCAATTAAAAAGAATGTCAAAAAAGAAAGAAGCAGTACGTCATTAGGTAGAATACTGAGAAATCAGTATTTGTAACTTAAAAATCACTGAAAAGTATCAATTGGAATTGGATAAACGAGATGAACGAGAGTGTCGATAACATCAATCGAATGATAAGTCTAAGAATACAAGGAGAGACTACAGAGCATACAATACAAGTGCGAATAAAATTGACACTTCTGATAATTCACCACACGAATATCTCTATATGCCCAAGTGTCTGAACGCATTGAATCTCAGCGGAATTCCTCAACATCGTTTGTCATTGAAGATTGGATCTCCAATAATATTGTTGCGAAACATCAATTCCAAGTTTGCATACTGCAATGGAACTCAACTTAAATGCTGTTCATTCGATAATGATCTCATAGAAACCGAAATTATAACAGAACTCACAAAGGAGATTTTGTTTTCATCCATAGGATGTCTATGGAACCATGCGGTAATCTACTTTCATTCACTTTCACAAGAAAACAATTTCCGATCAGACCTTCTTATGCAATATTTATCAATAAAGCTCAAGGACAAACTCTAAATAAAGTTGCCATATAATTGGAAAACGTTGTCTTAACTCACATACAACTTTAGGTCTTTGAGTCACAATTCAACAGAATTTGGTTATCTTCACTCTAAAGAATACTCACAATCAATTTGTTGCGAAGAATTTCGTATACAAGCTATGATCTTCATTTATCATCTATATCAACAAACGTCCATCTGAAATCTCTTCTTCAAATATCTATATCGAACAATCTGATGGCCTAGCTAATAGATATAGATAATTTTCATTATTTGTAACTCAAAAACCACTGAAAAGTATCAATTGGAATTGGATAAAAAAGAACAGAAAAAAAAATAATCACTATTTCTATTAGGTAGAATACTGAAAAATCGCTATTTGTTACTCAAAAACAATCACTATTTCTAACTCAAAAACCTCTGTAAAGTATCAATGAAAATAAAAAAAAGAGACTCAAGAAAGAAAGAAGCACTATTTCTATTAAGTAGAATACTGAAAGCTCACTATTTGTAGCTCAAAAGCGACTGAAAATTGCATCTATATTACGAAAATCTTTTATTTCTCTGTCCGTCTGGTGCAATTATTGTAATTTACAAAAATAGAAATAATTTCTACAAGTTATCTACTGGAATCCAACATGCAACCTTCTGCTCCGAAGTTAGACGTCTTAGGCATTAGACCACAAGGATTACATTCTAATCTCTATAAAAAATAAAAATATATCACAGATATATGATTCACACGCTGATTCTAAAAGCAGTCGTAAATTGAGAGAATATATACATCAAAAATTAAAATAAAAAAAAACTTATAAAAATTTTAGTTTTATTTTACTTGATGTAATTTGTGTGTGTGTGTTTTTTTTAATAAATAACAAATTGTTTTCCGTTACATATGCGAGGCTTCCGGAGCGAAGCGACGGGTAGCCGACTAGTTAGAATAGAAAAAAAGGTATGGGATTGCGGAGATTATGAACAAAATAATACAAAATACCAATAACAAATAAAAAAATAATACAAAATACTAGCAACAAACATTGCAATATACCATTAACAAAAATACAAAATAATAACAAATAATACAAAATACCAATAACTAATGATAAAAAAATAATACAAAATACTAGCAACAAGCATTGCAATATACCATTAACAAAAATACAAAATAATAACAAATAATACAAAATACCAATAACAAATAATAAAAAAAATAATACAAAATACTAGCAACAAACATTGCAATATACCATTAACAAAAATACAAAATACCAATAACAAATGATACAAAATACCAATAACAAATGATATAAAATACTAATAACAAATAACACAAAAATAATTCAAAGTACCAACAAAAATGCATTCGAATATTTGCGGATCAAGCTTCTCTTAATTTCACAGCATACGTGACAGCTGTAAAACTGAAAGCAACCTTGCAAATTTACTGAAACCTTTAAGTAACAATTAATATCTGTTCTAAATATGGCATCCTGCACTTTTTAAGTAACTAAAATTACGGTCAGTTTCATATTCCTGTGGATCATTGTTAGATAGCTTTCAATAACATTGATGTTTGCTTTTCTTTCTATTAGATTATAGTTACAAAGAATTTTAATTAACACTTTTCATTGTTGCAAAGGCTAATAGAAAAAAAAAACTTCCGTCAATATTATTTGTCCGTAAATTTGTGATTAAGATAAATCAAAACATATGTAACCTAGGAAGCTTAAAATTTAGAGGTAGTTTGGATTATTGTTGGGAAGATCCCTCTTGAATTTAGTAAATATCCGACAGGAACTACAGCCGAAAGTAGGTTGTCGTTAAGTAATAGTAATTGAAATTACACACTACTTTGTAAATCCGAAATCTTAATGACGGATAAATGTTACCAGATGCTTGGTGAAAACAGACTAGGAATTGGACTCATAGGATTGTCATCAAACCACTAATTCCCAAATCTCCGCAGAGAGTGATAATTAAATATCAATTATACAGAAATGCCCGAAGTTTTCTACCGTTATCTTGGGTACAAGTAATTTTGGATCTAAATCATACGATGTACGAACTTTGTTTGTCAACTACATCTTCTTCATTGTCGTAAAAATCCGTAAAAATTTCGATTTAATTTTGGAAAAGATTTATTTCTTTTCCGAATAAATCGAGGCCATTTTAAGTTATTTTCCAATTACTTAGAATTTTTCATTAATATCTGAACGCTCTTTGACTCGTTCAAATTACATTTTAACAGATCTGCACTTAATTGTCACACAGTCAGTCATTTTCCGTTAATATACGACTTTATCTGTGATGAAGTTAACTTGCCGAGTGTGAAGGGAAGAGAATAGGAGATGAAAAAGAATGGAATCCAGCGAAACCTGTTTTATTTGATTGGAGAATAATATTTTTTATTTCTAACCGTCCCCTAAATCCGGAAAAAAAGGCCTAAAAAAAAAAAAGGCCTTTTTATTTTTTGGTTGAATGGTGAAAACTATCGTAAATTCTCCTACACCAAAATATTGGGCACACCTATGCGTGACAGTGAATCTTTGACCTAAAAAATAGTGATATTTTTTAAGCGTAAGTAAATGTGATTAATATTTTTTTCCTTCGTAATTATTTGGAAAGAAGTCATTTATTACATATCCCCGTTTAAGCTGAAACCACGTCGATGGCTGTTGTGGGCGATATCTTTTGTATACCGTTATCTTTTAAACCTTTCTCTGTCTCCTGGGTCCGCTTGCTTGCACCGCGAGAGCATCCAATCAGTCTTGTGTCTGTGTGGCTTTTCAGTTAATGCGAGCAGCTCTGGATTTCCCAGCTCACTCACTAGGGAAGCCTATAATGACATCACACCAGTACGTGTCCCCGCCATTGGCAACTTCACGATAACACCATCTGGTGGCGCTGTTATTTGCTGTGATAGTCAACATATGGCTTCCATTTAAATCGGCAAATTACTCAGCCCACCATCAACAGTTCCCTCGAAATGAACGGAATAAAATTCCTGCTTTACTCTTCTAACTTAATCAATAAATTCAAAAGGAAAGTTTATTTTTTTCTTCTTTCACTCCCTTTAATTTATTTCTCAATCTTTAAGTATCTTACATATCTGACTACTCAGAATATAAACAATATAAACTGAAAGCCAAAATATTTCATATTCTTTTTTTTTAAAATCTTGGTGAAAATATTGAAAAAAAATAGTATTTCTAATTGAAAAATTTTAATACATAACCGGACGCAACCTTCCATTGAACTTTGCATTTGCTAATGTTGATTAGTCCGGCAAATTTTAAATCCAATTAATTTTAATAAAATCCCAGCACGCGCAAATTTAAACCAATTGAAGAAATCTGATTGTGAATACTGAAACTTGAAACCAATTAGGTTATTTTCTGTTATAAAATGGAAATAAGATAAAAAATACTTTAATTTGTTGAAATAACAAATTAAAACTAATGCTGCCAGAACTTATTACACATTCATATAAAGGGAAACTATAACAAAACAAGCTTAATTCATTTGAAGTAACCTTTAACTAACATCAATAAGTCCGACTTACGACCATTGGCACTTACGACTGATGTCCTATAGAACTTTCGCAAGCACTTTATATCCGACGGCGATTGTAGTCGGAAGTATAAGCCAGGCAGTGGTTACCAGGCTCGCTCAGTAGCACAGCCAAAAGAAAACGCTGCCAGAGGTATAAATAATGGTATTGCATAAATAATGGTATTGCATATCAAATTTGTAGTGTTTTAGTGCTAGAATTAGCCCAACTTTAACTGTGTTTAGACATATGTGTGACTTAGTAATGTGTACTTTATATATGATTTGTTATGTACTACATACTGTACTGTATGTGACTTATGATCACATGGACTTCGTCGGAACGTAACTAAGATAACGACTATTAGCTTCCTTCTTTTCTTTCAAACACAGATACTCGCATTAAAGACTTCATATTTACTTCAAATAAAAACATCATAACTACGATATTTCGTAAAGGTAGCTTCCTTTGCTTCTTCAGGCTCCATTTTACAAAACTTTAAAACTGTTATTACAGAGGTCTTTTTTAGCATCCTACTATTGTTAGCATGTTCAAAATTAAGTACAATTCTTAGTGTGTTCACTAAGTATTCAATTATTACAGAATAATAATAAATAAAAATAATAAGTACAAGTCTTAGTATGTTCCTCAATTATTCAATTATTACAGATTAATAGTAAGCATAATCCATTATAGAATAATAAGCATAATTATTACATAATAAAAAGCACAATGTATTTATTGAAATTTTGCAATGTTTTTGTGGTTTTTTTTATACAAAGGATATGTAGAATATTGTAAACAAACCATAACAAGAATACGTAGAATATTGTTGTTTTTCGAAAGAACAATTATATTTTTTAATAATTTTAGAAGCAAAAAAATAGTTTAAATATATTAAATATATTTTACAATATTAACACAAAATTGTTAATTTAATGTTTTTTTAACATAGTTAATCAATAAAAATTAGTAGAATTGAACATTAATGAATTCAAAACCTTTCAAATCTATATTTTTAAAATATAGGCTAAATAAAGGCTAATAGTTTAATATTTAAAATCTAGGCTAAAATATTAAAATATTATAACATAAAAGATGTTATAAAGTAAATTTTACCAAAAGAAGGAGTTATTGTTTTTATTATTATGAGCTTTATTTATTTCAAAGTAAATTACCGCCCACGATTACGTTAAAGTTGTGAAACAATTAAAAAGGTGGTTTGTTCTAGACTTAAACAAGCAGATAGGGTTAATATTTGTTCTACTGGCAAATGTGGTTTGCAGCAAAATTTGACAAGTAACTAAGTAAATATTTTCGCTTTTGCACTTAGTTAAACATGATAATATTTAGATAAAATGTGTATTCTAAATAAATTGGAATTCTAAATAAATTCTAAATAAATTAAACAAACACAGTTACTATTACTGTAAATAAATGAGATCAAATTGTATTTGAATTATTATGTAAATGATATTCATATATTTAAGTGCTGCTAAAATGTAATGACTTGGGCTTGGAGTAGAATTTAAGGATGTTAGTGATGTCCTGTGATTCTATTAACTTATCGCAGTATTCAATCATTTAAGATATAATAAAAATCAGATAAAATTTGTTGTCGACAAATTCATATTGTAAGATATTAGAACCAGTGTAAAATATTCAAAATGGAAGGTGAGATTAAAAATAATGATTATTGAAAAGTTCTTTGGAATGACAAATCAAAGCCTATAGAAAAGAAAACATCAACATAGTAACAAAACACAAAGTTCCGTTTAAAAAAAAATTCACTGTTTGAAACACCGAATATTCCAACATTGTTTACTAATTTTAGTTAATTGGCAAGAATTCTGAACTTTTAAATTATTATAATTCGTTTTTGTCCTTGTTTTTATCTTTTTTGTTTATTTTTTTTTTACAAAATTTAGAGTTAATATTTTATAAGATTAAATATTAAACTGAATAATTAAGAAAGCTAGTTAACAACGATATATCATTTCTTCTGAAACTAGTGTAGCATTGTAAAAGATATAAATAAGAAAAAGAAATTAAATAGGAAACGATATTAAAAGTGCATGTGAAGTTTCCATTCTATTCTAGGGTATTTTAAATTCATACCTTTGTCTAATTAATCAAGATGTTGACCAAATGTTAATCAAGGGTTGTAAAACTCAAAAGCAAGATGTAGGAAAATCTAATGTATTCAATTGAAGGTGACTAATTAGCACTTCTAATCATTTTGGTTGTTTTTTGGTAACATCGAAGGAAGTGTGGAGCATATGGAAAGTTTAAAATATGGTAAAAATAGAGGGAAATAAAAAATTATTAAAAAATGACGCTTTCTATATTATATAATGATTGAAATATATAAGAATTATGTATATATAATTCAGAAGAAGTTGTGCATATACATATATATATATATCTTTATGCCGCCGCCTAGCGGCTGGTCTCGGTAGTAGCCTCGCACGGAAAGAAGTGTTGGCTGAATAGATTTAATATAAAATATATTAATATATTATTGTATTTATAAAGTCCTTTGACGCCTGTACACTTGACTAAAAACGGTTAAAACATTTAAAAATTTAACACTTATTAAAAAATTAAAACATTTAAAAATTTAAAAATTGCAGTTTCAGTTACATGATCTGGTTTCCTTCCTGAAGGGAAATTTTTTCAAATGCGAAAAATGTGAAAAATTTCCCTCTCGGGAAGGAAACCTGGTCATGTAACTGTAATTTTTAAATTTTTAAATGTTTTAATTTTTTAATAAGACTTACATTTTTTAATAATTGTTAAATTTTTAAATGTTTTAACCGTTTTTAGTCAAGTGTACAGGCGTAAAAAGAACTTTATAAATACTTCACAGTACACGTAAAAAACTTTATATATTATTGTATTGTCATCATCATCAGCCATAAGCAAGTGTGCAAAATTCAAGATGATTGACAGATGTAAACAATTTCCAAGATTTGATCTGACAGTGTGAGTTAATAAAAGCGTGGTACTAAATAATAACAATACTCTATTAATAATGTATAAATAATTATCTGAGAAAAGCTACAGATATATACGAAATTATATTTATAAGAAGCACTTATCCGCATTTAGAATTTGAAATATCTTAGTCTTTGCAACTGAATTTTCAATTCGTCAGAATTTAACATTTAGCATTCCTTCTGTATCTCAAGAATTGTTCGCAGTTCATAAGTCATAATTGTCAAAGTCTTAAGTAAGGCGAACTTTATGAATTAGTTCAGTTAGCCTCAAGTTTCCTTGTCCCTATTGGTTAGTCAGCAAATAAAATGATGTTGGTTTTCTTCCTTTTAAGAAATAATAAAAGCTTACTGTTACGTTTTCCTTCTGTTAGATCACCGTATCTCAACGTTACCATTAACATTAGCCACCTAACAGAAATATGATGCAGACTACTATTAGCTTTGTAGAGGTGTGATAGAAGTTTTTGTAAATTTAATGTTTTTTTTATCAACGTAGGTATATTACTTTTCGCTTGTCAGTTTTAGGAAATTTGGGGCACCATTCACGATGTGAGAAAACGGAAAATTTAAAATGAATTTTAATGTATTTTAATATATTATACCGTTTCTATATATATCGTAAACGATGCCCCAAATTTCTTAAAAATAACAGAGCAAAGTAATAAACTTTGATAAAAAAAAAACCCATTAAATCTAACTATATATAAAAAGACAAGACCTCACTCACTCACTCAGATCAACGCACAGCCCAAACCTTTGGACCTAAAAAGCTGAAATTTTGCACAGAGGTTCCTTTTACGTTGTAGACAAGGAATAAGGCCGGATTTTGCGAAATTCCCACGGGTTGGGGAGTAACGAGGGTTTATTGTCGATTTAAAGGTTTCTTATTTCCGTATCTATAATTAGTAGAGACTTCAAATTTGGCATGTAAGTAGGTAATTATAATCACTAAAACCCTTTTTCAGGATTTTTCGAAATTCCCACAGGTTCGGGAATAACGAGGGTTTATTTTCGCTTGACAGTTTTCTTATTTCTATAATTATTTCCGTAACTATAATTAGTAGAGACTTCAAATTTGGAATGAAATTAGATGATTGTAATCACTAAAACCCTTTTACGCAATTGTTATGTTATTTCGTGGAGCTGGAATATAACACAGGAATATAATAATGAAGAATACTTATTGATCGATACTTATTGATCATACAGTTGATCACGAGTATATTGAAGAATAGGTATTTAGAGAAATATCAAGAAAAAAAATCCGAAATTTTTGAACAGAAAGATGTGATTTTAATTTCGCAAGATTCAAGCGAAGGAGGAAGATCGTTACCCAAAAAAAAACTTTTTTTCTTTCACCCCCTGTGGTCTTTTGAATGAAGAAAAGCAGGTAATTTGGTAGAGCACCTGCAACAAAGTAAAATATAGACTTAGCAATTGATGTGTTACATTCGCAATTCCAAAATTCACTATTTCTACTTTTCTCGAGATTTAATCAGACTCTGCTTAACCCTTCAACAATAAACCTGTCACAGATATTTCCTCACGTTTCCTTGATCGTTCTTCACTGTTCTTCTTTCTTTGTTCTTCAGAGAAGATTCTCGTCTGTATAAGCTTCTTTCTGCTCCTTTCTCACTGATGATGTACATATGAATTTGGAAAACAAATGTTTTTTTAATTATATTTAGTATTGTTGTTACTTTCTATATTTATTAGCAGAAATGTTCTTTATCAACAAACACAATGTATAATATTCTTAAACAAAATAACATATAAAGAAAATACCTATTCTTCTCAAATTCTTCAGATACAAATCCACTTCAAACTTTCATTACTTGAGAATTCTTCTTATTAATTTATCCGTTCACTAACGGTTCACAAAATAGTTCACAAATAGTCCTTTAGATATTTCACAAATAGTTCTTTAAGTATTGTTCATAAACAGTTCTTTACATTGTTCATAAACAGTTCTTTATAATCCAAGTTCATAATTCAGAGGAAAAATAAAATCACACCATCTTTATGAAGAATTCATCCAACTCAGTCTTTTATTAACAATTTCGAACATCGTCGCGCTATTCACCTGCTAATCTATTTCATGCGCTACTTTTCATTGTTTAAATTAATCAATGCCTTTTTAATTAACTTTTACTTATTTTCCACAAGTTTTATTAGTGAATATAAGCTGATCAATTCATGGTTTATGATATCATATTGCATATTTTATTATTTATTAGGTTATATATTTATAATAATCTCCGAGAGTAACTCCCATTTCTAATCCTTGCCACTATATATTTTATAGTGGTATAGATTACTTATATATATCATTAGAAATCCCATTTTGTGTCTCCATTTTTCGATGACCTTTGCAGAATAAAGGTACCGTAAAACAGGATTAGTTGGATCCTGAAGGGTTACTTGAACCCAAATTACTTTTTAATTCAAAATTTAACCCAAAATATTTTTGAAAATGAATACCTATCGAATAATTTTAGTTTTTACAGAAATACACAGTAGTATGTAAACAGCAGTCGCTCTTTATTTATACAACGGCTTTTTGCTGATTTAAATTTACTATTACATTTCACATATTTAACCATCGAGCATTAAAAATTCACATTATATTGATTTGCCTCTTTCGCTGTTACCTTTTGTCGCAGTTACCACATTATTATAAAAGTAAATTCCCAGTTTTGTAGTAATATAAATCCCAGCGACCCCGTACGATTTGAAATCTGTCAAATTTGTGTTTTTATAAGTGACACCACTATGTATTGGCGCGTAAAACTCATTTATTCAAGCCGTTTTAATTCAAGGATCAAGTATAATTTCAAGCGATGCCATTGTAAAACTTTTATATATATTAGTTTAGCAGAACTTAAGGTATGTGAATATGTGTTTCTGAATAAAGTCTTTCAAAGTTTCATTAATATATGTATTAAAAACAAATATATCCTTGCTTTACATTCAAAAATAAAGATTAATACTCACACTGACTTAAGTGTGTTGAATAAAACAAAAGTTATTTCTAGATCCTTAACAGTGTTCAATTTAATGAATTCTCTTCAGTTATTTCACTTGTGTTGAATAAATAAATACTTTGATTTCTAATAAACTATAAGTTCTTTAATGTTCATATACTAGTCTTTTAAAAGCTTATAACTGATATTCGCTTTACTTCTAGTCGAGTTAACACAGTCTATTCACATATCACAAATTATTTCTCTTTTCGAAGTTAACGTTGTAGATTCTTTCTTGTAACTTTAATACTAAAATATTTATAAGTTGATTCTTCCTTCTCATGCGAAGAATGTAATACTGTCTTTGTCTCGAGTAGAAAAGAAAAAGTTCACTTACTTTAAATGCTGTATTCGAACATACATATTCGAACATACCAGTGAACGATAGGACTTTATTCCATGAGGCGTATCCAATCCAAATATTCTTTGTATTCTTCATTCCGTTGCAGGATCATATTCCTTTCATCTGAACGGTTCTCTTGAATGTCCATATTTGAATTGTCCTCCTATATAAATTCCAAATTCCCGAGGAAAACGATGCCTCTTCACACATTTTCTACTTCCATTTCTCTCTCTATTTTCTTCTTCTTCTCCTAACAAAACTCACGTTTTCGGTATCCCATTGCTTTATTATTTCATTCTTGTTACAATAATCCACCTTTTTGTAAACAATTGCTCTTAACACAATAGAAAAAACATACATCTATAAGAATAGTTTATCACGAAGAATTTCACTACTTATTCACAATACACATCTTATTATTAGTGAGTTTTACATTGACGCTATTGTTTTATACTTACACAAAACAACAGCCCTCTTTGAGTTCATTTACTATGTCAAGAGTCCATTTTCAATTACAACGATTTTCCTAAGCTGGTCAATGGCTACCCTAAAATCAGAAGTAGCCTGGACTGGAAGTCGAACTTTTTCCCAAACTTCCAGACCATACGAGGTCCGACGAGTTTGACTATGGCTCCGATGCCCCATGGGCGTTACACACACAACACAGAATCGGAAATCCTAAGAGTTCTTCCCTATGGGGCAGCTGAAAAAAATAAAGAAACTAAAAAAAATATTGAAATCCTTTAAAATAATCACATCTCAAAGTTATTATTTAAAAAAAGATTTCAGAAAAAAAAGTCATTTCCATTAGTCAGTTTCTGAAAGTTGGATTTGTCCATAAAAATTCCGGGCTATTGGGAGTTCAACGAGATGTGATTCGTATGGCTCAGACTGCTAGTTTGGCTTGTGGGGGGCGCGACATACAGGAACCGGTAATAGCTCCTATAGTGTCGCTAAAAATGTAGAATTCTAAGGCTGTTTCAATTCCTAACCTTCGCATTTCCAGGAGATTTATTTTAATTTCCTCAAATCTTCTTAACAGTTAATTAATGATAATTCTATCTGAAATCCCGATTTTTATCAAATTTAATTGATAAACAAAATCTGATACTTTTAGTCTTCTGATAAGATCAGCAGACATATATTCCCGTTTTGTCTGTCATGTAGGTTAGAATCGTTAAAATCTCTTTAGAATATCATTAAAATCTCATTAAATTATCATTAAGCACAACAATCCCAACAATCGCAACAATTGCGTCTTTTACATTCGCAACAAGCACATTTATAATGCAGCTCTACAACAATCGCAACAATTACATTAAATGCAACAATTGCGAATTTTGCATTCGAAACAATCACATTTATAATAATAAGGAATTTAAAGTATTATCAATGATATTTTCTTACCAGAAGACGTTGCGAAGCATTGTGATTGGTTTTCTAATCGCTTTCCCTCCCTCGTTTATTTGGAGGTGAGGGAAGACGGGTAAGAAAGATACCCAAAGCAAAAGCGAAGAATTACATTGAAATCATTTTTAAAAATTTAGTAAAAACTGATTTTAAACTCGTTCAAATTCAGATCTTGCTTTTTCTATAACCTAATTTTTGATTCAGTCAATTGCCGTAGACTGGATTCGAGACTGTGATGGCTCTAGGCAATTGGATTCTGCAGTTCTCTGGTCAGTTATATACATTCAAAGAGCCAGTAAAAGCTTACACGAACCCAATTTGCGCAGAGGTAATGAGAAATGTGTTAAGTTCTGATTTTGTGAAAGAAAAAGGAAAAAAAAGAAAAGACTCAAAACTCATTACACGAACACTCAAAATATTCGTTTGTTCAGCGATTTAATGCCAATTTTTTTTTTATTATTATTCTTATATTATTCTAATGTTTGTCATCCGAAACCACGATATTTTATAAACTAAACTTGGAAGAACCAAATCTTATGCAAAGACACAGTATTTGCCCACCTAGTGATTTTACAAAATGTGACATTCCTTTTTATTAGAGAAGATTATGATAACCCATCTTGTACTGCGGTCAGCTGGCCAGTTGTGTAGGTCTAAAGAATTATCAATGATAGAAAAGGAAGAAAACGACTTACATACTAGAAAAAGGAAGCATCCATACCTATGCTGAATTCGAACGCAGATTCAGACATATCAATCGAATTAGTAGAGCAATGTCTTAATGGCTTGTGCTGGGAAGGCATGATTTGTCCCTAGGACTAATGTTCATTTTTAAAATTCATAATCTTTATAAAAAAATATAAAACACACAAATTGGAATATTAAAATACATACAATTCCTGCCGGATATTTCGGGTTGCATCTACTGCACCCATTTTCAACGGACTTCAAAATAACAAATACACATCAATTTATACAATTAAAATATCTTTATGAGCCAATCATAAA
>JAFIDM010000004.1:36614495-36626489 GCA_023159025.1 Thereuonema tuberculata | reverse complement strand
AAAGTAGGCTTTAAGTTCTTTCAACTTCTTGTTTTAAAATTGTTTCTTATAACTAAATTTGAAAAGAAAAAAAAATAACATGTAATAAAACACATATTTTAGTGAACCAATATGTTAAATAAATGAACATAAACACAATTTGCTTCAATAAAAGCTTATGGTTTTATTGAATCAAATTTAACTATCGAAGTGCTTACTGACTTGAGAGATTTAATCGTAATAATTAATATTTTTTCAAGCAATTTTGTGTAGGCCGGTTCTCGACGGCGGTTCACTTGAGGAGGCCGGTTCTCGACGGCGAAACGTCGTTGTTATTGTATATTTTTTTGTATAAAATAATTTTTTGTTTCACTTAGTCAGGTGTATGGCTTTATTTTTGAAGTTAATACTACGCAGTATACGTAAAGTTCTATATTATATAGTCAATTTTGTGTATTATTTAATTTTTTTTTATTCTAAAATTTCCATTTTTGTATTTAATAAAAATTAAAAAGGGTTTCTTAGATATAATCTTATTGATATTAAATTACTTTATTTTAATTCATTCTATCATCTTCCAAACTCTTTAATTTCTATTCTTTAAACAAATATAGCAATGTATTGATAATATGTTACTTTTTTTTTGTTCTAGAAATACAGTAGCAATTATTGGTTGTAGTTTGTCGGATTAAGTTTTCTGGGTTGTAGATAAACCAGTGATTTATAGTTTCCCAATTTCCTATTTGAAATTCAATATGGAATTCGATTCGCATTTAATGACACAGCAATTTATCAAACTCTTCAAACAAATCAATAAATAACGTTAAGGGAAGCGTTGTCACAAATAAATGCTGTACTCGATTCCATTGCATTTTTCAGATATTATTCAGATTACGAATCAAACAGCCATGTTTCTAAATACGTATCAGAAAAAGGCTAAAAAGTTTTTTAGTCATCAAGAAAACTGTCGTGAGTTCCATTAAAAATTCTTCATGAGTGCAAAAGATGTTATTCGAATATTCATCTACTTATAAATAAATTGTGAAAGAATAAAATTCTTTTTTTTTTATTTTTAATTTTTAGTCATTAAGGGAAACATTAAGGAAAACAATAAAGGATTCGCACCCTGAGTTGTCACCGGGAAGAGACTGAGACGGACCGTTTCGTCCTTTTTAGGACTCATCAGCCAGTCAAACTCCACCGATGACAGACTCAGAAGGTGCGAGGGGTTAACTTTCCCGGAACTCGCTCCCGAGAGCGGAACCAGTCTCTTCCAGGTGACAACTCAGGGTGCGAATCCTTTCTTGTAGCGTTGTGCCTTCGTTTGCTTACTCAATTCTTTGAATCATCGGGCATGTTAAATTTCTTTTCATCATGAAATATTTAGCTTTGAAATAACTATAAAATTTCACTTGGTAAATACTGTAGTTAAATAGTGAAGGAAGTTTTAAAAAGAATACGATATTTAACTCACAAAAAACGAGAAAACAAAACAAAACCCTGTTTACAGGTATAATATATATAGAAACCTGAATTTATAGGACAAAATATTTAGTTTTGATTTTCGCTTTGACATAAATGCGAAATATGTACGTAGTAAAGGAAACTGAAAGAAAAAAACAAAAGATGACGATATTCACAGTTTTATATCAACATACATTTATGATTATTGTTGAATATCTTTTGCATATCATGAATATCTTTTAACGGACCTCTGGACAGCTGTTACAACAATTACAGCTATTCAGTATTCGGCATCTCATAGGCTCGACAAGTTTAGGCAAAAGCTAAAATCATGCCTATTGCTAGCAGAAAATTTAATAGAAGAAATTCTTACGATATTAAATCGGTAATAGTTAATTACTAAGACAAAAATGAACTAAATAGGAAAAAGGAATTAGGAATAGTTAATAATTTATCCACTGATTGTTTATTGACTTGTTGATAGTCTCAGTTTCATATCTATATGCATCTTTTTTTAAGTTTCCTTTATCATAAAAATATAATTAATTTTAATTGAATTAAGAATACAATAGATACAATACAAACAATCAATTTTCTATATTAATTACTAACATACCCTTGGGTATATTGAGATTACAGCTATCGTATTTTTATTTCTGGATGCAGTGAAATTCTATAAAATTGGTTTTGTTTAAAAAAATTCTCAATTTTATTTTTAATAATTTACTGTTATGAATATAAATTATTTGTGAAGAATATTATCTCCAAAAAGTGGACTATTTCACTGAATCTGATTTATTATTCTTGAATTTAAAATTTTCTTTTTTGTCAATTCTGTGTATTTGTGATTCTGTTCAACACTTTTAATGAAAAATAACTTAAAAATAACTTAAGTACTGCTACGTAAACTTTTAAAATATGTAATGGTCTTTACACTGAAGTATGAAAGTTTAAAAACCTTCAGAAAGGTTTCAGTTATTTTGTTTTTTGTAAAATTGAATATCATATTCTTTCTTAAAATTTCCTATACTGTTAATGATTTGTTACTCTTAGATATACGCTGTATACGAATTCCTAACATTATTGTCCATTTATAGAGTACTTGATTTGTGAAGTATCAAATATAATCCCTTGACATGTATTTCTCCAGTGAGCAGAAAGTAAATCTGCCCACTACATAATTTTAAATTATTCCTCAAAAGAAATGAAAAAAAAAAACTACTCAACCAAAATTGCCTTGGTTTTAGGAAAATTTAAGCGTTATGTTATCCAAACAAAAATGGGAACAAAAGTATTTAAGAAATATTTTACATTAGTTCAATCGTGTCAACCATCAACCACAAAAAATTGTGGTCCTATTTTTTTTTTTTTTTTTAATTTTAGACTATTTATACTTAATGAATGTAAATTAAATCAAAAGTTCATTTTTTTCTATTAAAGAATACTATATTAATTACAAATGCAGTGTTTCTAATATCTTTCATGTAAAAATACCGTGTAAAACCCAACGAATTGTAACAGTTGTATATTACACTACAATCAGTTTCAGATTTCTTTGGGACATTAATAAATGGCCAAGAATGACATTTAGTCACTAAAAAGTTTTTACATACACTGCTCATATTTAAATAACTGGGCGAAGCTCATGCATCTGCTTAAACAAATATATCTTCGCCCTGTTATTTAAATGACACTTACGTTTGCTTTATTTCTATTTGGCCATCGCCATAATGAATAGTGCTACAGAAAATTGTGATTTAATAGAAAGAAAACAAGTATACTGAAACTGTTAGCCATCTAACAATGATTCAAAGATAACTCAAATGGATTGTAGATTCAGTGTAGATTGTAGATTCAATGGATTGTTCTGTAACTTGTACATTTCAGCATCTATATATATTATGCATAGTGATAATTGGGTGGTGTTACGCATCATTTGATCAAGCGCCAAAATAGAGTTTTTTAGATTTTTGCCCCATCTACTAGCGAAAGATGTAAACTTTTTTTTATAAAAAGTTGTTCATAGTTACTACCTCAACATAATTCTGCGGAAAATTAATTTTGAATAAACGTTAATCGACTAATCATAATGAATTAAGATTTGCATCATGTGACTAACGACCTTTGAAGGATATTATTAATTTTGATAATGATCAGAATTGTCCTGTGAAAGTATCTTCCTTTTAATATATAACACTTTTCATTCCATAAAAAATGTGAAGTAATATATAAGCTTTTGCGTTTAGGCGGATATCTCAAAATCGAATTTTGGCGCTTGGTCAAATGATACGTAACACCATCCAAATAGAACTCGCTATATTTATAAGGAAAATATAGTTTATGGAGGCGAGAAGATTGGTACGGTGAGAGAAAGTGGTGGAACTTTTGCCTTTTTTAAAACCAAACCGATACACTTTGTCTGAAAACAAAGTTTATATCTTTTTTAAAGTTCTCGTCTTTTTCTTAAATTTTCCTTTTCCTTACAGCAAATACCGTTGTATTTTTATTGAACGTGCGTTACATCTTGCAGGAATCTGTTTGCTGAACAAACGGCTAGCGTTGTTTCTCTCTGTCTGACTGTTTCTATGATCAGAGCCTCTGTCAGTCCTACGTCCGTTCGTGTCGTGGTTTGGTTGTAATTCAGTTTTTCTTTGTGTTCTTTGCTTCTTTCTTTCCGTCAACCTAAAAAAAAAAAAAAAATATAAAAAAAAACTGGCAGAGAAGGAAAAGATGACGACGAAATTTTCGGAATGCAGCGCCCCCTAAACAGAGACTTGTGGCTGGAGGGACTGCATGCATTGGTAGTATTTCCCAACCGAGATAAACAGATTATGGTTCTTTGGAGGGTGGTGGTGGACTCGAAGGCCTTTTTCCTCCACTATTACTAACCATCAACTATAGATATGGTCGACCAAATGATTCTGTGTTCTAGACAACATTTTCATCTATCGATCGCCAAGCGAATATCACTGGAAGGTTTTTTTTTTTTTTTTTTTGCTTTGAAATAAAAAGAGAACCTTTTTGAGTTAACTTTCCAATATCTAGAAAGTCTTTTTGGCATGTTTGCTTTTCATATACTCTCTTCTCCTTGCCTTCCATTTTCAATTTGGATCAAATTCTGATGGGTCAGAAGTTACTTGATATGCTAACATCGATTTCGAGAAAAATATTAAAATGATAAAAGTATTTGGTTACTTACTGGAAACTTTCAGAGTTTTAGAGAATCTCAAGTCGAATCCTTCTAAGACTTCTCTATACTTAAACTACTAATGTTGGTATGGCGTAAACTAGTCTTCGGGTAGATGGTTATATAATGTTAAAAATTCAAATTTGTTCCAGGATTTCTGGCCAGTAGATTTTGCTTCTATTCTTCTATTACCATCAAGGACAGAAGTTAAAACTTGAATTTCTGCCTTTACGAATTTCGATGCCAAAAAAAAAAAGAGCTAAGTGCTTTTGCAGTCAAAGATAATGTTTTTAAAATGCTAAGAATGAATATCATTTGGATAACTAAAGCCTGGAATTGTGGTTTTAAAATACACATAAATAAAAATGTTTTGACAGAGAAGTAATTGCTTTCCTTTCTAGACTGTTTTCAATAGGAAAGCGAGGCCCATCAAATCAGTCAGTCTGTATGTGCCCTAATAACTTTGAACCACTGAATAAATCTTCTTGAAACTTGGTTTGCACATTCGAGGACTATAGACAATTTAATTTTTTATATGTGATACCTTTCCCATTTATCGAGCAGTTAGCACAAGATGGCGACAAGAATTCCCATAGAAAAGCATTGGAATCGAAACAATGAATTTCTATCATATTTCGGTTAATCTTTCATTGCCTTAAATTGTTAAGCTACTTGATTCGATTGAAATAATTCCGGTTTAGCAACAAGTAAATATTGTGAATTTATTTTTTTTCCAGAAAATGAAAATTTATATTTAGTATATATTTAGAATTTGAAAATTTGTGTAGGTTTTTCGTTTTTGTCGTTTTCACAAGAAAAAGAAAAAAAAAATGTAAAAAACAACATTTCAAGAAAAGTAGGAATCAAGTTCTTTGAACTTCTAGTTTTTCAATTGCATGTTCAGGCGGGCCTCGACTTTCGCACAATTCGATATTTCGAACATTTTTAAAAATTCAATTTTTAAAGATTTTTGTCGATAATGCAAAAATTGTTCGCTTCCATGGAGCATGGTAGCTTGCGAGCACTCATACATTGCCGCCTAGAGTAGCGGACTCGTTGTGACGTCACTAGGGTTCCGAGCCGCGGTGGCCGAATGTGTTATAAAAAGGCTTTGTCTTGCATCAGGATGCGTGTCGATGCGTTGTGCCAATTTATTTGTTTATGTTTAAATATTTCGCCCTTATAAATTTATAAACATGAGTGAGAAACGGAGAAACTACAGTGTTGATACGATCAATAAGAAATTAAGGACTCGTACACTTCATACGATCGAGACAAAGATGGAAATAATTAGACGTTCTGAAAGCGGTGAATTTTTTGCTTCAATCGGCCATTCGTACGACATTAACAGGTTTACGATATGTTCAATTTTGAAAAACAAGAATAAAATTAAGGAATACGTTCAAAATGGTGGAAATATATCTTCAAAGATTGTTTCCAAAAGACACGGCATAGTGATGGATGAAATAGAAAGATCTTTGTCATCATAGATTGATGATCAATATCAAAACGATGTCCCTCTGAGTTTTTCAATTATTCAAGTTAAGGCTCTTAGTTTGCATGACGATTGGAAGACTAGATTAAAAAAAAAGATTCTAACACGGTGTTTCAAGCAAGTAATGGCTGGTTCGATAAATTTCAAATGAGGTATTCTTTACATAATATTAAATTCACTGGAGAATCGGCTGATGCAGATAAAGAAGTTGCAAAAGAATTTCCTCATTGTCCAAAATTATTGTAGATGGAAAATATTCTCCTAGCCAAATATTTAATGTAGATGACTATCATGGAAGAATATGATCCCAATGGAGAATGAATGAAGTGCGTAGGTCGATTGAGAAAGACACAGCATTTTATAAAACTCTTTATCAAGAAAAGAAAAAAAAGGGGATAATCAACTAACTATTGACTAGTTTAACTATTGACAAGTTTCTTATACACCAGAAAGAAAGCATTTAAACACGCCTCGTTAACTTAATTAAATTGTATTTTTAAATACAATTTTTTTATTTTTTTTTTTTTTTTTTACATCCCTTTACTTTTGAATATTTAACTTCCGAACACATTTTCAGGAATCAATTATGTGCGAAAGTCGAAGGCCGCCTATAGTTAATGTTAATGCTATATTGGATTCATTAAAGTTTTATTTTGGAAAACATTTCTGAGAAAGTGGTAAGGCCAGAAGTCTAGAATATTCCGACATAAAGTTAATTACAATAAAAGCTGTTAGAAAATTTAACAATAAGCTCTAATTTCTTAACAGTTGGTTTTAAAATTGCAGTTTTACAGCAAAAACGAAATCGTCTTTTAATCTTGTTTTGCTGAAACTTAAGTTGGATGAACAAAAGTCTGGTTTAGAAACGTGAAGTTCCTCCCTCCAGAATAATTCTGGAGGAATTCCCTTAATGCTTCGTTTAAATTTTGTTGCGTTTACTGCAGTCACACCATCAAAATTCTGGAAATTTTTAAAATTTCAGGAATTCCTTCCGGAGCTTCCATTAAGTCAAAAAATGAGAACATGTCCGGGAATTAAGATGTATGATAGGCCTAGAGTTAAGGAATGGTGTCTGTAAATTACAGTTGACGTATGAATCGCCCAAATAGTTTCACCATCATAATTTGGATCGCATCCCCCCAAAAAAACCAGAATCAGTGGTCTTAAGACAAAGTGATTTCATTTGCTTTTCAGAGAAAATGAAAGTTAATAACCTCTTTATACTCATCATTTGCACAGTCAATAACGAGTGAATAAAAGTGAAATATGATTGAAAAAAAAGTTTTTAGTTCAGCTTTTTTTTATTTCAAATAATTGTCATTCATTAGAATTTAATAATTTATTGACCTATATTAAATGCCCTAGTTATGTGATGACAAGTAAAGTTCCGTTGATAAATACTTTCCCAATACTATTTACTGACTTTCCTCTAGTTTTTTCTTTATGTAATACAAGAAAACAATGCTAATTCTTCGAATGCATTTCAGCTCCCAGCAGATTGATTGTACATATGCATATTTGTGACTGTGGATTTTTTGCAACCTAGAGGTAACTTGACTGACAATTCGATGACGTTTGGTTTGGTTTTAGTGATTTTTCTTTTATGTAGAAGGTGAAAGCAGATTTAATAAAACTTTCATTCGTCAAAATCACTACGATATTTGTATTGTGTGATGTGCCTCTGTGAAGACATTTGGACGTAAAAATGTAGTCAAATCAAAAATCTTGGAGCCTGTTTAATTAGTATATCCAATAAGCATTAGAAACAGCTGATTAAAAAAATATAATAAATTGGCTTCATATCGTACAGAAAACCATAGCGAACCCATACATGTTTCATGTCTGCTACTTCCTGTAAGACCGGAACTTGCATATTTCCTCACATCTCTTAAGTCTTAAGAGTTCCAATAAGGTATCATTCATGTCGGTCCGACTTAACACTTCCTCTTTACTCTTTGAGTACGCAGTCGCTAAAATAAAAAATTGTTTTAAAAAGATCATTATTTAGATTTTTGAAACTTAAAGAATTAACTAGAAGGAGAACTCTTTAACACTGGATTACAAATTTACTTAAAAACGCGAAATTAAACCTCTCCGTAACGGAGATCAAAAATCGACAGCTATCTTGGCTTTGACGATTCGTTAGTCTATTGACTTTTATTTTCAAATCTTTTCCCCGAAGCGAAATGAAATCACAGCATGGAATTAATAATCGACCAGATATGGATCGCTTGGAGACGGTGTGAAAACATTTCAACCATTAAAGACTGAAATTTGAAATGAGCTGTTTTTTCTTCTGAAAATCACTAATCTCTTACTGGAAAGAAAATTCCATTTAATCTAGGGATTAGTCAGCAATAAAATGCATTTTCGTAGTTTTCGTTTTGATTAATAAAGGCAGAAATAAAAACTATTTATTTATTCGTTATTAAAATAGAAAAATTGTTGGTTACTGTTTAATGTTGGGGAAAAAAATCGGCATAGTTTGGCATGACAACTTTCCATTAATTTTTATTAAAACCCAAAGAGAGAGATTCAAAATAGTCTAGATCTAGACGTTTATTTAATGTGTTAAATAAGAGAGTAGTTTAAGGAGAACTTTAATCCTAAGGTTTTCATCTTCTGTTCACAATTAATAGGAGTTCAATTGCTCTAAAATTGAGAAGAGATTTCATTGAGTGAAACTGATTTACTTTTAAAATTTCAGCTTTCTGAAATAAGTTTATATTGAAAAGGCCAAACACGCAATTTCTAAAAACTAACTTTATGAATTAAAAATTAAAAAAAACACATACGTTTCGGCTTGCCGAAATTACAAGCCTTTCTCAATGCAACAGTTTTCCTTTCCACTGTTTTCAAAAACACAGAATTTTTTTTCCAACATTGTAACGAAAATAGAATCCAAATTTTTTCAGGAATTTCTTATTAATTTTAGACCGCTGGAAAGAATACAACCTTTCCAGAGCTGATGGATATTTACGAGATAGTTGCGACTAATTCCACGATATGGAATGAATCTACGTAGTTCATATTGCATTTTGTTAAAGTTCTCACGATCCAGACTTCAGCTTCCATAAATAAACTCGGTATCGCTCAGCGAAGAAATCTTATGTCAACAGTAGCTCATCCTCTGTAGCTCATCCTCTGTAGCCATCCTCAGAAGGCTGGATCCCAACATGTAGAGAAGCAATATTTCATATTCTATCTCTCTATCTGTTGTGGGCCTAGAAGTCAACTGGTAAGGCACTAGATTAGGCCTATAGGAGCCGGTTTCAATCCCCGACCTTAGCGCAGATTTTTTTTTTTTTTTTTTTTTTTTGCTGATTCCTCCTCCAGAAGGGTCCTAGGGTCTACCCAGCCTTCTGTAAAATTGGTACCGGATTTCTTTCCGAGGATTAAAGGCGGGCGAGCGTCTGCCTGACTATTCGATCTCAACTTTTTTTCCGTTGTCACGAAATGCCAGAAGCCTTAACTCCCGCGGGCCTGAATATAGCCTATAAAAGGATGCTTTTAACTTTAAATATTACGGGATGTTTGAAGATCTTCAACGAACTTTCACGAAGTTTATTTTTATTTTCTAGAAGTTTAAGATATTACGAAGGCTTCGAAAAGTGATGTTTACTCATTCACTCTTTTAATTGTAAGTTTTATGATTTATTGTGTCCTAATTTAGAGAAACGTAAAAGTGAGTAGGTGTAAGAATTCCATTGTTGTTTGGCTTCTTTCTATCAGATTCAATTAAACACCTTCAATAGTTTTCCAATAATTGATAAAAACCGTTGTGTGCAACGAGCACTAGGTGGTGGCAATTTATTGAGCTATTACGCCCCAGCATTAACTTTTATCTGATTGTAATTATTAGTGAAGGAGTTCTCTACGAAGGAAATTGTTTCCATCATATCGCCATTATCAGTGGCATTTATTGCCACAAATGACTTTCACAGAACCCAAATGCTAAGCATTTGATAGGATCGCCTCGAGTTTTAAAATGTGTTTTATAAGTCCCCGTTTCATTGTGAAGAACAAAAGAGTTGCATTTATGGCTGAAAAGTCCATTGTTTTGCAAACTAAAAAACAAAGATCGAGAAGAATGCTTGTTTTCGTTATAAACTCTAATTGCATTGTTTTAAAAACAGAAGAATTTAAAGCCTCTAGTAAATGCCACTTTTCTCTTTTCAATGCGCTGTGAAAATTCATTTGAGGCCGGCGGAAGGTAGAATACGAATTTCTCAATTTGTCTGTTGTTGGGATTTTTATTGTTATTTTTTTTTTAATCTGTGAGATACCAGATTGATTCCCAAGATTGCCTCCGTAAATGTAGGAAATAAATCATTTTAAGTGTATTTTTTTAACAGTTTGCAGAAGTTTACTATATTGTAATGTTGCAAACAACATAGGCCAATCAAACCTTTCAACGAGTTTAAAAGCTTTCAGTTGATACAAAAACACTTTTATCCCTAAGTGAATAGCATTGGTATTGATCAATCTGTTTTCTTTATTTTTAATTAAAAAATGTTTAATTCATGTATACAAATTACACAATAATTTCATTAAAAAGGTTTTTTATAGGCTTAAAAAATTAATAAAAAAATTAAAATTAAAATAAAATTTAGTATGATACATTAAAAAAAGTTCCTGTACAGTTTCGGGGATATCACGATCCCCATCATCAGCAAGATGGTTTCTTTGTGTGATGCACTGGCGTTGTAAAGGAAAAATTAATTTATTCAAATATTTTTGAGCCAATGGTATAATAACTTGGTGATCTATTGCTGTCAATAGTGACGTTGTCAATGATGTTGATCTTGGAGTTGTTGATTCTTGTTGTGGAGTGAATGGAATCAGGAATCGTCGATCTAGTATATTAATTGAGGGGGGCAGTTCTTACTCTCAATTCTGTGTTGTCTTTGTTTGATGGGCTGTGAGCTCGTTGGCTGATTTGATACTTTTTTCAACTTGAACTTTTAATTTTCTCTGCAATAAAACATTTGAACAGTATTGTTTTATTTTATTATTTGATAATTTAGTATTGTATGAATTTGATAATTGAATTATTATGGATTCTTTCACTTTCCTCTTAAAGCCGAACGCGCATTGAACCACGTCTCCGTAGCCCGTAAACGGACAAATGACGTCATTCCGTAAAACGTCCGTCGATTCGTGACGTTAAACTCAAGTATTTCTGCGAATACAGAAGTGTGCCGTACTGCCTCAATGGAAGAAACATTCTGATTGGTGACGTTAACTTTGCGTCACATACGGAATATGGGAATCTTCAAGCTTGTTCAATACAGTGACGGAATACTTGAGTTTAACGTCACGAATCGACGGACGTCTTACGGAATGACGTCATTTGTCCGTTTACGGGATACGGACACGTGGTTCAATGCGCGTTCGTCTTTACTGTATCTTTTTCATATAGGATAATGGTAGCATCTTTCAAATCCGGTAGATGGTTTTTGTAGTAAGCATGATTGGACACTATTGAAGAATTGGTATTTTGAGTTTTTAAGGCATATTCATGGCCATAAAGACGTTTCTTTAATGATTTTTCGCTTTCGACCACATAAAAGCAGTTCTTGTTTTTTGCATTGTATTTTGTAGATTAATTCTTCTTCATCTTGCTTCAGATATTTTAATATTTTAATTAAACAATGGCATTTTGAATTTACTGACAGGAAATTTTAGTACAGTTAAAAGTTGGAATGACTAATTAAGGAATGATACACGGCGTAACTTGTTTGAAGCAGGCGGAAGGATACATGACATAGGCATAAAAAATAGAGCCATACACCTGATTAAGCACTAAACAATTTATAAACATGAAAGAAATTACAACGTTTCACTGCCGAGAGACAGCCTTCTCAAG
>JAFIDM010000004.1:36600521-36614395 GCA_023159025.1 Thereuonema tuberculata | reverse complement strand
ATGAAAGAAATTACAACGTTTCACTGCCGAGAGACAGCCTTCTCAAGACTTGAGAAGGCTGTCTCTCGGCAGTGAAACGTTGTAATTTCTTTCATGTTTATAAATTGTTTAGTGCTTAATCAGGTGTATGGCTCTATTTTTGATACCAATGTTATGCGGTGCACGTAAACCCTTCTTGTTAGGATACATGACATAATTCGTTTGAAAGAAAGTGGAATATTATATACATTGAGTTATTCTGCTAGTGGGGGGGATTTCTATAATACAGTTTCTTATTAGAGAAGTTGGCCGTTCTCAAAGGTCAGCTGCTATTTTACAGGTCAGTTTTCATTAGTTAAGATAATGAAAATTCCTCAAAGAATTTAAAATTACTTTCCTTTAAAGGTTGACATGTTTTTCTTTGCCTTTTTAATGTCTTGAAGACAATAACATTTCTGATATTTGAATTACCGAAAAAAATAAATTATTTTATTTTATTATTGCTTATTAAACTATCTGTTATTTACCTTTGTATTTGCCGAATACAAATTTCCGAAAATAAATAAATAAATCTACCAATTTTGCTTGAACTTGCCCATTAATTTTAATCATATGAAATCGATATCCATGTCATCTACAGGAATGCATTGTTTCGTCTCTAATGCTTTTCTCTGGGAATTGATGTTACCCTGACGCGCAAAGTTATTGATACGAAATCTTTTCAGATAAAAACAAGGTAGGAAAAGCGATTAGTAAACCAATCACAATGCTTCGCAACGTCTTCTGATCATTGATATTGCTTTAATTGTGTTTATTGCCAATCAACGCAACAATTGCGCCTTTTGATAATCACAACAATCACTATAAATGTGATTGTTGCGAATGCAAAAGACGGAATTGTTGCAATTGTTATGATTGTTCCGCAATCATAACAATTTAATCATTAAAATTTAATGAGATTTTAATGATACTTGTTCACAGACGGAGAGACAAAATGGGAATATTAGTCTGCTGATCTAGATCAGAAGACTTAAAATTACGTCATTTGTCCATAATTAATCATACTTAAGCCCCGCGAACACCATCCAACTTTGCACCAACTTTAGTCGGCCGACTTCGAGTCCGCCAACTTTTTGTCAGCCCCGCACACCATCCAATCGCAAATGAGTCGGCCGTGATAGCAGGAATCCCATAATGCAATGCGTTTCCCCCAGCAGCGGTGGAAAATCCGAAAAACTCGAGATTCTGAAACCTCTCTGATAAATTCTGCCACAAAAAAGTACTGCATTTCAGTATAAACTTTATTTATGCATGAAAGAAACTCGCAATACTCTGATATTCATTGTGTACGCGCTGTCTTCGACTCGAATCGGTGAACATCGTTTTAGACGCCATTTCTTTCCATGGGTGTGACGTCACGACTGACGTGGTCCAACGCTGCTCTGTGATTGGGTAATTCAGACCAACTTCCAACCAACTTCCGGAGTTGGCCGTGCACAACCAACTCGAGTCGGCGGACTAAAGTTGGTACCAAGTCGCTGAAAAACTGCCTCAAAACTGTCTCTACCAACTCGGGACGTCAAAATCGACCGACTAAGTTGGTGCAAAGTTGGATGGTGTTCATGGGGCTTAAGTTTCAAGTAGACCTTTCATCAGTTGAAAAGTTATTAAGAAAAGGGGGCTTTGTAAGCGTCATTTTGCTAAGAATGTAGATTAAAATTAATTTACAAATACATTTGACGTGTGTTAAAAAATGCTTTGATAAAAATTAAAACACACAAATTGAGAATTAAAAATACATACATTCCTGCCGGATATTTCGGGCCCATGAACTGCCCATGAATTTTTCGGGCCCATGAATTTTTATCAAAGCATTTTTTAACACACGTAAAATGTATTTGTAAATATGTAAATTTTAATTGTACCCACAAGGGTTTCTGAAGGACTAACCTAATTTTCAACCAAATTAAAAATAAATTATATAAAAATTGTTATTATTAATTTGAAACTATGTTTATATAAATTAAGATTCAATTAAAAAAATTTGAGATATCAAAATAATTTATGATTGTCCCTTTAAAGGATAATGGAAGTTCCTAAGTGGGGAACTATTGACGAATTGTGATTGGCTCACAACGAATTTTTAATTGAATATATTGAATTGTTTTTATCATGGAAGTCCGTTGAAAATGGGTCGCAGTTCATGGGCCCGAAATATCCAGCAGGAATGTATGTATTTTTAATTCTCAATTTGTGTGTTTTAATTTTTATCAAAAAATTAAAATTAATTAATAGAGTTAAAAATAAGCCTGTATTTCAATAATTATATTCACTGAATTTTCTCGGTAAATTCGAAAAAAACTCATCCAAAACTTTCTAGTTCACAAAAGACTGCTTTCATGATTTTCTAGGTTTATTTTTTCCAATATTTTCTTGGAATTCTTCCTCTAATTTCCCCTCATGCATTGCGGCGAGAAAGTTACAATTGTTTTCAGAATAATGTGACCGTTTGAATAGCGGATTGTTGTTAGTACACGTGGAGAAAATTGCGATAATGCAGTGAGAAAGACATGTATTTTCATCATTAATAGAAGAAAAGAATTCTTAAAAAATAAAAGTGATCCTTCAAAAATTAAGAAAAAGTACGTAAATACATTATCAAAATATGGAAACCAAATTTTCTCGTAGCTACGAGGCATTTGTCCACAAAGAACTAAAGAGAAAAAATATAACTGCAGTTAACTCCCAATTATCCGCGGAATTGGGTGGCGCGGCAACCGTGGATAAGCAGAATTCCGCGGATAATCAGAAATAGGACGAAAATGGACTAAAATCAACACAAAAATGCTTTTAACATGTTTTATTTACATTAAAATGGCAATACATACATTATAAACAATTATTTTATTTTATTTTACTTTAATTAACCGATTTTTTTTTGTTAAAAAGTAAGAAAATAAAGTTAATAAGTTTAACAAAAAAAAATCGGTTAATTATCTTTGTTTTTCGTATCGAAACACGAAAAACCGCTACTTGGACGTCTCTAAATGTGAATGCTGCACTGGCGATCGTGACTCATGCATTCTTTCTCAATAAAAATTTGTTCCGTAATATATTGAACAGAAAAACAAAATGGAAACAAGAGAGGTCCGCGCATAATCGGGAGTTTACTGTAAAATAAAAGCAAGAACTTATTATAGGGCAAAGGAAAAAAGAATAAATCTTTCATTATGGAAGGTGCTCTATTTCTGTGACTTCGGAACAGCTGTTTCCACGTTATTAGACTCTCTTCAACACCGCTATTCAGAGTACAAAGACTCAAAGGCAAAATAATCGTACAGTTCTATTATTTTGAAGTTGTCTTTCCTTTTCTTTATCTTAATTTGTGGCAATGATTAAGTTGCCTATCTCCTCACTTACCTTCTTCCACTCTGGAAGAATTACCTTCATTTATTATGATAAAAAAAAATATTAAGAGATTTCGTTTGCCATAGAATGAATTTTACTAAGCCCCGCGAACACCATGCAATTTTTCAGAAACTTAGTCGTCCGATTTTGACGTCACGAGTTGATATAAACTTTTGTCAAACCCCGAACACCATGCAATTTGGGATACCTTCAGTTTGAACTTTGAAAAAACATTCCCAATCTGAGTGAATTCGACATGAAGTCGGCCGTTATAGAAGGAATCCCATAATGCAATGCGTTTCCCAAACCCGATGTGGAAAATCCGAAAAAAATCGCTGTTTTGAAACCTCTCTGATAAATTCTGCCGCATACAATTTCTGCATTTCAGGATAAACTTTATTTATGCATGAAAGAAACTCGCAATACTCTTGATATTCATTGAGTATGAGCATGTCTTCAAATCCAATCGGCAAATATCATTTTCGACGCCATTTCTTTCATGGGCGTTGCCTCACAACTGACCAACGCTGCCCTATGATTGGGTAATTCCCAGAGACTTCGATGCAATTTTTCGAGTTGCAGGTGTAGGAACAACTCGAATCGGATGACAAAAGTTGCAGTCAAGTTGCATAAAAACGGGCTCAAAACTGTCTATATCAACTCGTGACGTCAAAATCGGACGACTAAGTCGCTGAAAAATTGCATGGTGTTCGCGGGGCTTTAGTGAAAACTTTTAATTCCGTTAAATTTTATTAAAGCAAATGAACTATTTGTATTTCTGTGTCTTACGGTTTCGGGTGAGTAACGGGAAGAAAAAAAAAAATCCAGTTTACTTTTTTATATATTCTGAGCTAATTTTTTTATTATAAAAAAAAAAAAAATCTCTATAATATTTATTGGTTATTTTAGCGTGGTAACTGGAACCTTAGAGATTCTTGTTATCAGTGCTCTAATCAGTATTCAACATCGCGTAAGGATTAAATAAGCATTACAACGGAACAACGGTATCAGTTTATTTACGTCACTAAATCCCTTTAATTATCTCCAAGTCACAATAACCCAGGACAATAATTTATGGCATGAATTATATCAATCTGAAGTATGTTTTCTTATCTAAGCATATTATTGTGTGGCTTGTATATAAAGTCAGGTTTTAAGTTAAATCTCTGTTTTTGCTGGGAAACTTCGAACTGTTAAAGAGTGGGTGGTAGTTTTAATCTTTGTATATCCAGTGCATGTGATTAGATTTCTTTTTTTAATCTTCATGGTTCACTTCAGAATATCAATCGAAACTCTTAAACATTATTTTTTAATATTTTCTTTACACTCTAGATTAGGTTGTTATTTTTTGTTTTGTTTGGAAATAACAAGATTACTTCGTCTGTACATTGTTCATGTCAGTATTGTTATCTTTGAGATGATTAAAAGCAGCTTTAAACTTAGCTAAATCTAGATTAAGTAAATCTTCATTTAAATAATGGAATTTAGGTTGTAATCCAAAGTGGATTGGCCATAAATTTTTCTGACATAGTTTTGATAGTTGGGGATTTTTTTGTTCCGTTTAATAACATTAACTCGATATTCTCGAATAAGTGTTTCGTGATTTAGAATTGTTACCTTTTTAAATTTCTCCAAGCTTCAAGAAGGTCAGTAGATGTATCATTTAAAACACATTGTCTTCTTTACATTAAACTACTGCAAATTATATTTGAGACAAGCTACACTATAACTACATAAAAAGACAAGACCTGACTGACTCACTCATTCACTTACTCATTCACTGACAGATCAACGCCCAGCCCAAACCGTTGGACGAAGAAGGTTGAAATTTTGTACAGAGGTTCCTGTATGTTGTAGACAAGGAATAAGGCTGGATTTTGCGAAATTCCCATGGGTTCGGGAATAACGATGGTTTATTTTCGCTTGACAGTTTTCTTATTTCCGTAATTATTTCCGTAACTATAATTAGTAGAGACTTCAAATTCGGCATGTAAGTAGGTAATTATAATCACTAAAACCCTTTTTCAGGATTTTTCGAAATTCCCATAGAGCAAGGGTTTTTATCCTATCCCAAGTTATAAAGCTGAAAGTTTGCTTCCGTTACTATGTTAGGTTTCAGGAGTTGTTATTGTGAACTACACAAATATTGTTATGCAACACTTGGAGCTAAACTACTGTTCTGCATAATAGCGCTACATATGCACCCGGTGGTGACAATGGGAACGATACAAATACTGTTGTGCAACAATTGGAACTAAAATAGTGTTGTGCATAGTAGCGACGGGGTTTTCGGGTTAGATATAGATTTGCAATGATCAGATGATGTTTTACGAACTAGGAAAGATTTGAAGTATTACGGTTATGACATTACAAAATTCGAAATAGGGGTGTACACTGGTGAGTGGATGGGCAAATATGGTTCAAAGATACTTCTACGAGGTTTTCGGGATGATATAAATTTGCAATGAGATCAGACCTTTTGAGTTGTTGTTGTTTTTGTTTTGTTTGTACCAACCGGGAAAGTTCCAAGTGATCTCGCAATTGCAATTTCTTTATCACCACATTAGAACATTTGTTTTTTGTAATCTGAGCGAAGAACGGTCTTTGGCTAGTATATATTTCCTCCGGGCCTCCCTCCCGCCCCGAGGGAATATTGGTGTTACTATCAGATATTTTGGAATAGATACTGAATGGGTTTTCAAGGCCTACCTCAGGAAACCATTTTGGAATGGCTTGAAACCGTAAGAGTGAAGAGGCTGACAAAGACAGAAAAGGAAAGGAAATAAATATCTCTGCCAGTGTCGGGTTCGAAGCCACGTTCCTTGTCATTAGAGGCCGCCGCCTAGACCAGAAGGCTATGTTGGAACAGCATATGTATACAACAGGTGGCCGTAATTAAACTGACACTTCTCAAAGCCATCTGTGGCTCGATAAAACAACCGGAATGGCAACAAATTTGGTGAGGATTCTAATTAAGACATGGGAAGAAGGATTTTTGCGAAAAAAAAAAAAAAAGTAGTTCCAAAAGTTGCCGATAGGAAACGTGGCGCTGTATAATATTAGAGAGAGTTGCAATGGACAGCAAGTGAATAACAAAGACGAAACACCTTTTATGTAGCACAGTCACTTCTCCCGTACGGAAATGTGGCCACCGTTCAATGTGGACCAGGAATTGTGTGTTGGAATTATTATCAATGCATGCTTTAATTTAATAGCAGAGGCCATAGTTTTAAATTAAGTAATTAATAAGTAAAATAACTAGTACATATTAAAATTAAATTTATTCAATAAATTAATCATAGATCATCCATTCCTTCATGTTCTGATATCATTCACTTTCTTTTATTGGAATTGTTTTAACTATCACATACAGTCTTAGGACTATCAAACTTATCGGTAACTAAACTATCAGTACTAATCGAAGCACAGTTATTTTTTATAATTCATATTCATAAATAAGTGGATTTTTAATCGTCGAATCTTTAATTAATTCTATTAACACACTGAAAAAGTTCTTCCATAATAGACACTGTCTTGTAAGATTAAGAGGCGTTACTTGATCCTTATTCTTTATGATGAATAATCTTGGATTATGCAGTATTTTAAATCTTATCTTTAATTAAATCCGCTTTCTTAAATCAATTGCAGACTTATAGAAATACACATCTGAAGTGATATGATCGAGTTCAGCAATATGGCGGTTCACTATTCCATAAATATTGTTTTTCTGGAAGTTAATAAATAGCTGTAAATCTACTTACTTCAGTCATGATATTATTTATATACTTCTAGTTTAATAACATTAGATTTTTTCTTCGTCATCTTTTCTATATAACACAAATTCATCCAATACGAATAATGATCCATTATGTCTGCTGAAATAGAGAATGATAAATTAGAATTTTTCTTCAACTAATATCGTTAGAAAATACTTTACACCATATGATCAAATCCATAATCATGAATTATTCAATTAGTTGAATAGTTGAAAGCTTCCTCTTTCCATCAGTTCGCAAGTTAAGCAGTCCAGGAACAGCCATTAGTCATTGTTTCTTTTTTATATACAATACATTGCCACATGCCTTCCACTTCATCGTCCAGATTCCGTTGTTTTCTTAATGTATTGTTTATATTGTTACTTTCACTTCATACTTTTCTATTTTTTTTTTAAATTATTAATGTCATATACAGTAAAACCTCGTTAAGTCGTCACCAGAATAAGTAGTCACTACGTTTAAATCATCGTTTTCCTTTGGTCCCGACAAGGTCTCATAGACAATAATGTAAAATAACCCTCGTTTACCCGTCATCAAATTTCAATCTACTCCGGATAACTCGTCACCCTCAAAATGGCCAAAAGCATCTTTCTTCTCCATTATACATTAAACGATATTCTTTCATCGAAACAAGTAATTGAAGAAGCTGACTGCAAAGACAAAAGAAAGAGAATGAGGAAATCGAAGTTTGACGAGATCGAGGTGGTTTTAGTTCGATGGCTAAAATGTGCCGATTTCTGCCGTTATTCTCAAAGAAAAAGCCATGGAAATTCCTAAGGAGTTGATCATTGAAGATTTCAGTTGCAGCAATAGTTGGCTGGAACGTTTCAAAGACATATATTGCCTGCCTTTTAAAACGATTAAAATGTGGTAACTGTAGAAAGTGGTTTTTTTTATTTTATTTTATTTTCTACTCATTCATTTGCATGTATTGATTTCTGAAAATCTTGTTTTTCTCACCGAATCCTACAGCAAATTCATGAAAATACTGTATTTCAGTGTTGTTTTTTTTTTCAAAAATTCCCCACCCCTCCTAAGTCGTCACTCCGCTTAAGTCGTCAAAAATGTTTGGTCCCTTGAGTGACGACTTAACGAGGTTTTACTGTAGTATTACATTGACTTTATTATGCAGTATCATTACACTGTGCACAAATCATTATTACAGATCTGTGCCACTTGAATATTTGTGGATTTTTATGTAAGTATGGTAGCTTATGAATTTTAATGTGCCTACCAGTTTACATTTCAAATATTTGTGATTGAAAATTTATTATAGATCTACTCTGCCAATAAAGCAATAATTTAAATAAACTTATAACGCGCGGGCCTAGTCAATGGTAATAATAACAATTCAGTAATAATTTTGAGAATTGTTTGAGAAGGTTTTACTCCTTCATCTTTTTCTCTCTGCTAGCTAAAAAAAAAAAAAATTCAACTCCGTTGCCCCGAACCCTGGGACCTCGATAGAATGGTATCGTCGGTCCTCCCCGGCCCTTGTCTTTTGTGACCGTTCTTGCCGTCTTTAGGATTACTAGAAAGGCGATAGGAGTCATTTATAAAAGGCCGGTCCATTTCAAAATAATGCTGCAATTTTTCTTTTAGAAAGTCACTGATGTAGTTGACAGCAAAGAACAATCTTGACATTATGAACTGTTCTCATCTGGTTTCCGCTTCATTGTCTGGTGAAAACGTAAAAACAATATAAATCTTTACATTGTTCGAATAGGATTTTAAAGGACAAACTCTCTTGCTACTGTCAGATCTTTGTAATGCTTTCCTTTCCCTTTCCATCGACTTAGCTAACTATTTCCCTTTAGCTAACTATTCACCAAACCGAATCAAGAAGTTCATGCGAGAACTTGAAGTTTACATTCGTTTTCAATATGTTACGGATGACCTTTTTTTTATTTATTATTTTTAATACAAATATTGAAAATAAAACATATTGAAAAGTTTAGCGATTGCGTATGTCTAGTTTCTTCATCGCGCTTCCATTTTATTTTTCAAATTCCTTTATTTACTTTTTTTTTATTCATTTCCGAATCTTTACATTAAATGAAATTGTTAATTTATTAGCTCAATGTATTGAAGTAAAGTTGTGAAAAGAACTGCGTATTTTAAATGAAATTTAAAATTACAATTCTGCGGACAGTTGAAATTCCTATGCCTGTTGCATCAGAGGTAGCTTCCCTGAGTTTTGTTTTATTTTCTTCACATGCAGACGTCTTAAAGTGCACGTATATATTGTTCTAGTATCCCGTGCTTGGTTGTGGATTGTTTTGCCAGAAACATAGAAAACTGTTGTTTGTGGACGTTTATTTTACGAATTCAACTGAGAATCCATAGATGAGACTTGTTAATCAGAAGGGAGAGCTGGGCTTACGAACTGTGCCAGACACTATCCGAGTAGCAGTCTCTCTGATTGGTGGTTCTTCTTTAATTTGACAGGATTTAATTTTAATCAGTTCAAAGCACGAGGAAATTCGATGATTACTAAATTAGTGGGTGATATTCATTGTTAAGACATCGCTGGAAATCCATTGTTCGGTTCTAGCGATTTCTTTCTAATGTTTGATAACTTTTCCTTATGTGTTAATTTCTCCGTAAGGGTCCACACGAGAATTACTAAAGTTAGATAGTCTCTTGTCGGTAAATATTTTTTTTGACTATTCAGGGCTCAAAAATTATAAAGGAAATAAACATTGCACACCCAAAACAAAGACACATCAGACTTATAGGAAAGTCGGCTATAACGAAGTCAGACTTTGTATACAGTGATACCTCGAGTTACGAACGACTCAGGTCACGAACAACTTCGAAAATTGTTTGTCTCTGGTAACGAACAGTGCCCTCAGGTTACGGACGAAGGTGAGAGAGAGAGAGAGAGAGAGCAAGGTTTAACGTTGGAGACAAACGATCGCGTACAGTACAAACGAAGGCCACGCAGCACTGACATCGCTTAGCACTAGCCTACAGATCGGGCAAATCTTACCTGATAATACATGAAGAGTTACGGGGCCAAATCACAACAAAGGAGTCTCACCTAGCATCTTGAAAGTATCTCTTCGCGCCCATATGATTCTTTTTCCGATGTAAACATGACGAATTCTCATTACTACTATCGAGATATATTTCCATTGTATATTTAGTACACGTATTTTTTGGAAGGTAAACGACCGGATGTTAATAAAAAGGAAATATTCTTTCATTTTGAAACAGATCGTCTCTATTTCATTGATTTCAATGTTTCGGGTTACGAACGTTTCAGGTTACGAACCGAGTTCTGGAACAAATTAAGTTCGTAACCCGAGGTATCACTGTAGTAGGAACATTTTTTTTTTTATTAATAAATAGACAAACTCGGGAAAAATTACATCAGCAACAAAAAAACAAAAACAAAAAAAAACACAACTTAAAAATAGAGAATTCCTGTTTCAGTATTGTATTTTAAGTGCTCTGTTTCTGTTGTGAAGCGAACTAGAATAACATCTTTTCGAAGATTGTTCAGGAAACTTAGCACTTTGCTATACGAAGTATAAATTTCCTGTAGCCAGCATCAAACATTGTTTTTAAAAAATCTCTAACTACGGATCGACTTCAAAAACGCAATTTTTTTAAGCTCTGCTCTGTAAAAGTTTTATACAGACAGTGTCAAATTTCTGTGGATCGTTAGATGCTAGTATTGACATTAATGTATACTTTATTTTTATTAGGTCATCAGAACAGAGAATAGTGATAATTAAAAGTCATTATTACGGTGATCTTTATGAAAAAAAACTGCCTCATTGTTAGCCATCTTCCAACGGATGGCAAAAATGTAGATAGAATTACGAATCAAGTTTGAAAATACTCTGTCGATTGTGTAACCAACAAAAGTATCTTTTAGAATTATAAAGATAAATTTTATTGAATGCGGTTTTACTGAATGATGTACTCCGTACATTTCCACTTACTTGCTTATCTCGGATAAGACTTTTTGCAATCAGTATTTGACATATATTTTTGCGTACTAAGGATATTTTTTGAAAGTAGTCGATAACCGCTGGTGTTTGTAGGTGAGTGATTTATTAATTAATTTAATAAGGCCTTAATTTCGTCAGTATTCAAATTACAATCCTCCGATAGTTCTTTGCCATTTTCAAAGTATATGTAACTTTAAAAAAAAAAATTGAGAATGGTTTTCTAGCGGTTCATAAAATTATCAGCATTCTAGGATATTTAGTTCCTAATTATCGTAATGAGTGGTAGACGGATATCTGATATCGACTTCAACCTGTATTTTACTGTTTTTCTTCAAATAGAAAACGTTGTTCCATATCAAACGTTTTCTATTTGAAGGCTTAGCTAGATGGTTTGTTGAAACAAAATTCTACAAGGGCATTGTTCGGTTTTAGCCGAACAGTATTTCTGAATTTTTTTTTATTATTTTGATTGCATTATTGTGGTTGAAAAGGTTAACGAATAAAAAACAATGGGAACTACAGTTCTAGTATATTTTGTGCAGATAGAAAAAATAGAAAACAGTTAGAAAACATTAGGGGAAAACGTCAAAAATGAGTCTAAAACAATTTTTCTTGTCGAGCTACGCCTCTCATATAAATATGATCTATGTCTCTCATTTGATGTATGACAATTTGTAAAATGGCAGATTGTGAATTTATTAACCTGAGTTTTGTCATCTACTTAATGAAAGGGTGTAGTATAGTCGATTAAACTGTTAACTAATATTAATTATCTTCGATTTATCGTATCGAATGTTGTTCTCTTTGAAAACATACAAACAATGGAGATTTATTAGCCTTGATCTGTTACTATTGATTGGAGGGAACTGAGATCATGACGCGATTGACGGAAATGATAAACTGTGCCATTTACAACAGTGTTGTCGTTGAGATAGAGCGCCAAACATCAATGTCCAAGTAATGAAATATTGAAAGCTTCCTATATTGAAAACCGTTGTTTCCACGGATAATGAGCCAAAGTTACTAATTGAGATTCTGTTTTAAATTTGAATAAATTTATTTAGTCTTGATTTACGAGCTCAATGGTAATTCATTAATACAATTCTAAAATAATAAAGTTATCCTCGTGCAGAATGCATCGTAATTCAATCGGATTTAATAAATTTAACGTGCAATTAATTAAAATAAATTAAGACATTATCACATTTCATTATTAACACAATTTTTAATTAAATTTCACAAACATTATTATTTATTTAAAAACATAATGTGTTTAATTAAACATAATAATAAGTTTGTTTACGTACCTTATTTACTCTTGCTTTCAGTAATATGATTAAATAATTAAACATAAATAAGTTTACGAAGCGTTAAATCAAATGTTATTCACTTGATGAATTTGTCGTAGGCCTGTTTGACTACAGAAACTAAATTTAGTTATTTTGTAAAAGACACAGTTTCATTGATTTTTTTAATTTAAAAAAAATGAAATAGGATCATTAAAATTGGATCAAAATAAAGCTAGAGGAATTCCTTAGTGATTGCATTCGTTTTTCTTTCTTTGCTTGTAACGTGGGATCTCGTAACGAAATATTCGATCATCCATCAACGCCAGACGTCTCTGGTATTTGCCAACGGAGCTGGCGCGAGCCTCAAAAACGTTTGCGGGACAACAGAGCAGAAAAAGGAAAACTAAAAAGGTTTTAGCAAGAATTTCATTAGTGTGGAATATTGGCGATTTGTGATTTATGTTATTGGGAGCTTGGGCAGAGAGGTTGCAGGCGTAGGCGGATGTCATTTCGGAACTTGAGCTGAGTCATTTTGTAGTTCTTTTTTTGCTTTTGAAAAAGTGAAAGTTGATTTCGGAATATCGAACACAGAACAGACAAAAAGGAACAAAAAAAAACCAAACAAACAAACAAACAAATATTATAAAAACCTAAACATGTAGCTAAACCTAATTTTAATGAAATATTTTCAAAAGAATCTGTTCGTTAACTTATATGCTAATTTAATCTTTTTGAAGACTTTACTTATTTAAGTTTCTATGTTCTCTATACACTCATGTCCATAAATTAAGGATCACGGCAATTCAGACACATATAGCTATTTAATGTGAACCAATTATGTGTACATATGTTTGATAACTGCAAACGGTAATAAAATACAAGAAACCAGCAATCATGGCTGAAAAAAAAATGTTAAAAGGGAAAAAAAAGCAAATATAGAGTCACGTCTAAAATAAAATATTGGCATGTCTTGGCACAACAGCAAATTTTAATGCTCTACCGAAATATTAATGTGGTGGAATATGATGTCCTCTGACAGAAATGCCGTACAACGATCTGACATACTGTGGATGAGATTAGAATTCCACTCTTGTAATAATGCTATACGCAGCTGTTGAAGGTAACGAGGACGAGGATTCCGTCTTGCAGTGAGTCTCCCGACCATATCCCAATCATGTTCAATAGAGTTTAGATGGGGGGGGGGTACCTAGCTGGCCAGCCTATGCGCCGGATAACCTCTGTTTCCAGGGACTGATTGACAAGGTCCTCTCTATGGGGACTTGCATTATGATCTATAACAGGAAAGCAGGTCCCATTGTACATCTGAAGAGACAGACGAATTGTTAAATAATCACATCCCAATATATCCAGCCAATTACGATACCTCTATCGAAGACATGGAGAGGTGTACGAGAGCCCATCCTAATGCCAGCCCATACCAAGATACCAGCACCTCCGCA
>JAFIDM010000004.1:36548989-36595521 GCA_023159025.1 Thereuonema tuberculata | reverse complement strand
ACAGCTTTCTGAAATTTAAAAACCAACTTAATTTCAAAAAGCTGTTTCTGTGTAAGTATTAACATTCGAATATACAAACACGTCATCAGCGGCACCTGGTGTTGAAATATAAATATATAAATAATGTTTTGGAATACACAAAATTTTAAGCCAGAATTTAAATAAATAAGGTATAAAATCTAGATATTCTGTACATGCGATATTTTAAATATGAATACTAAAAAGAATTAGATTATTTGAATGCTAATAAGCGTTAGTTTATTTGGTTTACTCAGTGCAGTAGGTGACCTTCAATTCAAATTTCTTTTTTCCGCATTTTATATATATATATTCCATAAAAGGGATCTGGCTTCTGAAAAAGCTTCTCTTGTCTCGTTGTCCATTCTTTCTTGTTGATGATATTTTTCGGACAAACAGAGAAGCCGGGAGGAGCCGCCGATAAAGAACTCACAAATTTCTTTGTGGTGGGAGATATTTCATGTGGGCGAGTGGCTTCTCTCTCTCCTCTCGTGAGCTCGTAAACCGACAGAAAGGCCGTTCTGGGCTACGGAGATCTGATGTGTATTGAAAAATGGGAAACAGAAGAGGCGCTCCCTCACTGCCACCACTGGAACTTAACAGCTGAGATAAAATACGCTCAGAAGAACTGACAACTTGGGATTGACTTGCGATGTGTGCGATTTAATGGAAGGACTATCCACGGTGCTGTTTCACTGCCAGTGGTGTAGCAGTACTGGATTAAATGTTAGAATATAAGTTTGTAGTTCTTTAGTTTATTATATTCTAGCATATTTGAGTTGATGTAATGTTACCGCGATAACTAATCGCCTGACGATGGTCGAGCGGTCTTTCCATCTACTGGTCATTAGATGGCAGCCGTACAATCGTCATATAAATGCCAATTAATTGTGGATGCTTCCTTAACTACCATTTGTTTTTCATTATCATCAAAGAAATCTTTATTTTTTTCCCTCGACTTCATATTTCTTTTTACGGTTGTGAATGCCATGCGAAAGATAATGGAAACCATTTTAAGCAACCACAACAGTGAAATGCAAAAGCTTACATCTATACAATCCTCAAATAAGATAGGCAAACGGAATCTTATAAAAGTTAAATATCTGATTAGGATTAAGGAGATTATGTAAGGTATAAAATGAAGTTAGTTTTCTTTTCAAAAGGCAGTAAGTCAACATTTATATAAATTAACTAGCTGTACCCGGCATGCGTTGCAATGCCACTCAAAGACAGAAAGGGCTCGTGAGAAGGGGCCGTAAATATAAGGTCCCAGTGTCGATCGGGGGTGGGACACTTAGGCCCTTGTGTCGCCATCCCCACCCAAGTGTGATGGACCTGTCCCCCATAGAAGAGCGAATTTTTCTCTTTTTGCAATTGACTTGGGGGGAAGGCCGAGAAAGGGCCCTAAATATAAGGTCCCGATGTCGATCGGGGGTTGGACACTTAGGCCCTTGTGTCGCATCCCCCCACCCAAATGTGGTGTCCTTGCCTCCCACAGGAAAGCGAATTTTTGCTTATTTGCAATTGACTTGGGGGGCCCGAGAAGGGGCCCTAAATATAAGGTCCCGGTGTCGGTCGGGGGTGGGACACTTCAGCCTTTCTGTTGGCTTCTTCCCACCCAAGTGTGGTGTCCCTTCCCCAAATAGGAGAGCGAATTTTTCCCTTTTTTGCAATTGACTTGGGGGGGGCCCGAGAAGGGGCCCTAAATATAAGGTCCCGGTGTCGGTCGGGTTGGCTTCCTTTGTGTTGGCTTCCTCCCACCCAAGTCTGGTGTCCTTGCCCCCCAAAGGAGAGCGAATTTTTCACTTTACACAATATTTGTGTAGTTCTTATTTTAACCACCAGGTGGATATTGGATTTTTCAGGGCTTTTACCCCTTTTCAACCCCTTTTGGGGGGTGGGTCCGGGTTCTAAGGTAGCCTATCTTTTGCGCAGGGTCCTAAAGAGTAATTCTGCAAAGTTTGGTCCAGATAGGTCAAAGGCCCTAAGAGTGTATAAAGGACAGACAAAGAAAGAAAGATACGTTCATTTTTATATATATAGATAAGAGTTTATTTTCTTTTTATGAAGAATGTCACACTGAATATTTGTAATTCTTGTTAGGCTTTTTTCACTGAAGAAGCTTCACTAGTTTAATAATAGAGATTACAGTACATCCTAACCACTTGACTGATAGAAATGTCTTTTTGTTTCCTGAAATTTCTGTAAATAACAGGCTTGAGAATTTGTAATTATTTTTAAGAATTGCAAATATTTTTTTTTTTTTTAGCTACCTGTAAGAAGGAACTCTTAGAATTGCCAATTCTGTGTGTGTTTGCTTGTAACGCCTTTCACTGTCCAAACCGAGGATCATAACTCGCTGGACTTCCCCATGGCTTGGATGTTTGGGTAATAGTTCTATTTCCTACCTAGATCGTTAACCGAGTCACGAGAAACGTGGTAATTGGACAAAATTGGGATCTATCTTTAGTGGAATCGACTTGCCGAGAACGAATGGGATGCCAATGACCATTGGGATTATACTCAATGTCGCCCGAAATGGGTGCAAAGCGATCAGAAAATGAGGGACTCGCTTTTAATTGTAATTGACTCTTGAATTACAACAGCTTGAATAAATGAGTTTTGCGCGCCAATAAATTTGAGGTCTCCAGACCTGAATCCCATCGAACACGCTTGGAATGTACCAGGAAGAGGTGTTGCCAGGCACTAATCACCTCCACTTCCTCAGCTGGAAGTTGCCCTGGTGCGCGAGTGGCCACGAATCCCACAGGAGCTGCTGGACAATTTGATCCTCTCCATGCCTCATCGTTGTCAGTGTGTCAGGTGACCATACACCCTACTAAACAGTCAATTCACGTTTGACATGCGAATGTTAACCCCCGTCCTGCTCAATCCCGATAAATGGATTCTGCATCACTTTTGGATATTCAGACAACTTCCATTTTCGTATCATTTGCTTCTCTGATGATGTTCTTTAATAAATAAACTCAAATGCTTCTCTTTTTTGCGTGTATTATATTTCGCAATAAATTTTTTGTGGTGTATTATATTCATTTCCCTTAAATTTTGTGAGCAGTGTAATTTAAATTTGAACGTTCTCCCTAAAAGTTACGCTTTTAACAACGCAAACGTTGATCAATTTGATAGATTGCAAATTTTACGGGGTAGCTTGGTTTTGTGGTTTAATTGAAAACTGTGAATTAAAGAATCAAACGATTTTTATCTAAAACAATAGAGAGAATAATTAATCTGCTTCTAATGATTAAATATGATTACATATTACGATTAAAATAAAATTAATTAATTAACTTGTAATTATAATTTGCTTAGAAAATGAAAAAAATTACTATTCGTAAATTAAATTCTTTTTGTATCTAGCGGATTGCAGGACAAGGAACATTTGTATTTTTGTTAATTTTTGGTACAATTTCTTCGGGGGGAGGTCCCGTTCTCGGGAGCGAGACCCGGGATCTTTACATCTCGCACCTTCTGAGCCTGTCATCGGTAGAGTTTGGCTGGCTGATGAGTCCTAAAAAGGACGAAACGGTCCGTCCCGGTCTCTTCCCGGTGACAGCTCAGGGTGCGAATTCCTTTCTCTTTTAGCGTTGTGCCTTCGTTTTTTTTACCCATTTCTTTGATTAATTCAGGCACGTTAACTCTCATTTCAATTACTGTTCGTATTGAGTAGAAATTATAACGTAAAAAATAAACGGGGACTTTTTGTTTGTCTTCACAGTATTAACAAAAAAAAAAAAAAGATTTTTAGGAAAGAAAGCTTTAAGTTCTTTTAGTAACGTCTTGTAAATTTCATGTTTTAAGCAGACATTCATTTACTTTTATTACACCTGAACTAATGTTTTCTAAGTTTTCTTACGAGTTTCCGAAGGATGTTTTTAATTAAAGTTAGCTCAAAATCGATTTGGTAAAATTAGATTTCTTTGGGTAATTACAGAAACAAACAAGAGATTCTTCTTCTTCCTTGAAGAATACCAATAAAAATCTCAATTGAAATTCTTGATTCTGGCTGTCGCATTTCCATCTGGTTTTACGGTTGTCGTAAAACCTGATAATGCTCTGCTCTTCATATAAATGGCTTCATTTCCTCTGTCTGAATAAGATTTGAAAACTTGTCAATTTAATTGTTAATTAATCGAATGAGTTCGTTTAGAAAAATCATTAAGTTTTACAAAAATCATAATTTAAATAGTTTAACATTAAACACAAAAAATAATCTGAAAAAATTAATTTTAAGAATAATCTTATGACAGTTTTGAATTTAGATTTTAAATTACCAGCATTACTGGAATAAATGGAGGGAAAAATAAGCCTATTCTGAACTACTCATTTCTTTATATTTATTTCCTTTTTTATGTCGACTCAAATGTTATGTCCCAGAGGATATCTGAACTTTTTTTTTTTTCATTGCAAACCAAATATTTAACCAAGCAAGTCTTACATTGGATTGCATATATTCACATGTATTAAAATGGAATATGTACACTATCATCTATCTCTCAATTTATATAAAAGAAAAGTTGATTTTTTTTTCTGGCCCTATCTCCTCCGAAACCATAAGACACAGAAGTAAAAATAAAGTGACAAATATTAGATATAGCATTGAGGATGCTCACATTTTCATTTTTATCTACGTTGGTCAACCGAAAGCCACGTGGCTTAGGATCAAGCATGAAGTCTCCGAGACGTACGCGCGGGTTGTGAGAAAGCGGTCGCGGTCACGGATGGTGAGAAAATGATCTCAAAATCCGAGATCAAGTGATCACAGGTTTGCTTGTTATTACTTTAAAAAATATCATCAACATTTTTATTCTTTGAATTGTACTTTTCAGATATTTTTAATGACTTAAGAATTACGTACACAAGTTATTTACTTAAATCTCGTTCATTCCCCAGCAAGGAATTTAATATGGGACAAGTAATTTTATATATGGGCCCATCATTTGCACAATGCTGTCTACATTTCAAATTCACTGGTTAAGAAGCTATTCAGGGAAAACAAACTAACAATTTAATGTTAGGGACCTAAGTAGCAGAAAAGTATTTAAAGCCTAATGAGAAAGTAAAAACTAAGTGTTTTGATGATATAGTAATTTAAAAAAAAAAAGAATTACTTAAAATTCTATTTGAATGAAACATTTAACTTGAGAGGTTTCGTAATGTGTTTTCAAAGTTTTAAATTAGAAATTTTATTTAGATTTAATGAATGTGCAAAATATTATTTCAAATATTTTGTATTTTAGTGTTAAAAGAAGAAGTTCCTGTAAGAACTTAAGCCAACTTTCCTGAAAATTCCAAAATTTTCTTTTCTTGTAGTCTTGAAACCGACACGAACGAAACGCATACTATTATCTACTGAATAGATAGAGGAGATTTTTCTTTTTTCTGCAAAAAAATTAACTAAATGCGCATTATTTACTTAAGTTGTCTAAAGCCAATCGATTTAAAATAAACGGATTAATACTCATCATTGTACAAGGAACTAATGCTTTTATATAGTGATTTTTTTTTTGTCATCTTGCTACTTTCTCGATAAGGAACTCCTTGGAGAAGATTTCAAATATAAAAACTTAGATTGCCACTAGTTCAAAAATTTGCATATCAAGTTTCAAGATAATTCATCCAGTAGTTCAAAAACTAGTATCAAAACTATTGTAGAATCCTAATCCTTTCAGAAAATGTACATGCTATCGAGAACATTTTTTTTTATCCACGTACCAATCGGTTCTACAAAGTTTTTGTGTTGTTCATTGACTCAGACAGCTTAATTATATAAACTGTTGAATAATTGAAACTGCTGAGAAGTTTGGTGCTCGCAAGACGAGTAAATGCCAGCCAGGAAATACAAGTGCCGAGAGCTGCTGTATGTTTTCATCATTCTATTTAGCAGAGTCTGTTTTAAATTCCTTTATCGCTCCTCCAGGGGAATGCATTATCGTTAAAAAGCATTCTCCAGAACTCATCGCAGGAGCTGCAAATGACGCTACCGAACCAGTCGCTGCATCTTCATCAGCAGAACGAGAAGAGGTGTTAATGACTTTGAGCAAATCAGTTGAGAAATAAACCAATCATGAGCTAAAAGAAACGAGAGCAAACCAGATATATATATTATTAAAACAGGTACAAAAACCATTTATTCAGATATATTTCAAATAATACGAAAAGTAAATACAAAACATTTTTATTTAAAAAAAATATTAATTATGTGGTGTAAAAGTTACCACAAGATTTTTAAGCTAAACACGGCAAATTAATAACAGAAATTTTAACATCTTAAATTACTCTTTTAAAAATAGATTTCTTTTGTAAGAAAGTTTGTAAGTATCCTACTAAGTTTTACGTGCACTGAGAATGTTTTATATAAATTCTTTACGCCTGTACACTTGACTAAGAAAGTTCTATTTAAAATTACATAAAAATTAACAATGAATTTAAAAAACACTAACAATTAAAATTAAAAATTAAAAGATATAAATTTAGTTTATATGACCGGGTTTCCTTCCCGGTCATGTAAACTAAATTTATATCTTTTATTTTTTAATTTTAATTGTTAGTGTTTTTTAAATTCAGTGTTAATTTTTATGTAATTTTAAATAGAACTTTTTTAGTCAAGTCTACAGGCGTAACGAACTTATATAAAAAAAAAGTTTATAAGTACTTTAATTTCATTTCTTTTGGAAGTTTTAAACTCAAGCCAGACTTCCAATTATCTTTATTCTATGACTAAAACGTAAACAAATGTCCAAGTAGACTTTAAAACAAAGATTAGGACATATTACTTGTAATAAAGTCACCTTACCTTCTATTCCATCATAAAATTATATTAAAATTAAATAAATGGATTTTTTTTTTTAAATTAGCACAATGACTTTTAATTATATTAATTTGTAATAATTTTGTAATAACAATAATAGTTACAATTTATTTAACAAGATATAAGATAGAATCGTGCAGTGTGGTACACGTATTTTAATTACTGTTTAACCCATTATTATTAGTTTTACTTATGAATAGCTTGAAAAAGGAAGGATGGAAAATTCTTTCCGAAAATTTGTGTATATTTATTTAAATTTAATATAATTTTATGATGGAATAGAAGGTAAGAAGACTTTATTACAAGTAATATGAACAATAGAGAAAGACTAAGAGAGGAATATATAATTTGTATGTATAAAGATTAGGACAGACGTTTCTTTCTTTGAGAAATTACAATTGTTGAGTTCTTCCTCTGATTTAAAGAAAATACCCTGTACTTAAATGCCCTTTCCATTTGAACTATATTCCGAAGTTACGGTGTTTGATTTGGAGTTACGTACATTTTGCTGTATACGCTGCCTCCGCACAATTATTAGGGCCTCCTACTTACCTAAGTTGCATCAGACTGTTTTCAAAGATGGTTTGTTTGGCATCTCTTTGTGGTTAAATTGACATTAAAGTGATCCTAACTTTTATTTTAGTGTTTTTCTCGTGATTAAAAGAATAATTAACTTATTAACAGCTTATAGAATTTAAGGAACAAAAAAGCATCTCATTGCGTTATTCTCAAGATATAGTATTCTCTAACTTAATGTTAAAGTGTTTATAACTTTTAAGGTAGCCCCTACATTAATCACAAGAAAACACTTAAGTGTAGTAATGTAGCTCTAGAATTTAAAGCAAAAGTTGTAATGCTGTTACATATATTGGTGTTGTTAATCATAGTTATGCAGTTAGCAGTGCATTACGGACATTTTTTTTAAACAATACATTGCTTCGACTTAAGGACACGCTTCGTAAGTCGAATACATCTGAAAAATGTTAGTTAATACATCTGAAAAATGTTAGTAAAAAAACATTAAATGACATAAATTAATATAAAAGTCCCTAAAAGGAGCGACCCTAAAAGGTTTTGCGAATTTATTCAGAAACATTTGAGAATAAGCCTTCTGATGGCTTTAGACATTGTAGGCTGAAAAAAATCTTTAAAACTATGTCTAAAATTATTCCCAACATATTTACATTTCACTGTAATAATTCTTGCTTCCAACGCAACTGGTTATAATCTTTTGATAAGATTTGAACAATTCTAGATGACTGTAAGTTTTTAGTTTTAATTTAATTTTATCAATTAAATTCGAAGTGTTTTGATTATGTCCTGTATGGAAATAATAACGCAAGAAAATGTATTATTCAAAACTTAGAAATTGAAGTGGATGTGTGATTTTTGATTCCATGACGTTGTGGTGTTAATAAATTGTGGCCATAACTTGTTGAATTTACTGTTATTTTTTTATTTTCCCATAAACTTTATTAATTGATTTTTTTGATTATAAATCTTTTGATTAGAAATTTTTTGATTAGTAACAGTGAAGGGAAATTCGAAACCCTTTTAACCGAAGAGTTGTGTTGCCTCTTATGTACATTGTCGACAAGAACAAAGGGAGAACTCTAAGAGAAAATAGAAACTGGAGGAGTAGAGGTCAGAAAATTAAGTCCCTAAAAAAAATTCTCCTTTAAAGTGTGTGTGCAGTCCGTGAGGCCGTAGTCATTAGCGTTTTGTTCATCTGTGCTAATGGGAAGTCGAGAAGAAAACTTGCAGTGTTTACGGAAAGTCTTGTGAGGTTCCGAGTGGGGAATGCTGCTGGAAAGTTAATTAGATTCGATCGCCATTTCCCCAACAGCTTGTCAGGTTGTTGTGGTGCCGATACAGGGCGAAAACCACAGCTATGGTTCTAGAGGCGGCGATTTATTATTGCAATATTTCTTGTGGTAACTTAGGATAAAAAAAAACAAAAAAAAAACTATTGAATTTCAGCATTAGCAGAATTAATGAATCCCAGGGGAGGGGGGTCAGTAATAAAATTTATTCATTAGCGATTCGTAAATTACAAACGAAAATTACAAAAAGTTATCGGGTTGGGCGCATAAATCATCTCGGTTTCCTGTTCTTGTTGCAAACTATTTTACCAACAGAAATATATCATTATGTTGTAGAATTACGTATCGTAAATTAAGCCAGAGAAATAAAATTGGAACTGAGGGAAAAAATAATTAACGGGTACCTGTTTTATGTTGTCACATTAATGTCCAAATATTTTCTCCTATTTTCGTTTTATTGTTTGTAAATATTAAGATTATAAATATTCTGTGTCGATTTATAATCTTTTTACCCCTTTTTTACAGCGTTATATTTCATGCAAAAATTGCTTCACATGTCTTCAAAGTGCACGAGTGAAGATGTTAAAATAGATCTTACATTACTTTAAATTCAATAATGTGTTCCCTAAAGAATAATTAAAATCACACAAATACGGATTATGAATAAGGATGCAATGATAAATAAGAATAATCGATGTTAAATAGTATTTGATTTACAGCAAGCAAATTTGAATTCTGTAAGTGTCAAAGTAATCATGGTAGTCTTAACATTTTTATGTTAATATGCAATCCTAATACATCAATTATAATTTCATAAAATAAAAATCAACCATACGAATGTCATCAGTTCACATAACGTATCTTTTCAGATCAGAGTTAAGTAAATGGTGATAATCTACATTTATAAATAATGTAGGAGAAAGTAAGAATAAAATTGAGAATTATCTTTTATTAATCACATAATGTCATTGCACTCATTATTAAGTCCTTGCATATCAGAGATTACAAATACTTAAAACTGCTAAGCATTGGATGTTGATTAGTAAAAATAATTAATATTTTATATCAATTATAATTATATATTTTGAAATACTAAAAAAAGTGTTTACATTCTGAAAGATATATTAGTTCAGTTTTACGATTTTTGGAATTAGAAAGCTTTTTTTTTTATTATGAAAGTTAATGAATTATTATAAAAATTTATAAACTAACTCAATATTGGGTTTAAAACTGATTATCACATTATTGACAAATAGATATAAGACGACGTAATTTTAATTTGGATATATTTTTTAGTAGACTTGAGTGAACATTGAAACAAGTAATAAATAGAGGAATGTGAAATTCTGACAAAAATTAAGGCCCGCAAAGCCCACAATTCTACGAATTAATCAGTCCCTTGAATTTATTCTTACATGGATTATTTTCACACAGTGTCCCAGATTTCACTCTAAATAGATTCCTCTAATTCTCTTGATTTGTTTCTGGTATTTGCTACAGTGGTTCAATTCTGGTCTGGGACCTTTTCAATTTTTATTTTTGTTAAATATGTTTTTCCTTTTTAAAATGTAGTAGCCTGGCCGTTTCATTTATTCTTAAAAAACACAGTATCGTGAGTTTAAATGCTCTCATTTTATCTGATAATTTTGTTAAGCAAGATGAAAAAAAAGTTCAGATTGGTAAAAATGTATGAACTTTTATTTTTTACGTTTTACGTACATACTACGTTTAGTACATACTGTATACACATACATAGATTATGTGTGTGTACTGATATAAAATGAAGTTACACATACACACACGTATATACATATGCAGTATGTAAATATATTTTATATTCAGATGATAATTTTTTCAGAGTCCTTACATTAGAAGTTTCGCGAGCATTCAGTGAAACCCTGTTGAAGTCAGTTTCGTACAGAGTTTATGGCATAAGAAATAAAAAGGCTAAATGTAACTGAAACTTTAAGAAAACTCTTAGAATTTAGTCCAGAGATTCTCTGTTTATTATGAACGCACAACAATAGCGAATACAGTAGGCCTAACCCTTTTCTTCGAATTAGTTAGTTGATTTCTGTTTTCTCTTAATTCACAACGAAGCCTTTTCTTCAATCGGTTCCAAGAACTCTTCCCTTGCATTGACTGTCCTCCTTGACCTTGAACTTTATTCTTGGTTTTCCATTGTATAACAACTCTCAAACCATTAAGCACTTAGCCTGCAGTTCATTAACGAATACAAATGAACTCGTAACACCCCAGCCCTTGTGTCTATCAACAAAACCCGTTTATTGAAATCCATTCTACCGAAACTACTGGAAGGAGTTAACGATTAATAAAATTACTGAAATTCTCGGAAACAATTCCTGCATTGTTGTGTTCTTGGTTTTCATAAGTTTGTCAATAAAGGTGGAGAAAGGCTACTTGGGAAGGTCAAGAAAGATCTTTATTGCTTTCCGGACACCTTATCTTCAAGAATTAGTTCTCTTAACTATTCGAAAGTAGATCACTGCGGAATAAACTAAAAGAGGTTGTAACTACAAAAAAGAGTGAAAGGACTTTAATGTCACCATAAGCTTATGAATTTATTTATCGTTAGCTTTTTTACATTTATTTTTAAAGTTATCTATAGTACAATGGCATAGATAATTAAAATATATGTATGATGCTGTATTGATGAAAGGAAATAGGTTCTCTTCTTCTCTTGGTGTGATGATTTTTTATCTTCAAAAAGATCTAGTACAGCATTCCAAGATATACATACTACAGCTTTAAGGAGTGTATTCATGGGGTCTCTGTGGAGAAATGTGCACTTAAGTAACAAAAAAAGTCTTGTAGAAAAGTAATTTCTGTCAAGCAACTCTCTTGTGATTCCAATCAATGAATTTTGTTGACATCCAACAAAAATCAGTAATCGAGACACGTGGCAATCCATTTACTTGCGCCTGCTTTGATTCCATTAGGGTTATTTGGATTTAAGCTATTTAATCAGTTTGAGCTATTTAATCAGTAAGAAGAGGTTATTTGTTTTCAGTAGTTAAGGTAGTACATAAATTTGTAGATACCGCAAATCTTGTTTTTGATGTTTACGATTGTAAAAACTAGAAAAAAAAGAAACTAACATGATAAGCAGAATAGGCACTGAAGAATCTCAGAAACCATTTGTTTTTATTTGTTGTTTTTACTTATTCCGCTGACACAGAACAACAAAGAACTGTAAGTCTTCCTTAAATTTGCTTCACTTCGGAATTTTTAAAGAATTCTTAATTTAAATAGTTTTTCTCCTTAATCTTTGCAAAATATCTTAGATGTTTCCAGTAACATTCTGATAATACCACGAGGAATTCGCTTTGGGTTTAGGCTTCGATCGCTGAAGAGCCCAGTGCTGGAAAATCTCTTGCGGAGTCTGCGGCGAACAGTTAATGAGAGTTACTTGGAATATTTGAATACTGATTACCAACCATCATTCTTTCAATGCCACTTCGCGGCAACCCTGGCTTCCATTGGGATTTGTGCATTGAATGTAAAATTCATTTAAAACAGCAATAAAACGTATACATCCCTTTAGTTCTTCATAGCAGTGTTTCTCAAACGATGTTGTCACGATCCTTAGAAGGACGTGCTGACGGCTCGTACAGGGTCTTAGAAAACTATTGAGATACAATGCTAATCTAAAAAATAATAAGATTAAAAACAGTTGAGCTAATAATATTTATTTCATACCGGTCAATTAATTTCAGGCTATTTTGGTGCTAATTAGCACTGATTAGTTGGAATTAGCCTGTGTTCACTTCTCAAAGGATGCGCTGTAGCTGTGTGAAGAATAAACATCGTATAATGGGAGAGTGCTTTACGTGTATAAAAAACCAATAATAATAATAATAAAAAAACAGCAATAACATTATCATTTTCACTGTCTCAAAATTTTCATTGACGAGTGCTACTTTTATATATTTTTTTTATATATTTTATTTTATATATTTTTTTGAAAAAGATCAAATGTAAAACTGACTAGTTTTTATGTACTTATTAAAGTTTTAGTGACTTGGATTTTCATCTCCGTGTAAGATGAAATCTGGTAGTGTTTAGTGCATTTATGGTAAGGAAAGCTTATTCTTACTGTGGGATTAATGTGGTCTCTAGGAAGTAATCCATATGGTAGATAGAAGAGATACGAGGTCTTTCGTAGCCTACATTCGGAGGCATCAGCAGGTTTGAATGACAATTCCCAGTTGGGAATTTGAAATGCCTCGTACCTCCTACCTCTGTGATTGGACTGCTTTCCAGTGATTGAGTACCTTTATTCGACTCCAACTACGAGAATTTACGGAAATAAAGCACAAGCACATTTTACTTAATGTTTCATTAAAATCATGATTTAGAAATTATCATGATTCATCTATCTCGAACTCAAATAGAAATAGTAGTTTGATGGAAGTAGAATTCTATTCTTTTACATTTTTCTCAACCAGTTTTTTGGTTAAGAAACTTAATATTAAAATTGAAGTGTAAATTATGTAGTTGGTTAAGATTCTTACATCAGTTCACTTCTAATAAATATGCAAGCCGAAAATAGCTGTGAAAATATCAGCAAAACCTTTGCACATCACTTAAGTGTACTTCCACTTTAATTCCACTATAAATATTTTTAATTCCTGTGTGAAAATAAAAAAAATAAAAAATACTTAAATTCTTCATCAATTTAATCAATGAAATTTCTTCATAATTTCATATATACATACATACTTTACAGATAAAATACTCCTACTACAATATAATCTTCACAATATACTAATTTTTATTTTTATTATTATTATTAATTAGTCTGAGTATTTTATCTGTAAGGTATATTTGAATACTTAACTCACATCTAAAATGTAATTTTACTTATCATACAAATATACAAAGTCACAATTTATTATATTCTATCTCATCCTAAATTTAAAAATGGGATTTAAAACATAAGTGGTATATAACTATACAAAAATATAAACCTCCCATATTTTTAAATAACTACTATTTTCATTTTTTATCGACAGAAACCAATTTTTATTTCTGTTTAATGTTATTTATTTATTTATTAAACTTAAGAAGAAAAAGAATATTGTATGTTATCATATTAATTTATTTAATAAGCAATTTAAAGTAACATAATTAACAATCATAATAACAATCGCATTTGTAAATATTAAAGTAATTTTCATTAATTTACTAATAATCTCATTAATGTTTCATTAAAAGTTTATTGACGATGTTGATTTTAAAAATGTGTTTAAGTGCCTTTGGCTGTTCTAGACAGTTCGATGAGTTTAATTATATCATTAACCAAATCATTGCAATGTAAATATCTCGACACAAAAGTAGTCAAATTTTTCTTTCCTGGAGCTGTTTACATGGTTTCTTGATTGTTCTCGGTCGTCAGCCGAAGATCTATATAGTATACGTAAATTGGCGAAAGATCTAGAATCAAGCGGACATAAATATAATAAAAAATCGGAAAGATAGCGGTTCTCAATCGATCCTATTAAAGTACATTTTCTCTTGTTTAAAATTTCATTACCTTATTATTAGTATAAAAATGTCAACAAATAAAATCCTAATCAATTAAGTTATTTTTTAAATTTTTTACTTTGTTTTTTTGGCAAGGGAATCACAAGAAAACATTACTGTAAAAATTTCTGATCTTTTATTTTGATCAACTGTGCAGATTTCATTTGCCAATAAAGCAAATTCACAATTAAAAAAGAAAGTGATTTTCTATTAAAAAAAGAAATATAAAAAAAGAAATCATAAATTTTACTAAAGTAATTATGACAATTATGTAGTTATGATTATGTAAAATAATAATGTAAACCTAAACAGATAATGATATCTACATGAAGTTGTAAAAATATATTTTATTGGTAATGAGATTCTTAAGAATGATTTATTAATTTATATTATAAATATTATTTATTTTATTTATTTAATATTATATTAACATTTTTTTTATTAAGTTGAACTGCGAGATTTGTTGATTTTTATACAGACGGTATCAGTTCACAAGCATTCATCAATTCTTAAGAAATTGTAAGAAAATACCTTTCAAGGTTTAGATGGTTAAAAGTGTACAAGTAATGCTAAATAAATTCTGAAAAGAACATTATACTTTTACTTTGCGACTGTATAGCGAGATGTTTTCCCTGCCTTTGACTTCCATCATCTTCGGTTGTGTGTTATCAAGCAGGTTGTGTGTTATCAACAGTTTTTATCAAACATTACTATATTTTTTATTACATTAAAGAACTGCCATTCTTTCATTTTCTACTATAAGAACATCGTTGCTTCCTTTATTGTTAACGTAATAGCGTAATCTTTTCAGCAGTTATAATAGATGTGTTGACAGAGGCAATGGGTAAATGCTGCAGCTGGTCAGTTTGGTAAACAGTCGTTTTAACGTGAAAGACAAGGAAAATAAAATTGATAAATCAACATGAAAGTCCATTACACCCTTATTTATCCTGAGCTCCTTCATTGAACACCAAAGAAATCAACTCTGAGACAAAATAAAAAGACTTTCTGAGAAAAAAAAGAGAAAGATGAACCGATGCTACGTTCACCAGGACATCTCTGCATACAGTCTACTTCAAAACGAACGAAGAAAAGAAGAACAGGAAAAAAATGAAAGAAAGAAAAAAGAGATGGTTTCCATTTTTCCAGAACTTGGGTTTAATCTGTGGCGGAGTCCTGCTTCATCTCGTGGGCTGGTGCACTGGGACTGACGTGGAGTCAAATCGTGCGATGACTGAGGCCAGCCAACATCCATCGTCTGACGGCAGAGGAGAAACGGCAACGGAACGGAAGGCTTTCAAAAAAATGACCATCGACTAACATGAAATGCGCGGAACAAGGAGTTAAGGCTAATTAAATATAAGGTGATTCACGTTATTTATAAAGATTAGGGTAAATTTCTCAGAATAATAGAGCGATAAGAAGAAATACGAGAACTTTTTTTTTACAAATACCGGTACTAAAAAACAAAACAAACAAAAGCTACAGCTCATTTATAGACAATTATACGTCCAATTAGTGTCGCTTTTATCTAATCAACCAGGTATTTCGGGAAATTTATCTACTTCCTAGTCTGTAATGAATTTGAAAATTGGAACTTAGACCTTAAAATACAATTGTGTAAATATTTCAGTTTGATCCGTGTTTCAGATCCTCAGTTGTCGTCAGTTGTTATTTGATAAAAGAAAGTTGTTATTTGTTATTTTGCAGAAATTATCGCAAAATTCACTGGATTGTTTTGGAAAAGATGTTATTGCGGTTCACTTCACAATAGAAGTCATTTAGGGCTTTGCGAATAATTTTGCGGAGGAATGATCACATCAAATGATGTTTATTATTATGATGAAGTAATATAATTTCATTTGTCTCACTCTACTTATTTCTATGTTCTTAAGATCTTCTCTATTTTGGATATTTTTTTCTACTTTCTTAAAATATTCATTACTTTTTGTTTTATTTCCACATTTCTTTTGAATAGACTAAATATCCTGCTTAGCGACAATTCGTTTTCCGACGTTTCGTACGATAGTTCAGTTGCCGTCATTACCCGATTTTGCGACAACTGATGTCGCTACTATTTCGTCTAGATGGTGTCAGTTTGCTTATAAACACGGTACGCGGCACATCTGTGTGTTATTCTCTGTGACTAAGTGAATATTAAGCTGTTTGTAACTTTCATTTTGTTTGTTCTACTGTTTCTAAACTCCTCTATATACTCTTCTATTAAGCGCAAAAGCGATGCTTGTATGTCTGCTAGCTTAAAACTTAAAAACTATTAGACAAATTTGAATGTCGTTTCACTATTTGGTAGCAGGTGTACCAGAGATGGTTTATGATGGCATAGCGTCACTTATTAACTTAGCTACTCAAGCAGTGAAGAAAAAAAGTTCAAAAATCTCACGGGAATTCGGACAAATTAATGCAAATTATCGCTTATATTTTTGAACCATTCAATTAATTTTGATGCAATTTTCTAAGCTTTATTGAGGATAAAATTTAAAAGTATTAATCATCTCCATATCCTCTAGGGAACAGGGATATTAAGACATTAATTTAAGAATTATGGATTTCAGTGTTTTAATCTATCGTACTTTTTATTTTCAACTCGCTGTATTTTGTTTCTGGAATTATCGGTTTTTCCATGAAACTTCATTTTATAGAAGAGTTTTTAAGGATGCTAATAAAGTTTGTTTCATCATTATAGGGTTAATAGTGTTTGGAAACTATGATTTACTGATAGCGGGGAAGGCGTACGCGGTGCCTCTGCTGTCGTGAGAGAGAGAACGCGACCTCTCCACTGTCGCGTTAATAAGGAAGGCGGGGTGGTGGTAGTCGAGGGGAAGGTGATTTTAATGGTAAAGGCAAGGTGATCGTGCAGGCATTTTCCCGCGAAAGGGACTTAGGCCGGAACCTTTTCTTTTTTGAAGTGGTATGCTTTCGGAGACATTTCTTGAATATTTTAATTGCGTAAATAATGAATCTAAATCCTTAATCCATTTCACGTGGCTTGATCTGATTAAAATTAATGAATTTACATAATTTAAGTAAACAGCTTGGATTTATTTAATTTTTTTATTTTGTTTTTTCAGAAAACGGAAAATTCAGTAATCATTGTAAGTGAAACTTAAAAAAAAAATAAGAAATAATAGTTTAAGGAAAGTAGGTTTTAAATTCTTTCGAATTTCTTTTTGTTTACATTACAATTTGTCTAGTATTAAAATACCTCTTGTCTATTTGTCTTTGATTACGGTAAGGAAAAATATTTTATTGAAAACAATTCCCAGGGCCGCCTCAAGCAGGTTTGCAAGTTATGCATTGCACAAAAGCGCCATAACGTTTGGTGGGTTGCACGACAAATTAAAATTCAAAATTAGTTCTCAATTACTGCATATAATAAAAAACGATGGTCATCCCAGTCTACAGCCCCGACAACCTACGGAAGTATCAGTGGAACTGTTAGGGAAGTAGATCTGGTTGAGATGTGGCTGTATCCTTGCGTCAACGAATGATTTTATTACTAACTTACAGGGAGTTAAAGAATGAAAAACGAGATTATTGCGATATTTGTAAACTCACAATCAGTTTAAAATCAACTTTAATTTCTTTATTGCTAAATTCGTTATCACAAGTTAGTAAATACATAAAATCTCCGTTGAATTTAATTTCACATTTAATTCAAGGTTTAATCAACATGTAATTAAATAATGAAGTTTTTTCTATGTCTGTGTGTCTGGTGTTGTTGTCTTTTTTTTTTAATTTTTATTTTATTTCTGGAATGATCTGAATTAATTAAGGTTTCATAAATAAATACATCTACGTTCTTCTCGATATTGTTTAACAGCTCTTAAATATCGTCGTCTCTATAAAATGATAGCCGCCCGATCAATCAAAATCCTGATAGCCGCAGGATCTAGAGCACCTTGTCTGCAATAAGTAAAACCGTTTTGTTCTTAAGTAAAATTTGACTAAATCAGATCATCATTTTTTTTCTTTTCTGAAGGGCTTTAAACAGCAATTGGGATTTCATTTTTAAAATAAAGTTCAATTACCTTTCATCGGATGCAAGATAGATCAAAACTGTCAAACTTCTTGACCGCTGTGAGTCTGCCCTCGTCCGGCCGTGAATCGGAGACCGCAGTTTTCGCTTCGGCCCGTATCCTGAAAACTATCAATGAACAAATACAATAGACTCCCGATTATCCGCGAAGTTGGGTGGCGCGGCAATCGCGGATAATCCGAAATAGGACGAAAAAGGACGAAAATCAACACAAAAATGCTTTAAACACGTTTTATTTACATTAAAGTGGCAGTATATACATTATAAACAATTACTTTATTTTAATTTACTTTAACTTCTTACTTTTTTTAAAAAAAAAATCGGTTAATTGTCTTTGTTTTTTCGTGTAGAAACACGAAAACCCCCTACTTGGACGTCGCAAAATCTGCCTCTTTTATTGTTTACCTTATTCTAGTTTTAAAATTTTTTTGGTAATTCCGTAATTTATTATACAGTAAAAAAAAAATGGAAACCGGAGAGGTCCGCGGATAATCGGGAGTTTACTGTACTTCTGAAGCCACTTGTCGGTTCGACAATGGCACATACCAAGTGAGAAGGATTATCTGTTCGAAGTTTGCAATATACATTCAATACAATTTGTTTTGAACGGCAAAGTAAAGCAAAATCTTTGCCGAGACGAAGAAATAATCGACCAGTAGAGAAGGCAGTAGATTTTAAAGTACGATGTTGTTACAAATGCCACTTTAGTATCCAATTCTAAAATTTATTGATAAAATTTATTGATTTAAGTGTTAGTTAAGGACTCTTTCCTTATACGAGATGGCAAACTACAACTCGGTAACTTCTACAATGCTGTCTTCTTTAGCAGACGCTAGGCTTACTGTCCTCCAAATGAGAGATGGCCGCCCTGTTTTTGTGAGATCTGCGCATGTATGATCGATTAGTCTGGTCAGGCACTTCCGTCTGATTTTATGACAGGACGCCGCCATTACGGAATCGCTTGTTACTTTGCAAAAGAGCATTATTTTTATAAATAATATATATTTATTTATTTATATAAATACTTATTGTCAGCAACTGGTATTGAAATAACGCTAAATAGTCGAGAGAAGTTTTAATTTGGCATTATCAACCTGTCTTTCTCAGTGAAAACAGACGACGGCGTCCATTGTGAAAGGAAAACATAATTGATCAGCTACCGGAAGGGCTGCGCAGTTCAAACTTCCGCCGGCCATCTCTCATTTGGAGGACAGTAGTCGTAACCATGTTACGTCTTGTTTCTCAATAAAAAAATAAGTAAATAAAATTATTAAAGGGGAGGGGTGACAGAAAAAAATTCACAGAGGCGCTTTACAATCGATCCTCTCCCATTCCCTGAAAATTTTTAAGGTGATTTTCAATTTTGGTAGCAATATTTTCCTTGGGTTTGATATCATGTTTCCTTTTTGGAAAATATCACTTTAAAACTTTAACGATATAAAAAAAATAAGTAATTTGAAATGCTCTCATTTCTCCTAAGCAACATGAACTTTTTCCTTTTTAAATGTTATTATTTATTTATTTTCTTTACGTAGCTAATTGAGTTAGGAATCGAAAAGCCTTTTTCACAAGCTTCTGTTCAAAAAACGGGCTAATTAATCTAAAGTTGCACTTTTTATCAAAAGAAAAAAACAAACAAACAAAAAACGCTAATTGGTTTGAAATTTGTAAAGCAACGTTTGACATTTGAAAGTATAAATACAGAATAGAAAAATTGAGAAACACACAAAACAGTTCAACTTGCGAAGTGAAAGAAGCAAACAAAAGCATTTTAAATTAAATACTAACGTAAAAATCAAACTAAGTTAATGTAAGTACTGTTCGGTTTTGTTTACGAGAGCCTACAACGCTTTTGCGCATGCATCAGGCCTCCTTCGATTTCTTCAAAATAGGAGCGAGGAGAAACAAAGATTGGATGTTTACTTTTTATCAGTGTTAGTTTACTAGTAGTTGCGTTCTATTTGCACTTTTCGGGAAAGAATTATGGAAAGAATAAATACTATTGCAAAAATGCTCCTCGTTATTTTTTTCTTAAAAGCGAAAATGTCCAAAAGAATTTCTTAGGAAAGTACCCATCTCAGCGTATCACCCCTCGGAGTAAAATCGTCCGGCAGTGGTTTCTCTGCCTTCTAAAACGCACAGTATTACATGATACTTTACAATATTATGTAATGAAAAGTATCGGATGCTTGTTATTATGAGGTTAAAATATAAAATATTGGATGGCTAAACAAGTTAATTCAAATTTATATATTAAAAACGATCTAAATGCAAATGATTTTGGAGTTGTTTGAAATCCGTGGTTACCTGACTTACAGCAGCCTTCTTCCCTAATATATTCACAGCTGTCTGCAAATGACAAGTTGGAAGGTGATTCTCAATCCGATCATTGTGAATTAAACCAAGATATAAATTTCTGGCGATTTTGTATCGTTCTGTCGAACTAACGATGCTAATTTGCTGTTGTTGAAATCAACAACTTACCGTTGTAAACCTAAACCTAAACCTAAAGAAACCGTATCGCGACTTCGTCGCTCCGTCGATCTTAACTACGTTAGTTAACTATCATTTTATTTAATAATTCATTACCGCTACCTCACCTTTAGTAATACTTTTATTAATAATAATTTACTATACAATTCGCTATGTATGTAAGTAGCCTTCTTCCTTTAAAAAAAAAATTAACATCAAGTATTTAATTTCAGATATTAACAGTGGCTCCACCAAAAAGTAGTGGCAAATTTGAGAACTTGTATCTTTTTGCAAATTCCTGATTTCCCTAGATTATAGGCTACTTAACTTTTAGTCTTTTTTATAATTTACAACATATTATTCGATTTATCCTGAATCAAATCAAACTGTCTATATTTATGGAATAATTCATGATAAACTTTTCATGATTGTGTTGTGTGTGGTTTTTTTTAATATATCCTCAAATGAAATTGAATATGATAACATCTTAATTTGTTAAAGAGCTATGATTTCTAATGAATATTAGTGACTTTACAATGTTATCTTTGTAATTACAAAATTAATAGTTGGGCTTCGCCGGTTTCTGTAATCAGGGAGTTTAGACAAGCAAACCATTTATTTATTCATTAGTGTAATGCAGAGAAAGTCATCAGTAGGGGATTATCTGTAACGTTAGGTTTTAATTAAAAATATCGGTCGATTACTTCTTAGTCTTAAATTTTTTTTATCAAATTTTAAGTTTTGTAATCAGCGTGCAAAGATCAACAAAAACAAAAATTGTAAAAAAAAAAAGTAAACAATATAAAATCTCTTAGCAATACAAGGTTCGGTAAGGATGATTCTTGATTTCTTTTTTCTTTGCTGAAAATTATACCGGCGGATCTAAAATCAAAGACTATTCATAAACGGGAATTAATCACATTTGATTAACTGGTAGTTAATTAACTAATGAGTGAAAACTAGATAAAAGTATGTTTTTTAATTTTTTGTTGCATTAGTTATAAAAGTATAAACAAATCCTTAAAAAGAAAGAAAATTTGAACTTTTAAGTATCCCAGGATAAAAGTTGTTTCGTTTTTAAAATTCGTCAGCTTTGAAATTTTTATAGAAAACTTTGAAATGCTACTTCACATGTCCATAAGTAGTAATATGATCTTTTCTAGTTCACTTCTCTAAGAGACTCATTATATTGCTTTAACAAAATCTTTAATACCAAATTGCTGAGAATCTTCAGTGTATAGATATATTTTTATGGGAGAAGATTGATACTTTTCCATTTTAACACAGTTTATAAAAGACATACATGTTTCAGTGGCCGAGACCTCTTCATCAGTTCAATTAGACGATTAAAAAGGAAACAGGGATATGATAAATGCTTGTTAGAGCGGCATTTTACTATGCTGATACTTGGTTAATGATAGCATAGATAACAGATTAATATTTTTGGAAACTTGGAGTAATGTGGGGTTGATTAATAAACAAAAATGAGTAGGGAATGTCTTATTGTCTGCAATATTTCAACAGCAATAGAATCTTAAAAAGACTCCTTTCTTTAAGAACTTCCTGAGAGATCTTAAAGCCTATTTTCCTTAAATTTTGAAGGTTTTTTTTTTCCCCTTGTTTGGTTTCAAAACAAAGATCGTCTACATATTTGTAAATTATAAGAGTCTTTGACTATTAAAAATCCAGTTTCATTTTTTCATTTGCTGAAAATTGATTAAAATCCGCAAACATTCACTTAAGTCACTTCAATTCAATTAATTTTTAAGTACGCTAAATTTAAAAATCAAATTTGTCAGATTTAGAATAGATTTGTTAGATTTAGAAAGATAGAATAGATTGTTAGACGTTCTCAGAGATGCAATGTTTGCCGTCAAAGAGAGTTATTTTTTTTTATTATTTGATTTTATTGTTTTTCTCTGGAGTTTTTGGCACATTAACGCACAATTTTGAGCATACAGGAATTTGGAAGGGGAGGGGTGCGGGAAGGTAGTTACATTGGTCTTAGCAAGTTCATTCATTATAAAAAAATATATATATATTCTTTCAATACATAGATGATTTCAATAAATGAGGAGAGGGGGGGGGGGGCAATGTTTTTCCAAACAAAACAAAAAAAATCTAAAATATCGGATTCTTGGCTGCGATGTGAGCTTTTTGTCCATAAACGTTCAGTTATGTTTCAATGCTCTCTTACAAAAGTTCACAGCTTATTGGAGGGATCGCAGTAAATATTTTTTTTTTGAAATGACTCATTAAAAAAAATATATTGAAGGCTAAAGAAAAAAGAAATCAGCATTATTGTATTTTTAATAAATGACGATATAAGGAATACAAGACAAATTTAACAAGAAACCTTAAATTCTAAAATGGAAACATCACACTCGAAAAAAAAAAATGAGTAAGTCGGATAACGAATTAAGCTTCATGCCGTAAGCGAGCAAACGACTCTTTTATTTGGCCAATTAAAGCGATTAAAGTCCTCTGCAACGGCCCCGTAGGGTTGGGAAGGCTTGATCCATCCGCCATTTTTCTTTATACCGCGATTACTCCCCAGATGGCGCCGGCGGGTGACAGAAGTTCAACTTCTGCCGGGAATGATGTACGATGGAGGCAGGCAGTGTTGTTCTTCGCATCCCTCCGGGAAGCTTTGCTCAATGTGTTCGGCAAATGAAGTTTGGTGGGACTGTCGCTTACAGATCGCCGTCGGGAGAGAGGCAGTCGTCGAATTAGTTTATGATGCACTCATTTACTCCTTCTCGCATTACTCCTTTAAGACACGGAAAAAGATAGCGTCTCTTATCTCTTGACAAATACAGCATTTCGCAATTTATGCGCAATCTCGTTTAACGCCATTTGTTTGTTGCTCTTTTTTTTTTTTTTCTGTCTCTTTTCTCTAATTAATCATCATCCGCGTGTTCGTCATTAAGGAGGAGAAGATAAAAAATATACAAGTAAATTACATAAGCAATTCTTAACATGAAGGATAATGAGAATATCTTCTTAATTTCCCCTTTGGCTTCTCAGTTACACTAGTTCTTTAGGTTTTGTTTTTTTCACTGTCGTATACATAATGTATAATTTCTAACGATTGGTCATTAATTTAAGTTACGAATTCTTTTAGCCAGCACTTGTGTGGGCCAACCAAGGGACAAATCCTGATGAGACGACGCGACGGCTAAAAGAATTGTAGATATTGTCTCCCATCGCTATATCCTCAATATGCGATGGATACATACGCATACTCATAGTACAACATTATGTAGAATTTTAATTCTGGATGTTTTGTTGTCCCGTTTAACTACTTTTGCACGATAAACGAGACTACTATTTCTAGAAGATTGCCATGTTGAACTGCCCCATCGAATCTTCTGCAAATGTATGTAATTCTCAGTATAGCTTCCTGTTTATAAGGATTTAAATAATTTTATTTTATTTTTCGTATCGATTCTCATGTAACTTATTCTATGGCTACTTAACTGTCTCCTGCAAGATGAGGAGATGTTATTATTTTTTTTTAAAATATTTTAAGTATTATATAGAATAGACATGAAGTAAATTTTAAAGTACATTAAACATATAAATAAAACAAGTTTTAACGTGCGAAAATAATAATGACAATACAAAATAAACACTTTATAAATACTTTAAAATATTATTTAAAACCTATATTTATTTAGATGCAATAAATGGGTTCATATTGCTTTTAGATATAAAGACTACAGGGAATTATAGGTTTGGTCGAACTTTTGTAACAGGCTTTAATTAGGCCTAAGCATCGGGGATTAAAAATAGCTGGAACAAAAAGTTAAAAGTGAAATAGTATGTTTTTCTATTCAAAGCATTGCCAAATCGAAACATGTCTTCTCCACGACAACTCAAAAACTAAATATTCTCGAAAGGTTAAATTTTCAACTTAAGTTGTAACGAGGAATACACCTATTGATTTTGACATATAAATTAAACTAATTTTGATAAAAAATGTAAGCAGGCGTAAAAAAACCTTAATGAGAAACTTTTTAAGTTTAACAAAAGTATTTTGTTAAAGAAACTTTTTGTAGGAATATATTTTTTTAACAAGGTTTTATGCACTTTTATCATGCAGATATTCAAAAGTTGACATTTCTAACTACACCTTGTTAGAAATATTAAATTCTTTAACAGAATTTTAGTTCGAGCTACTAAAGTATTTGAAAAATTATATTTTTTTTAAATAATGCTGAAATTAAATAGTTTTGATATAGTTATAAATATCTATAAAGTAGGAAATGATCTTGTGCTTAGTTTTGGTTGCTCGATAATTAGCATTCCTTCCTTCCTTTTATCGAATTTGGCCAACTAGGGACCACGTAACTAGCTCAACCTGACAACGTCAGGGTGAGGCTAGTGAAATTCAAGAAAGGGGGGACGAGAATTATTTCCCGTCCAGGATAACCCTGAGATAGTAAGTCCCAGGTGGGAAACGGACGAAACACAGAAGAAGAAAGGAACAGCCATGCCACCACCGGGATTCGAACCCAGGTACTGGCGCATCGGCCCCAACGGCAGCCCGCCGGCTAAACCGCACGGCCACGCCAGCACGGCGATAATTAGCATTATTAATAATAAAGAATAACATTGTTTACTTCCTGAAATAATAGCTCGTTATATCTGCATTAATGACTATATATTAAAGATATTAGATAATTTCGAAAAGGCATCTCAATAAGAAAATGTAAAAAAATATAATAGTAGGACAAAATATGGCATCTTCATAAATCTAAACTAAAATAAAGAATTTTATTTTAGAAGAAAAAAGCCCTTAAGAAAGAAAAAGCGCCTAAAATACAAAAACACATTATAAGGGTAAAACCAGTGTTGATAAGTGACATCCCAAAACAGCTGTTTCTCGCTTAATTGGCGATCATCAGTTGAGAGTAGTCACTGCAAATAGCCAAGATCTCAATACAAAGATGAACTGAAAGAGAGGGCAGCACAAGAATTTCCTTTATTTTATTTTTAATGTGTGTTTTGTTTTAGTTTATATTTATGGAGGCGCCATATTTTGTCCTCCTACCATTTCAGTTCACCTCTGTATGAGACCTTGACTGTTTAAAGTGACAACTCTCAACTGATGATCGCCAATGGGATGTCACTGTTTGGTTTGGGATGTCACTTGTAAACACTGGTCTCTGCCTTGAATGTAAAAAAATGTAAATGTATGTAAAAGGAAAAACTTTACAATGCTTCATAAAATCACAAAATTCTTATGGGACTTCAGATAGAAGTAAGCATGTTGTAGGTGATAAAAACTAAACTTTATATTGTAGATTTCTACACTTACAACTTTTACACTTGTATTTTTGAAAACTTTTTTTTTATCATTTATCATTTTCAAAATCAGGAATTGTGAAGTAAGTTTCATGTAAAGAATGACGTGACGTAACAGATACACAATTTCATGGTGATCTAATGGATAAAAGCATTGAGCTTGTAAGAACGGGAGGTTGGATCGATTCCACGTAGGCCTATTATCAATTTCCTTTTTATCTTTTTATTTATTTTTTTTCTATTTTTAAAAAAAATTTTTATCCATTTATTTTGTCTATTTATTTATTTATTGTCTTTTAATCTTTTTTTCTTTCTTTTTTTGTTTGTCTTTTATTTACGTTTATTTATTTATTTATTTTTTTTCTTGCGGTTTTTTTTCTATTTTTCTGATTTTTCCTGTTGTTTTCCAGTTGGTAAGTTCTGTTTTCGTTTTTGACTTGTTTTAGCTTTATTAATCAGTGATCGCTGTAAAAAGTTCACATCCAATTGATGGGTTCATATTGCTGATACTATCAGAAGAACCAGAGTTTTGACAAATGACTAATGGCTGTTTTTCACGGTCTATCAAGCAGTCCAGATTCTAAAATTCGTCTTCCAATTTGATGTTGTGTGCTGCAAAACTCCTCCAAATTTCCGCTGTCACTTTCAAAATGTCTCTTCAAATAAACACTAACGTCTTTCAGTTTGAATGTTTGTTACTTAGATCTAGCTACTTTTCATCTTCTTGTATTTCTTTGTTTTGAGTTTCGATATTTCTCGTTAAATCTCGACAAACGACATTTTTTTCGATATTCAAGCAATAGCCGATTCAAATTTTGAGACCGGAATCTATATTACTAAAATCTTTTATTTCTTTGTTTGTCTGTCTGTCCGGCGCAATTGTTAATTATTAGTTTCCCTTGCTGAGAAAGTCATATTATAAAATTTTCTTTTTTTTTTTATTTGGCTTGCATGGGATTCGAACCGAGGACTTTCGTCCTCGCAGTCAGGAACGCTAACCATTGGACCACTGCTGGTCCTTCAATATCCAATCCTACTTTTATTCTATTTGTTCGCGCGCTATCAAATAATGAGTTCATTCCAAAGGAATAAAATATCACTTTTTGCCATAACCGCTTGGAATCGATTCTTCTTGGATTCTCTCATACTTACCGGGGGAGACAGGGCGGGTGGGGGGGGGGCCTAGTTCTATTATAATTTGGTTAATAATGCATTTTTTTCTGGAAGCATCCTCGAAAACATAAGGAACAGATGACCTTTCTGTTCCTAAAAATCAATTTTGTAGTCAGTAATTTCGTATAAACAGATACAAATCGATTGGACTTCAATTCGTCACTAGAAGCGCTATTCGCTATCAAATCAGCCAGCCAGCCAGCAAGAAAAAAATTGAACACCTCCTAAAAACTGCCAGCACATAACCACCCAATTTTCATCCGAGTAATGCCCGCCTAAGAAAGCTTCTCTACAAATTTTGCAAGCTTCGAGCAACACTAGACAAATTGTCAATTTATAATAAAAAGCAACAACAGTAAATTATTTGTTTTTAACAAAAAGTCAATAATGAAGAACATAACTTTTATTAACTTAATACTGTAAATTGTCTTTGGGCCTGAATAAAGCTTTGTTTTTTGTTTGGTCGCTAATGTACTGTATTTTAGTGAGCGATTTTTCTTTTTTAATGGCGCAAGAGTGACAGAGCTAAGTTGCGCCAGGAACAAGATATGGATTTGAGAATAAGTTGCTGAAAGGAACATATACATAAGAAAAATATACATAAGATAATACAAAAAGTATGTAAGAAAGAAATATCCAAGCCCCTACCAGGTTTTGAACCCAGGTTCGGGCGTATCAGCCGCTTGAGCCACATAATTAATGTTCAATAGAAAAATACAATTATCGTTCCTGATGCGACAAGTTAAAGGAGTTTATGGATGAAAAACGAACCACTCCTTTTTATTTATTTGTTTCTTGAAGGTTGGCTTATCTGTACCTCCCCTCCCTTCCAATTAAAATCCTTCAGACACTCCTGCTTTCATCAATTGCAGTTGTGCCAAACTCAGGAAATGAACCACTAACGAGGATTTATGGGAATTGCAAAGTAAACTTTGCTTTTATCTAGTGGTTAAATCAAGCGAAAAATAAAACTTTTAACAACAGTATTATATTAATTAGATCTTACTGTATCGATTGATCAAGGAAAAAAGTTTTATTTTCCATCCATAAACTTACGGTATGAGTTGCTGTCTCTTACCCTGATTTTCTTGTGACTCCATTAATATCATTGCAATCATCACAGCTACACCCCCTTTAACTGAAATTCAATCTCCTGTTGTCTCTTCGCAAACCTTTTTTTTTTTAGCTTATTTTTTTTTCTGTTTCTTTGAAATTATTTGCAAAGGTTTTCTGTAAATCTTATTAGCATATGTCTTTCACTTTCTTTAATCGATTCTTAATAGGCTTGAAATCACGTTGTCGTATTTTTTTTTTCTTCTTTCTAGAATGTTCTCGTCGAAACTTAAAGTTTCCTTTTTTGCTTTGCATTGATCTTAAGGAGGAGCTCCTCCCAGCGCCATTAAATGGGCATTAGATGTCTTAGCAAACAAAAGACGAATATAAAACGTGGAAATCGCGAACGGCATAAAACGGAAGGTATATTACCGGATTCTGGCAGTGCGGGCGCGTTCACTTCGACGAAATCGCAGGGGGTGTGGGATTGAAAGGTGTGAGAGAGAGAAAGGCGCAATACTCGAGGGAAATTTAACCTAATGCGATGATGTATCAGGTCGAAAGCATCTGACCTAATGGAGGCGGGCTGCGAACGCTGGAAATCGTCTTTTGTTTACACGATATACATTTGCCAAATATTATAATGCTGTCAGCTGTCCCATTTTATATTTACATTTATTTTGTTGCGTGTTGTCTGAATTTGGCGGACCAAAATGATTTGTATTGGTACTTTACAGCTTTATTCTGAGCTATAGCAGTTATTTACAGCCTTTCCGTGGCATTTGCTTATGTATCAGGATCTGTATTATTGCATCAGCTTCGAAAATATTTCAGTAAAATTAATTTCCCAGTCGCTGCTTGGGAATTTAATATTTCTGGGCTCAAGTTTTCATTCCAGAGAAACATGAGAGTTGGGAAATTTTGCTAATGTTCCAATGTTTGGATGTGCCATCAGCTTTACGAAAAAATGAAATATTTCCCGCTTGCGTAAGTTTCAAACCTGATTTCCCTATTACATTTGATATACTGGACGTAGAGGAAAAGGGCTTGATTGAAAGATTCTACTTCTATGAACGATTTCCTTCATGTAATCGAAAGTTGAGATGTGTATTTGAATTGCCTGAAATAAATAAACTTTATGTTAAGTATACTTCCAGCTGTTATTAGTAGGTTTGCGCCGGAGTTTAACGAATTTGAAGTTTGTAAATTTCTTTACTGTTGTTGTTTTTTTTTTAAAATAGTTCATTTTTTGTACATTCAATTTTTTCCTTTATGAGTATTGGATTTGTTTACCTGAAGTATTAACAATCCAGCAAACGTTTCATGATTCCGTACTTACACAATCGATAATAACTTTAAAAATATTCATTAAAGAATTATATGAACATAGTTACTTGTTCTAAAATAAGAATCGAGGCCTAATATAAAAAAAAAAAGTAAAATTTCACGTTTATTGATAATTGCTGAAAAACGTGAATCTAATTAAAATTTATAATTAAAACTTTGATATCAGTTTTTAATAAATTTAATAACTTTAACAAATTCATTAACGTAAGGGTTAAAAACATTTCTTTTATGAAATGTATTAATAAATTATTTACAGTAATAATGCATAGTTAACTAAGAGCATCTCTAGCGATGGAAGGCCGCGAACCGTAGGGAACTCTGGAAACAAAATTAACGAATGTTTGAAAGGGTCCTTTTTTTAGTGGTCTGAATTTAGTTTTTTGTGTTGTTTTTTTTTTTTAAGTCTGAAATTAAATTCCAGTAAATAAGGTGCCATTACAAGATATTGCTTATGCTGTATGGAAGTTGGTGCAAATTCAAGAAAAGTTTGCTATTAAAAATAAATAAATAAATGAAAATAATGTTTTTACATAATTTATAGTCCTTAATTGTACATTTATCAGTCGTTTATTCAATATTTTTTTCTAAAAGCATACTGAATTTCGCTGGACGATTGACCCTTCCTATCCTAATATCCATATTTGTTTACGCCATTTTAGGATGAATAACGGGAGCATAAAAGAAATGTCAGTGTAATGATAAAATAAAAAAAATAAAAAATGTGGAAATTTTGAAAATAAAGGAAAAGGAAACGATAGATAGTAGACTAACAGGAAAGTCACAATTGAATGAGCGAAACTGATTTGCAATCATTTTTATAACGATAAAGATTAATACTGTTGAGCATTCCTAATTCCGAAATCCAGAACTTTTCATGATGAAGTCTTGCCTATGTCGTCAATGCATATGTGCACTTTCATTCTCCTTGAGCTAACGGATACATTGGTGACCTAAGAAATATTAGAGAGATAAACTATGGTAATTGCTTGGGATCATAAAATCGAGGAATTTAAATGAGACTCCTTTCAACGATGAATCCAGAGGAATCAACGAGAAAAAATGGGTATTCTCTTTTTTTGTTTTGTCGTTAACAAACTTTTAATATTTTGTGTTCTACGCAGACCATGAAGCACTGACCGATAATCACGTGATTACCTTTCTTTCTCATTGATTTTCGGAATATGGCGAGATTATGTTGGATAATAAGCAGAGGTCGTGAACTACACAATAAGTTGCTCCGGCTGGCTAAAGTTGCAATCATCCCCATCAAGGACGGATTCAGGGAAGACTTAAGACAATTCAGACTATCCATCAATACAGCTGCTTGCTGGCCGCGTTAATTTTTCAGAGAATGTATCATTCAAGGACTGTCTGCCGCCACCTGCAAAATATTCTTATCCTTGAGAATCCAGCTCCTGATTTCAACCTGTTTCGATGTTACTTTCGAAGATGATAAATAGAATGATATTTGATGGAAGCTTTGACCCCTCAAAGACTAAAATCAAGAAAATAAATAACAAGAACAAAATGTGGATTCCAAAACCTTGGGCAGCACTCAGGCTACCACAAAAGGTATTTGACCACAAAAGGAAAAGGAAAAAAAAAAAAAAAAGAAGATAAACAAATAAATAACAAACCCTCTAATGGGCAAAATTTAAGGCAATATCTTTGTTTGTTTCTTTTAGATTCATGTGTTTTATGCTAAGTAAAAAATAAGTTTTATGAAAGTAACAAGTTTTCACTGTGATCATGCCGTGTTCCAGAATCGGAAATATTCTCCCAGCATTCCTTATTAGGGATGTTCAATTGTTATAAATTTTAATAAAGTACTTTACATCGAGATTTCTATTATTCATTGTTTCGTTGATAAATTCGAAAAGATAAATACTATGTCCCTTTCTTTCTTTAATTCAGTCTTTTCATTAAATGCACTTTAATCTTCTTTATGAACGAATTCGATATATTCAGAAGTCTGCCAGGGGCTTCAGCCTTTTAATTTAATAAATTCATTACTGTACTTATTATATATTTAAGTCGTTGAAAGAAAGGTATTCTCGAAACTTAATTGCAAATTCTAATTAGGTTTTGAGTAAATTCTGTTAACTGGACATTTTAATTATATTTCTTAGATATGAAATCATGGACACATGCTGAGTTTTTGCTTTAGTCGGTCAGTCTGTGTGTGTATGTTCCTCCAATAACTTTTGCATGAACATAACAATTTGAAATAATGTAAAAGTACGAAATGTAATAGTGACGCAACAATTGAAATGCAACATTAGAAATGCTTCGTTAAAGTAAAATGGTATTGTTGATTTGCAGTCTGCGCTTCGATTTGATTATCCAGTCTGTGCGAGTTGATAATGGTTTCAAAGAAATCCCCGGATGGGAAGCTATTTAAGTGTTTTTAATCCAAGAACTGAATAATAAATTGCAGTGATATTTCAAGATTAATATTACCATAAAAGTGAAGTTTAATATGGTAGTAGAGAAATGTCAAGACCGATTGTAATGGGGTTAGTGTTATCTCCTAGGCAACAACGCTCGGTTTTAGAATTGCTATCTGAAACATCGACTGGACATGATGTATGTTGTAGACAGGGATTTGGAATAAATGTTCAACTTTATATGTGGATAGCAGTAATGATTTTGTAACTTTGCAGTAACTTTGAACCGCTGGATGGACCATCTTAAAATTTGGTATGCATATTGGACGACTTGAAGCGACATATGTTTTAAATCTTTTTCAAGCAGGTCTTTATCGAGAAATTACCACGAGAAACGGCCGATAATTCCCTTAGATTAGACTCCACTGTTTAGATTCTATTTTCTCTTTAATATTTCATTGTTTTAAAAAAATGAATATTAAATCCTTAGTGAATTGCGCGTGGTTTGATACAATTAGAAGTAATGCGATTTACGCAATTTAAAAGGCAATTAAATGCAAATTAATAAATAATTTTATTCAGAAAATTAAATATTTTCACAGTTTATTTTTCAATTTCGATATCTACTGAATATAAATGTCAGCTATTTCGTTTTATAGTTTTCAAGACTTAAAATCTTTCTTTTTTTTTTTTCTAGGAAAGTAGGCTTTAAGCTCTTTCGAACTTCTTGCTAATAATGTAAATATAATGATTGAAATTTGAATATATAGCGTCGTAGGCGTAAAATTTTCCATCTTGTCTGTAGAGTTTCTCCAAAAGTACAAATGTACAGCATATGACGTTTTTTTTCAAGATGATATTCTTCTCTGACAAATAAAAATAAATAATTGGTTTGAAACGAGACCAGATATTAATTTTCTAGTCGTTTAAGATTTCTTATTTGTGTTTATGTTCAGCTTAGCTGACGGAATCACCCAAACAATGTGTAACCTCCACTGTAATTTTTACCATTTTGACTAAATGTTGCCATAAGCCTACATCAGCAGCGGGGTGCAATTTAATAAAATGCAATTGGACTCCCTCCTCTCTTCCTGCATAAAGTAATAATCCTCTTTCAAATTTCCGTATTTTGTGGCTGGCTCGATCGTTCACCGCTCAAGACGATTCTCCTGGACGAAACTCATCACCTTCTACCGACAAAGAGGTCCTCATAAAAGCCAGGGTTCCACCAACGAAACGAAATAATTCAGACCAGAACTGGCTGATAATTCGTGCAAATTACATGTCCCCAGCAAATAAAAGTCCTGAAGACGTTCTTAATACCATCTAAGAAAGTCTCAAGTCTCCAAAGAACTTTTTTTTTTCCCTTCTCCATTGTATGTTAATAAGTTAGAAGTGCATGTTCAGCGGAACACCCGTAATTTAAAATAAATAAATATGGTAAGAAATTAATTTCAGATATAGTTTGGATCTGAAAGAGGAGTGGGACATGATAGAAGCGGATAGATCCTTTTTTTGAGAGATTTTCCCACTCCGGGGTGAGGTTTGCTCGATATTTCGGTCCGGTGGCTCGGGCCTTCTTCGGGAGATGTGTGCTCACCATGGCTCGGAATGAATAACACAAAAACAACTTATCCGAGAAACTAACAACAGAAGTTGTTAGATTTGCGCCCACCTTAATGTAATTATTATACATCTCCCGAAGAAGGCCCGAGGCATCGGACCGAAATATCGAGCAAACCTCATCCCGGAGTGAAAAAAAATCCCTCAAAAAAAGGACCTATACTGTAATTTAAGGTAATTTAGCTGCTTTTATTTAAGGCGGGAAAATGTTGAACGTAACGTAACTAAATAATGTACTGAAAAAAGTAAAAGAAATTTTTCAAATAGTAGTAACAGAAAACGTAAAGAAAATTGAAATGTACATTTCGTTATTTCGCTAAACGTTGTTTCTATTTTAGTGTGGGCGGACCATAGAAAAGTAGCTTAACCTTTTCCCTCCTCCTTTGTTATCTTTCGCCAAAATTATACGGTCGGTTTTTCTCCCATTTTTAAAAATGAGGGCTCGATGGAAAAAGATAAATTTGAATGAACTATTTATGAATTGACAATATTAATTTGGCTCCTAAAAATACCCTATTCCTATGTTGTTTGGGCCACGATGATGAAATCAGTTTGTCGATCCAACCTTCCGTTCGGGAGTTGTTAGGGATGGACAGACACGGATGGACGGACAGGACAAACGCAATAGCTCCCAACCAAATGTATCGCTAAAATACATCAATAACTTAATAAAATGTAAAATATAAGAGTGAATGAGGAATTTTCTAGGTTATATTCAATATTTCGATTCGTATCTTGAGTCTTTTTCAGGAAAAATTCAAAATATGTTACAAAACGTAGTTCCGTTGTTCATTATTTTTGGAGGGGAAGCTTGCGATCTTCCTTATCCGAGATATAATATCAAAATAAAAATTAAAAAGTTTCTAGCGAAAATTAGTGTGGGCCACATGATTTGAAACCTTGAGGAGATTGTAGATACTTCTTATTGTTTCTTCTTCAGATGGTTCTATGTAAAAAGAGGTCTGAATATCATTCTTGGTGAGTTAAAGGCGGATAACTGTCAGACTGGCCATTCAATCTTCTACTTTCTATAACCTTATGGATTCTATTGATTTTATCTGTATATCTGCATTTCCTGATGACCATTTGCACTATCTGTCTTTAAATTTCTACATAACCATTACCATGAAATCACAGCACTGCCATTCTAAAACACTAATCCGAACTATTGATACTGGCGCCGCTCTGGTAGGAGAGTTGAGAACTACAGATTTTAATTTTTATAACATTTGTTTTTTGTTTTTTTAATTTGTGCTAAGCTGCAAATACTCTGTTAGTTCCATTCTGTAGATTTCTACAGTATTCTATTGTCATTTCTGACAGCTAAAAAATTTAGTGCTGAATACATTCCCACAATCCTTTACTGTATAATTCGATTACCTTCACGTGAGTTTTAAAACCGACACATTATTACATCGTCATTGTTTTACATGGATGTATCCTAGTAAAATTACACAAAAGTTCAATTAGAATTTTGTTTTCAAGTTAAATGAAAAAAAATGAAAAAAAATCTAGTGAAAAATCACTATTTTTCACTTTTTTTTTATCTTGACATTTATTAATTTCACTCGATTTTATCCTAATTCTTCAAAATGTTGCGATACATAAATTGCAACATCATTTGCAGAGGTGTAAATTTATTAAATAACAATGGGTGAGACCAAGTGTTTACAAAGTGACATCCTAGAACAGCTGTTTCACGAGATCATCAGCTAGAAGTAGTCACCAGTAAACAGCGAGGTCTCGATACACAGGCAATAGGAAATATAGTCTTATTGGTTAAATTCTTTTATAAATGTTTTTGACTACATTTACTTAGTGGTGAATTATTAAAAATGTAATAAAATCAAAGGAACTCATATGTTTTCTAACCGCATATGTATTACGTAACATTATTTACTTTTTTTTTATACGTAATTCCTGCTTCAAGTTGGGTTGGTTTCTGGAGTCAAAATATGACGAACATCATTAGCGTTTTATAAACAGTACATATTTTAAATTTAAAGACTAATAATACAAACTGTTACTTAAATGATTGTATACAGTGACAGTAAATGCTTAATTAAGGACTATTTGCTGACGCTTCTTAATAAACCGAACTGTATTAACATAGAAATTTTTTCTACTTTACAACATAAAATTCTTGCTAATTTTACATGTAAATTTAGATTTGGAAATGAACTTCAGATCGCGTTTAACTTTCTAAAGTTGAGTTAGTTTTCGATTGTTATTTGTATACACAAATGAATTCACCATTTACCAATCTTTACAAATTGCCACGACTGTAAAGAAGCAAAATACTAATTTTTATGGAAATCCGTCCCGCTGTTTTAGCGTGATACGTGTTACAAGCAGACAGACAAGTGTTACATATTCAAGTGGAATAGTAAAGACATGTGAGACTAGAGTAGAAAGAAAACTCATGTTCGGTCAATTAAATTAAGCTTTTAAATTAGAAAACAAAAGAAAGGCTAACCATCATAATAACTTTCATATGTCTTCGAAAATAACAAAATAACGAAACAATTCACTACTCCTTATTTTCTTCATAACTTCCAATTCTATATTTCAACCCAATTAAGGGACTTCTTCAGGAAAATATAATTGTTACAGGTTGTTTTAATTGTTATTGATTGTTATTATGTTTTGGTTACAATTCATTTGTTATCAATGATTATTGGATGTTAGATGTTATAAGGTTTAATTATTATATTTTGCTTTGTATATTTTTGATTATTGCTTTGTATCTATTCGATTATGATTTTAAAGAGAAAGAGGATGTTTTTTCTTTCTCTTATTTATGTATTTTTATTTATATTTTCCTGAAGAAGTCCCTTAATTGGGTTGAAATATAGAATTGGAAGTTATGAAGAAAATAAGGAGTAGTGAATTGTTTCGTTAAAGGCTAACCAATTTCACGCTTTGTTATTGATTTTGAATGCAAAGCTACTTCAAGGCAAGAAGTTATTTTAAAAAGAAAATGAACATGATAATTTTAATGTGTGCAGTAGACATGACAAAATAACTTTAGTCAACACACATATTAAAAGTTTTTACATTTAGCACGACCGGTTTCGTCCACCTTAATTACAGGACTTGGACGAGTGACAAAAATAATGCAATGATAGGAGGGGAAGTGTAAGTAATGTTTTTACAACCAATGAAATTACGAGAACGTTGCATCACTGATATCAGCGCCTCCCAATGGTCATCTCCGAAGAAAGGGAAAGTTATTTTAAACAATGTATATTCTAAATAATATATCGGAGAGAAAGACATTTCAAAAAGTAATACCGGTACGTGTCTTTCGAAAAGTAATTCAAAACATTTCTTCTTTCCTTAAAAGGTTATGAGGTTATAAAAAGAAGTGGGAGCTTCTCAAGTAAACTACCTTAAAAAAAGTGGGAGGGCTAAATAATTTCTGGTTTAAATAATAAAGTCGAGATACAATTCCGGATAGAATTGCTTGGGCCTAAAAGAAGAAAAACGACCTTAAATTAAATCAATTCAATAATTAAGTCAAATTTAAGTCAGTTTTTGTTAGTTCTGAAGTTTCTATACAAAATTTTAATAAATTGAAAATTCCCAATTCACTGCTGCTCTCTGTGGAAAAAAAGTGGTGACCTTCCTTTTGGTTCTGGTATTTTACGTCGTCTCTTTCCAACACAGAGAGACGGTTACGTTAGGAGCAGCTCAGCAGAGCATGAAAACTGGGGAATGTTCGAGTCGGATGGATTTTATTTGGGGACCGAAGAGGGCTTTCTAGTTTTTTTGCGTGAATCCGTCCGGGCTCTCTTTTCCAAAAGCCAATTCCACCATAAAAGCCAGACTTGAAGCGGAATTCGATCAGAGGCCCTCGTTGTCTTTACGATCAGTTTGGCACCTAGCGGCGGAGGCAAGGACATCGCCTCGGCCGTCCACTTTCGCTTGGGCACACTATTCATGGGCGAGGGTCATCCGATTGACGAAATATCCCGGGACCCTCTTGAAAATGCAGTGGGGTCCTCAAGAGACCTCGTCCAGAGAAAAGAAAAGGCAGCTGCTTTTTTTTATTTGGCAGAATGTGTCAAAGGAATGTGACACAGTGTGTTCTGCTTCTCTTTACAATTTACTTCCAGTCGATCAGAGGCTTAGTTGAAGAGGTTGTGCCAAACAGCATCACTCCCAAAGAAAAAAATCCTCATCATCACAGTCCCGTTTGCGATCATGCTTATGATTCAAAGAGGATCGAATAAACAAAAGAAAAATATATAAAACTCAAATTTGCATTTTCTGTACAAGTCGTATGAAGAGTGGAAGTTAAGCCACCAACTCAAGAAATAAAATTTCTAAAAATGATGAGATATTCATATGCTTCAACATTAATATAGGTAAAAGCACTTGTCTAAATGAAAAGATTTCCGATTGTCTTTGAAAAAAAAATTCAGAAATTAATAACTGAATATAATTTGGTGCTAAAGCTTAAATTTAAAGGCGACTCGTTATAATAAAAAAAATTAAAAATAATAATAAAAAAGGAAGTAAAATAAACGTAAGGAAAAATAATAAAAAAATTCAGGAAAGAAATAAAAAAAAGTTAGGAAAATAAGAAAAAAGAAAAACCCCCGCGAATATTCAGAAAAAAAGATTAAGCGCAAAAAAAAAAAAAAAAAAATACGGGTTTCAACCGATAACCTTCAGTATGGGAGTCCGAGATCTTACACATCTAACTATAGCTGACAACTGAAATGAGATGGTTGCATTTCTAACATTTGAGCTCATTGAGGAAATTCAAAGAAAACAATGACAAATATCTCAAACATGGGGGGGGGGGGGGAGTTGGCTCCTGAAAATCCCTACACCTACAGTATTTGGGCCTCTGAACAGTGATGGTAAAATCCATTTGTCGATCCGACCTTCCGTTCAGACACGGACGGATGGATAGGACAAACGCAATAACTACTGATTTAGGTCGCTATTGCTTTTAAATGGGTCGCTAAAAATTTTAAATTGACAATAAAACTAACGATCTTGAAAAAGCATGATAGATAATCTTAATAAGGCGATCACCTCTGATAGATCTCACAGCTCCTTTCCTTACTAACCACAAGAGTATCAAAGAGTTCTGGGGTTATAAATGGCCATTCTCTCAAAAGAATAGTCTGAAGCTCAACGACGCTTCTTAAAGATGGTGATCCTGTCCATACCAAGAAGCCTTCATCTCTAAAATGATCGATTCCTCAAAAGTTATATCAGATTCGCTACAGATAAAGAAGTCTTGTAGAATCAGATTGCAGCCTGAATTTCGACTGCTCTGAAGAGAACTTTCCAACCTATCTTACTGTCCCAAGTTCAATTGTTGTTGACGTTTGGAGTTTATTGGGAAATAAGGATCATGTTGAGATCCTGTGATGCGAGGACATCCTTCAATAAATTAGTCAGGAATGTCCTCCTTTTCCTGGTTTTGTTTCCATAGCCATGATATTAGTATAACAAATTCGTAGCAACTTCCTGACCATAGCACCTTATATCTTCCATTAATGATCAATGGAATGATAATTTTTAAGTTTTACTGAATCAAAATCGGGATTTGCACGATATTTCATTTTATGTCTTTATTTGCCATTTTTAACTTGATATAAAATTACACCACTGGAAAATAATACTTTTTTTATTGAGCTTATAAATGAGGATTTTTTCTTAAAGCATCACAAACAAGTAATATTATATTAATAAACTTTACTTAACTTTACCAAAAATCTCTCTGCATTACAAAATGGAATGGTGAGGCCATTCGAAATATTGTAATGGAGAGAGATTTTTGGTGAGGTTAAGTAAAGTTAAGTAGAGGATTTTTCTCTTTTCTGAGGTTTAGAGAATAGTTAATCAAGTAAACTGGTTTTTTTTTGTCATAAATATGTATTTGCCGGATACTTTTCAGTGTTTTTAACACGAGTTTTTAACTGGTGCATGTGTGTGTAAACAAGTCTTCATGGAAGGTGTTTGTGTTTTTTTTTGCTTTTTATTTGTAATTTTAGTTATTTTTAAACTAAGTACTTGTATACTTAGAATTTTTAGGTTACAGTTTTTGAATTTTTAAAGTCATAAATGCCTGTATCTGTACCGAAGATTTCAATATTGACTACTCAGCATGCAATGCTTGCGAAGTATCATTATTGCCCTTGAACATTTTATTCTTTGTTTGTCTATCTGTAACTTTGTTTGCATCAAAGTTAAAACAGCTAGACAGACCTAGATTTACTAGGTAGTTTCCTTAAGGTCCAATTGAAATCGTAGACTCATTAGTTTTAGTTTTCCATCTCTCCTATCCCTAAAAACTGACACTCCCTCCCCCAAAATCCCTCACTTAAACGGCTAGGCGGTTTCTTTAAACTTTGGTTCAACTTAATACTTGAACAGTCCTCGAAATGCCCCCCCCCCCCCAGCAAGTTGAGCATAAACATAGCAATAGAATTATTTATTGCCAATAAAAATTAAGTAATATTCCTTGTAATAAATTAAATCACAATAATTTGAATTTAAGGAATTACATTACGTACTTGCTATAAAAACTATATTATATTTACAATAGAAGTACTTGGTTGAGCTACATGCTTCGTTCGAGAATACGAACATACTTAGGCTTTCTTAGGCAAGTCTAAAGATGTTCGTATTCTCGAATGAAGCATGTAGCTCAACCAACACTTTTATATAATATAATTTTATAACAAGTGTGTAATGTATTTCCTTAAATCCAAATTCCGAAATTGGAGCATTTAATTCATAATAACAACTGTTTTATCTACTTGGTGACGGTTAAACTTTATATATAATGGAATGAGAATAATTATATATAATACAAATTCTATTTGAGGATTATTAAAATTTCAACGTGTTTAAAATAGAAAAAAAATTTTTTTGACCTAACTCACTCCTAGATTTATTTTTCTGTTTTTCTAACTCTGGAAAAAATGTTAAGGAATTGGAAAATAAACCCCAAAAAATATTTGTTCAAACTGTAGATGTTATTTCAACTGTTTTTCAAGATTTCAACTTTTAAAGTTGAAAATATCTTTTTAAGAAGTATTCTTATCTATATATATAAAAAAAATATTCTAAAATGAAAGAAAAATCTCAGAAGAACTTTTGTGGGTTTTTTTTTCGCTCCTGCGTATATAATTTTACTTTTTCCTCGGTTTTGGCAAACTTGCAGTATTCCAAAAACATTCTTTTTAGAAAACCGGAAGCCCTTTGAGATCCACGAATCCATTGGCATCTGAGTAGCTTTTATTTGCTCCAGAAAAATTCGTTCAGAGGCTCAGGAATAAGAGAGAAGAAAAAAAGAAGAAATCTTCCAACAAAATTAGAAAGTTGCAGAAGTTTTGAATTTGAACTAAGTTGAGGGATATTTGCCAATTGTAAACAGAATTGTGAATAAAAAATCATCAGAAGATTCTGGAGAATCAGAAGATTTATTTATTCCATCTTCTTATAAAAGATAGAAATGAGATTGTTATTAAACTGCAAGATTATAAAAAACACAATAACAATTATTTATAGCAATTGTGTATTTGTTAATTATTTCTTTTTCTTTCGCAGATGATTTATGTAAATGATGTCTCTTATCGGAATGCCTCCTACGATTTAGAATTCTAATGGTAACTATTCTAAAATTTATTGTCTTCTGATTGGTGTAAAACAAATTCAAAATTTTATTAACTAATACCTAATAACAATAAACCAAAACATTCACAATTGATAAAAAAAATGCAAGCAGGACAATCTCCGGAGAAAATTCTGTTGAGAAAACTTTAAATTTGTATCATTTTGTTTGTGGGGTTCCTTTGTAATAAATTCTGTAAGTCTTTCGTGACACAAAATGTAAGAATTTATTTTAACGTCTGAAGATTTCTCACTGCCGGTACTTCATCTTTAAAGATACATATTTGTGGAAGAGAGTAAAGGTCTTAACCGATAAATCAACCATACAAAAAATATCCAGAAGTCGAGTTACAAACAGTGTCCTAATATGTTCTGTTTACTTCGTTTTTCCTGCATTGTGGTCAATTTCCTGTAATAATTAATATATATTTTTTCTGCATGATCTTCTTTTAGGTAATCCATTCTCCATAGTTTGATAAATTTAATAATATATTGATAATATAATAATAAAAATAAATGAATTAAAATAAAAAAGATTTTAATAAGTAAATAATGCGGACTTAATTCCTATATTTATCCGCGGAAAAGGGAAAAATTTGTAGGTACAGTTGAGCATCAGTAATCCGGAATGCTTGAGATAGGAAAAATTTGGATTTTGGTATACGGCCTATTACAGAGAAGTGAAGAATATTTACGCTCATAAAACTTATCTTCTATTTAATATAAAAAACAACATGAATACAAATAAACGACCAAAGAGTATAAATTTATTTATTTCTCATCCTCGGAAGGAATATAAAAGAGGTTGATGAATAGTGTGAATTGCCTTAAGTCTCCCCTAGTTCCATCCTTGACGGGGTGAGAACAATCCCCTGTAGCCAACCAGAGCAGCGTATTGTGTAATTTATAACCTCTGTTTATTACCTCCCATATTTTTTAACTTTATTTCAAAAAACTAATTAGAGAGAAATAATCACGCGGTTATCGTTCAGTGTTTAATGGTCAGAAAACATTGAAGGCTAAGGACAAATGGCCTTATCTACTCCGAAATCATAGGAAAAAGAATGAAGTGGCAAATGATAGGTCTAGTAATGAAGATGTTCACATTTTCATTTTTACCTACCGGTGGGTCAACCGGTAGTCACGTGACTTACGATCAAAAATGAGATCTCCGAGACGCGCTCGCGGATTGTGAGAAAGCGGTCGCAGTCACGGGTGACGAGAAAATTATCCTAGAATTTAAGATCACGTGATCACAGGTTTGCTAGTATATCTGTCTAAATGTACTTTTGTATTTACTAGATTTTATAATTTGAATATAAATGTAGACTTTTTCGTTTTAATCGCGTCCACTAGTTTAGAACAATAGTCGAAAAAAAAATTATTTTAAGAAATAATACTCTAAAGAAAGTGTTATTTTTCTTTTTTCTTTTCGGGGTTATTTTATAAAAACATTAGTAGTACGACGGCAAATTTCTGAAGTTACTTTTACATAGGTAGAAGAGAAAGAATAAAACAACTAATAAAACTTTTATTATTAACTTTGTTGGAACTGATATTTGTTGGAGGTGCCAAATTGAGTTGGTTGCGCGAGAAGAATAGGAGAAATTTACACATGTACTGAATACAATAAGCCTTTACGAACGTTCAAGGAAAGAAAAAGTGGCCATTAACATGCAAAGCCGGCCTCGTCGTAGATTGAATAAACACATCCCGAAATGCAGCAGTCGTTTTTTTCTATTTTTTTCAGTCCGTGTCTATGTGCTCGTTATGAAATCACTGATAACCGTTAAAAGACCTTCGCCAATCACTGGTGGGAGGAATTCTTCGATGTATCCACTTTTCCGCGGTCGTGACTCGGTTTGTCTGCCTTCTGTCTCCCACCAGGTTGCCGGGAGTTGAGCAGTGGTGTGGTACGCCGAGATAATGCCCGGCCACTTCAATGAAAGGAAGCGACCACGGACTCTTTCTCAAATTGATTCTACGAAATACAATTGAAGAACGATGCAACCAAAACCATCTTTCTTTTCACAAGCTTCTTTTTTCGCCCTTTATTCTATTTCCCTTTTTCCTATTTTTTTCTTTTTATGTCGGCAGATGGTAGTTCCTCTTCACCAACTGGTGCGTTGTTGTTGTTTTTTAAATCTGTACAAACGTACACAAAGAAAATTGAAGAGAATAAACGAAATAAAAATATACTAATTCAATATTCTATATAAATAAAGCTTAAGTCCGATTTTTTGAATTAAATATATATTGTAATAATGTTATTAAATAATTAATTGACTGAGAATGCAAAGTTGACTGTTTCACAAAATATCATTATTGTTTGAACGCACCTCAAGTTGAAACGAATGGACAGATTTCATCAAGACTTGGAACAATGCTTAGTTTTAATCCACGATCATGTTGGTCTCCGTCATGAAAGACACCCCCATCGTTGCACGTGATGGATCGCTGAACGAATAGCCACTAATATATATATATTTTCTTAAAAACCAATCCGCTTTTATTCTCAGAAGGTCAGCGGCTGTGTAGATAAGTCTCCTACGATCATTAACCTAACAAAACAGAATTGAGATCGGAAGGCAATCCATCTCTTGCCCATAAAAAGAAAACAGAAGTATACTGAACAAAAAACTGAGTGAACCCTAGATTTGTCCGGAGGAGAAATAACCAAGAAAAAAAATCCTTCATTCTTAGTTCAAAAAAACAAACAAACAAATTAAGACTAAAATTCTTTTTAATTTTCGAGATACTTCAAATAGAAATTGTCACAAGCTGTTAAATTTTGAGGATCTATTATTTGAAAGACTTTTCATTCCTTTCATTTAAACCTAAAGTTTTAGCCGTTTTTTTTTTTTTTAATAACGCAAGCAACATAAGCTCTTAGAGGTAGTTATAAAGGTGATCCTACATGTTCAACACCATCATTATCATAGAAGAAAAGCTGTTAGCTGTAGACAGGAGAATTTTAAATCAAAATAACCGTTTCGTTTGTCTTTCCGTCATTCGATAAATCCAAACTCAAACTTAATATTGATTTCGAATTTCCTTTTGGGAATTATTTAATCTAAAAATAAGGTTACAATTCACGGATCCCCTAAGCAGATCCATTCGTCTCCCATTATTCGCAACATCGGAATAAAGTTGGTTGAGAATCGGTAAGCCAGTCCGACGCTCCTCCGTCCGCCTTTAAACCCAGGAAATAAACAGTTAAAGTGTTTGGATAAAACGTAGGACTATCTGAAGAAGAAATAAGTAGGGGAAAAAGAAATCCCTTACAACTTATATTGAGGGTACGGGCTATTCAGAGAAAAGTAGCCTTTCGATAATTGGCATTACAATCACAGTTTATATAATGAGTCAATATTTTTCGCAGTTAATAATAATTAGGTAGAGATAGGCTTTTGAGAATTACTGGCAACTACCGGGAAAATGCTAATAGGACAGCAGGGATTTTCCTAACTTGATAAATTCAGGTGGTTGTAATGTGATTAGGCTGTTCTTAATTTGCCCCATTTGTTGGCTTAATGCAATTTTCAGACTTATTTGCTGTTATAGTTACCTAACGTGATTAAAGCGCTTTAAATAAGTTTGTTAACAACAATAAATTGCATTTGTCTGATTCGCTTAAAACTAATTCTTTGAACTCAGGTGAGGTTTCCTCATTTATCAGGTAAAAGATTTATTCATTAAGTTATTAGGAACTTTACTAAATCCAAATGTAATCCTAATGATTAACTTAGAAAACAGAATTAAGAAAGTTAAGGAATATTAGATCATTCTGATTGGTTAATTAATAAGCATATTGATTATGATTGGATCATTCGAATCAAATCAAAACTAATATCTAGCATTTGATTTAAAGTTTGACAGACAAATTCAAGTGGTTTGATCAACAAGCATAAAGGGAACTTATATAAAAAAAAATTCATTACAACATTTATCAGTCTTTTCAGTGATCAGTTTAAGAAGTTGCAATAAATAGATATTAAAAACTACAAAATAAAAGAGTGTTGGTTGCAAATACATTTGAATCTACGAAGGCTACTATTAACAGTTTAACTGTATTAGGGTTTTAACCGCTTAATAAAAAATAACAATTCTGTCTATTGTTTGAAATTTAAATTATGGTTTGATATCGATTAAAATAAGTTTTTGGCTAAATGGCTAAATTAAGTTGTTGGTTTTTTTTTTTAAGCTATTATTACCTTTTATTGTTTTTTTATATCTATCACTCGTTAATGAGATAAAAAAGTTATTTTTTTTCTTTTAATTACAAATTTAAGTCGAAATGCGCATATCCGTACGTTGGTGATTACGAGAATTCAAATTATTACATATCCTTGAAAACCGAAAGTTTAAAGGTTAGCTCGAGGTTGTAATAAGGAAGATACTATTGAGTTTACCATATTATTTTTTTTTAGTTATTCCCTTGAGGATATACGAAAGCTGGCATCGAAATACAAATGATTTCTTCTGTGAATTTAAGTAATAAAAACTTTAACAATACTATTTTTTACTGAAACTTTAAAACCGATCTTCTTATGGTAGTGAAGCTTGTTTTCGTGGGAGAATGCAATTAAGAAGTAACAGTCTAATCCATTCCTTCATTGCACGTCTGTGATTTAGATCAGTGGTTCCCAATTTTTTTTTTTTACATTCAAGGGCAATTGTCCAACTGCGTTTAAATTGGAGACCACCGGTATAATACCGTAATGATATCAATCCGTAATTTTTTTTATTCAGTAGATGTATTCAATAATTAATTGCCAAATGACAAGGAAATTCAAAGGCCAAATGACAAGAAATAATGAAAATAAGTCATTTAATTTATAGATTGTTGTATTAGTTCCATGCATATTGATTAAATACTATACTATGGCAGAGCGCATGTCTGAGCACGGTACTGCCTTAAAAAATGCCAATAAGGACGTCTCAGATATTGCAGAACATTGTATCAAAAAAGGACATGTTATGAAGGACTATGTCAAAATTTGATATAAGGAAACAGATTTAAATCTAAGAAAAATATTAGAAAGTTGTATAATAAAATGTACAAAAGGAAGTAATTTTAATAGATATGAAGGGGCTAAAGTAGACCCTTCTACGATTATATCAGTAAAAGACTTAATTAAAAAAGATGTAAAAAAAATGGTTAATATTGATGAATTTCATTATTGATATGTTTTTTGATTATTGGATTGTTAGTTAAATTAAAGGATTCAAAATATCTGAGTTATCTTATT
>JAFIDM010000004.1:36501877-36531088 GCA_023159025.1 Thereuonema tuberculata | reverse complement strand
TTTAAATTTGGCAAAAAGCTTCTTAAGATTGTCTTGGAAAAAGTTAACTATTTGGAGTTCGATTAACCATCTCTCAGGGTTAATATTCAAAGGGGTGAAATCCCTGAAATAGCGCCACATCAGCACATGGTGGCGACAATTGGAACTAAAATATTGTTGTGAACAATTGGAACTCTTTGAGCATTGTTTGATTCTTTCACTGTGGTTGTGTCTTGTTTCAATTACCAAATCATACGCAATCTGATCGTGCTTATAGTTTATTTGGATCTATGACTTACCATTCTCCAAGAAATGCTACTGTAGGTTATATATTACTTTTATTCAATGTTTTTGAACAGCATTTCAGGTATTATCTTCCTCAACAGTATATAAACAATACTTAAAAGTCACATTAATAAAGCAATGCGAAATAAAATTCCTTCAACTAACATTGAAAATACCATTGGGATCTTTAATGAATATTTTTTAATTAATAAAATTGCTTCTTTAACATTGATATCATCCTTTATTCATAAGTATTATCTGTATTACTTCCCAGAATATTAAATCGTTTTCTTAGTTAATTCTGTATATTCATTTTTCCAAGGTTTTTACTTTACAGATGATGTTTCATTATGGTGTAAATAATGGTGAATTCAAGCCTTACTAATTAAATGTAAATTATTATGAAGGATTAAATGAGATTTTATGAAAGAGATACAGAACACAGCTGACAACGTTCAGCCAATTAATGAGAAAATGGCTAAAACCATTTTAAAGAAGAAATATTGCTCCAAAAGATAAAAAGGAAGATTTTCATTTTACTTTTAAGTAAGTAAAATAAATATCCGAATTGGCAAGTTCATAACAATGTATGTAAGACATCTAAGATAATTTTCTTGAAATTTTGAAACTGCCAATTTTTTTTATAATTGAAAAAGCGATGTATCTTTAAGATTGTTTCTTAATGAAACAAGCAAAGGAATTATCCATATTAATTAGGAATGTATTAAGATTAAACATTTTTATTTTTTTAATTTTAAATACAGTTAACTATTACTATCTTTAGATGATCTATTACCTTATATATTAAAAACATTAATTATATATTAATGAACTCTTTGAATTGATAAAATTTGGATCCACAAATGTAATTTAAACAAAAAAAATAAGATTGCCAGATGCCCTTAAATTAAATGCCTGCGTCAAGAACATTTGTTTGAAATTACAATTTTCCTTTATAAATGGATATTTTGATTTCGTTTTTACCGTTGTTTCTAACAGCTTCATCGTTGTTATTGGTTAGGCAGTTGAATGTCAATAAAAGGGAACCATATGATTTATGATTTTCATAACTTAAACAAGAAGCGGTTTCAAAAGAATGCAGCAATTTGGTTTTTACTTCACTATATTCCTAGATGTTTTTTTCTTAGGTTCCGTTATTTTGATAAAAAATATAAGAATTTCACAAATCTATACTCGATGAAATAGTTTAGGAAAAGAAAAATATTCTAAAGCTGGATTACAATAAATTCCGTTCAAAAAAAAAAGTACGAAGCATTTAAAATAAACAATTTTGAACATTTAAAAATTTTATAAGAAACTTGATCATAAATTATAATTATTTTATAAGAAATGTCTTATAAATCTTAATTTATAAATTTTAAATTAAGAAATCTTAATGTCTTAATATCTTAATCATATTTTAAATATCTTAATTTAAGTATCTTTGACTTTCTAATGTTTATGACTATTACTTCTTTTGATTGTAATTCAATCATAGGAAATAATATGGTTGTTTATTATTGGAATTCATTTAGTGGTCTTGAGACAAGTTCTAAATTCATTGAAAACTTTTCGTGTTTAAAAAATACCATTATCAAAAGAACGTTTTGTTTTATTTTACAGAATTTAATGCCAAATTTCATTTGTAAAAAAAGTTTTATTCCTTAATTAAACTTACTTCTTTAATTTATACTGAATGATTCGTCGAATGATTACGTGAAAAAAAAAATTGAGTGCTCTCTCACTGCAGCCTCCACTAAAATGAAGTTTGCGTTTTCTTTATATGATAAAGTTCCTGGTATTTTTTTTTATTAGCTGACTTATATTGCAGGTAAGCCCATAGCACAATGGTTTTGTCATATCCGTCTTGGGGCGTCGGCTTATAAAAAAGGGCTGAATGCGATTTAATGTGTATTCGCAAAGCGTTAAAGTGTAATTTATTAGATATTGAGAGAGATTATAATTCATCTCAATCACACCTTACCCAAAAATAGAAAAAGGGAATAGATATTGGGAGTTACAAACGAACATTCCTTTAAACAGGGGCTCCAATGGCCTGTCAAAAACAATAAATCAACAAGCAACTTTTATTTCTGACTTATAATAAAAATAACGGTACACGAGCAGGCTAATTCTTTTCCAAAACGACTAATAACTAAATTACGCAAGACATTCCTAAGAGTTATTACAATGTAAGAAGGGAGTTAACGTGAAGGGGGTAAAACAATAGTAGCATTGCCAAGTGGTGGTCTGCTGGAGGAGTTTGTTTTGACGTGTGCGAGAGGTGTGGGTGACGGCGAGGCAGAAGCAGTGTGGATCTGTCGGAGCTTTCACAGAGTGATGGGCCTGTTTACGAATGGAAGACAGCAGTGTGGATTTAAAGCGCGACCAGTACAAAGAAAGAGTGGGCGATTCTGCGTAAGGATCACCCCCTATCGATTCGCAAAGCATGAAAACAACCCTTCGCACTCTATGGATGCCATTCTCGTGGGAATACCGCCACTTGCTCTGTTTTTCGTAGATCCACCATAAGATATACTCTCAATAAATCAGAAACCGAGAAATTGATTGGTTCTAGAGAAAGTGAAGTCCAATAGGCTTCCTCAGCATATTTGATTAATAACTGTAAGAGATTGTTGAGTAAGAAATGTAGATGTTTAATAAGTTATCCAAAATCTTACTCTACGAAAATGTAAGCTTCATTGGTGAACAGATACCAACCTAACATTGGTCGCAGACATTTTCCCACACTTGTTTTATAGAATACACACACACGAGATGGTGGATAATTCTAAATTAGTTCTTTAGTTTCGGGAAACCTTGGAAAAAATAAAGGATATCCAAACTAAACTAAACTAAACAAATAGTCAATTTGTTTCTTTCGCTGTATCGTCGCTAACATGACACTGAAAGTTTAGTGAATGTTTTACATTCAAAATTACATTCGAAATTCAACGAAGAATTCAATACAGATTCACCGCTGAGGCTGACAATTATCGCTTTTAACATAAATTTGAAGTCTGATCTGACAATCTGGTGTATACTCTAGGTCAGATCTTGTAGGGAACTTGTTGCATCACTTATTTTAACCACGGATTTCAAGAATCCTATCATTTTTGGTATAAAGTGCAAGAATACTTATTGTCAACATTTTGAGTTTTGTTAAAGAACCAACAGATATAAAAATTTCTCAAAAATCGATGCATTATAATCATTAAGTTGTATATGTCAAATGCATGTTTCCAGAATATCAAAAAAGTGATGTTTTAAATAGTCTACATATCAGTTTTTGATAGGGGAGAAGGTGGTAATATGGAAGAGGGTTGTAATATGAAACAGCAATTTTTGTGCAAGTAGCTGCTGCTATCATCCGGAAACCGCTCTAATTTCTATCGCTGGTGTTCCTTTTAGCCACCTAGAGGTAGGTAACTTCAGTATTTCGTTGTGTATAGTTATGAGAAGAAGTAGTGTGTTTTCGTAAGCCTGAAAGTTTTTACAGGGTAAGATTCAACACAATTTCTGGTACTGTTATTATTACGAATGAGGTTTTGCTTATATTGTATATCCTTCTTAATTAACTGAACTACAAAATGATGTATTCAGCACTTAAGAATTAATATTTTATTACTGAGAATGGATCAGTCAATTTCCATATGGCGACTGGTGGTAATATGAAACAAGTGTTCCATAGTACAACCTCACGATGCCAAGAAGCAAATTAGGACCTGAAAAGAAGGGACTAAGGCAGAAATGGTGTCGAGAATATATGGTAAATGCAAGAAAACACCAAATCAGCAGATTTTTGCTCATGAAAGACTTGCAATTTTTAATTGAGCGTTTTCTTTCAATTATAAAGTGTTCAGCATTAATTTTTACTTTTTCTCTGTAGTTTCATATTTTCTATTGATGTGAAGCAAAACAATGCATTAGAGTATCAACAATAAATGATTTTTTTACTATAATAGCAATAATAAAGAAGTAATGTTGCATTTTAACATCTGTTTCATATTACAACCCCAGTTCAACAATTCATTTTTTTGTAGAATGTTCTAAATAATTGTACCAAGAGTTTTAAATATTTATTTAAAAATGTGTGATATTTATCTCACACGATATTTACACTAATGCTACTGACGATTTTCATACATTAGAGCCACTTGAAATTCAAGATTTTGTCAAAAATAAAAAAGTGATCCACATTACCACCACCTCCCCTACAGTATCCGAGCCTGGATTTAATAGAGCTTCAGTCAATAATGTGATTTCTCTTCAGAAACAGGTAATTTTCTTTTATCAGAAAATAGTATAAAAAATTAATTATTATTATTATTATTTAGGACGTATAGGCCCCTTGAGAACAACGCGAAGCATCTACTTGATGTGAGATTTTCTGAGGCGCCACACTTCCTTCATCCTCTCGTTATGCAGTTTCTTCCTTTCATCCGACCAGGTCGTTCCTGTCTTGAATTTCTTGACCTCTTGACTCACTTTCCACCTGAGTACCTTGTGGTTGAATGTTTGTCTGTCTTGTGTATCTGAGTCTGTTAGGCCAGCATCCTTCTGTTAGGCCAGTGGAACTTTTCTGACTTCGGTGATCCACTTCATGTTCTTAATGCTTTTTGTGTACTCCAAGATCTGTTTAGTTTGTAGGGAGTCCGGCATTCTCTTAATATGCCCGTAAAATTTCAGTCGACGTTTCCTTATGTCATGAACTATGTTAGATATCAGTTCAGTCTCTTGTCTACTCCGCAATCTGTAGCCTTCTTCTGTCTTATTAGGCCCAAGATTTTTTCTTGAGTTTTTTCAAGTGCACCTTTGCGATTCATGACCAGCGTTTCTGATGCGTATAGGGTTTCTGGTTTGATGACAGCGTTGTAATGTCTCACTTTTACATTAAGTGATAGGCATGATTTATTGTAGATGTTTCGAGTCTTCCAAAATGCTCTAGTCATCTTTAGATTTCTCTGTTCATGAGCCTCCTTCTCTATCCCATTTGCCTGTATCATCTCCCCAAGATACTTGAATACAGGGCCTTTATCGACCAATCAGACTAGGAAGGAGAACCAATGGACTGGATATCGGCTGTCTGGCATTCGCTGATGATCTCGCAATACTCTCGGATAATACAGAAACTGCAGTAAAGCAAATCGAGGTCCAAATCGAGGTCCTGAAAGAGAAGGCTGAAAGGTCGTACTACAGATCTGCTTCAAGAAAACAGAATACATGTCAAACCAAAAAGATGCACCAAAAATTAATATTAAATATAATTAATATGATAAAGTTCCTATTTCACTGATATGTGTTAAACTCACCAAAACGCATGTAATCAGTGAAAGAACATGTGGAGGAATGCTATTACACTTAGGACTTAAGACAGTTCGCAAGAAGAAAATTACCTGCGCGTAAAATGAGCCTCAAAAATTTATTTGCCTTATTTGCTGATAGGAACCGTTATCAGTGGGTTTCGAGTGCGAAGGTAGTCCATAACCTTGAATGTCACTCCTTGAATTTCTGAACCCTTTGTAGTTTGTCTCTTGCATCTCACAGGCTTATTTTTAACACTTGTTTGAACTGCTATCTTAGGTGCCAGTAAAGTAGGATCTTCTTCGCTTTGAAAGACAAATCAAATGTAGATCAAAAACAAGCGTAGATAGCAACCCAAGTCATGAACGTAAAGCTTTATAATGACGTAAAGATACATCACCAATAGGATAAAATAAAAATAACTTTAAATTTATAAAACATTAAGGGTGTACGTACCTTATTTTCATACATGAGGTTTACATACAGTTTTTTTTTATAATATTAGTCAAATATGTTTTGAATTGTAAGTTTTAAAATTATTGATTTTTGGAAGTTTTACAAAGTTTGTTAGTTAAATCAATTTAAATTTAATCAAAGTTAAATATTAACGTGCTATATTAAAATTAACACATTGCCAACTATATTAGCACAGAAAGAAATCAACAAAAATTAAACAAAAGAAAAATAAACTACCTGGATTAAGGCCTAAAATAGCGATGTTTCCAATCTACAACCTAGCGGCCAGATTAGAAAACATAATAAATGTAAAGACGCTATAATACAGGACTGTAGACAATATTCAAGCACATTTTTAGTAGACAGGTCCTGATTGTTGAATTTAAATTTATTAACAGATTTAACGTGTGAAATTAATTAAATTAAATATAAAAGCCAACACACAAATAAAGAGTAAAAAACATTCCTTGATAGAAAAAAGTATTCCTTAAGATTTTTTACTTGCAAAAATCCACTTAATGGTATATCCACTTAATCATAAAATACTACATTCTAATAAGTTTGCTTACATTCAGTACGGAACTGCTTTTGTTGTATCAATCCATCTCCATACGATCTTCCAGTCTTTCTAGAATTTTTAAGTAATCTTTTTTCAGGTTTTCAGAACATATTCTTCAAGATTTATTGTATTTAGAATAGGTTTATAATTATTTTTTTTGGAACTGCAATCAAGCCAAGTAGCGAGTCGCTTGATTGTGGGCTGAGAAGCCGAATTCAATCCACGACTCCAATGGAGGTCCTTCCTGAATGCTCCTTCAGACATGTCCCCCCAGCCCTTTATAGAATGGGTACCGGGTTTTTTATCGCGGGCGAGTGTTGGACTGATCACTCAACTTCATCTCAGTCCCGTGTCATTGAAACGTTGGGAGCCGAATCTGCAGCCATCGTGGGAATTTGTTTCTATCCCGTGGAATATACCTATACTTCACCTTATAATTAAACTTTAAGAAAGTAAAAGTGAAAAGATGTTTTCAATAAGTTGAAGTTAGAAGGAGTCATATTTAATTCTAATGAATGTCATACTAATGTATTTCTTAATTGTTATTCTCATTAATCGTGTATTGGATCGTTAATCTTCTTTCATCTTCTTATCATTCATGGGATTTACATAAAGTTTTATTTAGTTCAGTCGCATATGTTTTGAAATGTAAGTTTTAAAAATGTTGATTTCTGAAAATCGTGCAAAGCTTCTTACTTCAGCGTCTTCACAAATACAGTTGAAGTTACAAGTAAATATTTACATTCTGAAGTAACGTTTGGATTCCGTTTTGCATCTGAAACTTTGCAATAGTTTGTCTCTCAAATTTCTGTGAACCATTGTTGAATGGCATTGATGTACGCTTTCTTTTTGTTACGGTAATAAATAATGCTTTCTAACATAATGAATTATTATTCTATTAGAAAAAAAAATTATGCTCGTTATTTGTTGTCAGCACCTAATTATTGTGCACAGAACTGTGAAACGGGCTTGTAAGTTCTTGTTTTATTTTTCTTACTGCTTACTTTGACAATCACTTAGGGTTCAATGAATCCGAATCGTGTTTGAATGACCTGCCATCAATGGGCGAGAACTCACTACAAGAGAACAATTCGCGTTACTGCGCAGTTGTGCGAGTAGCTTCAGAATACTCTAGAAGCAGAGCGACGTGCGAGTGACTGATGTACAAAAATTGCAGGGTTTACAATACTGTATTTACTTTCAGAGTCCACCTGCATTTTCTTTCTTATGGATAGCAAATAGTATTTTGTAATAGAATCTATTACCTTAATCTTTTTTTCCCAGTGTATTCCATCAATTGTAAACATCTAGATCTCTGAAGATTGCAACGACGAATTGAAATTTGAGAGATGGAGGCTCTTGGTTCGCTGGTTCAGATAAGAGCCGTGTGGTTTGTATGCAGTCAGTAATTCCGTGATGAATGAATGTATCGATCGGTTCACACGTGCGCTCGCCGGCCGAGGACTCCCGCCGCGGCCATCTTAGTATGTGTCGCCCGTCCGATTTCACCCTTTGGGAGAGAATTGAAAAATGGCTCCCATTTCTCGGCACATGGGATTCGGAAAAGGAGCAAAAACGAAACTTGGTTATAGGCCGAAGTGGAAAGTTGAATCTTTTTGTTTTAACAATCCTCTGAAGCCCAGCATGTTTGCGAAAACTTAGGCAATCCTTCACTTTGTCTAAAACTCAGTAGGGATTGATACATTGGCACTTACGCCATTAGGCAAGGCTAGAGTTTACTAGGTTTTTTATACCAAGTCAAGAAAGAAAGACAGATGAGTTAAAGATTTATTAGTTACACAAAAATCTTTAGAAATTAAAAGATAATAATAAATTTCTGATAATAGTGAATAAAACCAATGTTTTTTACTGTTGAAGATCATTCAAGATTATAGAATTTACTGATCAGTTAAAGAAAAAAATATTAAATAATAACAATGAGAAGCAAAAGATATTTTCAGTATTTCCTATCGTACAATTTTTCTCTGTCATTTACATGTAGCATTACGAAGGCTTAAAATGTTGCAATTTCAAAGTTTTTCGCCCCCAATCAGATTCTGAAATGCCTAACAGAAAAATGGTATATCATCTGTCAAGCATTTGTTGTATCTAAATGCAAAATGAAAGCTTTTATGATAGCCCAAACATTTCGTCGTCATTCATAAATTTTGTTATTATTACAGTTAATCGGAGCAGCGATCTAAGAAATATTCCCGAGACAGAACACCAAAGGGTAGTAGGGAAATGGATGTGAATAGCATACCATATATCTCTTGGTGTACAACTTGTTTGGTGTCCAACTTGTACAGTTAGACAAAACAGAAATGTACACTATATTCCAGCGTCTTTATAATATGCCTTCACAACATCTTGCAGCCTAGTTTGAATGATTCATGAAAACCATGTTTTCAAGTTTGTCAAACCACAACCAAAGCAAGTCTTGTAGCCCATTTCCGTGGGTCTAGTGAAAGAATATTCCTCTTCTTCGTATCTTTGGGAATTTTGCAGACATACACTTTTTTACGTTGCTACTCTTGAATAATTTGCTTCTACACTTCAGGGTTCAATATTTACTTACTATGAGATTTATCATGCATTTTCTGGCAGTCGAAAGCATTGTGTTTTCATATTGTTTTTTACTGTCCTTTTATGCTTTGAAGAGAGCTCTTAGGAAAACTTGCTTACATATGCTGTCGAATCTAGTAGAGATGGATGATGCAAATTGGAACTGCTGTATTAATCCTGTTTAGGAAGAGTAGGTATTAATGTCGCTATAAAAGGAAACATTCGATATATCACTGTTTTATCGATTGTTATCATTTAGAAGAATAGTAATGCAGTCATCTGGGGTAAAAAATAGAAATTAGAGCCTTTTGCAGAGTGAAATCTTGACCATGAAAAACTGTCTAATTGCAAGATAATGTCTTTGGACTAAGAGATCTCCAAGACGTCTTACAAAAAAAAAATCGTGAAAGTATTAATTTAGGATTTTATTTTATTTAAGTAAATACTTTTGTATATATATGGATAAAATATTTTTTTTATACGTAAAATCTTTGAAGACGATTTATTTCAAAAATTTAGAATAAACTGTATGAAAAATTAAAAATTAACCACAAAAAGAACACAAAATTAACCTCTAAGCGATTCTTGCTTAGAGGAAGTATCCGAATGTTGATCACCAGACTTCTATTATTCTGAAATGATTCAACTTTGAGAATAATATAATATTAATTACTGTTGAACAATAGTGTTCTTGTTGGTACATTACAAGGTCAAAATTTTCAGGACCTAAAGAAATCGAGGAAAAAATATCGTCAGTACTCCTTTGATTTTTTATCAACTTTCATTAGATGAATTTTATTCAGTGTTTCTGTTAATAGAAAATTTCCTTTTCTTAACTAATTGTACTCCTTTCATAGTTAGTTATATCTTACCGGCATAATTCTTCTTCATGACCTTAAGCTACAAAAGTTATCATTTAAAAATTAAATGAGACATTTATTCCTTGTAGAAACTAATATAAGAAATATATTAGTTTCTACATTTTTTTTTAATTTCTAATTTGCTTTGTAAAATAAATTGCTTTAGAGTCCTATAAGATTGATTGAATAATAGTTGTATTTTTATTTTATCTTCTTTTGTCCGTCTTATTCTTTTGTTAATTTCTTTTACATGAATCAATAGTAAAGACTGTCTGAAATATTGAGATTGTGGTATATAGTGAAAACTTTACATCATCATAAAAATCGCAGAGGTTACTTTTAAGGCTTACTTTGTAAAAACCACTATGTTACAGTGCTTTCAATTACTGCATTTGCTTGCTCTATTAGCTTATTTTCTCGTTCATCGATAATCATTAGGAACCTATATTTCTAGTGTCATGAAAGGATCTGTAAATCCTTTCTAAAAGGGATCCTTCAACCTTTAACCTCATAAACGCAACCTAAAGACATTTCTAAAACTTATAAACATGTATTACCATAGAGCATTCTAGAATGCAATTTCTTAAAGGTATCATACCTTTCAATAGTGATTTCGTTTTTGAAAAACTCAGATATACCAGTATTTTAACAAAGTTCATAAAGTTTCAATTGGAGTTGTACCATGAAATAAGAACTCAATTCTTATTATACAGTACACTGCCCTACTAGCTTATTAAAAAAGGATTTTGAGTATTTTTCTTCCACGAGACATCATACGAATGTGAATGTCAATATTAATGGCATTCAAATGCCACATCGCGTCACAGAAATGATAGATGAAGACATACTAATTGATTGTGTGGCTTAGAAACTGAACATTGATTTTTGTGTCATACGGTAAATTTAATGTGTATGTAAATAGTTCTTCAAATAATGGCAACACACTTACATTTAAAAATAAACCTTTAAATAAAACAAAAACTGTTATTTTTTTAATGTTTGTAAATATTTATTTTTTAAATGTTGTTTTGTAAGTGTGTTTGCCTTTATATATTTTCTCTTTATTTATTTTTTTTTATTTTCTTCATTGAATTGACAGCTGAATTTCTTCGTTTCCATGATTTTTTTACAATTTTTACATGGTAAATTTAAATTCTTTATCTTTGATTTCTGGATCGTTCGTCTTCCTTTCAGTCTCTGTCATTTCTACTTCCATTTATCTTTTGATCTGACGTTAAATGCACGACAGTTCTGACATATCATTACTGTGCAGCAAGACAACATCCCAATAGTTTTTACATTCAAAACAACTTGAAAAGTTGCAACATTCAGTCATAAAGGGCAAAAATACAGTACAGAAATTCTGTAGATGCAGCATTAATATTCTTAGTTGTATTTTTTTAAAGTACATAAAGAAAACCTAGAATTTTTTTTAAAGCTTTCTTAGGTTCTTATCAATGGAAATACAACGGCGCTAAATTTTGGGAAAATCTTTAATTCATAGGGACTGCTGCCATTGCGCATTCAATCCTCAAAAGAATATCATGGAACTCAGCAGTTGAAATGTGCTACCAATAGAGCTGCATATCCGACTGGTCTTAAACTAATTTGAAAAAAAATGTTAATTCTGAAAATTTCTTTCTTTTATCTTTTATCAATATTCTAAGTGTCTGACAAATTTTTATGTCAGTATCAGAAAAATATGAAATCATGAGAAATTCTTCACTTAACAGTTGAAGTATTGTTAAAAAAAGGGTCAATTTTAAAAACTGACTTTTTTTAAAAAGGACCATAACTAAATAACTAAATCCCAAAATGATGAAATAATGACAGATCTTCATAAATAAAATTTTATTGTAAACACAGAATCTCCAAACGCCTATTTTTAGAATCTACACTTTTATTTTAAATGCTTTTCTGTAAGAACATTAATACATCATTGATTAATTGTATCCCATAAAGAATGAATAAAGTATTTTAAAGTATTTTCTAGGTAAAATACTTAATTTCAAATTTGAAAACATCGAACTTGCATGTCTCTTTATATACAACAAGTTTTCATAAAATATAGGTTCGGAAGCATTAGAACATGCATGTAATTAAATTGAATAAAATTTTTATTCTTCTTAATATAATTCATTATGATATTCTAAATATATATCATAATTCATCTTTAGCTTATGATAACAAGTAGATTAGGAAAATAGCATTTTCGAAATTTATGCTCTTAAGTAACTAGCACTTAGCATTAATGTTGTGATACTTACGAAAATACAATCAAATTTAATAAAGAAAATTCTTAAATGGTATTGTCATTTACATTATTGTAGTATTCTTTGACCACAAAAGATCGAAACACCAAAGTTAACAGGCGCTATATTTGGACAACACCAAGAATATCGTAATCATTATAAATCAGTAGCTACATATCTTAGGAAGCTGAAATTTTAAAGAGCACATTTCAATTTTAACTAGTTAACATGATTATAGCGCTTTAATAATATCCAGTGATGCTTTTTCGTTTCATATCTTATTTAGAATTTAATTCTGTGGAGGTAAATATCTCAGCTTATTTTGACAGTAAAAACTGAGTTAAAGTTTAAAAAAAACGTAAGTGCTTTATTAAAAAAAAAAGCGAAACAAATAAGTTTGGATTATCTTAATCCGAAGTTGACAAGTGAATGAGTTTTTTTTTCTCTGCTTAATTCTAAGCGGGTTTTTTTTTCTTTGGTTCAAAATCCTTTTTTTTTCTGCTATTGAGTTCTTATTTCCAGTATGCTTCATTTTATAAAAATAATGTGGATTCTCAAGAAAATCATCATCCGGTAAATAGGAAAAGACTTAAAATTAAGAGTTAAGATTTTATCGTAAGTTTTATTTACGCAGATGTCGAGTTTTCATATGTACTGTAAAGCTTTGAATTTCTCTCAAGATAGCTTCAATCGTCTTACAATTTGTCTAACAATTCCGAACAAGCAAATTTTATATAAATCTTTGAAAAGAAACGAAAGCTTTACCTTAACATCCTGTGCTTCTAAGAGGTCAGTACAATTATCCTCGCTTAATTCTCCCATCCATTCAAAAAGAGTATTTTTTATTTTTTTTAAGTGGAAACTGGGATTTATCTAGAGAGATTTGCAGTTCGTTTTCAATATGCCATGATTCAGTGACACGTATTGTTTTGCTGTCTCTTCCATGTGCTATTCAATCGACAAATGCAATGTCAGACACATTACTCAGTAAATCCGAGAAAACGGATCTTTTGTTGATGCATCATTTATTCTGTTTCCGCTTCCTTTTTGCATCTGAATTCACTTGTAAACACATAAAATATCTTTTTTTTTCTTCTCTTCTCCAATCAAGAATTATGTTCTTGTTTAATTTCCGAAGAATCAACTCATTCAAATGGCCTTCAAAAAATATGGACTCGATTCTTCGTAGGTAGAAGGCTGACATTGATTTTCCACGCAATTGGCAAAAGACGCCATGATTAGCTTGCTAATTACTCAAATAAATTCGAGGAAGCAATTTTGAATCACGATATATAATATATAAATAATATATATTTTTCAAGTTACATTAATGGAAAGCGCTTTAGTTAAGCAAAGCAATAATATTTTTATTCTAAATTTTTAATATCTCGTGTATTTTTCGTGTTTCTCTCTGATACTTTGATATACTACAGTCATTATTTGCAATAATTATTGTTATTTCTTTACGACAATATGCACTTTTGTTTTTGTTTCATCAATACATAGTCGTACGGGATGATATATTTAAAACTTGAATTTGTACATATCGGAACTTTAACGGAAGCCTTATTAACATTTAAACCCTTTTTAGCTGTCCCATGTTACAGTTAACATGGGACAGCTTTTGTGTTGTCTGTCTGTCACACTCTGTAGCGGCCAAGCGCTTCGAAGTATTAGAATGAAACCGGCCAAACGGTTAGAAGTATTAGAATAAAACCTTCACCATTGTGTTCAGCATCGAAAAGTAGGTGACCACGTAAAAAAAAATCAGACCACTCCCTGAACCCCAAAATTAACGTTTTCCATAGCAGTGTTAGTAATAATGATAACAATTAACACAGTAATAATACTGATGCTTCATACATAACAATACTAACAATTGACAATAGGATGTCATTGTTAATATTTACAAACGTATTGTTTCATAAATTCTTTAACTTATCCAAATGATGCACTAAGCATTGTATTAGCGGCCCCTATTTACAGCTTGCCCGTAAAACTTAAAGGAACGCTCATGCTCTTGCATTTAATTATTTTGTTTATACAATTGTTCATATTATGGGGCCGCTTTGCTTTTGACACTGTCTAAAAGCATTTGCTTTTGACACTGTCTAAAAGCATTAATTACCTTGTTTGTTGTTGCTCTGCATTTATTAATTAACGGGGCTTTGAAGAACTAGAAATTTTAATGTCCAGCTAGTGGAGACATTCGAAGCGGTCATTAAAAGATTAAAGAAATATTAAGTTTGTAACTACAAATCAAGTTTCATTAGTATATAATATTATATTCGTGTGAATGTAGTACCATGAATATAGTAGTCCAGCAGTAGTGACATTGTTTCATATATTTAGATTCTTAGACAAGCAAATAAACAAGCTCTCGATACTTCATGATTTTTGTACTTTTTAACTGCATAGTGTAATATTGCTTTTATTCCAAACTAAGAAACTTAGTAACTTAGTAACTAAGTAACTTAGAAACTTAAGAACTTGTAACTGTATCTTAACGTAGTATATCATTATGGAAATATGTAATTGCACTTTATTTTTTCTAATTGAATCTTGTCCAAAGTGAAAAGTTCTCTCTGGATATCATGAGACAATGGTATTGCTGTATTCCAGATACTATATAAAGAAATACAATGGCTGCCTTGCTTTTCTCTTAAATCAAACAACTCCTTATTTAAGTAGTTTAAGAATTCATTTCTTCAATGTTTTAACCCAATAAAATTAAAGTTATTATTATTGACACCCAGTAATTACGCTAACCGTTAGCTATACCTTTGATTAAAAAGGATTTGTGATTCGGAAGACGAGGCAACTTTTATCCGTTATCAATGACCAATGGTGATGTTCTCGAGCTCACAGAAGGCGCTCTTTCTCGTTCTTTGCCGACAACATCGATATCCCGCATGGTCGTCGGCTGTTATGGTCCAATCGAGGCAAGGTACATCGCATGGCGCTCTTCGAAATGTTATTCTGCGTACAAGGTTGCATTCTAAAGTGATTTACCCGTTGTAAATTTGTGGCCTGTCTGTTAACTTCACGATTCAGGTAGTCCTCTGAGCCCTTTGATCCTTATACGATTTTTTTTCTCCACAGAATCATAGATCGCTGGAACTATTTTGATTTTTCGGTGCACTCTCTGCAAATCCTTGAAACTGTGGTGCTTGAAAAGCCCTGGACGACAGTCGTTTGAGAGATGCTCGATACAACACCATGCTTAGTCACTCAGTTTACTCGCTTTCCCCTTATTGTTATTTTCCTATGCCTAACTGATATTAGAAGGTTTGTTCTGCCTTATTTATATCGAAAACCGCGTTCACCCAACATAGTACATATTGGAACGAACCATTTGTAGGAGGAGGTTTTGTGTTCCTAATAAAGTGATATATCGGTATATTTTATCTAAAGAAATTCCTTTTACTATATTAGGTTAAGTCGAACCCCGTTTTTACATTCCCACAAATAACGTTTTCTCCTTATAAACAGCATTTTTCCTCGGTCTCTTCAATTTTCCTATTATTATTTCTATTATTTTTTCCCCTGTATGTACGCTGTCGTAATATCAAATTTCTCGCAAGTTACGATATTGCCAAACGGAGTAAAAAAAAAAAAAGATGGCGTCCATGGGAAATACTGAACATAAAATGGCGACTACCAACTTAAATTAAAATAAATACGATCAATTTATGCAGATTCATTAGCATCAGGACAAAATACCATTTAATTGAAACTAATGTGCACCTTTTGCGGCCAAATATAGTCTCTTCCCCTCCAACGTCCACTTATTACAATGCTTTGTGATTGCAACTAGCGAGACCATCGTAAATTCGATGTCTAGACATTCGATGTCTTCATTCGTATTCGGCTTCACTTCGGTTACCTCGTCATTTGACGTCCTTGTTACCTCGTCTTGTTTCATTTGAAATGTGTATGTAGGTGTAAATTTTGAGATTTTATAGTGATTAAAATAATAAGTATGATAATTTTCCTTTTCTAAATTAAATGTTTAATAATTTTAATATTTAATATAGTCTTAATATAAAAGTTCCAAGCATTGACTACAAATCATTCTATGTATTGAACATTGTATCGTTTATGTTCTTGGTATGCGTAAACCATTTCCCATAATTTACACTTTCTCTCAATTTACACCAATTTTTCAGAAGCCCTTGAAAAGGGCAAACGCGGGGTTTGTCTGTACACTATCCTACAGTAATAGACCGGACACCTGCATATTTATATAAAATCAGACGAGATCGTCAAAGTGCATGTGCGCACGTGATCAGTGAGTTTCAACAGGCATCAGGGGTTACATTGCGGAATACATCACAATCACAATACATTGCGGAAGGAATTGAACGCCCTTAAAATCCACAAACCACACATCTCACCATTCAACAGAAACGCCAGACTCAAGTGGTATTTGCAAAGTCGCAACTGAAATGTAGAGCAGTGGAAAACAATTTTATGGAGTGTAACGTGCCTCATCACCTTACACTCTCTTCCAATCGGATGGACGTGTTTGAGTGTGGCGAATGCCAGCCGAACGTCTTTTACCCGAGTGCATCGTTCCAACTGTGGAGTTTGGCGGTGGGGGAATCATGCTGTGGGGGTGATTCTCATAGTATGGCCTGGGACCATTGCATGTTATTGCGGGAATCTTGAACTCCGAAGGCTACAAAGACATTTTGGATAATCGGGTTGTTGCTATAAAGACATTTTGGGTAATCGGGTTGTTGCTATAAAGACATTTTGGATAATCGGGTTGTTCCTACTCTCTGGCAAATGCTTGGAAATGACGATAGTTACTTTCAGGATGACAATGCTCCATGCCATTTTTCAGCCTCTGTCCAGCAGTGGTATACAGAGATAGCTGTAAAGCGGCTTCTATGGCCTGCTCAGAGTTCCGACCTAAACCCTATCTAACATTTATGGTACGAGTTAAAGCATCGATTGAGGGCCAGGGGACCACGTCCGACACCTATAATTGCACTGGTCATGTTTTTGAAGCAGGAATGGACATAAAAACCCTTAGCTCTGTATCAAAACTTTGTGGAAAGCATGCCCCACAGGGTGGCTAATGTAATTTCAGTATGTGGGTGCCCATCCCATTCTTAAATCTGTTACACTTTCACATGTTTCCAATAAAGCGCACTGTCCGGTCCATTAGTGTAGGATAGTGTATATTTACTTTAAATTTGAAACCATTCATTTAAAATTAAACGAATTTTGTAGATGATAAATTAAATTTGCATGCACTAATTAAAAACATTGTTTAACTATAAAAGTTTAATTATTAGAAATTTTTCAGAAAAAAATAAAGACAAAAATAAAAGAAGAAAGAAAAGAAAATATAGAAAATATACCTAACTTTCAGAAAGCTCCCCCCAGTTAAGAAAGAGCAGTTTCCCTGCAATGCAACTTTACAGAATACAAAGTTCCAATCGCTTCTTTGAGTCTAAAAATGAAATTTTTCCTTTCAAAGGTTTACTTCGAGTCATTAAAAGGAATTAGCGAAAAATAATCTTTCTAAGTTAGCAAATTAAATATTTATTTATGTTCTTCTTTTTAACACAAACAAAAGCGAAAGCAAGCTTATTTGAGTTTTACTACTTGAAAACAAATAGAAATTTGTAAAGTATATTAAGATAATTAAAACTTTATTAGAAAGTTTACGTATTTGCTTTAGTACACAAAGGAATACAATTTAAATAAATTTAATAAAGATTAAGTTCTAAACAAACTATTTAATTAAGAAGAGCAATTTATGACTTCAAAAGAATAATTAACAAATCCAATTTCAGAGAAGTTCTAGTTTGCACAAGTCTCTTCATTTAGCAATTATTTACAATTTTATAAATACTTTAAAGCTGTTATGAAAATGTTTTGAATGAAAATGCTAACAGTTCTTATTTATTAAAGTATTTAATGAGTAGTTTCTTGGATTGCTTAGAATTTTAAAATTTGAAGCGAGACAAAATCGAAAAATAGGATGTCGTTTAAGTTTCAAGGAGCACTGTTTGAGTGACATTAACTATATATGTGTTATGCATTTTTATCTCTTTACTATAGACTTTAATGTTTTACAATTATTTTACATTAAATTATTAAAAATCATTTTTTTTATCATTTTAAAAGCACTTTCTAAAAATATTATTTTATTAAATTGTAAAATTGAAATAAAAGGCCAACACACTTGCCTAGTTCTTAAACAACAATTTATCTGTAACAATTTGTCCCTTGTCAATGCCTCGTCGTTGAGACGAAACCGGTCGTCCTGCTTGTATTTTTTAATGTGTTTGAATGTTTTTTAAGAACTTTGTCAAGTATGTTGGCCTTTTATTTTAATTTTATTAAATTTTAATTAATAATAACGTAACAGAATGTGAGAGTAAACCTTTTTTGTGAAGATATTAGATGGGATATGTCATATCAGCCCCTGACTCCGTCCTTTATCTTCTAAATAACTGTTCGTTCTAATAGCTTCTCACGCTATATTAATAACTGAAGGTTAGAGAGATATACGACTCATTTTAAGTTCTGCTAAAAGGAAATCTAGAAAAGTTATTTTTATTGATATATTTCTTGCTTCATCTATCTGTGCGTTATCTATGTATGAATAGCTTTCAGAAATCTGATAACGACAATGTATTTTTATCACCTTAGAAACCATAGTAAATGTAGTTCATTTTCTTGAAAAAGTGGCGATTACTTCATTGTTAACAATTTACTTTTAGCAATTAGTAATTGTAATTTTTTTTAGCAATTTAGACAATGGCAGAAGAAAAAAATAAAAAAAAAAATAGAAAAAAATAGGGATTAGAAAGCATATGTATTGAAAAAAAGAGAATAATATAGTTCAAGTTTAGAGATTATCGAGTGAAATTTAGTAATTAAATATTTTGAATCTTTTCGTTTTAGTTGAGACACATTGGAAGAATGTCGAATTTCTAATGCTACAGTTGTCTGTTGGTGCCTTTATTTCTCCCCACTGGCATAATGAAACTGCTTTTTATGTGTGGTGATGCAGGTGTTGTGACTTTTGTTCTGTTCTCCTCTGTGCAATCTACGCTTATCACCGGCGCGTCATCGCAGTCACAAACGCCGGTTCACTAATTGTTTCATAAAATGTGGAGATGGTGATTTTACGCCAGCTGCGAAGGACGAGTCTTTTGCATGGTCCAGCCTCTTCCAAAAATACTGTCGACCTTGTCCACTTAAAACGTCATACGCATACGAATTGCACCGAGTCCAATTTTATGAACTCACCTTCTGCGAAGCCCCCCCATTTTATGCTTGGATCCGCCAATTACAAATCTCCAAAGACTGTTTACAGCTTTTATGGCGAGTGGGTCCGATTCCGAACGCTGCAAAAGCGGAAAGCTATAAAATAACGGATGGCTAATCATGTAAGTGCTACATTTATCGAATTTTCGGGCGCATTTATTCATTTAAAGAATGCTACCTTTTTTTTTCTGTTATCTCCATAAAGCTAACACTTGCTTTTGAGTTTTCAATGTTGTGTTCCGCATTATTATGGGTCCCATTTCGCTGTAACTAGCACTTAAAACTATCCGATTATCACTTAATTACTTTTGTAAATTACCCTACAACTCAGATGTGGTAGTTTAAAGGAGTAGACTTAATTACTACACTAAAGAAATTTGCTGTTTTCTGATTTAAAACCACTTTATTTGAAAAGTTATTTAATTGTCAATATATGCAACATAAATGCCTTTGAAAGATTTTGGAGAAGCAGAAAGCACAGTATTTAAGTGATAACACTTTTTTTTCACCTAACACTACATTGCATCACAAACTACCTTTACACGCAAATTTTCATGTAAAAATTCTCAAGTGATAAAACATTTTATATAATGAAAATTCTAATTTTTCTTATGTAAACAAAAGAGATTTTTTTTTCATGTACAAATTCATAAAACGGACGTTCTATCAAAGAAAAGTGATAAAACAGCTCATTCATTATATAATAATGAAAATTCTAGGTTTTTTTTTTCTTTTATTAACAGAAAAGATTGTTTTCCTCAGTTTCTAAAAAATAAATTATCGGACTCCTATTACTTTTAAAGCTTAAATTGCGCAGATATTAAGAATATTAATAAACATAGAAACGTCATTTCTTTAAGTTGGTATAGATCCATTGTTTCAGGTCTTTTATGTTTCTATGTGAATTTTTGTCACTTCTCGCTCTCTTGTTTCGACAAAGGTCCAAGCGGGAAAAAATTTCAAATGTAGATGTTCTCTTCGTTAAATCTGCATACCAAATTTCAAGAAGATTGATCTAGAGGTTCAAAAGTTATCAGAAGAACATCAAAAAAAGAAAGAAAAAAAATGCCAACTTTTTTTTTTTTGATGAATAACATCGTTTGATTTATTGGAAAAGATTGACCGACGTTATCTTCGTTTCCAAAAAAGCTTTTGAAAAATTGTTTTTCTGAAACTGCTCCGAGGATCGACCTCCATCTTCCATTCAACTCTCTTTCTTAAAAGATGAAAAAGAAACAAGCAGATTTGGCCTCTTTTGCCTCAACATTGGTTGCATTCAGGGCACAAAGGAATTAGATTGTAATTGTGTTGACAATCAATGATGTCTTCTCTTCTGAACCTTTCGAAGCTAATTTCTTCTACAAAGAAAGAGAGAAAACTAGCAATTTATTTTTTTTAACATGGCACTTAATTATTTGTATTAAGACTTAGATATTGAAGCTTTGGCTGCACAGTTTCAAAATAGTTTCTAAATCTTGCAGAGCGTTCTGTCAGAAATAGTTAAAGACTGGCATCTATGTAAATTACGTTATTGATGGCTTCACTCTAAATTTAAAAGACAATAAGCTGAGATATTTGTCTCTTCTATTCTTATTTTATATTCCCCTTTTAGTTTTAAAAACGAGTAATGATTCCCTTTTCTAGAATTTGACATTCCACTTTACTAGTTCCCTAAGTCACCCACTAATCATAAAAGTGATTCCGAACCTTGAGGAGCCCTTTTCAATATTGCAGTTTTATCACGAATCCCATTAGGGACTTGGCCAAATAAAAGCCAAACGAACCACATTAGCCAACTAAAAGAAAATTACATGTAACTGTACTGGTTGACAATTACATCATGTAGTGTGAATTTGATGGAGACGCCATCTCAGAAAGGAAATCTCAAAATATAATCCATATTTCATCCATATTTCTTTTATATTTCTCCACTATACATTTCTCTTCTTCTATGAATTATTCAATACTACTATAGAATGTAATTTCATTTCTTTACATACTTCATGTATTCTGTGTTTAATTACATATTTTCAAAGGAATGAAAATTATTTAAAACAAGGTAGTGACAGCGATTAGTAAACCAATCACAATTCTTCGCAACGGATTCTGATACGTATAAGACAATATAATTGATATTGCTTTAATTTCCTTAATATTATAAATGTGATTGTTGCGAATGCAAAAAGCGCAATTGTTGTGATTATTGTGATTGTTGCTAATGATAATTTAATGATATTTTAATCATAGTTGTCCACCTACACACGGACAAAGTGGGATTCGAAGGCTTCTGATACAAATATCAGAAACCTAAAACTTTAGTAGCTCAACTAAAAATACTGTGATCTACATTATTATTTGATTGTGAATTATTTTTTGTTTGCAGTATAAGCTTGGGGGAATAAAGTTTTGCTTATTTTTATTACTATTTTTTTGCATTATAATTTAGAACCAAAACTTTTCTAACTGACAATTTCTTTTTTCATCACAGTTTCTTTGCATTGAAAAAGTCTTGCAATGGTAGCGTTGCTATTTATTTTTAATTACACATAAATTTAAAATAGAATGGTTTAGCAATCAAAATATCTACAAAATTAAAGCCCGCTAAAATCATAAATGTTATGTTTAAAATAACATTTTGACAAAAATGACATCTTCTGACCTAAAGGAAAACGATTATAAATTCACAACAAATGTAACTAATTCAAATGCAACTAAGATCACTTGTAAAACACAATATCTCGTTATAAAAACGTAAAACATGAAATTCCAATATCAAAAATATATTATAATAAAATAAAATTAAACTTTGTATATTAACTACAATTTGTAAGCTTTAATTTTTGAGCTTTATAAGCTCAAAATATATTTTTTTAAGTCGATCCTGATATACATAACTTCTAACCACTTCTTTTCCTCTTACAGTTCTCTTGTGTTGTGGATCAGCGAGCGGCGACTTTTCTTCGTAGCGGTGACGTCACAGCGAAAGGGGTAAGTCCATTTATCTTTTGCCCTTGCTTTTCCTTGGCCGTTTATCCCCGGAGACAGGAAGGTCTCCCGCCACTGTCCTCTGCGGAGGAGTATTTATCCCGCCTCGTTGAGTCCGAGAGATCTGTTCACACCCACTTTTTCACTTTGGAGTCGTCCAAGTCGAAACTCCACCAACAGGCGATTCCAACCTTTGGTGGTAGGGGTAGGGGAAGTCGGATAAGTTATTAACCCCCCAATCCCCGTCTAGCTATGATAAAATTTAGTGATGAAATCGATGATGATGATGACACTTTCCCATTCATCAGGGAGGGGGGATGGTAGATGGGGAAGGGTTCATTAAATATGGAGTGAAAAACACTGATGTCTTTTCATCTACGGCGTCGGGATGTTGAATTATGGCGGCAGATCTTGAAAAAGACTGTTTTCTCGCTTCTTCCTTTTTTTTTTTTTAATATCTCTTTCCTTTATTTTTCTATTTTTTTCTATATATTATTTTATTTTCTCAAATTCGTTTCGAAAAAACTTGGAAAAATAAATAAATAATACGAAATGGGCTTCGATATTTTGAAGATAAGGTCAAACAATCTCTATTCTTTTCAGAAGCTTTTAAAAACAAAAAGAATGCTCCCACAATGCAATTGGAAGACTCTAAAGAAATGAAGGATAAAAGTTAGACACCGAAGTTTCCTTACAAAAATACATTTTGTCAGACTAATAATTTGGTCAGATTTCATTAACTTACATGCAAAGAAGTATAATTTTAAGAAACTTAGTAGATTTTGTTAATTATATTTAACACCTTTTAAAAACGTAAAAGCTGCAGCTATTTCCCTTCAGTATTTTTCCCATGAAGAGTACCTTGGCAATAAAGGATCATTTATCCGGAAGTTTGGTTATTTCTAGAATGTTGATAACCCAATTGCAAAAAGAAAGAAATGATTGTATAAAGTCGCTTTAGTAGTGGGCAGAAGGTTCGATATGACTTTGCAGAGCACCTTAGAATCAAGTTACTTACATTATGACGCTGGGCATTACTTTCTATCTGTATTAATGTGAATTAATACTTCCGTGCATAAAGGAATGGCCTTTAGTACTCAGATGGATTATTTTATCATTATTTATCATTACTAGGTTGTTCACTTACTGTGCGCAGAAACAGTAAAAGCAAGGGGAGAAACAGGTTCATAGTGTATACGAAACCAGAGACATGTTTCAATTTCGGCTATTTCATGGCACATTTCTGTAACATCATTTGGACTGAAATGACCGTAGTCCCACGTCTTTCTATAGAACCCAGAACCCCCTCCCTCCCCTACTTCTATAAGTCACAAGAGTTTCAATAAAATATCACTCAAATCTGTCCGATTTGTAGCTTGGGTTGCAAAGGTGGTCAGACAGAGTGAACGAACATAAGAGCTCCCCCATTTCGTGTAACCACCATTTTCGTGAACTGGTGGCTAAAAGCGATTACTAATTAAACAATCCTGTAAGAACAGCTTACTCTAATAATGTCTCCGTGGCGTAACTTCCAGACAATCTAAGTATTAACATTTAGGTTTTTGGTTCTGGATATTCGAATCAAATTACGAATTGCTACTGAAGTTAGTTGAATAAAGTCTTCACTGCAATAACTGAGGAAATTGTTCAACCGTAGTTAAGAGACTGAACAAGGAAAGTCTGCTAAGTAAAGTTTTTCGGTAGTCAAGATGATGTCGAAGAATTTTTTTAATTCATTTCGATAAGAATAAAACCGTGCAAATATTCTTAAGTATTGTTTACAGTCACGTAGACAGATTCTGTGCTCTTACCATTCGGTAAGGGCGGATTCTCATCAATTTATTCTTTCACAGCATCGTGTGAGAAGCATCATCATGTTGTTTTTCTGATACTCTTATCCTAAATGTTCCTCTTCCACATTTTAGTTTATTCGCAGAATCTTATACAGGGAATTAGAACAGTACAATTCAAGAAAAGAAGAGGTATTTTTAAGATTTTTTTTTAACAAAGGATAACTTAAAACGGTGGTCCCCTTGTAAAGAAGCATCATCTTCCTCATCTTTCTACACTATTAAAAAGTTTTTCGAGTATCTTCCTCGTCAGGTTAAATGAATTCCCTCTCGATGGTTGTCATCATCACTGCCTGATGACTGTCTTATCTTTCTTTGTTTTTGTTATCTCTGAAGAATGATATCCTTTTTAACTGTTTTAAAAACTCTATTCATTCAAACATTGTTTAGAAATGAAACTTAACATGTAGGGCAATAAACATTCCGTAAGTTTGGATAATAGCAGTTTTTTTTGTTTTAATTAATATCAATTAATTAATTAATATTACGAATGCAATTTTTTTACAATTATTTCATGTTTATGTAGAAATATCCATTCGATAAATATATGGCATTGTGCAAGTTAATCCCTTTTATATCAATTTTAAGTAAAATTAAACTGTGTTGATAGATTTTAAAATATGCGTTTGGGTATATTTTAGTGAATAGTTATGAGTTAAGAATAAACAAAATTAGGATTCTTTTAATTAAAAAATGTAGCTACGTAAGAAAATAAAAAAAAATAGCAAAGATACGTTCCTAGGATATAATGAGTTATTCTGATAAATGCTAAGCATTTAAGTTAAAGGATCCCACTGTACAGCTATATGGCTCTTGGGAGGTAAGGCTTCAGGCGTTCCATGGCCAACGGGACTAAGTGGGGAGAGGTAGTGTGGTCAGCCGACCCACCGCCCGCCTTTAACCCCTCGGAAAAACATCCGGTCCCCATTTTACAGAGGGCTGGGTGAACCCTAAAACCTGGAGGAGAAACACTTACGAAATCCCCTCCCCTCCCCCGGGAATTGAACCCGACTTCTTCAGTCCGCACTCAGTGGTTCACCACTGGATACGTAAAGAAATTATAATACTTAGAAATACTATTCAGCGCTGGAACTGTAAGAAAAATTGATTGCCTCTATTTTAAGCAATTGCTCCATTCTAATATATTACAATGTGTAAAATTTCAGATCTATTCCAGATTTCCAGATCAGTTTCCAGTGCGGGATAACACTATAATCATCTAAAGTATAATGTTGCAAATCTTCAGGCTAGCTTTCAACTCCTTCCGAAGTTAACAAAGAAAATAAAAACTTTAAAAAGTTTGTGAAAGTTCACTGGCTTAATGAAAGGATACTAATGTTCGTTAGTTTTGCCGAGAGATTTTGTTATTCTCGCCTATTTATTATTTTGTTCAGTTTTGTGGAAACAAAAAATGAAGAGTTAGTAAAAATATCTGTAATATCTTCAAAGAAAGAAGTAGTCGTGGATTAACTTTTAGAACTTTTGCTCAAGGATTCACTGGGGAAATTTCAACTCGGATTCTTGGCAAATCTAGCTGTCTTTCTTTCTCCTTATTTTTTCCTTTTAATATATTTTTTTTAAAAATAGGCTTTTACCTAGTTACTTACCTAGTTACTTACCAAGTTTACCGCCATAAATCTTGAAGTTTTCCAAACATTCTGGTTTTAGATATAAATTACGCAAACTTATTTTCCCGTTGGAATGGTATATTTTAAGAATGCACTCTAAAAGTCAAGCATCCAAATTAAATTAAACCAGCATGACTACACCCCACTTCAACCTATTATACAAACCTTAAAATTTCAGAAAAAGCTATAGACCGCGGAAGGAGAGTAACAGAGAAGAAGCAGACAACTACAGGAAAAAAAGGAAACATCCATGTTGTCTCCGGATTCGAACCCACGTCCAGACGTATCAGATAAGAGTTGACCGCTTTGACCTTAAGGCATTGCCGTTGGAATGAACGGCTTTACCGCCCCATTCAAATTCAGCTGGATCAACATATAATAGGAAATTAATCCCATTTTTTCGTAAACTTTTCGAAATTTAAAACTTTAAACTTTTAGTAAACTGTTGAAATTCTCTTAAACTCTAATGAATTTTAAATAAAAATAAACAAAAAATACGATTCACAGAATTGCGAGACAAAAAAGAAAGCTCTCCTAACTTCTGCTACAGTTCCTAACGAAGCAGACAAAATTCGGTTTATTCGGCGTCTAAGGCAATAAAGTTGCTCGTGCACTGGCGGGCTTATTAATAGGCAGCGGGCACAGCCGCAACGGAGGTAATGGCGCGAGAGATTCCTTCCTCTGCCTTTGGTCCGAAGATCGATCCCGACACCTATCGGAAATAAAGGTAATGAATCCGTTAGTGGCTCAGACTATCTCAAGGTTTGTCTTTCTAACAATTTCAAATGAAGATCTCAAAGAAGACATTGAAACGAAGCGAGTTTCTGACTGAACTATTGTTTCTTTGTTGAATCCTCCCACGCAATTAAAAGAAAGTTTGTTTTGAAGACGCTTGGTTCGGAGTTACAAAATTTGTAAGTTTACTAGGCAAGAAAACTGGAAACCATGTAGCTTAGGGACAATAGAAAAGAACTGGTAAATATTGAAGAAAATATTTATAAAAAAGAAAAATTTTACCGGCATTTTGGATACTTAAGTAGTGACGTTTTTTTCTGTCGGCCCTTGATGATGATGTTCTAGAGAGAATCGAAACTGTCAGTAAGTTTTAATGATTTTTTTTTTAATAAGTTAAATTCTTCACTCTGTTAATCCGTGCTTTCTATTACTTTCATAATGTTCTTTGTGTTATGTTTTTCAAGATTTCTTTCTTACTGAAAAACTTGAAAAGGATGTAATTCGGCAGTAATATGAATCTTAATAAAACTTGTTTTTATTTGTAGAGATGTATCTATTTCGAAATAGTTTTTGTATTGTTAGTTCGTATGATTATTTTTCTTGTTTGTTAAAGAAATCTCAAAATATAAGGCACCTTAGTCGTCAAGCCTCATTTGAATGACAATGAATAAAACACTAAAATGAAAAAGTTCCAGAAAAGTTTAACTTTGTCGTCTTTAGTAACATCAATGGAAAGTTTTTTCACTTCACATCTGATTCAGATCTGAAAGTTATTTTATCCATTAGAAATTCAGTCTCTTTTACTTAAATCACTAAAGATTGTAATAAGTGACAGAAAATAAAGATTCTCTTTTAATCTTAAGCATTAAAACTGGTAGCTTGAAACTAAAAAGTTTTTCATAGTTTTTTTTCTTCTTCCATCATCCCTCAGTTACAGTTTTTTTGATCCGTTTCGGCTTTTGAGTTTCCTATTAACCTTCTTTATTGATCTTCCTAGGTTTGATTGCTAACAACTTCAATTTCGTTACTTCATTCCATAATCTTTCATTTCTTCTCTCGTTTGTCTTTGTTACATAAAGAGACAAACTATCAATAAAAAAAATAGCATTTTTTTTTCTCTTAAGTTTCGCTTCTATCTTACCTCAGCCTTCAAATAACTCAGAAATTGAATCACACTAGCTTGTATTCAATTTTATCTTTTGCTGTTAACCTTCAGCATTAACAAACAACATAACAGTACTAGAGTTTTTTAAAATCATAATTTAGTTGTTTCTTTCTGGCTTTACAATTATCCTTTCTACAAGTACATAAACTTTTGAAATCTTTATCGACATTAAATGTAAAAACACATTTTTGGCCGTGACCAAAATATTGAAAATGTTTATTTAATCAAAAATATAATTACTATTTTTATTTTCATTTGACATTATCTCATAAACCCTAATGTGTTTGCTGATAATATTTTAAAAGTATGTATTTTTTCATGTTCTTAGTATTTTTTATATTGCTTTGGTAATAAACAAGCTATTAATTCATTGGAATAGAAATACCCTTGTAGTCGCATTGAAATAAAGACACAAATAAATAATATTTAATTGATAAAATTTTTTTTTTCATTCATTCACTTTATTTCCGTTATATTTTATTATAATCCTGTTAGGAAGCATTTGTATAGCTTCCTATCAACAGGTGCTACCGTTGAGTACATACATATTGATATATTTGAATAATAATAATAATAATAATAATAATAATAATAATAATAAGGTCCCATACTACAAGTACACACCACAAAGCGTACTAGAGTCAACCTCACATAAGCTGTACTGGGACCGCCCCATTCACACAGACAAAACTATACATCACAACAGACCTGACATCACACTTGTTGATAAGGTCAACAAACAGACCTATCTCATTGATATTCCAGTGCCTATCAGCAAGAATATGCAGAAAACTCACGCAGACAAGATAAGTAAATACACAGACCTAGCACACGAGCTCCAGAAGCAGTGGAGGCAGGACCGACTTTGTGTTGTACCCATCGTCCTGTCCGCCACTGGTCTGGTGCCTCACACATTGCACCACAGCCTCAGCTCACTAGGACTTCATAAAAACACTTACGCACATCTCCAGAAGGCTCTGGTACTCAACACAACACGCATAGTTAGGAAATTTATGGACACAAGCACCCATCCCTAACTATTTTTCTAAACTTTTTTTTTTTTTACACTTGGCAATATGTGCTTTGGTCCTTGACCCGCCATATTGTCTTAGCTGGGGAAACCCATGGTTTGAAACTTTTTCGAGAAATAATAAATAATAATAATTTTATTTTATTGTTAAGTCCTGTTAGGATCATCCACAAATAGATCCTGTCAACAGGTACTTGAATAATGTTACACAAAATTTTTATAATTACGTAAATTAACATCATAAAAAAAATACAAGTAGAAATCA
>JAFIDM010000004.1:36465288-36501477 GCA_023159025.1 Thereuonema tuberculata | reverse complement strand
TTTTTTTATGATGTTAATTTACGTAATTATATGAGACAATCGACCACATAATATCAGTATCCCCTTCTGTTCCAAACAGATTACCTCCACCGACACAATCAGGTAGCGTCGATCATTCATCAATAGCTAGCACACAAACACTCACTTATTAAGAACACGGTCTCGTACTACAAGTACACACCACAAAGCGTACTAGAGTCACTCTCGTATAAGCTCTCCTGGGACTGCGGCATTCGCACAGATAAAACCATACATCACAACAGACCTGTCATCACACTTGTTGATAAGGTCAACAAACAGACCTATCTCATTGATATTGCAGTGCCTGTCAGCAAGAACGTGCAGAAAACTCACGCAGATAAGATCAGTAAATACATCGACCTAACACACTACCTCCAGAAGCAGTGGAGGCAGGACCGAGTACGTGTTGTACCCATCGTCCTGTCCAACACTGGTCTGGTACCTCACATATTGCACCACAGCCTCAGCACACTAGGACTTCACAACAACACTAATGCAGAACTCCAGAAAGCACTCAGTTAAAAAATTTATGGACACAACCACACATCCCTAATCATTCTTGGCAATACATACTTTGGTCCTTGACCCGCCATGTTGTCTTTGCTGGGGAAACCCAAGGTTTAAATGTTTTACATAATAACAATAATAATAATAATAATAATAATAATAATAATAAAAGTCTATTCCTTTAATTTTTATTCTTAACAGTTACCTTAGATTCTTGTTGTTCTGAAATAATGCATTTATTAATATTGTGAGATATGTTTTGAATAATTCGATACAATATTTTGAAAATCCATTAAGGCATATTCTCTTAATATATTACTAAAAAAATTTATGTTCATGAATTACAAATTTAACTACTGAAACCGTGTACAGTAAACGTGGACCTTTTTCCCCTTTTTTTTTAATATGATAATATACCAGTAGCCAAGTAGATGGGCCCATGACTACAAGCTGGATGAGCCTGGCGGAGATCTGGAGTTTTTCTATGCTGAATTCGCCTCCATACGGGTCCTCTCAAGCCTCTCAAAAATTGGTACAGGCTATTTTTTTCTCCAGAAGTTAAAAAAAAGAAGGCAGGAGTTGACTGACCACTCGACCTCAACTTAGTTCTATTGGTAAGGTAATCTCGGGAGCCTTACTCTCCCAACCCGCCATAGATTAAAATAGACTAAATTATACATTATCGTACACTGAAAATGTTGGGTTCACTATGTGTTTTCAAATTTTATATATTGGAACCATTTGTCTTTCCGTTATTAATAAATAGTAGTTACTAAGTGTTATAAAGATGAGTGCTTTTGTTTTTAAAACTTAAAAACAACTTAGTACACTTAATGCAATTAGACTCATACATCCTTCCAGCTTCTTATTTGACTGCTCTTTTGATTTTTCTGAAAACAAAAAACAAAGTTTTATTAGAAATAGAAATCAACTCCTTTATTGGAATAATATTAAAGAAGTAGATACATCTGTACATCCGATACGTGCATGTTTGCAATTAAAACATTAATATTAACACCAGCGCACTTTTAAAAAAAAAAAAAAAAACTATATACAAAATATTTATCCGTCCGGTTTCGCCAGAGAACTGTAACTGTCTGGTGTTAACAAGATTTTTTACCTAAAAATTGTAATCAAGCCGTTGTATACAAGCATCAATTGGAAGTGAAGCTTTCAGAGATTTATCAATTATTTCACTATTAATGTATTCATAAATCCAGATGAACAGATAAATCTTCAAGATACTGCGATTTACTTATAAGCGTTCATTGTCTTATTTAATCTTTTATGATTTATCATGGTTTTCTTTTATAATAATTTTCAATAGGTGCAAAAGGCATTCGATAAGGTTAATTGGTATATACTACTGAGGATTTTAAAAGAAATTGGCATTGATTGGAAGGATAGAAGACTAATAAAGGAGATGTATTGTAGGCAGGCGGTGACTGTAAAAGTAGGAGATGATGAAACTGAAGAGATGGGTATTGGAAGAGGAGTTAGACAAGGGTGTTGTCTTTCCCCAGTGCTTTTTAATGTATACGCAGAACAACTCACTGCGAAAGCTTTAGAGGAAGCAAGAGGTGTTGTGATAGGAGGAGAGAGATTGAAAACCATTAAATATGCAGATGATCAAGCAGTGTTGGCAGAATCAGAAGAAGAGTTACAGAAAATGATGGACAGTATAGTAACAGTTGGGAAAGACTTTGGAATGAACTTAAATGTGGGAAAAACCAAGGTGATGAGAATAAGCAGGCAAGAAGGTAGTGTGAATATCTCCTTAGAGGGAAAGAATATACAGCAAGTAAAGGCTTTTAGATATTTGGGAAGTCTGGTGAGATGGGATGGAAGTTGTACCGAAGAAATAAGAAGTAGAATAGCAATGGGTAAAGGAGCATTTGAAAAGGTAAAAGCACTGTTGACAGCACAAGGCATTTCAATAGAATTAAGGAAAAGGTTTGCTAAATGTTTTGTATGGAGTGTGATGTTATATGGTAGTGAATCATGGACTATTAAAAAAAAGGAAGAAAGATTTCTAGAAAGTTTTGAAATGTGGCTCTGGAGAAGAATGTTAAAAGTGAAATGGTCAGATAGATTAAGGAATGAGGACGTTTTAACAAGAATAGGTGAAAAAAGGAAATTGTTAGAAACCATACGCAAGAGAAAAACATCTTGGTTAGGACATGTGCTACGAAGAAATTGCCTACAACAAAGAATAATAGAAGGAAAAGTAGAAGGAAAGAGAGGAAGAGGCAGAAGAAGGATTGGAATGCTGGATGATTTTAAAAGGGGAAGAAAGTATGAACAATTGAAGAAAGATGCACAGGATAGAAGAAAATGGAGAACGTCCAATTGAAACCTGTCGTAAAGACAGTTTACACCAGAGAGAGAGAGCAAAAGAGAGAATTACTTCGCACCAATTTTCTTCTTGTATGACAAGAATTGTAACACTTTTGATCACTTTCGTTTCGTTTCGCCTGAAATAAGTGGATCGATTTGTTTTCGTCTTCTCTTATTGTTTTAGTTGAAAGAAAATTCTAATTCAAAAATATGGTTTCGAATCCCAGCAATGTGTGATTGTTTTTGAGCTCCCTCAATCATCAGCTTGAGCAATCATCGGCGAGATGTCTTCTGCTGTCTTTCTACATCCATTTCTCCAATAATTTCTAAACAGCATAATTTATTTTTTTGTTAAGTACAGCCTCCATTATTAAAAAATAAAAAAAGTAAAATGTATGATTATCAGACCAAACAAGGTAAGCATAGCGTTTAGTAAACCAATCACAATGCTTCGCAACGTCTTCTGATACGTTTCTGAAAATTTAATTGACATTGCCTTAATTTCCTTATTATTATAAATGTGATTGTTGCGGAAGACGCAATTGCTGCGATTGTTGTCATTGATATTTTAATGATACTTGTCCCCAGACAAAATGGGAATATAAGTCTTCTGATCTTGATCAGAAGACTAAAAAACAATTAACATCCTTCCATCCAAAAACATATTTTCATTCACATTTATGTCTACATAAACTAACAATTGTAACTCTGGTTCTAGAATTGATCTTGTAAATAATTTTAAGTATTTAGGAATCACTATAAATAACTTATTTACATATAAATATTCATATAAATATAAATAAATATTCATATTCATTACATAAAAACTAAACTCAACCATCTCTATTTTTCACTACATAAAAAACGTATTACTATTGAAAACAAAAATTCTTATTTATTACGCTTTATTCGATTCTCTATTAAATTATGGAATAAACATATGGGCAAATATGTTTGGTAGGGATTTTATTCCTAACGGGACTGTACTGAATTATTCTTTTTTATAATAAAAATTAAAAAAAATATATTTCTTTAGTTGTTTTTCTTCAGATTCTCATTTTGTTTAATTATGCAACAATCCTTCTATTCTTTTCCTAGATTTGCTGATCGTAAAGAATTCCTTTTTATTTTTATTATTCAAAATTGTTCCCACCTCCATCAAGTTCCATCCATTCCTTTTGTCATCGTTCAAAACTTGGCTTAAATTCGTGTTGCAAATTTTCTAATGACTTCTTTCTAATTACAAAGGTTGGTGTCGTTCCACCAACAATTCTCCTCATTGTCATATTCTAACATATTTTCCAATAGGAAACTAAGGCTCATCACATCAGTGCAAAAGGGTGTAACCCCCCCCCTACCCATCCTCTGGATGGAGCTTCTTGAAACATGGAATGCCTATTCGAGGAGTCAAAAAGCATTGGAATCTAAACAATGGAGTTCTTGCCCATTTTATTAATATAGAAGAGTCCTGCTATTCCGAACTAATTGGGACCGAACATTGTTCGATTTAGCGGGAATTCGGAATAGGCGGATTTCATGAATAATATCAACGTATTGACTTGTTAAGGCGTAAATTAAGTGCGGGGACATTTGCTTACCGATTACTTCTTCAGTATGTGTAAATTAGTTATTTTTTGTGTTTAGCAGTGATTAAAAATGATTCACCAGAATTGTATAAATGGAGCCAACATATAACCAGCTTTCATTCCAATTTGGTTTCAAGTGTTTTCATCAAGCTTAGGCTCTATGTATGTCTCTATTTAACTTCTTTGTGTAACAATAAATGTATGCTTTTTCACGAACGTCTTTTTAATTTCTCCTGTTTTTAAGTTTAAAAAAATCGGTAGTTTTTCTGAACTCTCTTCGGAATAGGCGGATTTTTGGAATAGCGTGACTCTACTGTATCTCATTGTCTTAAATAATGAACATTAAGTCTTAAATCCATTCTGCATGGTTTTGTAGCCAATTGAATACGGTACCTATTAGAATTTGAATAGAAATGTAGGTTTTTCTGTTTTGTGGTTTTAACGACTTAAAAAAAAAACAAAAAAAGAATACATTTGAAGCAAAGTAAGGTTTTTTTTAATACCAAATTTAAGCGAGAAACAGCTGTTTTGGGGTCATTTGTGAACACGATCTCACCCTATTAATTTTACTTCTTCTTATCCTTTTATATTTTCTGTTTCTTTCTTGCTTCTGATTTGCACGATTGCCTTGTAGTCATGATGGAAGATTTTGAACATTTTTCTTCTTTTTTCTTTCATTATAAGCTATTTTTATTTTATTTTATTTATTTATTTATTTATTTATTTTGAAACTTTATTAAAGTATAAAAGTTAAAAAGCTTGAAAATTTTAGCATATTCCTGTTTGTAAATGTGTAAGAAAATCCAGTTGAGCTGTAACGCCGATGTTTCGTGGTCTAATGAACTCTCGTGTATCTGAATGATTTTCCCAAGCCAGCAGATCAGTAGCAGTTGAGTCAGTATCAGCCACTGGCTATGACTCCTCATCCTGACTCGCACACGTTCCGAATGACAGAGCATGAGATCCGATCTGGATTTGGCCGTGTTCCCGCTTTGCTTTCGCCCCTTCAAGCCAAAGTGTGTGAAAGCAACACCGAGCATCTGGCCTTCCAATGCAAAGGCTGGGATTCGTGAAAACATGATTGCTTTTCATGTCTCAATGCCAACCTTAGGCATCCAAAGAGTTCCAAATTAGAAATGCAAAGGAATTTTAGTGTATCTAAATTAAGACGAAAGAACTATTGGGAGTTTTGGTTACAGGTAGTCCGGAAATTTGATTTCCGCAATTAAGGGCCATCAAGTTGGGATGCTATCAGATCTGATAACCAGGAGATGTAGCTGGATCATTATTATCTACGACGAATATAATGTGACCTTGATGTAAATGACATATTAATACTTTCATTCATCTTAAGAGGATCATCCCCAAAGATTAGCCATTTCTTAAATTCTAAAACCATTATATTGATTTTTATGTAATGATTTTTAATGAAATACTTTTAAAAGAAAAATATTTGCTCAATGAAGTAATTTTAAAAGAATGAGTAAATGTATTTAAATTAAGGAAAAACTAAAACATAAATTCCTTAATCAGTTTCATAAGGTAGATGTTTCCCCTTTAAGTCAGTGAATGATCATGCGTACGCCGAAGATGTAGGTATCCGATGTTTTTTTGACAATGGGGATCAATGGATTGGCCAGCCTACAACTCTTTCCCGCCTTTAACTTTTGGGGAATAATTCTCGTTCACATTAGCGAGCTCGATGAACTTCAGGGCCCCGTCTACAGAAATTATGTTATCACGTAGTTAAAAACTTCACTTACAATTTTAGGTAACTTTATTATTGTCGGAGGTTGGAATCATTAACTCTGTTCTGGGATCTTGGAATTTGATCAACAATTAGTACAAGTCTAGTGATTACTAGTAAATCGTTAACAACAGAACTCAAATCTTTATTGATTTTTAATTTTCGTTTTGAGGGCAATGGAAAATTCTCTACTAATTTCACATTTTATTTCTGAATAGCGGGAAGTAGGTAAATGTGACAAACACGTGCAATAACTATTATCCCTATTTCATTCTTAGCTGGCTAAAAACGTTATTCTCAAGCGACTTCAGGTAAACGAAACATTAAAAAAACTAAATTAAATTAAAAATGTTTTTAAAATGCTAAAATTGGCGTTTTATTTCCGAACGTTATATTATAATACATTTTTAAACATGAGTTATTATTTCACTTTCCCTTATTTGGGATTTGGTTTGCTGCAAAAAAAAATGGCGATGCAGATAGACGTTAACTGGATGAGTCGTAAAATGAAGCGACGTAATTCGGGGTAAGAATGTATTTGGAATTTATGTTTTTATTATATCTATGTAAATTGAAAAATCATTTACTTCTAGAAAAAGTTTCCTTAAGTACTTACATAGTTAAGTCTCTACCATGAAAAATGTGAATTGATTACAAATGCAGTATATCTTATGTAATTTGAAAAAAAAAATTAAAATATTTTCACAATTTGTTTTTACTGTTATAAAAAATGTAGGTTTTTTAACCTATATTTGCAGCAAAACAGTAATTATCTCTCAAACATTAATATTTCCTTCTTCTTTATTTTATCTTTCTAAGCTTTTCCTTTTTCTGATAAGGATTCTAAGATTTTAATAATAAAACATTAGGTTGCAAAAACATGATATAATTTAAAACATATGAATTGCACTATTCAAATTTACAGTAGTTGTATACTATTTTTGAGGAATCCTTCAATTTTGCGAAGATTCTGCTTCCTGAGTTGCTCACATTCATTTTAGGAGTAAAACAGCATGATTTTAACTTTTACCTGAATTTCTTTCATCCACTCCTGTGTAAATCACAGCGTTCTTTGTAATTTAGTAGTAGAATATTAACTTTAAATAAGTGTTAAAATTTGATATAACTTATCTGAAGCTCCGAGGCTACATATGATTAAATATTTAATATATGTTAAATTCACTTTTGTTTTTATTGTAATATCATTGTGAGGGTTTTGATTTTGGTATTGGCATATGGAAGCATAGTTATAAAAACTATTCATTATAATTTTGAAAATTACAAGCTGTAAATTACTATCTGAAGAAGCTGTTTCTGAAACAGCGAAATCTTCACGAAATAAATATAATTATACGTTATTAAAAATTCAATAATTGTTTACATGATATAATAAAATTGTCATTTCTTTAAAGGTAAGATGAAATTCATTTTGTTTGTATGTATAAAATTAGGTAATAGAAGTTAAATAGATATTAAATAAATTAGTAAAATAAGAATGATGAAATGACTTTAATTACTATTATCGTTTAACTATATATCGGTAACAGATTGTAAACAAATTTAAAATACCGGTAATTTTCTTTTTAAGCATAAATATTAGTAGTTTGTTGATTTTGTATAAATACCATGGATGAAACAAGTAGTATTGCCCTGACTGTTCGTTATTTGAATTAACTCCATAAATTAAGAACAGCTGTTTCGAGCTTCTTAGGCTCTTATAAACCAAGGGTCAACTTTCTTTTCTATGATTAAATTTTCTTGTCCTTAATTTCCTTTTCAACCTTTGAGCTCTTGTACTCTAGATAGCAGTGAATGAGAATCTAAGAAGCTTCAACAGCAAGTGCTAAGAGTAAAAAAAAAAAATCACCTTTCTTTGTGAACAAATATGTATTGTTCGACGATTTGTATTCCAATTTTTTTTATCCTTATTCAGAATTATTGTAGTGTTTATTTCCTTAGTTTTATTGTTTTAGATACTTTTTTTGTTCTTTTTTACATAAATGTTTTCTTTCTTTTCGTCTATTTTCCCGTTTCAAAAATCCTTTTAAGAATAAGTTTAAAACAACAATGGGTGAGACCAAATTGTTTATCAAGTGACATCCTGGAACAGCTGTTTCACGGTCTTTGACGATCATCAGCCAGGAACAGTCACCAGTAAACAACGAGGTCTCAGTACGAAGGCTATTATGATTAATTAATTATTTTGATTTTTAAGTAAACCGAATCTCTGCAATTTAGAATTCTCAAAATTCACTGAAATTACTGTGTATGTATATTAGGATAAAGTTCCATTTATTTAGAAGGTTATTTACTGACCTAAAAGATGAAATCGGCCTTAGGAGAAATATCTACAATCTGATTTTCTTCCCTTTGTGTTTTTAATTTCTTATGGAAACAGCAGAATGTATTTTCTACTGAAGGGCAAACGATGAAAATTTTGAATTCTTTTAAGAGAAAATTACTTATGTAATCTAGTAAAGAGTTAGAGAATAATTAGTAAAGTGGCGCCATCTGACCGAGAAATTGAGTATAACATGATCTGAGATTTATAAGATGTGATTCAAGAATGTTAAAAACGAAAAGGAAAAAAAATACTTTTAATTCGAAATTGAAAAATTAACCTTAGGAGAATTAAAAGTTTAAGAAATAAAGTGTTATCTGTGTTACTTATTATATTTTAAAAATATTAATTCAAAAAAATTCAATTACCTTTAGTAAACCTTTAGTAATCCGTAATAGTCGAATTATTATGTGCAGTATCTCTAGATATGAAGTTGCTCGCTTTGTAACGTCAGTGATTATCATCTAATTGAGTTCACTATATTATAATTTTCAAAGAAAATGTATAAGTTTTTATGACTGAAAGAAACTCTAACATTTCACGAAGATCTGTAGACTTGTTCAAAAGTTAATTGTGTTGTAGCATACATATGTACGCACTTAAAATCAAAATAAAGATTACAGTACTGTGCAAATTAATTGGGACAAGCTTGGAATATTCATTTTTCGCTGTTTTCAAACGTTTTTGAGCTCGGCTGTGCATGTCTGGACTTCCTGAAAATAGTCATTCATGGCTAGATTTGAGTAAGATCAGTTTTTATTGACACTGCGTTTTCCATCTAATTCGCTCCACGAGTAAACACCTTTTTCCTTGATTTTTTTTTTTTTAAAGTTTTCCAAAATAGTTATTACGTCTCGAAAAAGATCTAAATTGTTGCCTTGAGGAAAGATACTTCAATGACGATTCGGGAAATAGCTAAAGTATTGAATGTGGGAAAATCGAAGGTCTCCACCACTTTTCAGCATCAGGACGAGACTGGAACGATGGACACCAAGCGCAGAGGCAGGTGTGGCCGTAAGAGACAAGAATGATGCTCTGTTTCGAAGGATAAGCGTCACTGACCCGAAGAAGACAAGCGGGGATATAAAAAGGGAGGTAGCAACCAATGGAGTCGATGTTGATGTCTCGACAGTGCATGGAGTCGACGTTGATGACAGTTCTGGAGTGTGGCCTCCATGCACGCCGCCCTGTCAAGAAGCAGCTCTTGATATCCATAATGAAGAAGAAAAGATTGTCCTGGGCAAAGGAATAATAACGACTGGTCTGTAGAACAGTGGAGAAAAGTGATTTTTTTTTTTCTGACGAAAGACATTTTGAAGTTCACGGGTACAAGTCCAATTTCATCCGGCGCTCATCTGGGGAGTCTCTTTGACCAGATCATATCCAGCAGACACCCAAGCATCCACGAAAGGTAACGATTTGGGGAAGCTTACGGACCAGAGACCCTTCACTCCATTACAGGAATAGCACAAAGTAGGTCGACGTGCTACACATGAAACTGATCCCAACAATGCAGAGGCTGTTTCCTGACTGGACGGACTGTTCCAGCTTCCACAGATCAAAGCTTACCAAGAGATTCTTCATGAAGGAAAAGTGGAACGTGTTGGACTGGTCGTGGAATTCACCAGACTTAAATCCATAGAAAATTTATGGGACATTTGTAATGTTGGATCCACAAGATGGATGCTCCACCAAAACAAAGATGATAGTGTCATCAAAGTATGCTTTCTTGTATTCATCTACGATTACTAGATTTCGATTAAGTTTATAATATTTGAAAAGCTGAAATTGAAAGCAGATAGAATAGGCATAAAATACACTTGTAGAATCTAAGTATCGGTGGACCGGTCATTAAGGTCACGGAGCATAATCCTTTGGGCTCGGTCGCCTTTCGGCATTCTTTGGCTACATTCCGATGTCCCTAACCCCCATAGTAAAAAAAAAATCTTCCTAATCCTTCGTGACCTAAGCCTAGAACAGTGTTTACAATACTGAATTGAGAATTTGGGTGAGCTGTTCAAGCTCAGTAGTTCTCCTCAGACGAAGTTATCGAATTGCTTCTTTGATGAAATGAAGGAATTAGATATTCTGCTGAGGAAGCAGAAATGTACATTTTCTTATCCCTAATCTTTATCTCTTACTATGTGTCACACCTTTGTAAGCTTTTTCTTGACATAAAAATGGTAACAGAACCTATACAATTGAACACCAAATAGAGCTATTTACACAAATACACTTGGGCTTAAACTAACATAAGAAATATTTACAATCTAAAATTAACGATCACAAAACCTAGCTGTGGTTTGTTTAACATAATTTATAATGGAATTCAAACTAAAAATTGAAATGGACTCTTTTACATGTGATAATTTCAGAATCATGTTTTCCAAGCAATTTATTTTTGCTCATTTACATCTGAATAAAGAAAGTATATTTCAGATTTTTTTTTCGTAAGCATCTTTTATCAAGCCTGAATATTAATATGTTGCATCTTCAAGACTACTAAATAATCTTATGAGGTATGCGAAATGTACGGAACTTATGCTTTAGGTCAGGAGTCAGCAACCTGCACTCTTTGACAAGAAGATTTGCGACTACGAACACTATGCTAGTGTTTTGATTACTTTTTGTAAGGACTTTGCCTATTTTAGTTTTCCTTTATGGTTTAGTTCTTTCGATTTTTGTTGAAAGTATAGAAAAAGAGATTGTAATTGATAAACCCTCATTAAATCATCATTAGTATAAAGCTTCTTATAGAATTTATTTTCTATTTTATTTTATCATTGAATGCATAATTTCAGAAAATTTAACCAGTTGTTCTTTTCAGAGACAAGTACCTGAAAACAGAGAAATGAACACCTGTCGATGCATGTTGTGGCGGGAAAAAGTCAGTTACAGAAGCAATGCAATGGTGGCGATTTGATTCCAAGCGAATCCACTGGTATATTTTCAGAAGCAGGTGGACGATAGCCATTTAGAGAAACGTTATTAAAGTTCATTGTAAACCGAATATAAAATTCAGACCGCATTCCCACAACATCAGATCTCTATCATGCTTCAGCAGATGGTAACGGGCTGCATCCGTTCTGTAACCATAACGAAAGCGTTCTTAAAGGTGATTCAAGTAAGAAATAGTGCAACTGTTAGTTGTTTCAAACTGGGTTTTTTTCTGTCATTTTTTCCAAAAACCCATTCTTGAGTCTTTTAAGAACATAAGCATTGTAAAAAACAAAACAAAAAAAACAACAACAATTTAGAGCGCGGTAATTTTAGAATGTCATTTAAGTTCATAAATAAGTCTCCCACAATCTTTATCTGATTTTCAGAATCCACAAGTTATTAGACACAAAGTCCCTCTATAATTCAGTCCAATTGAAACAAGTAAACGATTTTCTCCAGAACGAAACAACCCCTATTTATGGTGTTTGATGTATAATGAATGACTGTTGATGTATAAAATCAGGGATGCTCTACCATCTCCGAAACTACATGGTCGACTGTGCATAATCTTAGCACTAAGGCAGGATAATGGTTGCAACTGGTTTTAATTCATTAAAATCGAAAAAAGGTAGATTCTTCAGAAATAATCGATAATTCTAAACTTTGCAACTCTCATCCCTTGCAAAAACGGTTGTTTATCTTAAGGAAGTTTATCCAAAATGATCAAAAAAGTGACTGGGTTTCCAAAAACTAATCATCAAGCATTAGTTTAATTAACTAACTAATTACATTTATTTTACCTTTAATCCTTAAGAGTGCATTGCATCGTTTTTCAGCACCAAGTTTTCTAGCTCCTAACGTTATTGTTAAATCCTTTACTTATGTAATAGATGCGGAAAGGGCCAATCCTTTTCTAGGTCTCAGGACAATTTAACTTTTATATTTGAGGAATCTTTCCCAAATGGGTTCTTGCCGAACCCAAGAAGGGGACAGATTCCCAAGGAAAAGCATTTGGAAACTTAAGAATGGATTTGTCTCCTGTCTGTTAATATGTCGTTTCTTAAATAATGGATATTAAATCCTTTTAGTGAACCTACTGCTCGTGATTTGCTTTCAATTAAAATTAATCTGACTTGATCAACGTAAGGAAGTAATGCAAATTTATTTCTTCTTTTTTTTTAAGGAAATGGAAAATATTTACTGCTCTTACTCAATAAGTATTATAATTGGAATATGAGCATAAGCTTTTCAAAAACGACAAAATCAAAAAATTGATATTTTATTCACGACTTTTTCAAAAAAAAAATTTGAGAAATAGCATTTAAAGGAAAGTAGGCTTTAATTTCCTTCAAACTTTTGTTATGCACTAGCATTGGATTCTATAAACTTCGACAAACTTCAAAAGATAATTAAGAGAAAATGACCGTTCTTGGAATCGAATACTTTGTTTTCCCAGAAAGACAGAAAAGACAAGCGAACCATAGTGTAGGCGTTACATGTTGGTCGAATCGGCAGCCAATCCTAACAACTCAATAGATGTGCGCCTTCCAATTCCCAAAATAGCTCGATATTTCCTGTTGCGTAAACACCCCCTGAAAAATAAGTCTCTGCTACAAGATTGCAGTAATAGATTGTTGCAGCAAACCCCGTATTCAGACGGTAAATGGGAAGAAACGAATAGTGCAGACCTAAAAAGAAAATGCTCTTCAGATGGTGGGGGTGTTAATATCGCTCTTATTTCTTAGGAGTAGTCATGTTACTACTTAGAAGCTTTAGGACAGACTCCATTAATGTACTGAAAAGAAGGATTGGTGAATGGGTTGTGTAATCTCCTGAGAGACCACAACTTTATCGGTGGATATTTCTTAGTTTCTACAGCGAACAGAGTTAAGGAAAACAGAGAACATAAAATCGAACGTATTTCAAATGTTCCAGAGTAAATATGCAGAATGGTGTTACAGGCATTATATAATGGAATAGTGGTTTTAAACCTTTTGCGCATCATGGCACATTAGCTCTACTCTAGTACAATGCACTTTCAGAAGTTTCTTATAGAAGACCAAGGACATACCATTCACGGTACACCGGTTGAGAAGTATGTATTGAAATACACTAACTGACTAGATTATCAACATTATGCTTTAGATTAAAACTTTTACTCTCCTTTTCCGAATGAATTAGATTATCAGTTTTATTCTTCTCCGAAACTACTCAGCACAGAAAATCAGTATTCTGTGATCATTAGCCAAAGAGTTGATCACTCCGTTTGCCTTCCTTAATTTATCCGAAATAAATTAGATATCCATTCGACAAATGGCTGATTGAATCCTGAGACAGTCTGAAGGAAAAAAAAATCTCCAGAGAAATACCGATGTTCGCCGGAACTTACATAACATACTTACAAGCACAAATTGTTGATTAAGCAATTTAAATCCACCTAAATTATTATACAAGAAAGGTATTTGTAAAGACTGAATTTAACTTTTACTTATTTACATATTTTAATGTTGTTTCTTGATAAATGCATTGCAAATTTTGGATATTTTTTTCCAACTCTTATAATAAGCAAATATCCAATCTAAATATGAAATTTTATTTTGACTCTTCATTTAATTTTGTATAAATCTAGTTTTACGATCCAATACTTGTATTCTGCTGTTATGGTCTATTGGGGTTAAAACAGGCCTAAACCGTCCAGGTTTTATCTTTTTATTATTACAAGTATATTATAATTTTATCGTCATTATGTGTCCTGAAGTGATTTTTTTTTAATTCTTTATAATCCTTTCTTTGCTTTCTTGCTCTCTTTGATTGGTAGTTTTTCAGCTGAAGATGACCTTGTAGTTTTTCGCTGTTCGAAACGTCCTGTTGTAATAGTGATGATATATTTTTTGTTATTTTTTTTTTTTTTTAATGTGCGTGAGATTTTTTTATTCCAATTATACTGTTTCAATTTTTAATCCTTCTTTCGTAGGATTACAAATAATGTGTATGTATAACTCCTTAAAAATATTTTGAACCGGCAAATGAATCTTCTTGAAATTTGGCGAGCACATTTACGACATAAAAAAAATCTAACTTTTGTAGTTGGAAATTATCTCTATCGTTCCTTGTCACGAAATCTGCGAAAAATATGGGGAAAAAAATATGAAGATGCTGATTTGGTAGATTTAACTTTAGGAAGTTTTGTATTGTTTTTACTGCTTTAACAAACAAAGAAAATAATAAAAACTTAATGGTTTAAAGAAAGTAAGCTTCAGATTCTTTCGGGAAATTCTTGTTTTATTTCTAAGTTAGGCTGTTTTCTATACTTATTATGTAGAAAGTAATTTACTGTTCACAACATTTAAATTAAGATATACACGTAAGTCATCATCGATGCAACAAAACAGTTAAAACCCTAGCTTGAATTTGAATGGACTATTCTTATTGTGTTACTTTCTTTTTCTTTTAGACTTCAATTCATTCTCTGATTCCTGAATGACAGCTCTGCTATGCGATATATTTCTTTGAAATCTTTCCCTCATTGTACGTCACACTTCTTTTCTTTTTTATTCTCTTTCAAGCTTTCTGAAGATTGAAGATCATAGAATTGACGTTCAGATGGAAATCTGCCGGCATTGGGCTCCGTGAGTATCCATGTGTTTGCTTTCTGGCAGAGATGTGAATGTAATTATCTGATGAGATCCAAGAATCTGAAAAGCTTGGCAAATATCGTCGACAAGTTTGGTAAGAGAACTTTTTGTGAAACTTTCATGACATATAGATGACAGAACACAAGTTATGGTGTTAAGAATGACGTATATCCGTAAGTTACGTATTTAAAAGCATTTGCGAAACTTTTAGCGAAGACATTTCTCTTGAGTATGACGAACTTCTGAAGTGAAGGATGAGAGAAAGAATATGACATGTTCTTAGCACTTTCTAAACGCCAAGGTTCACGGTTCCAAAATTGTTTCTGATTGAAATGTGACATGCTAGCTCTGCATTAAAGTTGATAATCTTTTCATTTTGCAAGAAATCAAAGAATGTGAAAATTGGATTATACTTTAATGTTAACTAATATTTTTTTTCGTAATTTTAAAAATAATTCAGTTAGAAATGTTAAATTGCCATCAACAGGTTCTGAGATCTTAAGCTTTAGAAATGATATTTCTATGCTATTACATTTGTTATATATTAGTAGCGTTTAATATTACAGATTACATTAAGAATGTAATATATTGAGTTCATATACACACAAGTATAATAGAAATACTTATTGAAAAGAGACTGATGTTTTATTATTGGAAACAAAGATATTATTCATAAAGCAATCTACATATCGATAAATTTGTATAGAACAGTTAGCTTTAAAACTTTTGTTTTCTAATATTTTAAGTTCTAAATTTGTTTACTATTTGTACTACATATCATATATTTGCAAATTATTAGTTCCTGTTTGGCTAAGCATATTCTTCTTTTAAATGATACTCTTAACAATCATTGAGTATTGTTTGTTAACATTTTTGTTATTATCCAAGAAAAACTTTGTCACCTAAAATAATGCGTTGAGATCTAGTAAATACAAATTTATCAATAATTATTGAATTCTTCCTTAACTGCAAGATTCAGCTTTTATTAATTAATATTCATTAGTATTAGATTTAGTCATTCTCTTAGAAAAAGGGGCGGTTATTAGTAGACTCTTTTATAGTTGTTTAGGTTACACCAGAAAATGCAGTTTACATTATATCTGTAAAATGTAAGGAAGAAAGATAAAGCTAAATATTGAAACCAATACGCTGCCATCAGATTTTAGCCATTTACTTTCTTGAATTGATAATCACTTACAACTCGGGATCTGTACTAGTGTAGATATTTTTTTTTTCTATTCCATGTAGTAAAAAGGAAGAATACATATGTAAGAAAGTACATAAGGACATTTAACGTGCATACAATAACTATACAAGGGAATAAAAACTCAACAACTAACAATCACTGAGCTGCTTTTGACACCAGGAATCCAAGACAAGCCTGTTTCAGGGTTATTATTCGTCCTCAGTTGGATTCACCCAGTGTCTGCAGCTCAGTGAGATCAAAGGAAACTGAGGACGGAATAACTCTTGAAACAGGCTTGTCTTGGATTTCCGGTGTCAAAATTACCAAAAGTCGCTCAGTGATTGTTATTTGTTGGGTGTTTTTATTCCCTTGTATTTATGTGTAAGAATAAAATTTCATCGGTCCTTTCTTTTATAAATTGTTAAAAATCGTGTTACTGTTCAGCAGTCACACAATAACTTAAATCAGAATGAGTTATTAAACATAAATGGGAATAAAAAACTGTAGTAAAGGCTTAAAACATTTTTAAGTCCATATATCAAAGAAAAGTGGATTTCTTTCTGGTGTATTTCCTCCAAAACCTTAAGACACGGAAGTATAAATAAGGTGGCAAATGTTAGATGGGATAATATTGAGGATGCTCACATTTCCATTTTAATCTACGTGGGTCAACCGGTAGTCACGTGACTTATGATCAAACTGAGGTCTCCGAGACGATGCCGGCGCTCGCGCATTATGATAAAGCGGTCACGCGTGATGAGTAAATTATCTCGGAATCCGTGATCACAGATTTGCTAGTTTATTTGAAAATAAAATAATGATTTTTTTTTTCTTCAAAGCTTACTGCAGGATTCTTTGACTTTTAAAAAATTATCTTTTTTACTCTTGCCTTATAAAATTTCAATCCTTTGTCAATACAAACGACAGTTTTTAAAGAAATCAATTTTTTCATTCATACTTTTTTTTACTTATTTTACGCTATTTTGAATATGAAGTTTGGTTTGTGGAACCAATTAATCTATTAGATTGAATACTTCAATTTACTCTAAAAAACAAAACAAAAACTAAATTCTGAAGCTAAAAAAAAAAAAAATTAAGATTTTTCCATAACATGCGGACTTAATTTATGTAAAATAGGTTTTTCTTGATTTTGGAAATCAACTAAATTTCCTGTAATAAGAAAGGAAGAACTAATTTTTTTTTAGTAACTGTCAATAAAAGATGATACTCAAAAATCACACATATGTATGTACAAGTATTTTAAGGAAATATTTATTTTACATATTTAAGTAATCGGCAAGAACTCTTTGGGAAAGATTCTTCAAATATAAAAGTTAAATTGTCCTTAGACCTAGAAAAGGATTGGCCCTTTCCGTATCTATTGTATAAGTAAGGATTTAACAATAACATTAGGAGCTAGAAAACTTAATTCGAACTTGGTTCTGAAAACGATGAAATGCACTTTTAAGGATTAAAGGCAAACTAATTAATGGAGTTAGTTAGTTAATTAAACTAATGCTTGATAATTAGTATTTGGAAAGACAATTACTTTTTTGATCATTTTCGATAAACTTCCTTAATATCTGCAAAATATTAATCCAGTCGGTCGAATAGTTTCGGAGGAGATAAATTAGAATAACAGTTTTAGAACGGAATTGATTAATAAATATATATTATTACTAAGATATTATTTTATTGATTGCCATTCTTTCATGTATCTCACGTTTTAAGTGAGAACAAAATGTAATTTTAAAAAGTGAATTGCAATAGAAAAAACAAAACAAAAAAAAAACTTAGTGTTTTAAATTAATATATAGTTCTTCTAAGACATTGAATTGTTAAGATAGATTTAAAATCGTCAAAATTGTTATTGTTGGTACAAATATAATACTGATAAATAAGTGAATAAATTGGATAAATTAATAAATAACCTAATTCTCATAATTAAAAAAAATTGTTTTTGATTTAATAGTAGGTTTAGCTATCGTTTGAAATCCCTGCTGTTTTTTTTCAACTAATTTTAAGCAATAAGCAGAAGCATAATGATAGATAAAGGTTACAAGAGGATGCCAAAAGTTGGCTCAGCAGCCATGATGATGTTATTTCATTCATAGCAAGCTCTGCGAATTTAAACTTTGTGATCATTGCCTGAACCATTTCAAGTATTTTATGTATTTTTTTCTGAACCCAAAATCAAATCTGTTTATAGTGACTCATTTGGGAGGCATTGTGATAGCGACCAAAAGTGGAAGTTATTGCATTTGTCCTGTCCGCCCGTGTCTGTTTCCACCCCGGCCCCCAAATCTCGAACAGAAGGTCGGATCGGCACACGGACTTCACCATCGTGTTCAGAGGCCCAAACACCGTACGAATGGGGTTTTCATGTTCAAAATATTTGACATGGTTATCATTTTATCGCCTAACAATTCCCGAAAGGAAAGTCGCATCGACAAACATATTTTTGGATAATGATATCCGTAGCTTTATTTAATAAATATTTTATTAAAATACAAATACTGATATTGTTTTTACACATTTACTTTACTGCAAACCTTAAAAATATAATCAAATTTTCACTTTAGCAATTAAAATCAGTGTAATCGATTTTTTTTTAATGTTGTTGCGAATGCTTTTTTTCTTCTTTTCTTTATGAAATCGCATAAACTTGAAAATTTAAATAACAATAATCAGTACGCGGTTGTAATTTCTGACGCCAATTTCGTAGTAAGCCTGTTGTAATTATCCTAAAAACATAACAACGTTCGCTGCAATGAAATGAACGCTGACTAGTATACTTCTAACAGTTAAGAATGTCTGATACGAAGCATAGAATGAAGGCGGAAGCTGTTGTAAACATAGCAGTGTGTTTGTGTGGTAGGCAGGTTACTGAGATGTAGAACTACTGCCAAAGGAATAGCAGTGGGAGTGAAGCTGCATTGGAGGAGGCAGTTATGAAGCACAGGGCACTTTCTTGTGCCACAGATCGTCTAAGGTCGGCACTAGTGGACGGTGAAGTGGACCTTGGGCTGAGACCGAGATACTTTAAGAAACCAATTTGCGAGCTCCAACACTGTAGCACTGAGTGAAAGAAGACACGATCTAACAAAGAAAAAAGCAGAAGAGAAAAGAAAGAAACTTGGCAAAGACCATTAAAGAAGTCTGGGCACTGTTGTCGGCTACACACTGAGCAACTGCTAACATCATTCTAATCTTAAGTTTGTCAAGAAGAAAAAGAGAAGGAAAAAAAAAATGAACGAATGCAGAAGAAAAACAAATGTGTAAGTGCAGTGAAATGTTCTCTAGAGGTTGTTTATATCCATTATTCAACCATACATCGATCTGCGGAAAAAGGAAGGGGGATGGGAAACTGATTCTTTTATGAAGAGTTGTCGGTAGATAGAAATGAATCTGGTGGGACCGGAACCTCATGTAATGTTCAGATTACAAAGCTTTTTTTCTCCTTGGATTCAAACGACCGAAAATTGCAGAAATTAGGCAATTACAAAAGCATGTTTCGATGAAATGGAATTAAGACTAAGGGGATGCTTTCTTTACAAGAGTAAAAAGAACTGTATAATTTCATTAAGAAAAGGGGGAGGAAAGAGAGCAGAACGTCTTCCGCGTACACTTTCATGGTTCTTAACATCCGAAAAAAACTACGATAATCTTATTAAAATGTGCATTTAACTACATTAGCCGATAAAATGAGATTATACGACATTTATCTTATTAACTTCTTTCGTTTTCTTTGATTTAATAGAATTGTGACAGGATGTATCCAGAAGTGAAGAAAATGTAATTGTTCGACAGGAACTCGAGTCGAGATTCAATGACAGTAATGATTTTGTTTATAGATGGACGGATTGGCAGATTTACAGACAATGGTGTGATAACTAAATGTGCAAATAATGTACCTTTGATGAGATTATTTTCGTACTCCAGTGGTTAGGTTTGCGTTTTTTTAATTTACCAACAGTAGATTTGATCCTTTTAAATGTTTCGGTCATACGTGTCCGCAGGTCTTGCGATTCGCAAGTGAAATGTGAAGTTTGTATAGTTTATAGATCTTCTCTTGGAGTTCACAGTAACAGTTTTGATTGGAGAGTTGATAATTAAATTTGAAATTGGCTACTCGTTGTTGGATGAACTTGAAACGTAGGATGGGTTCCATTGAAGAAAAAGAAAGTTCTCCGTCCGGCAGGTTTTCAGGAAGAAAAATCTAGTAATAGATATAGGCAAGCTTCTGTAATTTCGCAAACTGGCGAATGTCTTTCTTTCGCACTTCACTGCTATCACTCAACTTTGGATTTGAAGGAGGAGTAAGGCATAATTATTAAATATACAAATAATGATCCCTGGTAAAAGATTACATTATTTTTTAATTAAAGGTTAAATTATTTGTAACCTTATGGACCATAGAACTTAGAGACGGACTTAAACAGGGCATATTTCAGAAGTGAGTCCCTTTTTAGCGACCCATTTGGGAGCTATTGTGATAGCGACCAAAATTGGTAGATATTGCGTTTGTCCTATCCGTCCGTCCATGTCTGTCCACCTTAGAAACTCCCGAATGGAAGGTCGGATCGACAAATGGATTTCACTACCGTGTTCAGAGGCCCAAATACTGTAGGAATGGGGTATTTTCAGGAGCCAACCCCCTCCCCCCCAATATTTGAGCTATTTGACATTGTTGTCATTGTACCCTCTTAACAACTCCCAAACGGAAAGTCGGATTGAGAAACGATTTCATCATCGTGTTCAGAGGCCCAAATAACGTAGGAATAGGGTATTTTTAGGGGACAACGCCTCCCACGTTCGAGATATTTGGCATTGTTTTCATTGGATTTCCGCTTTTAGCTTAAATGTCAGAAATGCAACTATCTCATTTCAGTTGTCAGCTATAGCGTGATCGGTAAGTTCTCGGACTCATATGCTGTCAGTTCGAATCTGTGAATCTACTTTTTTTTTATTTCTTCTCTTAATCCTTTTTTTCTCAATGTCCATGTGGAATTTTTTGTTGTTGTTGTTTTCCTAATGTTCTTTTTATTTTTTTCCTAACTTTTTTCTATCGTTAATGTACTTCCTTTTTTTTATTATTATTTTTAATTTTTTTTTTATTATTATGCGTCGTCCTTAACTTTATGCTTTAGCACAAAATTATATTCACTTGTTTGAAGTATTTTTAATATTTGTTGTTGGAAACCTTTTATTAGCAGTTGATACATGTAGCTTTATTTCAAGAAAAATATGTTGATTGCGATATTAAGGCTCGTAAAAGCCTTAATTGTCCTATAGTTGTGAACATTCTCTGTTTACGTAATAATTCAGCTTCAGAGAATAACAAATTTATCAATTAATCTCGTAATTCAGACTGTGGATATCTTTTCTCTCTCTCTTTGAAATGGAGAAGCAGTCGTCTTATAAAGTAGATATTGCTTCTCTTGCAAAATAATATTGGATGTGCATTTTTGTTATTTCCTAAAATAGAAAATGTATTGGGAGGGAAAGTTTAGGAGAAAATGTACTGGCTTGTGGGAAGGGAGGGTATTGTGAGAAATTCTAATAAATTTGAACCAGTGCACTTTAATCTTTGGTTAAATTTAAAATTTAAAAAAAAAATAAATCTTGTCGACTGTTTCAAAATGGCAGCGAGACCGATTTTTTATTGTGATGCATAGATATCTAAACCTCAGACTATAGTCAAGGATTTGTACCCTTTTTAATATTTATTTGACATTTCCTAGAAACATTAAGTTTTAATTAATAGGCTTCCTTCGAAAATTAAAATAAAAATAAGACTTCTGAAGTTTTTGAAAAAAAATATAATTCAAATTTATAAAGCACAGGAATTTAGTTTAATCAAAACAACAATTAAAAGCGACTGCAACACTGGCCTCAGAGCGGAAAGGAAAATCGCCAATTCGTCAATGCAACGGCAAGACTTACCAATACAATAATAACTATGTTAGTTTAAACTGCTTAAAAAAGACAAAAATAAATCCTTTTATACGAAGCGCTGCCGTATTGGTAGATAGCGCAAAGTTCCGTGACGTTTTTCTTTACCGCGCCCCGGCCTTTATTTTCAGTTAGTCTTGCAGTAGGTTTAGCTGGCGTAACAATGTAAGCAACTGCACATCTTGAGATATTAATGATAACAATGCAGCATCTCCAAGACTCGTGGTATTCTTAATAAGATTCTTATTACATTACTTACACAGATTTTCTTTCTTTCACAGAAGAAAAAAAAAAGGGGGTTCTCTCTACTGACAAGCTGCTCCAGTGATTAGGCATTTAATTGAATTTGATTCCCGGGCAGTGCGAGCGTCAAAGGAACATTGAAACAACTGAACCTTGCGGGTATTTTTTTTCTTCTAAATGACAGGGAAAACAAATTAAATTAAGTCACTAACGAAGTTTCAGTTCTGATGTTAGTAAATTACAGTGCCCATTCTTGGTCAATTATCAATTTTCTGCCTTATTGTGAGCATTGCTGTAAAAATTATCCATTTTCTGCATTAGTTTGACTACTGTTCAATTTTGGACTGATTTTAAGTAATTTACGACTGCGTCATAGAATCTTCAGAATAACCTAGGCTTGTTTGTTGTCTTATGTCATATAGCAAAATACTGCCATTTTGTATTTCGTCGCCATTTTTTTAAAGCTTTTTACTTTCAGTGTTTATCTCTCCGAGGAGCCCGGTTCAATTCAGGCGGTGGTTGTGATTTTTGCACGATTATTCCTCCTCCAGACAGACCCTAGGGTTTACCTAGCTCTCTGTCGAATCAGTGCAGAGTTTCTTACTCGGAGGTTAAACGCGGGCGAGCGTCGGACTGACCACCCGTCCTCAACTAGTCCTGTTGGTCGAGGATCGCTGCGAGCCTAAACCTCTCGCGCACCCGGGGACCTGCATGGCCTGTTGCGGTAGAGTTCAACTTTTTTAACTTTTACTTCGTCCATCCTAAACTTAAACGCTTCTAATGAAACTATTTTTTGAAAGTAAATTAGGTTTTGACTCTTTATCGAAGCTAACTCTTTTACATAATTATGTGTCTCTTTCTAATTTAAAAAGAAGCATTCTAATTTCTGAAGCTTTTAGTTTAAGCAGAAAAATTAATTAAAATTTAACTAGTAGTTAATTCTAATGTAAATGGATGGGAAAGTCTAACAACTTTGAAAAGAATAGTGTAACAAGAATGTCTTCTTTAATAACAACAACGATATTTCATTTTCTTGAACAGAAAACTTCTTCAGGTTGAATAACTGAGGACAAGAAATCTTTTGAAACTGAATTCGTTAACGAAGAAGAAAGAGATTTCTTGTCCTCAGTTATTCAACCTGAAGACGTTTTCTGCTAAAGTAAATGAAATATCGTTGTTGTTATTAAACAAGACATTTTAGGAGTATTTCATGATTAAACGAAGAGTATAGACTTAGGAAGTATAACAAGGAGTTCTTGAAAAAATTAAAAGCCTACTTTCCTTAAAAAAAAATCTGTATATGTGTTTGTTTGCCCGTGTATTTATGTTGTTCTTCTAACCGCTGAATGAATCTTTTTGAAATTTGGTGTGCATATTTAACGACAGTAGACGATCTAACTTTCACGTCCTTAATCGTTTCCAAATGGCTCCTTGAGAAGGCGACAAAGATTGCCATAGGAAAGCTTTAGAGCCTAAACAAGTCTAAACATGTCGTAAATACTTAATTCTTTTTGCTAATCTATTAAATAAACAAAGATTATCCGTTTGCATTATTTTCGCTTCTTCATACAAAAAAAAAAACCGCAAAAAGCAAATAGCATTTCTAAAGAAGTAGACTTTATGTTGTTTCAGGAACTTTTTAAAGTCCTGAAAACGCAAGAAAAGTCTACATTAACTTCTAAATTACAATATTTCCTGAAATTTTGAGACCCCTTAAATCGCAGTAATTTTACTTGATATTTATTAGTTTTTTTCACTCATATTCTTACCATTTGCACGATTTTAAAAATAACATTCTAGATTTAAAATATCTTACTGTTATTTTGTTCTATTCCTAAGCATTTGTCTGCTGAAATAAAGAGGAAAAATAAAGATAATTAATTGAATTTCCCTTTTTTTTTTTTTCCTGCACTGTTCGAATTCTGGACCTATAGATTAAAAGGAAATGAAAATCCCCTTTAAAAAACTTGTTCTTCTTTTAATTAGATTCAAGGCTAAAAGATGGTCCAAGACGCGCACACCCCAAAAATAAAAAAAAGACGAGTTGAATGAAAGGGAGAAGAGCAGACTTTTATTTGGCAAATATCTTTCACATTGATGTTCAGTGAATCAGTTACAAGAGTAAGGGGGCGTAAAATGTTTCATTATTATATTTTTGCTGCTCGAAAAAAAAAATTAAATTACACATCTAAAAACAAAAAAACAAATTAAAAAGAGAGAAATTGAGATCCCTCTCCAGCTAATCTCATTAATTATAAATGACAGATTCCTCTGCAAAATGAATCTGTTAATTGCTTTTCCAATTTCTGCTTCCAAAATCTGTATTCGATTCTACAAGAACGTTTTTCATCGGAAACAAACTAATGACTGGATAAAGAATGGACTTTTAATCTTGCAGGATTTTCATTCTGTTTTCTTAATGTTGTTTTTAGAAATGTATATCTCTGTGGATTAACGGAATAACACGTTTTTGGTACGATGTAGTCTTTTGCCTGTTATGGTCGTATTATATGAATTTTTATTTTGTTCTTATATACCGGCATTCAAGAAGTTACATTCGCTAGAAACTTGTTTATCTGAATCGCATTTATCCGAAAATCTGGTTTATCCGAAACGATTTGTAGAATATTTTAAAAATACACAGAAACATTTTTCCATCCATATAATCGATATTTAATAGCGTAAACAAGCGATTCTGTATAACTGTAACTATATCAATGTAACTCTATTAATATACAGTAATTAATGTAATTAATATTAATAATATGTAGAGTATAAGTTTAATACATTCCGGATTATCCGAAATTTCATTTATCCAAAACAGACGCGGTCCCATCAAATTCGGATAAACGAGTTTTTACGTTTCTACAGTAAATGATGTGTTGTACATGGGAAACTCAATGCATTGGAACGCTTCACATTGCACAATATACAATGTAAATTTAGCAACTATTAAAGAAAAAAATGACAAGAAAAAAAAATCGCACTCACTCCCATCCCCCCCTCCAAAAAAAAAAAATAGACCAAATTGGAATTTAGAAGTTTAATTTACATTCTACCTTTTTGAATAGAAATGTGTTCAGAAATGAATGCATCATTAACTGAAAAATTTAATTCAATTTTTCTTTTTAGTGGAATGTTGTTGTATATTAGCTGTAAAAACATTTGGTGTTTTATAATTAACCGTTCTAGAATTTTTTTTTTTTTTTTGCAGTGAAATGTGATTATTAATTTCTGTTGTTGTATTGTAACCAAATAACCAATTCAGTAAGTGTAGTATCAAGAGGCTCTGTCCCCTTTTCGCTAACACTCGCTTCTTTTGCACCATTCTTGAAATTTATATTAGAAATAAGGCAATCTAAAGTTCAAATAGAAAACAAAAGCTCTATTACAAAAATTCTTTTTTCTGAAATTTTTGGAATCTTGCATATTCATATTGGAAAAAATAAACAAATAGATGCAAATATAAACAATTATTTTTCATACTGCTGATAGTACTGCAATCTCAGAATGTACGGATGCACATTTTACTTACTGTGATATTAAAAATTTAAATTACAAATCAACCATTACATGCAATCTGTTTACCAATGCCAAATCGAATAGAATTCACGAAACCTACAATAACAGCAAAATTGTTACAAATACAGCCTGTTAAGTTCGCCTGTTCAGATTGCTGTAGAAATATAATATTTGCCATTCGTAAGTATTTCGCTCTTCCATCAGTATATGCTTAAAAAATAGTGGTTCTGTAAATTTTCTGTCAACAACAAAAAAAGATTGTTCAAGATATTACATTATTCATTCATTATTATACGTACTTAATTCCGTGCACCCGATATAATGATTTCTCCAGTTCTCCAGAGCTTCCTGAGCTTCTAATTTAAATGTTATATCTTATTTACACAATAATTACAAATTTCTTATCCATTTCATATTTTCTTATGTTAGTTAATCTGAATGCGGAATTTATGAAAAGTAGTTTTTTTTTTTAATTTTTATTGCAAAGATTCAAATATTAATATTGTAGTTTCCAAAAAACCCGTAGTTGAATCTTCACGAAATTTAACAGCAAGAAATAATATCATAACACCTGATTAAGTTCTTATTCTCCTAAGAAGTATTAATTTCTTAGAGGATATTTCGCAACAATTTGTTATTAAATGACTACAGTCTGTAATCTAACACTTCATAAGATCAATCTTGGATCAAATTTTGATTATATACGTAAGAACCGAAAAGTCCATGTTATTGGATGGTGTTGAAGTAATGAAAAGCTTTGGATCTCGTCTTTTCTTTTTCTTGTGAAAGATCTAATCATAGCGTATATCTCAGTCTCTCCATCGAGTCAGTGTCCTCTGCAGCCTTTTCTGTTTCTCGTGCCACAGTTGTCCAATTTGCAGCATCGGCTTATCTCTGTCTCATCCCCGACCAAAAGCTCCGATGGAAGTCGAACACATCGACTTAAGCAAGGATAAATATAAATCCAGGAAGAAAAGAAATGGATACATCTAGTTTGGCCACCATCGTTTACTTTGGATCAATAACAGGGGTAATCCTAAGTATAGGTTCTGCTCTTCGTTGGTGTACAGAATAATCCAAAAGTGCAAAACAAAAATAACTCTCTAAAATCTTACACAAATAAGAAAGTTATTCAGTTTCAGAGACAAAACTATGTCAAATCATCATAAAATTTTATCAATAAATATTAATGCTAATGTTAATGTTAATTAATGTTAATCTGTCAATGAGTTTTGTGATCAAATTTCAATATCTTTCTCTTAAATTTGTTTCCGTAATATCAAATTAAGTACGAAATTTAAAATGAACGGTCTTTTCTTTGGATTTTTCACAAAGACTTACGGTCTTCATTTGCTAAACTCGGTTGACTCCAGAGTAGTTCACTACATGCTTTACAGAAAAAAAAAAACCTTTAATTTTTTTTTTATCTTGCAATCAAATCATTATTCAAATCTTAAACGAATGGACGATTTGAAGTCTCTGGGCTATAGCATTCAAAGTATTACTAAGGACAAACAAACAGTTATCTCATTTTTTTAACATATTAATTTTCAAATATAAATAAAATACAAACATTCATTTATATGAAGGCCCGAGTGTCAGAAAACTCACTAATGATGTTATTGACGCATAAAAATAGCTTAGCACATTTGCGCACATCTGCAAGCAAAAGGAGAATAACAAACAGGAAACGAAAGAGGAAAGGAAGGAAGTCGATGAAATAAGTAGCTATCACATGACCACTTAATGATAATGATAGTTCAGTTGCACAAAAAAAATTGGAGAAAGTACATCCAGTCATTGCTTCAATGTCAATTAGCAAAGTTAATTTGGATATATTTGTGGAATTAATTACCAACAAAATAAAATAAATAATAAGTCTCTTTATAAATGGAAAATAAATAAAGACCTTGAAATTAAAGATTTATACTTAAATTTGAAATAATTGATGTGTTTTTTACATGTGTTGTATAATCATTCAGAAGATAGCTTAAAGATGTTGACTGTGGCTTTTCTTGTGCTTTATAAAAAACTAATTTCGATTTACAAAATCTATGTAACTTTCAATTAAACTATTGAAATTAATGATGATGTGTCGTTATTAATATTATCATTAGTAATTCATGTTCTTAAATTCTAACTAAAAAAAGCTTGCAATTTTTTTTTCAAAGTCGTCAAAAGAATACAATAGAATAAAAAATCACCAAACACACCAAAAATTATTAAAAAGTTTTTATAATAAAATGTTTGAAAATACATTACAGAAAACCAAAAGGAGAGCTTTCGGAATCTTGTGCGATTCCCTTGTCAATCGAGATTCCGAAAGCTCTGCTTTTGATTTTCCGTAATATATTTTTAAACATTTGTATTAAAAATTTAACAATTTTTGATGTGTTTGGTGATTTTTTATTCTATTAAATGCAATTGTAAAACACGTTAGCTTTTATCTAACAAAAGAATACAAAGGAAAAAGTATTTTGTATTTTTAAATTGTAATACCTGCCAAATACAAACAAATCTTCATTAAGTTAATCCACAAGTAAATTACTGAAGTTGCTGAGATCTAATTGTAGTCATTCAAAGCAGGAGCAAATAGTAATGGATTACTAAACGGATTCAGTAAGTTGTTAGACAGAAATTCAGTGTTCGCTTTCAATTATTTTCATTTGGGAATTTTGGTCACTTTCAAACAAATTTCTTGACCTCTGTCAAATTTCTTGACTGACACAGAAAATTTTTCGAATATCAAACTTAGGTTGGTTAAGTTCTGTCCATAAATATGCAAGCCAAATTTGAAAACGATCCATTCACCTGTTCAAGAGATATTATTAAAAGAACACACAGACAGACAAAGTGGAACTGATTTCATTTCCTTGGAAAATTAGTATAAGAAAAAAATGAAAGAAATACTAGAGCAGATCCGACTTACCATTATCTTGGCTTTAATAAAAACATATTAGACTGTTTCCCTAAATACAAAGAAATGTTGCACTGGAATAATGGATGTGCTTTAATGTTATGTCATTGCTTTTACTGCTTTGTAAGAATAATTCTTCAGATGATTGCTGCAATAACATAAATTCCTTCATTTAATGGTAAAAGCGCTGTTATTAGCTTTGCTGTTTTGTTTGCTCTCTCTCATGGTTCAGAAGATCATTTAATTCCAATATTTTAGCACTGCGAGCTTCCTTTAAAGGTGGGAACATCTTTAAGAAGTTAGAGATGCCTTGCGGTTCATGTCGTTTCCGATATCACCTTCAAGAAGAAGAGTTCATTACTTAAAAGTGCCTTGAACTCTCGCGTGGAGTTGAAGCACTCTGCGTAACTCTAACCTACGCTACCACCAAAGGGCTTTATCTTGTGAATCGATGAGTTATTTTCACTGTAGGATTTCGATAAATATGTTCTTCATCTTTTACCAACAAAAATGTTAAGATACCATGATGATAAAAAGCTCTTTAAAAAAAAATCTTTTTGAACCTAATTTCTAAAAATGGCCTTCTGTATATGAGTTGCATAAAGTTTTATGAGACTATTAATTAATTATGAGGCTGTAGAGCGAAGAGATAGAGTTTCTGGTGTAAAAGATCACTAGAAACTCTCTAATTTTGTGTATAAGTTTATATATATATATGTTTGGGGAAGCATACTACATCTATTGTAATTATGCTGTGATATCCTGAAGAAAAAACGGGCTACCTTGGAACCTGGAACCCTCCACCCACCCCAGGGGTTGAAAATGGGTGAAATCCGTGATATAGCGCCAAATATGCACCTGGTGGTGACAATGAAACTACACAAATATTGTGGTGCAACAATTGGAACTAAATTCATGTAGATAATAAAGAATCATACAAACTTTTATTAAATAAGGAATTTATTTAAAATGTAACACAATGTTTCGGCAAATTTAGTTCCACTTGCCATTTGCAAGTTACAAATAAACAGACAGAACAGAAATAAATAAACAATCTGAGATTCGAAAAACAGGTCGAATATATTATTGACTGGGGGAAGAGAAAGGAAATATAAGTCAAAAAACAATATAAAAAAGTTACAATTATATTTATAATAACAAGGACATGGTAGGATATAATGAAATTAATACAATAAAATAATCATTATAAATATAGATAATAAATTTAATTAAGTAATTAATTTTTTTTAAATAAGTATGAATTCACAAATCGAGGGCTCTATGACATAAAGGCCTAAGTGACAAAATCTCCATTCCGAGTTATTAAGGGTTTTATGTTTGTATTGCCTTGTCAGTTCTATGGAAGTAGCTTTTTATGGAAGCAGAATTCTACCAGTTGCAATGAAATTTTCAGTTAGGTCTCTTTTTCATATGAAAGATATGGTTCTCGGATTTCACTTAAGACATGTAACTCAATTTTTACAAAAATGTCACTTAGGCCTTTATGTCATAGAGCCCTCGAAATAATAGATTGAAAAAAACCAGGCGGGAGATCATTAAAATTACCGCAAAAATTATAAGAGCAAATTCCGTAATAATTGAGCAATATTAAATTAAAACATTAATAAATTGTAAAAAGTATATTTACCTTAATAAAATATAAATATTATACGTAAGTGTAAATTTTATTGGACTACATATAAGTGGATACAACATAAAACAAAATATATTAACAATACAAATATTGAAGGACTATAACATTATAGCAATACTATTGATCAATAATAGCACTTTTTTAATATTTGTTAACAAGAATAAATTACAATTATTTAAGATAATCAACTAAGAACGTTTATAAATTCAAAGAATGAAGGATAAATGATTTAAAAACAGTTCTCTGCAGAAAGAAATGTAGGTTCTCCGCCTTCTTAATCTTTGTTGTTGTTCAATTTTCTTTCCTCGTGCTAGGGTTTATAAATTTATGTGATTCTAGTTTACGAACAGATGGAAGACAAATAAATTGGAATTGTGAAGAAGCGACAAAGAGTAAACTCGTCAATCATAGCAAGTTGACATTTTCTTTCTGTCAGAGGAAGTTTGAAATCATTCACGTTACATCTAACTAACTTTGAGAAGATGTCAAAAATAGTCGATTAAGCAAATAAACAGTCCAGATAAAATATTTTATCAAATTAAAATCGGTTGTTCAGTTGGCACGTTGCAAGGCAAAATATCTCGATTTACAGTCTGATAGACGAAAAAAAACGATCGACGAGATTAAAACGACAAAGATGAGGTCAACAATAGTCTCTGTCAGAAGTTTCTAGAAATATAACACTGAATATGTTTAAGCAATAAAAGTATGTTATAGAATGAAATAATTGCTTGACTATTTAATTAGTAAAATATTGATTTTTTTTTTCCCTTTATATTTTTGTCTATTATATTTAATTATATATTTTGTAAACTCTGTATTACGTTTTTCTAGATACAATTAAAATAAGCATTTTGTTTTATCCTGAAAAGTATCTAAAAAAAATAAATAAAAAAAAATGGTGGTTTTATTTTTAATTTTCCCTTATTTTATTTGGAACCTAAACTAAACTTTGAAGAATTACATAAGAACCTGTGCTTTGAGGAACGGTTTTTGCTGTCTGAATGAAAATTGGAGATGTATTAAACCTCGTTGTCTCGTTTTGATCTCGCCGATTCTCGTCTTTGTTTGAATTCTTTCACACATTATTATAGTTGAAATAGAAACTTAATATTTTGTTCTTTTTTGTTTTTAATTCTTTCAATTTAACTTATTGATAAAATATCCTTAAGTTTTTCAGGACAAATTATAATCAGATGGTAAAAAAAAAAGAAAAAGTAATTGCCGTAATCTCAACATACTCTTATGAAACTTTAAACTCAGTTTGCAAGATTTTTGTAGAATGTGTTGGGTAATTCGATATTCTTCAGTGATTCAATTTCTTTCTGCTTCTTATGTGTTTATTTAAGTGGAATAATTTGTTTAGCATTTAATTTTCTCGCTTTATGTGCTTCGCGCAGCCTATATCATCTTGGCTGGTGGTAATGCCAATGACCGTAGGGTAATCTCATCTAACACCTTTCTCTTTGCTAGTACAATTCTCCGGTCTCATCAGCTGCGTGAATCGGTGGGTCCCCTTAGGCCCCCTTGCCGCCGTGACTACATCGTTTGCCGCCTGCCTTCCTCCTTCCTCCCTCGCCATCACACGGCTCGCCGCCGAGCTCGGGGACAACGAACTTGTCACAAAGTTTATTACGGTCTTTTATAGGCTGCGCCGTCGCTCGTCGTAAATAGGGCCCGGCAAGAGGCAAAGGAATTATTGGTCGATAACAATGCGACGGCCTCCACAGTCGAATTTAATAACAGTAAAATGTTTACCCTGTGGAACGAGATTCGCACTGACATTTACTGTTATATACACGTGTACTTCATACTGTCTGACTGCCGTGACACTGAACCGCATGGCCTTCGCACTGGTATAGGCACTGCGTCAAGGGCCTGCTTCGCCTCTTGAGATAATCTCTTCGTGTTATACGCATTTTCAACGACACTTCCGACAGTGGACCGCTTATCTCCTGGGCCTGGATTAAATCAACAGACTTTAATGGCTCCAAAACAGTTACAGTCCGGCAAACAGTTCTACTAACAGCAGTCAGCAAAGCTATTGAAGTGGGTGTTGGCAAAGTACAACGTTATTTACATTCAGCAGAAAGAGATTAGTGATGTATTAGATTTACAATATTTATCTTGCAATCAACAACTATAAATAAGAAGTCAGATTAAAATTTATATTCTATAGATGTATCTTTCTACTTTACAGTCAGAATTTATTTGTAAAACTTGTTTTTCACAAATGTATCGCTGATTTATTATAAGATATAAACAGTATTATTACTATTTTTATTATCACAAAGCTGCTTATATTTAAAGCTCGTGTTATCCTGGTTTATCTAATAACCATACACTAGAGAAGATATCAATGAGAGATTTTGTTTTTTTTATCATACTATTATCATGCATTTTTTTTTTATCGTACATTTTGCTTTTTATCAGACGAAGTCTCAGAATAGACTTAAGAAAATCAAACATATACTGTCACAGATTTTATAAGCAATCAATTACATAAAACTATAATTATAAAACCTTCAGTTATTCACTGAAGATGCCTCGTCGTACTGAGGCAAAGCTGTGGACTTTTTATGTTTGTTTTTTTTTTTTTAATGTTTATGCTAGTGTGCAAGCTGTGTTTTTCTCTCATATAAAGATCGTAATATAAATTCATCTTTTTAAATAATGTAAATTGTTTATATTTCAAAGTAGGGTTATAATGAAGACATATTCAGTTTCAAATATAAAAAAGTTCATAAGTAAAAAATTAACAATGTAATGTATTATTCATATATTACAAATAACTTTACATTTTACATTGAGCAAACAATTCACATATAAAATATATGTAGCATATATAACATTTAACATATAAAACATTTGTTGTAGAAATTTAAGGAAATATTGCCGTGTGTGAAATTAATGGTGTAGTTTTAAAAAAAGGTCAGACATACAATAATTAAAAAACATAAACACACATTAAAATATTAATATGAAGGACCAAACACACAAAGACAAAATAGATATAAATAAATATAAGTAGACTTGAAAAAGATCGGCACGTCGAAACCTGGTCGAGTTATTAACATTTTAATGTGTTTTACATTTTTTACGAGGTAATTATTGTGTGTCTGGCCTTTTTTTAAAACTACACCATAAAATATTTGTAATAATAATATTAATATTCCAGAACTGTATTTAATAATGAGTGGCTTGATTATAAATTGCAAAATAAACCTTCGAAATTAGAAAATCAAAATTAATCCACAAAAAGTTTTTGGATGACGCAATAAAAACAAACGTTCTATAATAAAATATCGGGGACAATAATATAATCTGAACAACAAGGAGATAAATAAATGTCAGTAAAGTACAAAGACCAAAACTTTGGGTGTCTCAACTTTTTAAGCTTCTTTCATATTTCTACTACTATTTGAATTTGAATGAATAATAAAAAAAAAATCATTTTTATTTATTATTACTTTCATCTTAAATTAAATATTTACTCAATTTTACGTATTGATATATCATTATTTTCGCTGTGTATGATAAGTTAGAGTATTGTTTACGTACAGTAAACAATTTGGGACTTCCATGGTCGTTGTTAGAAGCTAAAAAATGACACCGATGCATTCTTTCTGCTCAACCGTCGTAAAAATGAATTTTAAATAGCATTATTAATATTACTGCATTCTAATAGAAAGAAAACATAAGCATCATTGTTAGTCAACTGACATCATGGTGTTTAGAAATCCCAGATGCACTATACGGAGAAGAAATTATGAAACTATATTAGAACAATATAAGGCTTCCTTATTCGTTTACTGTAGTTGTCACAGTTTTAAGTTTTTAGGCATCGAGGACAGATCTGTTTCATCAAGGCTAAAAAAAGTGAAACTTTTTATAATTCGAATTTAGACTATTTAGAATATTTTAAGACTATTTAAACAATTTCTTTTTTTACTGTAATTGTTGCTACGTATAAAGGAAAACCGAACAGCGAATTAAGAAATAAGCCTCAATGAAGTGCCATAACTATGTTTAAAAGCAAACGTGAATGACATCATCAATTGAAGATTATAATTAATATATTCATAATTAACTGAAACTGTTTTACATAAGTCCATCTACTTGTCTATCGTTATTTCGCTCAAAGCAAGGACAAGCAACATTATAATGCGGGAAATTTAAATTTAAAACACTTTTGTTTCTTGATAAGCTAAAAAAATAACCAAATTTCGTATAGTATTTTAGTCTTTCTCTTTGCTTTTTTAAAAAAAAAATATTCTTTTACAAAAAATGCTTCTGTTTGGGTTTTTGACCCATGACATATCACTACAGTGAATGTTTATTTCACCAACTATTACCTAGAAGACCATCCCCAAAATGTTATTTCAATCACAGCATATCAGAAGGAATATTTCAAAACAATGGACTAATTAAGCTGGCGATTGATAATTACTATGAAACAAGCTTTCTGGGATGCTGATAAAAGAATGGTTGATATTAGGTCACTTACAATCAATAGTATATCAATAGCGACTGAAACGCTGAATGTATAGCCTCAACATTAGGAAATACTATAAGAATACAATTGTTCATACAATATTTCGACATCTTTTGAATGTAGGACAACTCCAACAATTTCTTTCTATTTTTATTCGTTGTTTTCTGTTTCTTCTCCATGATTTTCTTCAGTTTAGTCTCTGGAGAAAAGAGAAGATTTGGAAGCTGCCGAGAGTTGTCTTTACAAAGTTGTTCAATGCTCTGGTGATTGGAAGCTCTAGACTTTTTGAATCGGCGTAATTAGACCATTTCTTTTCGTTGTTGCCGCCCGCAGCTCTACGATCACCTTCCAAATGAAGCGACAAAGGTGAGGTGAGGCAGGCGAGGAATCGACTTGGGTCTATTGATCATCGGGGGCTTGCAGGCAGATGGGGGCCAACACCCCCATTCAATCTGCGTGGATTAAAAGGATTTGGCTCAAATGGGTTCTTATTGGAGTTATTGTTCCTAATTGGTACTGAAGCACGGGAAAGGTGGATCAACGAAACGGCGCGAAGGATTCCACTCGGCCACTTTGGACTTCAATTAGGCGACCTGCACGCGCTCGCCTTTTTCTGATTGCATTCAGAGAGGAAGAACACTTCATTCCAATGGGATTTGTATACATCTGTCTTTCACGATTGCATTCCCTCATGTTTTGTAAACCCAGCCATCATCCCAGCAAACCGGAAGTACTCTTCAAAAGCATATTTCTTATTAGAAATATTGTACATTCTGCCAATATTCGTTAATATTCCCATTGACAAAAATGTTTAGTTTTTTTAAAAAACAAAACAAAACTGAATTACTTCTTTTTTAATATTTGTAAACCTATTTTCTTCGAAATTCCCCAAATTTCGTATAGATTACTCTAAAACAAACATTCCAAAACCATAACAATAATAAAGAAATGTCTAAAGAGGTAACATACGTCTTTAGTATGTAATATAAAGGCCTACACTTTTAAAATGTATTCTAAGTTTGTATGTAAAATGTAAGCAATGCTCCTACGAAGCACATTATTCCCGCATTGTTTTGTTAATTTTCTTTTATTATATTAACTTT
>JAFIDM010000004.1:36385458-36465278 GCA_023159025.1 Thereuonema tuberculata | reverse complement strand
ATTATTCCCGCATTGTTTTGTTAATTTTCTTTTATTATATTAACTTTCTTTTCTTCCTATTTTTTTACGCCTATTGTGGTTATCTACAACAGTTAAAATAAGATTTGCAATCACTTATTTTCTTTCATATTAAAAACAAATCATTCCTATTTCCATCTAAAATTCTCTCATTCCTCACACGTCATTGAGCCTTTGAACTTTGGATAACCCTGGCTGATAAATGATTACCAAGCTGAAAACAGTAATGGCAGCATGGCTCAGAGGCTTTTTTATTTATTTCATTATCTTTAAAGAAATTGAAATCTGTAATCTCGCATATTGGAAAGTGGCGAAGTTCATTTATGACTACTAAGTTAAATGGAAGGATATCGTAATCGACCATTTTAGGCAAGAGTCAGAAATAGTGCGTAGGACCTATAAGACCTTATGAACTTTGTAAATCCATCTTGTAAAGTCATTATGAAACATGAAAATGAATAACGCTTATTAGGCCTATTTTTCTTATTGAATAACATAGATTAAAATTAATAATATTAACATTAAATGCCTTTTTATAAATTTGTTTGCTTCTTTTATTGTTTCACAGTATTATCTAACTTTTAAAAAAGGAAGTCGGAAATAAAAAAATAATCAAAATTAAATATTATCACTAATGATGAAATTGAATCATTACGTTTCCTGCAAGCGCCATTTTTAATCAATTCCTAATAAGATGGCGGCCCTCACGGAATTAAGGATTACTAAAAAGCCTAAGTGTTATATAGACTTTTAATATGTTGCAAATGAAAATAAATATTTTTAATATATTATTTAAATAGAATGGAAATAGTTAAAACTTCTTCTTATAATACCATTAAAAATCAATAGTAATAATTAATATTGTTACAGTTTTCATTAAGTCTACATCAAAAAGATATAAATAAAATAAGGTCGGAATCAATGTGGAGCCTGTAAAGCTAAAATAAAGTTCATATTTTGATTCCGTCGATATTTCCTATTGACCTGTGTATCGAGACTTCGCTGTTTACAGGTGACTGCTCCTACCTGATGATCGCCAAAGAGAGTGAAACAACTGTTCTAAAATGTCACTTTGTAAACACTTGATCTCACCCATTGTTATTTATAAATAAAATATTTTCACTTAAGATTTTTTACTTTAAGATTTTTACTTAAATAAAGAAAATATAATAAATGAAATATAAAACAAAACATTATAAACATCAACTGCAATCTTTACAAAGAAGTCATTCTTTTTTTATAAATTAAATAAGGTTGAAGCAGCAATCTCAGGAGCGATCGCATAATGCCCCACTGCTTCTATAGAGAGCAAATGTTAAAATCTCGGAAACTTTAAAACCCCACAGAAAAAATAAAAGCTCTCCATAGATTTGGGAGATCTCAATTAAAATAGAAATAAGCCTATCAGTGAGTTTCTCGCGAGGGACGGACAGACAGAGCGGGAATATAAGACTTGTGCTTTGAACTACACTCTGTGTAGAAGCCTAAAAAAAAGAAAGAAAGAGAAATGAAATTTAATATTTTAATAATTAATTGGAAGGGTTAAAAATAATGAAAACAAAACCGCTTTTATCTTTGAAGTAATCACAAGTCTTCTCAACCACATTAAAAACTTTTTTTTGTTAATTTCAGAATTGCATAAAGTTGCTTTGGCATTTGTATCTTACTTAGGGAATGCTCATGGGTTCTACAATTGCTCAATTGTTACAATAAGCAAAGAAAAATAATCTTATTTAAAGTATTTCAGTACTTTTGTATTTTCTTTTGTACTTTCCAAAACATACATATTTAAATAAAAGAATGAATATTTAGAACTTAGCTTAACTTTGCAATCAAATTAGAAAGAATGACTGTTCTGGATAAAAGTTTGACATTTTTCAACTTTCGTTTGATTTTGTCTTATGAGAAGACTAAAAAAAAAAAAAAAATAAGCTTCCAGAAACTGCCGTAATTTGTAGGTTGCATTACCATCTCCTTTTCTTTTCCATTTTTTTTAAGTATATTCCACGCAGATTTGTACTTACACATATCTTTCCTATATAAAAGGAAAGTATGATCATTCTTTTCTAAACTTCTCCTTTTACATGCATTTTTTTTTTCATCAGTAAAGCATTTTCTTTTTTTAAATGTCGTTTAGATGTCGTTATTTCTATGCGTTATTCTATTTTTTTCCATTTACAATTTTTCCATTTTCTTTATCTCAATGGCAGATCGTCTTTCACTTTAAAAAAATAAAATCGGAAAAAAAAAATCTCGTTTTATTCTTTTTCTTCGATCAAAGTGTTCCCTCAATTCCGGGAACCCGTTTGTTTTTATCTGTTACTTAAAGCGAAACCTATCTTCAAGTTACCCTCCTTTTTTTTTTTTCTTAATAAAAAAATAAAAAAAGAGTTTTTATGAAGAAAAAAAATACACTATTTTTTCTAAAGTTTTATGATTTCGCCAACGGAAGAATGGACATCACATGTTATGGAACTAATTGAAAAAGAAGCCTTCCTCCCACCCACTCAGCCCCTCCTCTCACTTTTTTTTTCTTAGGTGGAATCGATAAGGAGGCAGTCTTGTGACAACAATTTTTCCGCCCTCCCACGACAGTTCTTTTATGGCTCCGCGATGAGAGATGGGAACGGCTAACAAGGCCTGGTCATATAGGTTTCTTGTGTCGCTAGTCCTCCACGTGTGTCGCGCGCCCTCCCGCCGTCCTAATAGTGGCCTCTCGTACATACACATATCGTCGAGCAAGATTTATTACGAAAAGATGACGGAGGAGAATTCTTTGACGTCCAGCGTTTCATGATGACTCAGTGATCATTCTTTTGTGATAGGACGTCGTCACCGATCGCTAACAGATCGCCGTCGAGATCTCCGCGATTGATTCCGAGTAGGTATTGATTCCAGAAATCGAAAACCGGGCGCAAATCTCAATTGCAATTTTGCCGAAAAATATTTTTTTTTCCTTTTAATTCTATATTTGATTAAATGAAAAATGGACAGGCTATTTTGAACATGGAAAAGGGGACTATTTTATCATCCACATGTATGATATCATCCATTTCCAATATGTATTTTTTTTTTTTAATTTCAGTAAATATCTGAGTACAAATCACAGAAATACTCAACCACTAGCAAATAAGTATTTACTTAGAGAAAACTATTTTTAAAACGATAGAAAGATCGAAAATTAAAATTGCGATGAAGTTAAGATTTATCTCCTGGAGTTCTTGCTAAGTATAAAATTGGTCCCTTAAATTCCGAGACAGAAAATATGAATTCGTTATCCCTAATGTAGGCCTACGTAAAATAGAATGTCTGCACTGAATTTTTTTAAGTTGGGATTCTTAATAAGATGCCACAAGTGAATTCGAATGAAAAATCGAAAATAAATAATATCAATTCATTACTTCATCTCAAAGATTTTATGATTGTTAATTCCTTAAACCTGAATTTACTTTAGTGCATTAGTTTTTTCTCTCAATGCCTCAAAATCAGAAGAATCACTCGTTCAAAATAATAAAATCATCCCAACATTTTCATATTATTTCGAGGTTTCACCTCTCGTCATCTGTAATATTGAAATGATGTATTTTTATTTGCCTTAATTATATTCAGGACGACTTGAAAGCAATGAAAAGGTTCTACCACTATTTCTGCTTTTGAAAGGTAAAACCTCGATTCAGTTGAATCTTAATTTCTGTTAAAGTATCAACAATCCTTATATTTCCTATAGTTGAACTCAGCTGTACGATCTGAAGCCATGATGTTTATATCCTTATCTCGAAAAATATGGCGGTTGCATAGAACAGTATTACTGATCTAAGTTTAAGAGCTTAAACTTAAAGCTTAAGAGTTTAAGAGCTTAAACTGTTGTCCACTTTTTGATATTAGTTGGAAACGAAATGGACGTTGACAAAAAAAATTAAATCAAAAAATTGTTAAATTGTACATTTTCAATAGAACACCGTAGACATAACCATAACAAAAGAAGAATTGCTAGTCAGCCTTGTTCCTTTATTTTTTTTTATTTTTTTTATTGTTATTTCGAGATTTTAACTAAAGTGAAATTTAAATAAAATTTATATTATTATTTTTTTCTTTTTTAATACTTCGTTTTTTTTGTTTTTTTTTAAATTTAAGGAATTTTCTAATTTTAGTGAAAGCTTTCTTATCTGTATTAAAACATGTTTTTTTCTAATTCTCCCAGCTAAGCTTTCCTTCAATTATGTATAATTTAAATAAATTGTAATCTGTTGAAATTTCAGCTTTCTAGGACAAAAAGTTTTTGAATTACTGAAACCAGTTTTTCAAGTTAGAAATTTATCTTTTTACTCCCAGTTCCTTTCCTATCTCATCTTATGTAAATATCCAAAATCAAAATTTTCAGGGTGAAGTGTTTCTGATAGATTTAACAAATTTTTAATCAAAGAAATAATCTTAGTCATTCAGAGGCTTTTTTTTTATCGATTTCTTATTCTACAATAAGTTGAAAAAACAACGAACATTTTTAGTAAAATTATAAAATAAAATTTATAATACACTTTTTTGAGTTTTGCTGATCATCGTTTCTTATTTGACTAATTTTAAAATGAAGGCCTCTGATTGGTGAATCAAGTTATTCAAAATGCTTTTGGATTATTTGGAATAATGAAATGTTGACCTTCTGACTTCGAAATTGGCAGTGAAGAAAACTTTTAATTTTTTATGAAATTTATTATGAAAATTCTGAAATGACTACCATTAAATACTTAACGATATTTATAAACACATTAACCTTTGTTTGTTCTTTAGTTACAGTAATGGCTATTTCAATAACCTGTTCATAGATAAGCTTATCGAGAAGCATACAAAGACTCCAATTCGCTTAACTATCAACCATAAACTTAAACAATTACTAGTTTACTTCCAAGTAAAGAGAAAATTCGAAGAACTTTCTTCAAAATGTCATTTCTTATTTTGTGTTCTTTTGTGAAAACGACAAAAACAAAAGCCTACATTAATTTATTTTCAAATTCGAATATCTACTGAATCCAAATAGTAGAAATTTTCCATTTGCTGAAGAAAAAAATTAAATTCGCATTATTTAACTTAACTCAAATAGTTAAATCTGATTAATTTTAATCGTAAAGCGCAGTGGAATAGTTATGATTTAATCTTCTTAGTATCAAGCGCATTGCACACGGATCCGAAAATCGGACGGCGGATCTAAAAATCGGACGTATTCCATTTCACTTAAGAGTTTCCTTAAGATGAACATTCATTTCGGAGAATTCACTGTATTTCAAACAACGGCTTTTGTGTCTTTGTATTTTTCTTCTTAAAAATCAAAGTAGCGTTTAGGTTTCCTTAAGATGAATATACATTTCGGAGAATTAAACTTACGGGTTTCCTTAAGTGAAATAGAATACGTCCGATTTTTAGATCCACCGTACGATTTTCGGATCCATGTGCAATATGCTTAAGACAATAAGAGATTAACAGAAATAGGATAGAAATCCATTATTTTGATTCCAATTTCAATTCATAATTTGTTTTTCTATTGAAATTTTTGTCTCTTTCTCGCGCTAATAACTCGACAAGGACTCAATTTTGGAAAACATTTCAAATACAAGTTAGATCGTCCCTAATCCTCGAATGTGCATACCAAATTTCAAGCAGATCCACACAGCGGTTCAAACGTTATTATGGGAGAGCATACACATACACTGACTGGTTTAAAAGTAGGCTAAAAACCGATCAACACAATAGTGACATTTAATTCCTCCTGTTCCCTTTTAATCTATTCTAATTCGTTGAATACACGAATCGCTAAAAAACAAATAAAAATCATAAAATTTGGTCATTTCAAGTTTTAGAATGTGTCAGATGATAAACATACAATATTATACATATATAACAGCATTTTATAACACAATGCAAAAAATATTCTATATCCTTTCTCTCCTTTTCTTTATAAAATTGCAAATTAGGCATTTAAATATTAAAATCGATGTATTTCAGGCAAATCAACAGCTAACGAAACTATTTTTTCTTAGTCTTAAGTTTTCTTAAGATGAGATTCTAAAAAATGAATGTTTCGAAATGGTAAAATGATAAAAACTTTAGTCTTTTCTAACCCGATTAATTTCAAAACATTTAAAATTAGTTAGTTTAATGGATATACGTACTTTTAAATTCTAAGAGCAAAATTCGAATAATTAATTTACTGGGATGTTTCTCTAAAAGTCTTCATCAATATTTGTTTAGAATTTAAGAAGTGATATCGCCAAAATAAAAAAAAGTGTAATTTTTTAAATAAAAAATAATAAGAAAAGGAAAAAAAAAAAAGGCATTTAAGAACAATACTATAATTTTGATTTAGTGAATAAAGTTTGTAGCATATATCGATTATTTATATTAAATTACAACGCCTACCCTGCTTGGGCCCCTGCACAGAACCATGATAAAATTTAATAATGGCTGTACTATATATATAAATTTTGCTTGTTATTTTGAATATATTTTATTTCTAACATAATTTATGAAATAATATTTAGTGTTATTTATAAATTAGGCTATATCTAAATATTTAAATATTTTTTGTTTGTTTAAACTACTTAAACTACTTTAGAATATGTTTAATCTAATTTTATTCTTTTATTTATTACTTCAGTTCTTGCAATATTTATATTCTGATTTTTAATATTTTTAAAACTCACCATACTATTTACGGTAAGGCTTTTTTTTTTACTAATTTATGGAAAAATAAGATATTCGTAATAGCTAAAATAAAATTCGTTTCATTTCAAAATTACCAGAAAGGTGTAATCAAAAACTACTAATCAATTTATACAAATGCCCTAATGCAGCTGTATCCGTTTTTTTTTTTTTTTTGCTGTGTGTTATAATTGAAGAAAAGGCAATTTTTTTCTGAAGAGCTAGTAAAGTTTCATAAATATCGCTGGTAAGATGTTATTTCCTTCGCTTCACAATCAAAGACAAGCTTCACGACTATTTTGAAATTAATAGCAAATTACTCATTGAATTTTCACCAGATAATGCTAAGTAAGGCCTAGATTTCTGTTTTCATTGTATGTTATAAGGTTGCAGACAATCTGTAGTTACAAATTGTCTGTGTTTAAATACATGAGAAGTAAACATCGTCCCAAGAAAAGAATGAAAGAAAAAAGTCTGTACTTGGTTTCTGATTCGTTGATGGTCATTCTGAAAAAGAGCCCAACTTCTTTTTTTGGGGAGCCGATGGTATCTTAACCGTTTCTATTTAAGTGTTTTCCTTTATATGTTTTTCGAATTGTGGTTGCCAAGCCAAAGAAACGCATGTCATCGGAGGTTTCTTTTGAGATGGTGTCCAAGAAAAAGAGGGACCAGTGCCAAAACGCTTCGCCATGCTCTAGCAGCCTCGGGCTGGGTCACTGCAATTACCTTCTGCTCGAGATCGAAGTACTTCGGGGGGTTTATTTTTATTCGTTCTTCGTCAGGTTAATGACATTCTGATAACACTTTGTGACGGAATTAGACCTATTCGGAGATGGATGACTGAGGCCTGAGTTATGGAACTTGTCTTCTAGAACGTTCTTATGATTTATTGTTACAAAGCACTGCCACAAATATAGACTTCTAATGTGCTAATAGGGATCCGCAGTGACATCAAAGAGGATTTTTACAATAGGGCCTCCAATTCGAGTTAGTGGCCAATTTAGTAATATATGCATTTTACATATACGTGGGTACTGGATTAATTAACAAATACGTGGATCATGTATTGTAAATAAATCATTATTGAATTTACATTGGACAAAATACAATACATTATTTTGTCCAGTAACGACAACGTGTATCTACTAAATACACTATAACTTTCAAACTCTGGCCGCGACCTTCTTAGTGGCGCGAAGTAATTTATTAAAGGACTACCTACTTTTGTAAATAAATAAAACTAAAGTAAATAAGGGAGGTTTTTACCTCTAACCCTAAAACTAGGGGAGGCTGGAGATGTAGTTCCGCTAACAAACCAGTTGGTGAAGTTGAAATCGGATGGTTAGTCCAATGTTCTTCAGCCTTTATCCCCAAAAGAAATCCTTTTGGAGGAAAAATAACGTGACAAAATTCCGATCTTCACCGAGAATCGAACGTGATCCTCCAGGTTGTAAAGAAGTGCGTGAAAGGATTTAGCGATAGTTTAGAATAATAAAAGACTGATGAGACAATAAAATTGACTTATGTTTTCTCCTTTTGTAGCATCATTAATGCCTTTAAACTACAAATGTTAATAGGAAAAATTTTTACGTGCGTAATACATATATAACATGAAAAATAAGCATAAAAACGCACCTTTCCTGGGTAAAGGCAGACTGTTATTAGGCTGACCGCGCAATCTCAACTAGTCCCGATGGTCACTGAAAATGACGGAGTCTTTTCCTTCGGCATGTCATGAGGTACAAAGGGTCATATGGGAAATACCTGTCTACCTAACTGCCTTTATACATATATAAATATTTTTAAAGATAATTGTAAAATTAATATCTGTATGTGTAAATATTAAAATATAATAATGCAAGTCAACCTAATTCAATTTTCAATTCACTTTATGGCCATCAATACATTACAATATACTGTATGTATATTTAAAAATAGTTGAAACTTTGACGACCCAATTGTCTGAAGGTCGTCAAAGACTGAAGGTTGTCCTGAGACAACTGAAGATAGAGAAGACAACAGGGGTCATGTGTTTAGGCAATTAACAAATGGAGATGTATTAATAACAACAGAAAAGAAAGAAAAACATTCAAAAGAGAAAAGTTCGGAAGTTTCAGCAAATATTTACGTCGTTACTTAATCAAGAAAAGGAATTCACATATTTTATATATATATATATATATATAGATAGATAGAAGTAAAGGAACAAGAGAAAAGTAAGAATAAATGCCTCGTCGGATTTTAAACGGAGAAGAAGAAAGAGGGAAGAAAGAGAAGAAAAGGATCCGGGTCGGAATTTCAATGACTACAATGGAAATGTTAAAAAGGTTTCACTAAAGTCGAAGCTTAAAGGTATTTTTTAAGTTTTTGTTTTAATTGAAAAGGGGACATTTATAAATGTCATTAGGAATTTTTTCTAGAGTTGAGGCGACGAATAACTAGCTGCTCTCCTTTGATACAAGAAGTGTGTCTTCGGAACTGAATCTGAAAGGATAATAGCTCTTCTATCGTAGGAATGGAAGTGTGGTTTTAGTGATTGATGGCCTACAGGGATAGAGTGTTTGATTAATTATTTTGTAAGTGAAACTCACCCTAATTGTATTTTATAAATATGTGAGAAAGAGATGACTTTGTGTTTTACTCTGTATTATAATAATATTATAAATAATATAAATATTATAATATTATTCTACTTATGTACGTGAGTAAAGTAATAGTATTCAAGGCTTCGAAATTCTTGTATCGATGTTAAAGTAGTTAAAACATTGAAAACATGACAAACTAGAAAAGCAAGCCGCGAAAATTAGAAAGTTTAGATTCTGAAGGATTTTTTTTTTTTTTTTTTTTTTTTACTGAAATCGAAATTAAATAATTTAAACAAAAGGAAATATTGCTGTGATTAAACGATATTCAAATGGAAGGTGATTTTTGAAGTTCCCTAATAAATTATCGTAGCAAGGAAACTGGCTGGAAATCCAAAAGGGCACTGCTCAAAACTTGATTTCATAGATTGAGACCTTCGTGAAATTTATTCTCAAAAATGACCTTTTTTATTGAATTGAAAAGTTAATGGTGCGATCAATTGACAAATTATTTCATTCAGCTCTTAACTAATTTTTTGGAACTCATTTCAAAGGTTATTAAACTAAGTTTAGTTAAAATAACACCGTGTAATCAGTACATGCTAGATGAGAGTGTTGACATTTTTTAGCAATAAAAATAAAAAACGTAATTTGACATTTATTGCGTATTTGGCATTGCAATACTTCCTTTCATATTTTTAAGCATCCAATTACAGCGCTTTAAGTCAATATCTGTCAGATTTTTTTTTTTTTTTAATGAGAAATTGTTGAATAATTTGGGTCTTGACTCCAGCAATTCAGACGACTGCAAACCTTTTATTTCTTTATATATTTCTTTTATCAATGCACCTAAAATCCTGAAAATTTAAATAAGAAATTGTGAAGTATGTGGGGTTTATATTTTCTTGTTTTTAATTTTCAAAATATCCTGGGATTATTAAATTAAAGTTCAAAAACAGTCAATTTTTTGGGTTTTTTTTTCAAGATATTACTCGGTATTTTCAACTCAAACAAATTTGACGAAAACCTGAAATGATAAAAAATTATGATAAAATAATGATTAGTATTTAAAATATTTATTATTAGTGCAATAGTTAATTTAAAAATTATATGTTTTAAAATTGTTTGAGATTAAAATATCTTGTTTTTACATGCCATCAAATAATCACAATAAAAAACGTTTTCATTAAAGGATTTCTAAATATTACTCAAATTCATTTGATGCTGTTCGTTTCCAAGAATAAATTTGTTTTGAAGCATTTCTTTATAGAAATAGATTTTTGTTAATTCTAGTAAAATCTATTTCTATAAAGAAAATGCTTCAAAACAAATTTATTTTTGGAAACGAACAGCATCAAAGGAATTTTCATGATATTTAAAAAGCCTTTGATGAAAACATTTTTTATTATGATTAGATAAATAGCACGTCAAACAGATAGCACAAAAAAAAAAAATATTTAAATCTCAAACAGTTTTAAAAAATACAATTTTTATTTGTTAAAAAAATTAACTATTGCACTAATAGCAAGTATTTTAGATGCAAGTCATTATTTTACGAATGTTTTATCATTTCAGGCTTTCGTCAAGTTTTTTTTGGGGGGGTTGAAAATACTGAGTAATACCTCGAACCCCCTCCCCCCCTCCCCAAATTGACTGTTTTTGAATTTTAATTTAGTTAATTACAGTATGTTTTCAAAATTAAAAACAAGAAAATATAAATCCCAGATTTCATATTTAAATTTTCAGAATTTTAGGTGCATTGGTTAAAAAAAATACGTAAAAGAAATAAAAGGTTGCAGTTGTCTGTAGTTGCTTGACGCTTTAACATTTGTAACTAAAAACCTTTCATGCATTATACAATAATGACTTCAGGTATTAGGACGGACAGACGAAACTAGGGAATTACTTTCTATAAAATCATTGTTAGCTTGTAAAAATTAACCAATACATCTCTTCAGAATCCAATACGGAAGAATTTAAGAAATTCTATTTAGAAAGTTGTCTGTTTTATATAGAATATCTTTAAATATCAAAAAGATAATTAACCTCCGTCGTGATTTTTCTTCCTGAACCCTCTAAGGATTGTTATCGCTTCGTCCAACACCCTTCGACGTTTGCATTTTCATTAGACTAGTTCTGAGTGCAGAGGTCGACAAAGACAGAGATTCATCCTTTACCAGGACTAATTTTCGGTGGTGATAAACTTAATTAAGCCGAAAGGTCGTCTGAGACGCTAGGGTTCTTTTCTATAACGTGCAGTGGAATGTGGAGTGTAAAAATATTATAACCATTTTCACCTCTTTACAATTTAAATAAGAGCCACTTCCAAGGCAAAACTTGTTGAAATGAAAGCTACTTTCAGGGCATCAGAGAACACTTGACAAATGGTAATTTTCCATTTACTGTCCTTTCATGGCGAGTTGTCCTTCATTTTATATGGTTTCGCGACATGTTAATAGAAATTTCACTACGTTGAAGCTGGGTACTGCAGCTAACCTAAGCGCACTGAATTACCAAGTTATTAGGTACATGACTCTTTATTTAAGAGAAAGATGTATCTACTCAAACGGCTACTAAACGTACACGATAATTTGGTTTTAGAAAAAAACAATGGTAGTCACATTTAAAAAGTGTAAATATCCGACTCTTAGCGAGGAGAAAAAGAAAGAAATCTAGCTGTTTTTCTCTACCTATTTTTGGTGGAAAAGCCATTCATTTTGATGGTAAAGCCCAAGGATTTTATTTCGAGAAAGACCAAATTAGAAAGCAAAAAAAAGAAGGTCCTGTTCAAAATTTCGGGGAAGTGGTTGAGGGTGGGGACGACGGCAAGGTCTCCTAACCAGTCAACCAACAAAAGAAAAAGAAACGAAACAAATTTCTATATGCTGCATAAATTTAACTCGCATACAACAATAACATGAGAAAAATTTTAAAAACGCATAAGACTGCGAGATCTGGTTTTTAAAATTGTGATACCAGGAATCCAAGATGGACCCATAACCAGAAATGGTCCATCTTGGATTCCCGGTATCACAATTTCAAAAAAACAGATCAGTGAACACTCAGTCTTGTGCGTTTTTAAAATTTCTTTCTCGTGAAATTTCTATTTATTTTGAGATTTTCGGGGATGCAAAGCAAGAGCTCTGTCCTCCAACTAAATACACCTATGCTAAATTCAGTCTGGAAAAATAATGCTACATTGTTTTCTGTTTTATTGTGTGAACGATGAGAACCATTAATTAGGAACGCCTATGGTACCGATTATTATCATAGTTCGGCTAGTCTGTCCATCCGTCCCTGTAATTGAAGTAATCGGAATAACGATTGTAGAAAAAAAATAATTTTTACAAGTTAATTGAAACTTAATCAATATAAAATTAAAGAGAAGTCGAATTAATTAATTCAAACAATGACATCTGTATTTTTTAATTTAATTTTTTTTGTATGTACAAACTTTTACAGCTAATGAACATATCTTATCCCTGTTTACATCAGTTTTCATTTCATTCTTTTTATATTTATATATATTTTATATTTAATAATAAATATAAATATAAAAAAATATAAAAATCTTTTTATATTTTATTTACTTTTTCTCCTTCTTTTACTTCTATTTTCTTTTGAAAAAATTAGGAAAATGAATCAGTATCTAAGTGTGTACTTCGTAATAGCTTTTGAACCAAGGATCGAATCGTTTTGAAATCGTAGATAGTCTCTTATTCATGAATGTAATTATTCGTTTGTAAATTTCTTCTTATGGATTCTTGAGAAATTTTTACTTGAAGATGACAAAAATTCCCATAAAAGCATTAAAATCGAAACAAAAAAATATGAAAACTAATTATGTAATTCTGTCAAGTAGTCATAATCGAAGCACTTTCATTGATTTGTTGTTTTGTTGACTTATTATTATCAGAACACGCGCAAATTTGATGTGGATAATAAAATACGATTCTATGATGATAAAAGTTCAGTATGCCTACAGAAGTTTAGTATCATACGGATATGGAATATACAGAATTTTTACGGATGTGGAAACTTTTTCTTTGTATAGTTTTCAAACTTTAATAACAGAGAAATATATTTAAAAAAAAAATAGAAATTTACTGGGTGGAAAGTAGGGTAGTCTTTAAATTTTCCAGAGACTTCTTATTCTGTAACTATCTTCTTTCTTCACACTAAAGTTTGAGACTAGGTGTTTACTAGATGACATCTCAAGACAACGGTTTCACTCATAATTGGAGATCATCAATTGAGTGTAGTCACCAGTAAACAACAAGGTCTCAATACAGAGATAAGTGGAAATAACAATGAGAAAAATTATGGTACCTCCACAAATTTAAAGTAAAAACAAGAAATACACATTAAAAATAAAATAAAGATTTTTTTTTTCTTATTGATATCTTCTTTCTTGTCTTGATTTTCAAAAGACAAAGAAACTAGAAATTCGCTCCTAAGAGAAAAGAGTTTAAAGAAATGGTGGAAATTGTTTGGTAACAACTGCCCTTCGAATGTTTATTGGAAAGAAACAAGGGAATGCAGTCGAGGGAATGTTACTGATAGGCGAGTGGTGGCTGGTAATGGATGCTATTGATGAATGCACCGTCTGTCGTGCAAGCGTTGTTGTGACATATCTTTAGAGAGTCATTTATTACAGATGTTCTCAACACAAATGCATGAATAAAATATGAAGGAATTCGCTTTGGGGATATTTTAATCTCAAGTATTAATGGGCCGAAGAATTAATAAAGGGAGAAAGATCTAGAATTGCAGGAACTGGTAAATACGCTTAACGATGGGTGACAGATCGCCATTGGCGCTGTAATTGTAATTTCTTCTGTGTAATCAGTGTAACGAATAGGAAAAAACGATGAAAAAAACGAAGGAGGGGATCATATTAGGTGGGTCCCAATTTTATAAATCCACGTTGTTTTTTGCTTAAAGAGATAAAACGGTTTATAAAACAGAAATATAATTTTTTTATTTGAAATTAAAACAAATAATGTTTGTTCATTTAGGTTTGGTTTATAAAACACAAATTAAAAAAAAAAAAGATAATAAAAAAAAATCAATAATTAATAGCCAATAAAGGCAACATTTTTTCGGATGATTTGAAAAACCTGTTCTTGGCAACTGGAAATTAAATCCTGAAGATATTTTGTATCAATATCTTGCCAACAGTTGACAACTGCAGACTTCAGTTCGCTGATGACAGATTATTGTTTTGCACCAGCATAAAACTGCACGAGCTAGAACCCCCCCCCCCCAAACGTTTTCAATGGGGTTGAAATCGGGTGACAATGCCGGCCATTCAAGTAGTGCAACATCATTCCGCAGAGTCCACTCGTATGCCGATTTTGTAACATAGAATCGGTGCCTGGTGTAAGATCCAGAAAGATCCTCCAATCTCCTCAGAAAATGGAAGCAAGTAGTCATTCAGAAGGGTCTGTTAGTACAATGCCCTTTCACCCTTCCACTGAGAAATGCAAGGATGAAATAATCTCTGAAGCTCCAAGAACTAAGACTATGCTCCTCGAAGTTACTCTTCGATGTGAGAAAATTTGAAAATCGAAAAGCGGGCGAAATTATTTTACTTTCTCTTGTGCCCTCCTTGGTTATCATTTGTTGTATTATTAGACCTATTAAATTCCTTATTATATTTTCAGTAAGAAATGCAGAAAATATGAAGCGCCCCAACGAACTTGAAACTTGTTTTCCTTAAATCCCTTTCTTTTGCTTTTCATTGTTTTTACAGTTTGATGTCGTAATTCTCAAACTTCATATTCATCAATACAACTTGTCAATTAAAAAAATAAAATTGCAATGTAATACAGTAAGTAGAACTACTAAATCTAAATAAATCCATCCATTGTTATCGGCAATTAACAATATTTCGTTTCTTGTTGGCAGTTCGAAATAAATAAATTTCTCTGTTGAACTTTATAAAAATGATTTGAAGCAGGAATGATTTGAAGGTTATTTTGTCACAAATGAAAAAAAATATTTTGGTTTTCCATTTCAAAACTTCCTTTTCGAAAGAGGAATAACCGTGTCTTGTGCATATGTATGCTTTACCCTATGAAATTTTGAACCATTGAACTACCTTCATAAAATTCTTACTCACAGATAGAACTTGAAGTGGAAATCTTCTTTTGGAAGCATTTTTGTGAAAAAGTATTAAATTAAAGAAATGATGCAGATGAAACCATAATAGCACGGAATTTATATAAATGTCACAGAAATGTAATAATGATTTATTTCACCCTAATAACTTTGAACCAATGAATATCTTATAGATATGTAGATTAAATTTAAAATCATCAAATCTTCTCAATTATTTTCTTTATTTTCTTTAAATTTACAATCTTACAGCAAAATGGAACTTCTCCTTTAGTTTATAAAGTGATTTCAAATTTAACTTTCAATAGACTTAACTACAAATCCGAAATTAGAAAAAAGTAATTAAGTATGGTAGAGTGTGAGTGGTTTTTTTTCGGTATACTTATTATTAATAACACTATGGAATTAATAAGATGGATAAGTATACAGTAATCATAAATATTTTAAGAAAGTCAATTATACTTTAATTTGATTAAACTTATTTTTTAAATACTTTTAAAATGTAAACATGTTTGTAAACTTTTAATATTTTTGATGAACTGCGCTACTAATATAATAATATTTTGATATTCCAAGAAAAGCTAACTTCAGGTTCGTTAGCTTCAATTCAGTATCATACAACAGGAAACAATAGATAGATTTGAAATACCTAATTAGTTTCCTGTAAAATTGATTAGTTATCATAGAAATGAAGTTGTAGGTTATCTATTGTTCGACGATGATCTTTTCATGAAAATTAAACAAGGGAATTTTTCTATTTTTACATTATCTAAAAGATTTCCCCATTGGCGATGAAACAGAATTCAAATGAAAAAGAAAATAATAGTTACAGAAAAATACTGAAAACAGAACAATCATTAAGAAAAGCCTTGGTTTCTTGATTATTGATTTTACTGATGATTTTACCTATAATCTTTTACCTATAATTTTTAACTTCAAAAAAAGTTATTTGTCAAATCTGTCTGTGTGTGTGTGTTTCCAAGTAACTTTTTAACAGCTGGATGGATCTGCTTGAAACTTGTTATGCACATGCGAGGATTATGGATGATCTAACTTTTTGTAAGAGGGTAATCCATTGTTTGTACTCTAATGCTTTTCTATGGGAATTTTTAGCGGCCCATTTGGGAGCTATTTTTTTGTGATGGCCACCAAAATCGGTAGCTATTGCGTTTGTCCTGTCCTGTCCGTCCGTCTACGTCTACCCCTAACAACTCCCAAAGGGAAGGTCGGATCGACAAACGGACTTCATCATCGTGTTCAGAGGCCCAAACACCGTAGGGTATTTTCGGGGGCCAACGCCCCCAATGTTCGAGATATTTGGTATTGTTTTCATTGGATTTCCCGCTATTTAGTTTAAACGTTAGAAATGCAACCATCTCATTTCAGTTATCAGCTATAGCTTGATCGGTAAGGTGTCGGACTCCTATGCTGAAGTTGTCGGTTCGAATCTGTTTATCCATTGCTTTTGTTTTGTTTTTCGTCTCTATGTCACCATAGATTTTTTTTGTTTTATATTTTGCTTTTCTTATTTTCATAATTTTTTTTAACTTTTTTTTCTTTTTTCTTTTGTTAACGTACTTTCTTTTTTTTTTATTATTGTTTTTGTTTTTTATTATTATTATGGGTAGCCCTTAAATTTATGGTTTAGCATAATAATAAATAAAATTGTGTTTTTCTTGTGCTATTTACTTGACCAAGACATATTTGGAAAAGATTTATATTTGAAATCTTTTCCAAATGGGCCCTTGTTGAGAAATTAGCACAAGAAGGTGACAAACTTTTCCATAGAACGATACAGTAGAGTCGCGGTAATCCGAGCCCCGGTAATCTGAGATTCCGTGTAATCCGAGGTGCATGCCCAAGCGATACCCTAATACTTAGACGACGGCATGATGTTAAAAAGCGTTGCTCTACTGAGAAGCAGAAGGCCTCGGACAGTTTTTTAAAGTTGTAAATGCTTATAAAGAGTCTTTTCATGTAACCAGATAACATTGTTAATGTATCTGTAACTTTAATATCTATTATAAATTTTGTTTGATTCATTTTAGTTGAAAATTCCAGGGTTTTTTTCCCGTGTAATCCGAGATACCATCAGCCCCAATTACCTCGGATTACTGCGATTCTACTGTATTGGAATCTAAACAATTAATTTCTATCCTATTTCTGTTAATCTATCAATGTCTTTAATAATCAATATTAAATTAAATATTTGTTCTTAAGAGGAAAACTAAATAAGCTGTCTCAAAATCTTAATCTTTCGTTATTCGCTTTAGTTTTCTGTAGTCAACCTAAATAGGAACGCTATGCCACTAATAAATGTATACCGGTATGTTGTACAAAGATTGCCTTTCTTGAAGTCTATTTATTTTTTTAAAACATCTTCATAACGATAACTAGGATGTTAAATACAAAATAATTGTTTGAAGTAATTAGATAAACTCTTTTTTGAAGGATTTCCCCACTCCTGGTGAGGTTCACTCAATATTTCGGCCCGGATCCTTGAGACTTCGTCAGGAGATGTTGAGCGTTCCATGAAGTCTGTTGCTGTTCTTTTGTCAGTGTCTCGGAGAAATTGATTCCATGGCCTCCTTTCCTAAGACATTGCGAACCCACTGCCGTAATAAGGAGGGGACTGTGTGGGCAGGATAAGTCCTTGGGGACATGTTTTTAATTGCATGGGGAAGAACTCCTAGAAGAGTTTATCCAATTAACATGGCCCACTCCGCCTTCAGCTCCAAGATCTTTGAAGTTTAATTAAACACGATATTCAATTTGTTTTTATGGTTATTATGATTTTTAAAATAGAAAGTAGTTCTGAAGATATTTAAAGCAATAGTGAACAGATACTTTTGAAGTATTGCCTATAATTGAAATGTTGTTGCGCAGAAAGTAGGAGACTATGTAAATAATAAAAACACTGCATTATATAATAATCTTTTGAACACTGAAACTCCCACTGGCACGAACATTTAGTGTCATTGTAATAGGAAAAATCAAAGTTCCTGTTAAAAAATGGGTATTATTTCTTGTATTGTCTTTTGAACTTTTGTCGAAATGGAATAACATTTGTCTTTGAATACAAATGAATATTAAGAAATATTTAACGTATTTCATATTCTATCTTGTACTATTAAATTAAATTAGAAACTCCATCTACGGATAAATTTCATTTTATTACTGGTGATACGTAACAGCTTTCACGAACAATCGACCTAAAGTATCAAACTGGGCAGAACACTGCATCACAAACAACCACAACCCCGACCCGAAAGTCACAATTCTCTACAAAATTCAAAACAAACATACTAGGTACCTAATCGAAGCATGTGTCATAAAAACCTTCCAATGCATAAATAGAGACAAAGGGTACATGGTTAACCCGAACACACTGTCGTATTTCCAGGACATGACAAAAAATCAGAGAGAGAAATTTCAGTGAACCAATTCCTTGTTAGCAACAATTGGCTGTGTTAAAATGTTTCTGTGTTAAATTGGCTGTGTTAAAATTATAATACATTGTTACATTGTTAGTAAATATAGGTTGTGTTAAATCATTAACAATTGATTTTATAAAAATGTCTTTAATTATTGTAATATAATATGTCTGTATCGTGCAAACCAGTGAATGTAATGGAAGTTAATCTTTGTTATTTAAAACGGTTTGAAAAAGCGGGAAGATGGTATTCTCCGCGAAATATCACCAGTAATAAAATGAAATTTATCCGTAGATGGAGTTTCTAATTTAACGTATGCCAATATTATAAGTACTTGCGAAATAAATTAAGCCACCCACGAGACTTAATTACGAATGTCCTTTTTTTTTCTTCAAATACAAAAGCAATAAAAATCAATAGACTTTCATTTCCAGGTGACTTTAGAAATATGCTATTGCTGCAACTCCACTCGAACTTTTATTAAAACTTCAATTGTTTTCATAAGTTTTCACAATTATTTTAATAATTTTTACGAATAATACATAGTCACGCAACTTCATTGCTGAGAAATTAATGTAGTGAATTTCTGTTGATTTTAATCAGAACTTTTCCAAAGATTCCAGTACTTTTTATTTTTAGTCCTTTTTTTCTTTTTCTTATTTCCAATTCGCAATTTGCTGTTCTGTTGTTTGCACATTCGTAGCCACACGTGACTTCACAATATTTCTCTTCAATTTTTTTTTTAATTTATGAATTTATTACCAATTACATCCACTCTTTATAACTTGATTTTTTTTCCTCTGCTTTTGTAAGTTTTCTTTTAATGATTTTTAAAATTTAACGATTTTTAAGATTGTTGTTTTTCTTTCCGTATTCTGTATATTAATTGTTGTTTAAATTAATGTAAAAATTACTCTCATATTTTAAAATTAATACAATTTAATTTAATTTGATCAAAGGTTCTCAATTTTTTTATTGTATTTGTCTTTGAAGAAAAATGAACAAGCCAAATATGAAAGATATTAATTACTAATGTGAGTTAATAATAAGTATTAAGGTATTTCAGCCATATAACGCCATGTATACCTTTAACGCCACCTATCTAATTGTTCATAAATATAAGAGATGGCGGTACTGCACTAAAGTAGTTTGCATTGACATGCCATCTAGTGTTGAAGTGAGTTACTAGCAGACCGCCAACGTTTTCGAGTGAAATTATATTTCCACCTTTTCGTGTCGAGGACTGGTTCTGAAAGGCTGCTACTATATCAACGTAAGATAAAATATAGATTTTTTAATGTTCATCAAAGATTAACTATATAAAACTATATATTTTCTTGATTTTTAAAGGTTTTTCTAAGTAGATAAGTTAACTGTTATTTTTAAAATTCGGAAATTGTAGACAAACAAGTGTATCATGTGATCCATGTGCTCAGTAGCGCTTTAACGCCATGGTGGTGTTAATGGTCTACATATACGATTTTAGGTTACGTACGACATTTATAAGTTACTAATATGGTTCATAAAAATATAGATTTTTATCTTATTTATTATTTTGCTTTTATAATCGGAAAAAGCCGAAATGAATTAATTCTTACATTTCCTCTTTTGTTTTAGCTACAGATTAGAAAGACTGCGTTAATTTCAAGTGATTTTTTTATTATTTTTAACAGAAAGTCAAATTTAGTTGCTTTTTACTGTAATTTTGTACAAATAATGTTTACAATGATGGAATAATTCTTAATTTTAAATAAGTTACTAGAAAGTAGGTGGCGTTAATTGGAATAGGTGTTCCTAATAACGCCAGTTTGCAAAGTTTTTTATTTGAGTTCTCATACTTCTCCAGTAAAAGTTATCATATGTTTCATTATGGTATGCTTCAAACAGAAGATTAAAATTTCTTGGTCATAATTTTCGTGTTTCGATACACCTTATTTGCAGACTTACAGCAATTTAAATGTTAAGGGGGCGTTATTTGGGCAGGGTACCTTATAAGTTTCAATACTTAGTCTACTCTTTTAAGTATTGTTCTAACTGAAGGGTAAGAATTAAATTAAAGAGATGAACATGTAAACAATAAATATTTCATAATTCAGCGTCTCAACCTCTGACGAATCTTATTGAAATTTAACATACACTTGGCAAAGAGACGAATTAACATTATATTTGAATTTTTTTCTCTGTGAGCATTGTTGAGAGATTAACACGAGAAGGTCACAAAGATTACCATAGAAAAGGATTAGAAACTAAACATTAATGTTTATTGTTAAAGTTATTCATTAATTTCGGTACATTTCATCAGTATTAAAATCGGATTTAGACAAAACACGTAAACAATCTGTTTATTTTTTGACAAAATCAAATTTTTTTACTGTGTGTATTATGCAGATATTATCTGCCTATAATATCTCTATCGCGCACACACAGTGGTAAGTTTTTCCCCAAAGATGTACCACCTCGAGATTTGTGAATAGTGATGATAATACCATCCGAGTCTTTAAGGGAATCTAGTATCCATAAAAGTTTTAGTTGAAAAGCTCAAAATTTACTGCAGTAATCAACGTCACAAGGTTGAGGTCACGCCCGACTTCTTAGCCCCGCCCCCTGAAAACCCGTAGACAGATGTCGACTTTTTTTGTTACTTATTTGTAGTTAAAGCAGTGTCCTAAAACTTCAAAAAGGTTTGTGGCAAAAGCTCTCTATTAGCTATAAAGGTTTGAAGATAGGAAAAACCTTCAAAAGTGAATATACATAACTTATATATCGTGAGAACAAGATTTTGAATGGCATGTATATATTCGTGATGTAGGACTTCGGATCGGCGCTTATCACAAGGTCCCGGTCTGTTTAGGTAGAGGAGAACGCAGTGGTGTATTTTTTCATTGGAAAATATAACAATAAAGGGGATGTTTTTTACTTTTGAGTAATTTTCAAACGAAAGAAAAGGAATTTTTAAGCAACACAATATAAAGAAAGTAATCTTCAACTTCTTCTGGCTATAGTTGCAAAAATGTCATTCCTTGAAAAAAGAACGAGTTTTATATCTTGACTTCATGGAAAAGACAAAGCATACTGTTTTCTTATCTGATGTTAACATATCATTCTTTAATGCGTGTTTGGAGGTTTCAGTAAAACACAAAAAAAAAAAACCTCTATAATCATTGCCTTAAACTGTTCATTCAATTTCACATTTCCCTGTAATAACATCAGCTTTGTTCGGTGTAACTGGGCTTCTTCCCTTCAGCTATTTCTCTCTTAATATCGTTATGTTATTTTAACTTCGTTTGTAAGAAAGGGAAGAAAAAATACCTGTTTCTTTTCTACCAATCGCATGATTTCCCCCGAAGCACGTGAAGCCAATAGAATGAGAGCAACAGCAACCGATCGACAAAAATCAGTTAAGTGAGAATTATTTTAAAATGCATTTCGAAATATTTTAAAAATAAAGTTGTTCTACGATTTAAGCATTTAAAGTTCTTCTACGAAAACACAGGTTTAAAGAATACGTAAAAGTCGTATGAAAGTGCCACTTACTACTGCAAGAGAGTAAATTTTAACTCTCATGTAAATTAAAAACAACAATGTAGGATAGTGATTAGTAAACCAATCACAGAGCTTCGCAACGGCTTCTGAGTCACCTTTACTTTAGAATAGACTGCGTCAGGGTGACGCTCGCGTGCGTCTGTTTGCAACCCAATGCTATCTAACCCAACCCTATTTATGTGGAATAATCGTAATTCTTAACTCAAACCTTGTTAATACACTGAGTTCCTAATAATGATTTAAAAAAAAAAAAAACTTAAGTTGAAAAACTGTGAAAAGACTTAAAATGGAGAGAAAAAAATGCAGAAAAAAAAAATGAAAAAAAAAAAATGCCCCTGAGGGGATCGAACCCATGACCTTCGCGTTATTAGCACGACGCTCTAACCAACTGAGCTAACAGGCCACCCACAACGTTTAACATTCAGATCACCTACAACTGAACTTACAGAAGCTGTTGCTAAGCATTGTGGGATATGTGTCCACAGACAGACAAACCGGGGATATAAGGCGTCTTTCAGAAGCCTAAAAAGTATCTTACACTTACGCAAAACTAAAACTAGATTCGACTACAATTACCCCTTTTTACGATAAATTTCAGAAACCTAACAGCATAATACATTGCAAGGGACTTTCAATTTTTAATTATTGTTTGATTCATTTGTTCGTCCAAGCCTCCATCTTCAGATCTTAAGATAACTCGCAGTAAATTCAACTTCCAAAATAAGCAGAGCTATCCTGTTCTACCTTCTGTTACAGACCATTTGCTAGTTAGGTCGAGCGCTAAAGACCAGTAGGTCATTCAATGATATCACAGCTTTTGGATCAAGGTTCTCGAAAACGACTTCTCTGTATAAATCCACAGCAGTGAACAGAGTGAATAGCTTCCCTCACAATAGTCAGGAAGAGGAATCCATTGGGATCATCCTGAAGGAGACGTCGCATGCGTAAATTTCAATAAATTTTTTGGCACAAGAACATGGTGAGTTCCTGGAGGAAAGCTCTTAAACACTATAAATTCTGCTTGAAGTATTTTGACCCTGAATTATTGAACTACATTTGAAGTAGAACTTCAGAATTTTTGTCCTTTGTCTGCTTTTGCCCGCATCGCCACGTTAATTTCAAATTAAGCAAGAATTTAAAGCTCACTTTCTTTCAATAGAAATTGAGAGGAATTTCTTTTGTTTTTAATTGCGAAAACGACAAAAATGATAAGCCTATGTACCTTTTTTGTTTGTTTTCCAATTGTAAAAAAATCTGCTAAATACGAACAATCAAAATTTTCAAATTTTTTGAAGAAAAAAAAATAATTTCCGTAAAAAATTTGAAAAAAAAATCGGGTTAATTTTATCGTAGTAAACCATGTTTTAAGGTTAATAATGTAATAATAATAGAGAATGGAAATGAAATAGGATAGAAATTCATTTGTTTAACTTACAGTACTTTTCCCTCTAAGTACTGGGGTTCGGTTCTCATGGGAGTTTCGTGATGGTGGACGATCCACGCTGGGCAGGTTTTCTCGTGGATCTCCCATTTCCCCTGCACTTCTCCCACTATACTTTCTCCGACTTTCTTTCCTTATTTCCGTGGGATAGTACAATGGACCTACGGTCGCAGTGCTTGACTTCTCTGCCAACCACATTTACTACATAACATAGCATAACATACAGTACTTTTCTATGGAACGTAATCGCCTTCTCGATCTAACTAAAGTTTTATTAGGATTTTTCGACAAGGACCTAATTGGAAAGAATTTCCAATTAAAAGATGACATTTTTAATTTCCTCAGTTATCTTTTACATTTACGACCAATATCTTTTAATCGGATCAAAGTGGAAAGAAAATTGAAATTAACTTTTGTTAGTAAATCTAAACAGATAACACTACAACATCATAGAACGTGTCTCCCTCTAGTGGCTTCTTTTGGGACAATGAAAACCCAATGAATCTAACAAACGTTATGATTTTCTTTTCGATAAACATGATTATATCAATATAAAGCCACAGATAAAGTTGATTACTATTGAAGGCTTTTCGTCTATTATTATAACTAATATCAAAACAACATCAATTTTATCTTAAAATTATCAGTAAAATTTCATTTTCCCAGGATGAACATTTTTTTTTTAATTTTTCTCCTAACGTGCATTAAATTTTTTTAATTTTTCTTTTTCTACTACAATTGCGTTCTAAGTTGGAAATTATGCAAAATAATCCGTATTAATAAACGATAGACTAAACATACATTAAATAGATAAGACGTAGAGCTTCAAGGGCAATCTATCTACCTATTTATCTATTTCGCCCTTCAGCCTTGGTTTCAAAAAAAGTTTTTTAAAATCTATTTAAAAATCTTTAAAATAATAAATATATCAGTATAAATGTAGTATGAATGTAAGTAAATAAAGCCTTAAGTGATTCTTTATCATTGAGTTTATAGTATCCTAATAGTCAAAACTAATTATTTTTTTTTGGGGGTCGCACGGTTGGCGTTGTCGCTATGACATCGGCCTCTCACCTCTGAGTACCGGGTTCGGTTCTCATGTGGGTTTCGTGATGGTGGACGATCCGCGCTGGGCAGGTTTTCTCGGGGTTCTCCCGTTTCCCCTGCACTTCTCCCACCATACTTTCTCAGTCTTTCTCTCCATCTATCCTTATTTCCGTGGGATAGTACAATAGACCTCCGGTCGCAGTGCTTGGCTTCTCGCCACCCACATTCACTACATCATATCAATTATTTTTTTTCTCTGATGCTGTTTGAAGCCAAAAAAAAAAAAAAAGAAAAAATACTTGACTGTATTTACATCACCTACGTGAAGGTTTATCTAATAAATATGTGCTGCTTTCAGTAAACAAGTATTTTATCAACGATTTGAGAATGCGGCTATACAACCTTCTAATGCCAGAAAAAGATTTTGAACTCCTTCCCTTACAATAATCGAAAGTTGATCAAAAACAAAAAAAAAAAGGGCGGGATGTTTGTTTTTTTTTTTTTTTTTTTTTGTGGAACAATTAAAGTTTAAATTGGTATCAAAATAGCAAATTCAATAAACAAAAACATAATAAAACAAAAAAGAAATAAAATTACATATGATTTTTAAAAATTTTTAAAAATGTAATGTTGAAAATTAAATCCCATTTACAGTTAATTAAAAAACAAAACCTCATAATTTTAAAACTACCTTTCCACGACTTTAAAATAAAATAAATAAATAAAACACCTAATGCAAGGGCTTGACACTACACTGAGAGATGACAGTACACCTACATTTTATACTGATACGTAGACTATATTATGTTTATTTTATTTGAAAAGACAGTCTACCCATTTTTTTCTCTCGTCTTTCTGTATATATAATTCTATTTAGAATTTTCTTGTACCGGTACATGTTTACCAGTAGAAAATTTTTGCTATAAAAATTATTTTTTTTTAAAAGTAGGTTGGTATTAAATTCAATTCTTTGCTAAAAACTAATCAACATGATTAATAGTGGAATAGCATTTTTTTTTTCCTTTTTCAAAATTCATTTTTAAAAAGAAATTACGAAAAATGAAATTCTGTGCTGAAGAACTAGTCAATGCGGCCATTAGGATTTAAGTTTATTTTAAAGATATCTTTATTTTGGTTTATCTCTTTAGTTGAAAATGGTCCATCCACTCGTAATGTATTGATTCCTTTGTAAATGTTGCCTTGGTCGTGTTGGCTCAGGTTTCCTGTGACTTCAAATGTACACTTCTCGAGAGTGAAGAGATGTCTGCTTCACATACCCTTAGTAATCGGAGCCCTCCATCAACGCTGGCCTCTTTACCCCAACAGCAGATATTGCTACTAGGTTAGGTTTATCTTCTACCGACAAGGAAAATAAGAAAATAAAGTAACCGTTATACAGTTTATTCTGTCTTCATTAGACTTATTGACAGTAATGCGATTTCTCCAAGAACCAAAAAGAACCAAAAAGATGCTACAAGTATCTGTCTGTCGCTCTTTTAGTGAACTTTCACAAAATTTCGAGCTGTGAAGGATAATGTTTAAACTTTTAATGTTGTTTACTGCAGTTTTCATATGTTATATAATTCATAGTACTTTTTTTTTAATTGGCAGCATAGTATACGAGGAGAAAAACAGGAATACGGAATGCCTCAGTGCTCTGTACTTGGACTTATTTCATTTATTATTTAAATACCGATTTTCCAACCTGTAGAAATACTTTTATTCTGAAGATTTAAATGATATTTTGTTTTAAAGTAGTGTTTAAATATGAACAGTATATAAAATACATAATAGAAATGAGTGAATTCTGACATTTTAAATTTACGAACATATTACACTGCAATCACACGAAACCGACAAATGTTTTTAGTACATGAAAATAAAAGGCCGAATTTCTGAAATTTTTCTTCATTACCTTCAAAAAACTGTTTTGACTATAAGACATATTAGAAACTTCAGTGTGTAACACAAATTAAAATGCTTCAGAAGAAATGTTGTAGTCTTTCAATTACTTAAATAAAAAATATGTTGCATTTATTATTATTAATAATACGTCCAATCTACATTATAATATATTTTATCTGGGTATTGTATAATTTTTTAATAATTAAATCTATTTTTGTTCATTATATAATTGAAAAATTTAATTTTCAATGGCGAAAAATTATAGTGCATTTTGATGTAAAAATTTCTTAAAGGAATTTTAGAGTTGAAGACGAATAAGTTTGAGTTCAGATTAAGTGATATAAACCCATTAATCACAAAAAAAAATTCGAAAGAACTTAAAGCCTACTTTCCTATAATTTCTTTTTCTTTTTTTTTAAGTTGTATACTTTTCATTTCTGTCGCTTCACATTTAAATTCAAATTATGATAGCTGCTGATTATAAGCAATACAGAATTTTCTATTTCCTGGGAAAAAGATTAATTAAACTTCTCATTATTTATTTAAATAATATAAATCGGATTAATTTTAATCGAATCAAACCATGCGCAATGGATTAGCTGAGGATATTAACAGAAATAGTATAGAAATCTATTGTTAATAAAAGCAATGCTTTTTTATTGGAATTTTTACCTCCTCCTCGCGCTGATTTGATTTCTCAACAAGAACCCAATTGTTCAAAAGATTTCGAGTATAAAAATTGGATCGTCCCTAGTCTTCGAATGTGCATACCAAGTTAAAAGAAGATCCATCCAGTGGTTCAAAAATTATTAGTGGAGCACATACACATATACAGACTAACTGTCTAGCTATTATAATAATAATAATAATAATAATGATGATAATAATAATAATAATAATATTGCTGTGCCTGTCAGCAAGAACATGCAGAAAACCCACGCAGACAAGATCAGTAAATACACCGATCTAGCACACGAGCTCCAGAAGCAGTGGAGGTAGGACCGAGTACGTGTTGTACCCATCGTTCTGTCCGCCACTGGTCTGGTGCCTCACACATTGCACCACAGTCTCAACACACTAGGACTTCACGAAAACACTTATGCACAACTGCAGAAGGCTGTGGTACTCAACACAACACGCATAGTTAGGAAATTTATGGACACAACCACACATTCCTAATCATTCTTGCATACATCTTTACACTTGGCAATATGTGCTTTGGTCCTTGATCCGCCGTATTTTTTTTGCTGGGGAAACCCAAGGTTTGAAACATACAAACATAATAATAATAAGTTAATAAGATACTTTTAAATTAATAAATAATAAATTAATAAAAGCATTTAAGCCGTTCCACCATGGCCGAGCGGTCTAGACGGCGGTCTGCCGTGTGGTCGATGTTTCGGAACGCGGGTTCGAATCCCGGCATGAGCATGGCTGCTTCTTTCTTTCTTCTGTATTTCGTCCGTTTCTCCCTGGGACTTACAATCTCAGGGTTATTTCTGGCTGAGATGTGAATCTTGTCCCTCCTTCTTCAATTTCCTAGCCTCACCGTAGTCAGGTAGGGCTAGCTCGTGGTCCAAGGTGACCGTTGTCGATAAAAGAAGAAAAGCATTTAAACCTTTAATTTAATTCTACATCCTGTTCCGTTTGAGTTTTATTTTATAGTGAATAGAATATTTTAAATTATAAAAGCTTTTATATTAAACTAATAAGTATTTGTCTTAATATTAATAAAAAAAAAATTAGCGAACAAAACGACGATTACAATATTGAAAATTCGTATGGAAACAGAATCTTATCAAGAAGGTTCCGGTCAGCTTTTAATCTACCTAAAAAAAATCCCCTATTTTTTTATTTTGTTTTGTTCTGGCTTGTTTTTTTCTTGTTGTTCTTTTCTTCCTGGTCTACAAGTTCTAGCAATAGTAAGTACATTGTCAATATTTTCACACTACAATAATAATAATAATTTCAAGTTTAACATCTGAAAGATGACAGGAAAGAAAAATATTTGAATGTTCGACTTCCGTTGAAAAATCAAATAATTTTTCTTGGTAGAAGACGAGAGATTTTGCTGCTACGCATTTTAATTCACTACAGATAATAAACAGGAAAAGTTAATTACTGAAATTGAATATGGAACGCCTGCACCGTTTTCTTTTTATAGCTTTGGCTGAGATAAATCGTTTTCATCTGAAATTCTGGAATTTAGTTCGCTGTTGAGAAGTGACTCCTGTCCCCAGGAGACGTTTCAATTACAGACCAAATACCTTTTTTTTTAAACTTGTGAAATTCATCCAAGTAGATGCCAACAGCAGCAGAACTCTCGTTTGAAATTAATAATATTAAAGTGTTTTGGGTTTTTTTTAATTCCAAGTTTTGATAGGAATTTCTCTTTTAAGAAAAAAAAAAGTCTAATCAACTCAATGTTTATTTAATTTCTTGCGGTTTATCATTGTTTCTTGAAAGATAGGCTAAAAGAAATTTATGAATATTCTTCTTTCGAATATTAATCTTGGAAGCAATCACATTACCTATTTTCGCTTTCAATTTGTATTCCACGTATTATAACATTTGTAGTCTAGTACAGAGGCTCCCAATCATTTCACGATATTATTAATCAAATTTATAATGTTATAATCTTATAATTGTTAAAGCTCACGCCTTTTTTATGCATAGCTTATCGCGGACCCTCAATCATCCAATCAAAAAATAAATAAACAAACAACGACATAATAACATAATGGAACCAAAAAAATGGGACGCCATTTTGTCGAATTTTTTCCATGAATCACCTTATAAAATCTTTTTAGAATAATTAATTTAGAAAGATTTTAAGGATCTCGATTACTGAACTCCTTTAATTGGTCCCAATTTGTGGAAAATTCAGTGTAATTCAATATAAGTAGGATAAGTAGTGTAATATAGACTACTGTTTAGTCACAACAAAATATCTCTTATACATCATATTTTGAATAAATAAACAAGTGCATTTGTAAAGATGTTAAAAATGTTTGTAAAGAAGTAAATATTTATAAAATTAGAAGAAATTTGCTTATTTGAAAATAATACGCATGAATTATTCATATCACTTTAAATATCACTTTGATATTAAGTTGTTGTTTTTCTATGTGATTTCATTCTATCCTGTTTCTAATATTCAAACAGTTGCTCTTTTTTAAAATTACTAAATGATTTGCGTATTATCTACTATCCTTGTAAAATAGCGTATGTAATTCGAATTATGAAGTCAATATCATTTAAACGATCGTAATTCATAATTTCTGATTTTACTGTCAAACTTTGGGAGCTTTGCAGGCTTATGTACCTTTTCAGGCTCCCAAAGACCTCCATGGTCTGTAGAGGAATACCTTTTCCTTATATGCTCAAACTAAATCCATTTGAATCCTAACACAAAGCTAACCGTTTAATCTATCAAGCGTTTGTGTAGATGGTAGCCTACTTAGGTGTTTACCCTTGGAGTCTCTGTTGGCTCATGGTTTCTGGTGGCCTCCGACGTTTCTTTGACCTTGACAATGGATAGTCAGCCAGAGAAGGCTGGATAAATATTAGGTCCATGTGGAGAAGTAACCTGGGAAACTTTCTCGACTTCAATTGGACTGGGACCTGGTTCCTCCGGCTCTCAGTGCAATCCATACCACTGAACTATCGTGATAACTTTCGCTTAATAATTCTACAATTTCATTATGAAACAAGCATTATATCTGTCCACTAGGACCTAATAATAATAATTCGACAATTTTACGCCTTATATTGACGTCATCACAGGAAAAGATAGTATAAAAAAAAATATTTTTTAAAACTTAGTTTCACAGTGTTTTCTTTCAGAAATGAAAAAGATTCATAAATTTAAAAAAAAAAATCAAATCATAACTCTTAAATTCTTAAAAATCCCGTGAGAGGAGCCACCATCGATTTTTCCGATATTACTGCACAAGGCATTACTGCACAACGATTATGTTTTCTGCTCTATTTTAATCTTTTTCATAAATGATGAGAAAAATATTTATGATAAGGACTAAATTCGAAAACTCAGTAATTGGTAGAAATTTTCTAATTATGCTGCAAACAGAAAAATGAAGACATTTTAAATAATTCACTTAGCAAAAATGGAATCTTAGCGAAACGGAGTATTAATAAAATAAGTTAGTTGTTTTTTTTTTTGTGCCACTTAATTATAATTCAAGCAAATTTATTCATTTAAGCCTTCCACTGATGTGGAACTAATCTCAGTTGAAAGTGTTTGGCTTCCGAGGTCTCAACGGTATCTGTGGTGTCTTTAGCAAATTAATTTAGATTATTTGGCTGACGTTTTGCTTACATCTTGCGAACGATTCGTTTAACTTCAGTGGTTGGGATGTATTTTTTTTTTCTTTGCTTCCTTCCAGAAGCTTCTTGTCATCCATGACGTGAAGGAAAGGATGCATGCAGTCTCCCTACTGCTCGCGTTCCCTAGTGTAAATATTCATTTCAACTTACATTTCTTTTTTACTGTTAACATTAACTAATGAAATTTAACGGAATTTAGAAACGAATTTGGAATTATTGTTATCACGAAACAATAACGGTAATAAATAAAAATTGAATTTCTTATTTTGTATGTCTGTTTACTATTTATATTAAAGGCAGGTAATTCGAAGCTTTGGTTAAGCATATTCTATATTGTTCATTATATATATTATGGCTTTGTACTATAAATTTATATTATTTTTAAATTCTTTACTAAAATCAAAATTACATTGATTAAGTGAAATCTTTTCACGTATAAGTTTTGAGTTTAGCCATTCGAAGTAAATATTTACTTTAGATATTTAAATTAAAACACGTATGGAGACTAAAAAAACAAACAATTAAAAACCGTTACATGTTTCGATTGGCATTTTGACAATCGTAACATGTAACGGCTTTTAATTGTTTGTATTTTTAGTTTCCTTGTATGTTTTAATTGTAAATATCTAATTGTTAATTTTACACATCTTAAAGTTGTTTATCATAAATATTTACTCACACGGCCATACTGACATCGCAGCATATAATAGAATTGGTCCAATTACGTAATTCTGCTTTATTTTCAACATCGAGAATAAGGATTAAAACCAACGTTTTAAAATGCAATTTTAAGTCGAAATATGTGTTTGCGATAATTCAAAAGTTTCGTAACTTAAATAGCTCAAATTTTAAAGGTAGCTGTAGATTGCTATAATTAAAATCCCTTTTGATATATATACCCGAGGATCTACGAATATGAAGAACTGCTCTAATATTTTGCCGTTAATGGAAAATTAACGTAGCAAATAACATTACTGAAAGATTACTTTTCTTGCAAAAGCTACAATTATAATGATAAATAAACGGTACTTAAAGTCATCATCTGTTGATTTTGATGGTAATTTGATCTACAGGGATGGAAAACTTTAATACGCGATTCTCGGTAAAGCGATTTTTATAAGAAAATACAGATATAGAAATGCTAAAAGTTTGCTATCACTGTTTTGAACTTATCATGCAGGTACAGTGGTACCTCGGGTTACGAACTTAATTCGTTCCAGGACTCCGTTCGTAACCTGAAACGTTCGTAATCCGAAACATTGAAATCAATGAAATAGAGACAATCCGTTTCAAGATGAAAAAATTGTTCCTTTTTCTTAGCATCCGGTCGTTTACCTGACAAAACGCAAAGAATACGTGTACTTCACGTATTAAATCAAGTGAAAGAAAACAACCAAATAAATTAATGTAAAATAATTACATTTAATAAATACATTATACAAATAAATATATTACGATGTCTTGTTTACATCGAAAAAAGAATCATATGGTCGCAGAGAGATACTTTCTGATGCTAGGTGAGACGCCTTTGGTGTGATTTGGCCCCGTAACTTATAACTTTGTACTGTACGCGATCGTTTGTCTCCAACGTTAAACCTTGCTCTCTCTCTCACCTTCGTTCGTAAACCAAGGCACTGTTCGTTATCCGAGACAAAAAAATTTTCGAAGTTGTTGTTCGTAACCCGAAATGTTCGTGACCTGAGTCGTTTGTAATCCGAGATTTCACTGTACTCGAAGCGCCAATTAGAACTTGCTTAAAATAAATTATACGTTGATTCCTAACAGGGATTCTTACGGCAGCATCTGATACTTTGTCGTTACATCTGACATTTAAATTCCTTTATCTGTTTATCTGTCAAGTTGTGCGATTCAAGTACTGTACCTGATTCGAATTAGTTGGATTTTGATGAAATTTTCTATTTCAGCGTTTGATTGGAAACTTAATAAAGAAATCTTAATCTTCAAAATTAAGATCAGTTAAAGTCAAATATTGTGTAGACGAACATCATCTTATCTACGTTTCTGCCAAGTTATCTTTTTGTTTGTAATTTTAGATTTGAGGTTCAGTCTACGGTGACGACATTGACTTTTCTTCCGCTGGTTAGTTTTTCTCAGATGTCTTAAATTTCATTCACCCTTTTGTTAAATGGTATATCCAGGTCCACTTCGTATCTGTAAATTGCTGATCTCTACAACCTCTATCTCCTGTAACTCATTTGAGGATCCCGTTTTTAATTATAAAAAATCTACTGTAAGTAGTAAATTTTAAAAAAGTTGGGAAAATTACATTAAATTTCTTACGAGATTATGATTAGTATTGTCTAACGCATACAGTAAATTCCCGATTATCCGCGGGCGGCTTATCCGCAGACCTCTCCTATTTCCATTTTTTTTTTTTTACTGCACAATAAATTATGGAATTAAAAAAAAAAATCTAGAATAAGGTAAACAATAAAAGAGGCTAACAAAGTAAGTGAAGACAATTATAGACAAACAATTTAAAGAACGACCTTGGGAGCTTAGGTTACACTAAATTACGGGAGAGCCTACCCCTTCTACATGCACGTAGATCTGTAAATATACACCACTGTAACTGTATGCATTGCCATTTTAATGTAAATAAAATATATTAAAAGCATTTTTGTGTTGATTTTCGTCCTATTTCGAATTATCGGCGGAATTCGCTTATCCGCGGTTGCCTCGCCACCCAATTCCGCGGATAATCGGGAATTTACTGTATTTGGAAATATTTATTTTCAACTCGTTCCGTAATAAGTTTTTCTTGAGATTATTTATTTATTTATTTATTTATTTATTTATTTATTTATTTATTTATTTATTTATTTATTTTTGTTTTTTAAATTTCCTTTTAAATCCTCACGCAAAAGCAACATAGCCGTAAAAAGGGAGAGTTGAGGAAGCTTTACCTCATCCGAAATCTTCTGTGTATCTTCTGTGCCTGGTTAAAGGGATTTTTCCACTCCCATTCCAGAAATTTTGAAACAACATTTTTGTTTTGATTAGATCCCTAATTTGTCCCTTCTCAAAATACAATCCTAGATGCGTCCTTAAAAGCATTTTTAAAATTTTATCTTTTCCAGTTTAATTTCGAGTCGTTTCCTTTTTAATTCAAGATGGCGAATTAAAATATCAATGCTTTTCCACGTTTCTTCATAGACAACCTAAAGCAGTCGCTTGAAAAAGGAACTACGTAGATTTTTTAAGAAAAAAAAAAACCGCTTAATATATCTTTCGTTTTTTTTTTTTCTTTTTTAGAAACCAGCAACTTTCTTTCGCGTTGCAACTTTGATTTATTTTTACATTCCAGTCTCATTTTGGATAAATTAGTTCTTTGTGAACCTCGAGCGAATGCCGATTGATTTTTGTTTTCAGTACTGAATCAACCCTTTTTTTTCCTCTCTAATCGCTGCCAAAGAGTTGTTGTTGTTGATCACGTGACCTTTCCCCACAGACTATGAATGAAGCTGGCTGACTGTCCGCTAATCGAACAGATCTCGAATTCATTCAAAGAATTTCCACTGCAATTGAATGAAATGAATGCCTGGAAAACAATAGCAGTTGGTTGGCAATTTGTCACATTTGGCGGAATACTAATATAGCCTGCGACAGCGGTGTGGCGCTAGCGGAGCAGCGGAAACAAAAGGCGCTTTGGCAAGGATATTTGACTGCATTGTTAAGGCCATTTGGATGAAATCCGTAAATAAAGGGTTTAGTTTGAAAATCTTCATAACATTTACGTAATATTTTTGATGCTTGGAATGCAAATAAAATAAATAACATATATCCTTATAAGAAAAGATTATTTTCTTTTTTGATTGCTTTAAACTTCAATTAAAATAAAGAACTAAAAGAAAATGAATATGCAATTACTTTTTTTTTTTTTTTTTACAAAAAAAAATAATATCCATCAATTCACGTAATGTAGTCAGGCACTACACCAAGTTTTACATAAAAACTACTTGTATTTATGTTAACAATTTGAGAACCATTGTTGTTTAATATAAGTAGAATAAGTACCCCTCTGGTTTGGAATTATCTGCTGAATTTAGGCTCATATACGTGGGTTGCGAGGACGGTATAGTAATGTTACGCAAATTTCATTAAAAAGATCAAATGTTATTCAGGGTCAAAAATCATTCAGATCTTAAAATCTGAAAAGCTTGATAACCTTAATAGAGAAAAACAAGCAAAAATAACACCAGTAATTGAATAGATTTAAACTTTAGGAAATGTTGGCAATGCTAAAGGCATTAAAAAAAATAAACGATTAGACAAAAAAAAAAAAAAAAAAGCCCGAAAAAAAAGTATATTTCACGAAGCAAAGTCAAAAAATAAACACTAGATGGCAGCAGCAGTAAAACAAAGCTGTTCTATAGAAAGTACTGCAAAGCTATTTTTGATAGATATTATTAATAATTAAAAATAAATAAAAGAATATAATTAAATAAGAAAATAGCTATAGAAAATCTGTATATTTTAAAGCCAAACTTATTTGCTAATAGTTAATACACCACAATCTCGATTATAGAGAGCGTTTTATTAATGGATTCTAAGAGGTATAGATCATGGAATTTTACATTACTAAAATTATAAAACAAGATCTTCGGTAAGATGGGTGGTAGTGGGAGCAGTCTGTGATATTCATGCAAAGATTCAGTATTTTGGCCGATAAAATGAATGTTTAATTTCCATTAGGTGACCTAACATTAAAAAATGCTAGAATTACTATTTCTTTAATAACAGCACGGATGTTTCTTAATAAATGAAAAGATAGAGAAATTGGTTTGTTTCAATGGCTTGTAAATCAACATTTGCTCTTCTTTAAAGCCCGTCCTTTCAATTTCAATATTTTTGGTGACAAAGTACAGCTGATAACATATCGAAAGATTAACCAATAACAAGTTTATGTTTTAAACCATTGGATAATTAACAGTCTTCTCAGACAGCATCAGTAAGTTCATTCAATATGGTTTAGGCCTTGGCGAAGTTATCACAAAATCTAATTTATTATGTGGCCTTCAAGTGGATCCGTTGTTGTGATAATCGTATAACGCCAGCCGTCACCCGCCTTAAAGAGGCAGAAATCATCCAGCAAACCAACTCGTGAAGGAGAAGAAGGAAAAAAAACAACAACACAACATAGAAATGCAGCGGTCCGACATAAAAAGAAACTACTGTTGTAGTTCAAGCAGATAGATAAGAAAATTTCTGTAAATAATATACATTAAATGACTTTGAGCTTACAGTTGACTCAGCTTAACTTGAAAGGCTTCAGTAATGAGATAAATTGTAACCTTACTTTGCAGCTAGTATTTCAGCAGTTTTATTGTAGTTGACTTTGAATATAAACTATGCATTGCAAGTCCGTAATCGCATTGTTAGATGGCGCTGTCCTGACAGTTACATGGTATTGTTATATGACGACCAGCATATCTTCAATTACGTATATCTTTTTTGATAGGTTGGTTGTTAGCAGAAGACTTCTTTTGATATTTTATATTTAATTTTGATGTTGCTGTATAATAATGGATGATTTCTTTGCTGAGTTCTGCAATATTGCTTACCGTTTCTCTGAACTATTAACTCCTTATAGCTCCAACTGAAGATGATAAAAATGCCTTTTTATTTTTCATATTAACAACACACATTTTCCTTTAAACAGACAATTGACACAGTTTGTTATTTTTTTGCTAGTCTGTAGATCAATTTTTTATCTATTAATTTATATATTTATTTAACACTGAGATGTTCAGTTGTATTTTAGATAAAAATATTGTGATTCTTCAATATATTTTGTAAATATAAAAATATGATTTTAAGTCAGATAATATTAAAAATTGTGAATAAACCAGTGTTAAGTTTAAAAAAAGTTTTTTAAATAAAATATTTTCTCTGAGTCAATGTAAAGTAATGTAAGTAATGTAAGTTAATGTAAAGTATTACATTAATGCAGTCCTGATGAACATTTATTTAAGTGCAAAAACATATGAACAATAAAGATATCTGTTTCCCATATCTTATCCAACTGAACTTTCTCTGTATATCAATTCATAATATTTCAAATTCTAAGCTTTTTTTTTAATAACTTTGGCATTTTATTTTCTCTTATTAATAACCGTAACATTAAAAAAAATGAATATTATACACAACTAGTAAATTTGTATTTACTTATGTCAAATTGTAATTAGTGAAAGTTTCATAATAATTATAATTTACGTATTAATCAGAAAAAAAATTTTGAATTCATGTTTCTTGTTCTGCTATCTGCATTTACTACAGTCTTCATCTTAACGATTCATTAACGCATGGTTTCTTCTAAAAGGCTGCCTTAATGTTAAATAGTTCTTTGGAAAAATTAAATGTTCTGTGTTTTAACAAAAAACAAAGCAGTCATCCATTGTCTTTGTTAGCCATTTAAATAATGACTTTCAGAAATCTCAGAGTAGACCGAGAAATCTTGGCACGAGATTATTTTTATACGCTCATGACAAAAATCTGGATAGATATGTCATCATATTTTTACTGTCACACATTATTTCGCTCGTGCAATTTAAGGTCACATGATGAACTCCAAATATTATCCAAACAAAGAAAACAGGATAATTTCCTGCAAAAATAAATTTGGAATATTAAAGAAGAGAAATTCAGGTTGGAAATACACTGGAATAATAATAATAATAATAATAATAATAATAATAATAATAATCTGATTGTAAGGTTAATAGATGTTTAATAGATGATGGTAGCGAGCGAAAGAAGTCTAAATTGCTAAATAATACATTATTTAATGATATATAAAAAAATTCTTTTAAGTAAAACTTTTTATTTTGTATTGTTGCCTTAATCAGTCAGTCAAAAAAAAAATAATATTTCAAAATCTTTCTTTAACCATTTATTACAGTTCAGAACTTTCTAGAGAGAAGCAATACATTTTTATTTTAATATATCCCTACACCAGAATCATAAATATAAATTGAAATATTATATGTTTTATAAAATACATTATACGCAAGGCATTTTGGTTTAAGATGAAATTCAGGGAAATGTAAGTGATTTATTCAAACTGGAATAATAAAAGCGGTGAGACAAAGCGATCATAGCAAACGATCAATGATGTCAACGATCGACGACATCGGAGACAATTCTTTACACGTTTCTGGTAAGACTGTTGGTTCACCGCCTGCTTGCCCTTCTCCAACTTCAGTCTGTGGCATTTACAAATGGGAATCTCGCCACCAGGGGATCCATTGATTGAGCGCCACTTTCTCCCCTGGCGGAGAGCAGCTGTCGATAATGACACGCAGACTCGGAAATGTCAGTTGCACACAATTGGGATCAGGAGAGCATTCGAGTGTCCGAAGTGATAAGCACTCTCTGTTGAGAGTCATTTTGAAGGAGAACCAACTCGTGTTGCTCACAACGGAAAACCAAATTATTACAGAAAAGTATCAGGAAAAATTTGTATTGATTCATTCAAACAGTTATTTCAAGAATATCATTTTAATTTGTTAATGTTAATTTTGTTTTATTGCCATGTATAAAATTATCCTCATAAAATTCGTTTTTGAAAAAAAAAAAATTTTTTACTGATTTATTTAAAAATTTAATTTTAGACAATACATTCCAAATAACAATGTATTATATTGTCCTCCAACAGTAACATTAATTTAACAGTAATATTGAACAATAGCCTTACAGTGCATTCCAATCGTAATATAAATAAGATCAAAAATGTTTTTAACAATAAGATTCAGCCGAAGCTTATTTTTTTTAAGCAGAAACAAATTTATAATGTTCTACAAATATATCTTACTAATACACTTGAATAATAATTTCACAATGATACTCAAAAATACTCTAACAACGAGCACAAACTTAATAATGATATTCAACAATTTCGTAACAGTACACTTCAATAATTCTCTAACAATGAACATTAATTTAGCATTTCGATTCAATAATACGTTAAATACACTTCAACAATAATCTCAGAAAATCATTCATCAGTTCTTTAACAATAAGTACTAACAATGCTATTCAACAATACTTTAAGAATATACTCCGATAACAATCTCTCATCAATATTCAACAATTCTCTTACAATGAATGCTGTCTTAACGTTATTCAACAGTATGTTAACAATGCACTCCAATAATAATCTCGCAACAATATTCAACAATTCTGTAACAATGAGCTTTAACTTAGCTCGATTCAGTAATATCTTAACAACACACTCAGATTATTAAAGTATTCAACTCCCTAAGTGAGCATCAATTTAACAATATGATTCAACAATACTTAGCTTTTACACTTCAAAGACAATTTCAGAGTAATAATTCTGTAATAACACGCATCTCAATAAACGATTGTAATAGTACTTTAAAAGTTTTCTTTACTTTGGAAAGACCTGTCAGACGAATGGAACTCTTTCTCTTGTAAATCAAAGGATTTTCTCTTTCTGAGACAGACACCATATTTTAAGTATTAGGGTGAAGTTTTTATGGTTTTCTAATCCTTTGGGTCATAAATTAAATAATGAAGCCGAATTATAAGGAGAAGCAGAGATAAAACTAAAAAAAAAAAAAACTCAGCTTGCCTCAATTGCGATTTCTGATTCGGAGCCTACATGATCTCAGTCGGCGTGGGCTGTGTAAATCAGTGTTATGGCTGGGCCTTTGGCCTCCTCTTGGCTTTTATGAGGTATTAATCAGAGGGATACGTTTATGGCTACTTTGAATAGTTCTAACGATCTTTTCACACTGTTTTCCTATAAAAAATAGAGAAAGATCCTCCCACTATGAACGGCCATTGATGCATACAGTATAAAACAGCTTGAAGCTGTCAGCTTCTCTACAATCGTATATAATGACAAAGATATGGGACATCATTTCGAGTGAAGTTAGCTCCGTGCGTTAGTTGTTCTTTAGACGTCTTGGCACTGAACAAGAATAAAAACTTAACTTTTTATTGAAAATTAAAAAAGTTTTGTTGAAACGAAGAAAGAGAAGTTTTTGTTGTTTTCCTGAAATTCTTTTTACTTTTTGAGAAAGTATTAGGAGGTCTTGAATTCGTTGTAGCACATTTTCCAGAGGTCTCAAAATCTGTGATGTTCTATAAGTTATCCGGAAATATTTTCCGCAAAACAAGAACAGCAAAACTTCTTACGTCACTTAATAATATATTTATATTATTAATGAAAATGTATTCATCCGCCTATTCCCTTCAATAGGAGTACAAGTCAGGACTTTATAATTTAAATAAAAAATATGAGTTTATTTAATAATTTTCTTGATTTATTTTCTTTATTCATAATCCATGCCATATGTTTACATTAATAGCTTTATTATAAGCATTTGAACGGCATTAAATTAGAAAATTATTTTCCTAAAACTTATTGATATTAAATTGATTATGAAATTTAGCTAGTATTAAGAAAGGTAAAAGAAAAAATAAATAATTTCGAAGTATCAGCAAAACTAGCGGGGACGATGCGATGGTTGGAATAATGCATTTGAAAGTGTGCGTCAAACCGAGACCCTACTGAAGTTTGGTTGGATGACGTTTTTAGTCTTCTGATAAGAATTAGAAGACTAATATTCCCGTTTTGTCTGTAGACAAGTATCATTAAAATATCATTAGCAACAATCACAGCAATCACAACAATTGCGTCTTTTGTATGCGCAACAATCACATTTGTAATACAGCTCTACAACAATCACAAGAATCGCAGCAATTGCGGCTTTTGCATTCGCAACAATCACATTTATAATAATAAGGAAATTAAAGCAATACCAATTATATTTTCTTATACGTATCAGAAGACGTTGCGAAGCATTGCGATTGGTTTACTAATCGCTATCCCTACCTTGTTGTTTTTTGTTTTTTTGGGGTTGGAAAACATATAAATATTATTTTAATAATTTTACGGAAATTATTTAAAAATAGAAGTATTATTATCACTGTGTTGTTTATGAAAATTAGTTAAGAAGTAGATATAACAAATAATAGAAGCCAAAGATTATTAACATTAATATACAGTAATCACAGTCGGTAAAGTTTTAACTTTATACTAATTTTTATTTAATGTAGAATAATTCGCCATAAACAAAGCGAAAATGTTTGAATTTCGCAGGAAGAAATCAGCTTGCATTTCTATGAAAAGGGGTTTTCATAAAATTTTCTATGAAATCTCTAAATAGCACCACATATGGACCTGGTGACGACAATGGAAACTCACAAATATTGTACTGCAACAAATGGAATAAATGGGGAAGGTGTGATGTGATATGGTTGCCGAGAAAGGGAGAAACAGAATTCCCACCCACTCCCCAACCTTCCATGGGCAATGCCGGGTATTTTAAGCTAGTTTTCTATAGATAGTACTGGTATGAGGAACATTCTAACAAGCGAGTAACTTTAAATTGACTATTAAATTCAATTGTTAGTTAGTTGAATTGCTATTGAATTGTTAATAATTGTTAATTGAATATTTTTAATTATTGTTATTTATTGATATTTTCTTTGCACATTTTAAGTATATTCCTCATTTCCGTATCTTTAACTAAGCAATTTGTCTTGTCTTATCTTTTTCACAGGCTCTAAGATAATATTTAAAAATATTAGCAAAAATCTTTCTTTTAGTCTTGCAGTCGTGATATTAAAATATAGTTCTGCATCATTTAAATTATGTCTGGAAGACTACACATATCCTTGCGTCTATCAAGTTAAGAGCCGGATTATTTAGCCAGTTAATTTTTGCGGAAATTTGAGAACCGATACCTTACTCAATTTAAATCCATAATGCCAAAGCTTTTCGAGGAACTGAAACTTATAATAAGCTGTAATCTTATTCTTCGCTTGCTTTCTTCGACTTTGCTATCTTCAAGACTGGTAATTGAGGTTTAATTGCCTTTCTACACTGCCGGCAATTCTGATTTTTACAAAGCTGCATGTAAAAAAAATCATGTTTTAATAAATTTACTATTTAATTTATAACTATCAAAAATATTTAAACTTTGAAAGTTTACATTGAAAGAAAATGTCTTAACAGTTGCTTCATGTACGATAAAAATCATAAAATACAGGAGACAAGCGAAATCAGAAGTGTAGGCTTAAATATAGCTTTATTGGCGTGATAGGGGTTAGATGTTAGATAGTTAGGGGATGAGATGTTATTATCAAATAAAGCAAGCCTATGGCTTTGTAGATTGAAGTAACACAACTAACATGCTGGCTTTACCCACTCGATAAGATGTTGGACTGCTAGGGGCTAAAATCAATGCTAAACAAAAGCAAGAAAAAAAAGGAAGAAGAAAGCGGATAATCAACTTACAATCCACCCTATCTACAGCGAAAAAAACTTTACCATTCGAGAAATTGGTAGTTAATTATTTCAAAAACATAACTTTTTCTATTAAGAAACTGTTGAGACAAATACTAAGAATTTCATTTCTTAACATGATATTGGTTTTCACTAAATATTAGGACATTAAGGTTCCTCCCTTCGAAAAGTAGTTTAAGAGGGTAGAACTAGAATCGGTTTAAAATGAAAGAATGACTCACGATTTCCGATTTGGCTCTTTTTAACACCAAGCCAAGCCAGAAAACCTAAAACTCCATAAAGAAAGCTACAGTTAAGCTTATCAGCACAAAAATAGATACTCTGTTGATTTCTGTATACAAGGAGGAGCTTCACTCTTCACTATCTTCACTCCTCTTATAATATGAAATCGTTCAATAAGTGATGTTTGAGTAAGAAATAAAATTACTTATTTAAGGAATAATATAGAAACATTAAAAGCTCACTATTTAATACCACTTGGATTTTAATAATTAAATAGCTCAAGAAATGATTTTTATCCTTAAGCAAAATTACATTACCAGCATTTGTATGCTATTTATATGCTATAATGTCATGTTTTCCGTTTCTGCATCTTTTTCTCTCATTTAAAGTGTGTTATGGTCTTGGAAGGAGAAACTTCACCAACTAGAAAAAAAAGAGGGAATATCTTTCTGTAAAATGATTTGCTTCTATTTGAAAAAAACTTCGCTACTTCTTTCATACGATTTTTGATTTTTAATTATACAGAGTACTCTCTCTTTAAAAATGTTAAAAATGTCTTAAAATGGAACTGTCTGACTTTAGTTGTGTAAAGACCGTATGCCTTGTCATTGAAATTCACCTTTGCTCTGACTTCTAACGTGATTCCCATACTCAGAGTGAACTCCATGATTGACTGAGCTTCATCTATGCGTTTAAACAGACAGACTTCGGAACACAGTAAGATAAAGGAAATCAATGTTTCCTAGATTAACATTCACAATCTTGATCTTATTTTTTAAAAGTAATTGAATTTAAAACTAAAGAAGTTGATGATAAAACTTTGAAGTGCATTTTCTTTAAAATGTGTAGATTTTTTTTGTGTTTTTATTTTTTTTAAAGTCGCGAAAACAATACAATCAAAAGTCGAAAAAATCTTAACTCTGTAAAAGAAAGAGGAAGAAAACTGTATGATAGCCAGGAACAATACTCAAATCATTGATCTAATCTCATTCATATTTGTCTTGAAACAACTGGATATAGTAAAGACTTTGTCAATTTTATTCACGACTTAGTACATAGTGTAAGTATGGAAAACGCAGCTCAACCAAGACATTTAGTAAAACTGAACTATTCAGAGTAAAAATATTTTTAAATTAAATATAACAGCATTTGTAAACATGAGTATTCGTGTTCTGGAATCAAATGGAAAAAGAAAAACTCTAATGGTAAACACTCTAATGCTTGCATAAGTTTTCATAAATCTTTCTGTGATTTCCCTTCAAGATTTTTTTACTTAGATTATTTAAGTCAAAACAATAAATTATAATTAGATTAATAACATAAAATAAACAATCAGATCACGGTCGCACAAGACAAAAAAACTATATTAACAAAATTAGCATTACGTATTTGTTTATTTGAGCATTATAGACAATATACTGTATCTTTAAATTGTCATTCTTTTCCGTGGAGCTGAATCCAGGTTTCATGAACTAGGTCCTGTGGTCCAACACATACAATGGTATGAAGCAGGCTTCATTAGCTGTAGTAAAACAGCTTTTTTATTAAATATAAATTTAGTATAAAAGATACAGGCCATTCTTAAAAAATTATGTCATTTCAAATGAAAACTTTCTTAAAGCATTACTCGAATGAGTGAATGTTTTTAAAACTTTTACGTAAGGCCCTAATTAAAAAGCACATCCTCTTATTACTTGTTGGAATTAACTCAAGCATTATTCAGAAGAATAAATGCGTATACATAACTTGTAATATCATTACTGACCTAAAATTTTGTCAGTGAGACCCCATTATTATTTCTTTGATTCGATTCTTTTACTTTTGTTACTGAGTTTTTGTTTGTCACTAACGTTACCAAAAATTACAATTAAAACTAGTACTATTGTAGAAAAAGAAATCTCTATTGAATTTGAAGCATAAGTTATTTTTAGATTGAATTTATTTCGAATTTATGTTCCTACATTCAACAGTTAGTCTAAATTGGGGAAATAATAAATGTAAAATAATAAGGTACTTAATATCTGATAAGATGTATGTATGTATGTATGTATGTATGTACGTATGTATGTTTTTTTTTTGTTTTTTTTTTTAAGGACGGGTGAAATGCATTTACGCATACCAAGGTAATGTGAGACTCAGTCATAAAAGACTACTACTCACTAAAACCCTACGTCCGACTTCCAAAACACCCTACACGGAACCACCGTCAGGTACTACATCGCGTAGGGCAGAATGACTAAAAGTCCGACTCACATATCATTTCTCAACTGATCAAGTCTGATTTTCTCAGCCATACGAAGTTTCCGTATAATAGTGGCAGCATAGTCAGCCACTGCCGTCCAATTAGCCTGGGAGATAGTCATCAAGCCAACGATGTTCTCTGGAGTCACACGCTGTCGAAGGGATTTCTTCAGCTCATTTCTATCTTCATGGAAGCGTGGGCAGACAAAGAAGACATGCTCCACATCCTCGTCCAAGAACTGGCAAGTCGGACATGACGCACTGTCGACAATTCCGAAGCGCTTCTGGTACGCTAGAAAACAACCATGGCCACTTAATAGCTGAGTCAGGTAGTGATCCACCTCACCATGCTTTCTTTCCATCCATGTTGCAATATTAGGTATAAGATTATGAGTCCATCTTCCACTGGTCGATGAATCCCATCGTCTCTGCCATCTGACTGTTGTCTTGCTTTTCACGGCCCTCCTGATCTTGGGTCGGTGAGCGTCACGACGTTCCCGAATACCACTGTACATCGCGCTTCTCTCACTTGCTAAGAGATCGATAGGCGGCATCCCTGCTATGACGCACACGGCATCATATGAAACTGTTCGAAATGCACAAGCGACCCGTAGAGCGCATTTCCGGTGAACCGAAGTCATTTGACATACATATGATTTAGTCTCCATGGCATGGAACCAGATCGGAGCCGCGTAGAGCATGGTAGAGATAGCCACACTGGACAGGAGTCTTCGTCGGCGCTGCCGAGGTCCTCCGATGTTCGGCATGATCCTAGCCAAGGCGTTGACCACTCGTGCAGACTTTTCACTCACGATTCGAACATGTTCATCGAACCGAATGTACGTATGTATGTGTGTGTGTGTGTGTGTGTGTGTGTGTGTGTGTATGCATGCATTTTTAATAATGATGTCGTTATTGAAAAGTTTTTAGTTATTCTGCATTGTTTGGTTTTTTTTGCGTGAGAAAATTATAATTATACTAAAATTTCCAATATAAAAAAATCAATTATTTTTTTAACTTCAGAAATGAAGTAAAATTTTATTGGTAGTAACGTTCTTATCTTTCTAACAACGTACTTTTGTTTCATCAGTTTTCCTACTTTATTACAAATAAACTTGATCACATCAAGTGATTGCATCTTAGAAAAAGTTCTTATTAATGCGAGACTTCGCAGAAATTGCACCATACTATGAATTTAGAGAAAGAACATCAATCCTCCCGCACCCCTCCCCCGCATTACAGAGTTTGCTGGTCCTCTCACTACCGACTGTCCTGAATACCAAATTCCAGGCAAACATTTGCTGATTGAAATCATTTTTAGTCAGCGTAGTTTATGCCACCAATATCAATTTCACATGAAATGCTTGTTGATGTATTATTGCTGCTTTATGGAATTCAATTTGCAAATCTCCCAAAATGACTAAATTCTTATTTCATAAAAATAAATAAACTTTTCTAAATAAATTTGAGAACTTTGCTTCAAAACCATTTCTTGGTATTCACCGTAAAGACCAAAAGTTTGTCCCGAGCAGAGAATTTTGTTTCAGCCCAGGAAGCAGTGGTCCTGTTGGAAGCGTTGGCTGTACATTAGGGAAGCCCTAAACCTTTTTTTATTACAGTTTGGCGGAGTTTATCCCATTTAGAGTAGGCATTTTCTGACATGTGTTTCTCTTTAAGATCTTTTAGAAGTTCTCGTTGTGGCCTTGACATTTGTTCTTTAAAATAACACGGGCAGAGCATACATTTATGGCACACACACAAAAGCATTAATACAAAAAAAAAAGATTAAAAATATATAAAAATGCCCCAAAAGTACAAGTTCTGGGGCATTTTAAGATCTCAGTCTGTAATATAATTTTTTTTCTGTCTTTAATCGTATTGTGTTTGAAATTTTGTAGTTTTATACAATGCAGTGTCGTTCTGTACACCTTTTGTATATGGTCTATTTCCTAGCATTCTCAATTTGGTACTTTGCGAACGTCTCTCATATTAAAACGTATCTCATATTACACAATTGTAATTAATATGAATGTTTATTAGGAATAGTCTTTCCTATTTTTTATTTTCTTTGAGAGAAAACAAACAAAACAATTCTAAACATACGAACACTTCGATATTTATCAAAGTAGTTGTATTGACTAATAGCAAGTTAAAAAACGTATTGTGCTGTACATAGTTCATTGAAGTATACTCAGACATTCATAAGGTTTGTCTGCTGCCAAAATGCAAATGAAAGTTGCTAATATACATTTAGCTTGACATTTAGATACATCCTAGTGCTTTAAGCGGTGACCTACACACTTGGCTGATATTCCTGAACCAAGGTTCGAATCCCACCGTTGGCAGGGATGTTTCCTTTCTTTCCTGTGCTGTTTCGTTCTTTTCTTTTTCTCCATTCAGTTGTCTTTCGTCATTGTTAATTATTCTGATCTACACAGAATATAGGTCAGCAGAAATTTCTTAATAATTTATCTGAAAACGGGAAGAAAACTCGAGAATGCACAAATTCGTTAAATTCGTTTTGCTATCACGCATTGAGCCATCATCGATAGCAATCTGGGACAGTATTCTCGAGTTTTCTTCTCGCTTTCATATTACATTTAATGCACGTTCAGACTCATTAATTAATAATTTATCCTTATATGCATTCCAACAAAAGTTGATTACTAACAGAATGTTTGGGCAACTTCACCATTATTCGCTCAAATTATCATGTAAATGATATAATCTTCGAAGTCTTCTCCTTAGTTTTCCCATCCAACTTTTTGTTTCTTTGCGTTATTTTTATTTCTGTGTATGAATAGTTCTCCAAGCACTTAGAATTTATTAAAGACATTATTAGCTGTTTTCTGCAGCCTCCAAAAGTGACGTTAAACGAAAATGAGGGCATATGGATCTTGTTCATCACTGAAATTGAAAAAAAATACCACTATTAAAGAGAAGGATGCGAGCAGACTTTGAGCTTCCAACAAAGATGCACTTACTTAGTCCTGCCTAAATGAAATCATAAACCTATAAAATGTATCATTAAGGGAAAACTGAGGGCTATAGGAACACGAGGAAGAATTTGAGAGTGAAATAACAAATACATTTATATTCTCAGCTGGAACAGAAGTGCGTTGTTATATGAACTCTAAGTACTACTTTCAGTATGTGGTATAAGCAAAATTTAGTATTTACCATATTATTAAATGTAATAAGAAAAATTAATTTTCATGAAGTTCTTAATAGACTCTTTTTAGTTATCAAAAGCAACAAAAAGTTTTTAAAAGAACTTTCCTTCAAGTGTTGTCCTTAATTTTTTTTTTAATTTTTCTTTGGGTTTTAAGTCATAAAAACTACAAAAAAGGGAAATTTATGTCAACTTTTAATTTAATAATTAGTATGACATGATAACAATATGACGGCTTTTAGTTGCCCGTCATTTGTAATTTCTTCATTCATGTCGAGAAATGTCTCTAACGACTCTTCATTTCATCGCTGAGGGCGAGCTTTTAAATCTAATGCTCGTCTGGCTAAAAAAATGAACATTGAAATATAAATTTTAATCTAATAGGCTAAAATTAATGAGTTATTATTGTTCTCTGGCTCTTCTCTCATTGCGTCACACACAAAGAGAGAGAGTGATAAGAGATATTTAACAATACTTTGAAAGTAGTCCCCGTGACCTAATGGATAAATTATCTGATTTCGAATGAGAAGGATGCAGGTTCGATTCCCGTCGCGAACGTTTCATTGTCGAAGTCACTTCTACAGGAAGTTAACATTATTTTTCAAACTTAGAGGAAGTGCGTTATGCACAGACAGATCTGGAAAACTATATAAGAGATTTATGATACCTGCTGAATAGAAATAGTAGAAAAAAATCATTCCGCTGCATTATTTTCTTAAGAGCTTAAATCCGAATAATTTTCATTAGCCTGTATAAATGCTTGCTAAAATCCGAATTAGCTAAAATCATTAATACCACTATTTTAGTTCTCTTAGAAAAATTTTTTATCATCTAACCCGCGCAAATTTCGCAACAAAAATCCACAACATTAAGCATATAAGTTGAAACAAAGTATTAAGAAGATTCATCCAGAAGTTCAGAAGTTATTAGGGATATTGACGCTAATTCAGACTGAACTTGATATCAACTAATAAATGAAAATGTAAAGTTTTAAAGAATTTCTTTTGAAGAAGATTAACTCGTTTCTTACAATAATAATTCTTATAATAATTACAAAAATAAATTTGAGCTTCTAAACGCTTTTCGTTATTTAATATTCATCGCCTTAGTTATAAAGAATATACAGTAGATGTACATAAACAGATAGATATAGATAATACACCCATTCCATTTAGTGAAGAAGTATTGTAGATTACCTAGAAACATGTTGGATACATTCCAACGTGAATAAGAAAAAGTTTTCCTCAAGTAATTTCCCAGCAGGTTCCTTGAATATCATTTAAATACAGAATAATCCTCGTTACTATGCGAAACATTTCATCTTAACATCCCTTAACCAGAAGACATTATTGGTTTCAAAGGTTTAAGTTCTTCCCTGTCTCTATTAGATGGAAGGAAGTCCGCCATTGTTATTTACGAATTCCTAGGTTGATCGCTCCCTCTGTTGAAAGGAATTTTTAATAACGTGTTACAACATCCAATTGCATCTCTTAATTTAGTTCAAGGTTGATCTTGAAGTTATTGAATTTCTTAAGTATTTTGCAGCAGCAGTGAAGTCGGAATTCTAACATGATGGAAATATTTGAAAGATCTAGAAAGATTATGCAAAGATTACGCATATTAAATGAATATAAAAATTGAATATGTTCTTTTTCATCCAAGTTTATAGTATTGGTTCGTAAATTCAACCCTTCCCCGTTTCGAATTCTCTCCATAAACAATTTTATTGGCATCTTTTGGTGGAAATATTGATTTCAAGCGTGGTTTCCATCGACGTTGGAAAAGAATTCTTTATAGATCATAAATCAAACGAAAAGAACGTCATTTTTAGCTTCAATTTGGAAGTAATTTTAACACCCTTGCAACAAGAAAGTTAGGTTATTTGAGCTGTAGCTAATGATCCTTTTCTTCTTCAGAAAAATAATCTTAATGATAAAAATTCAAGATGATAACTCAAGATAATTCAAAATGTTAAATTAGCATCACAGTACTATAGGAACAATTTGCAATTTTATGTAATTCTTTGTAGTTGATGATGTTCTTGCGACTGCGCAAGACACAGCTATTAGATTGATCTAGGCCATATACAGATAAATTTATTCGTTTCGAAGTAAGGTTTGCATTGAACAGTCAGCGATCAATTATAAGTTGTGGTCATTCTAGCGGTTTTGTAAGTCAGACGATTGTAAGTCTGTCTATTCCACAGTTAGTGAGCATCTGTATATGGAATAGACTTTTAAAGTAAACTTTCAAGTAAAACCAGATGGAGAAAAATAATTCCATTACTTAATTATCATCCACAAGTTGTGAGAATAAAAGTAACCAGTGATGCAGCCGGTCAACATTAATGGTTAGAAACAAAACAGAGAGAGAGACTCAGTTAATTTTAAAGTCTTTTCGCGTCTTAAGCAAGACTTAAGCAAGATTTTTTACCATTAGTCCCAAATCTGGGTCTGGGAAATGTAAGGGATCTAGGAACAAAAAATGAAACGAGATTTTAACAAATAGTCTTACTGTTAGCAAAAAAAGCAAGAAGGTTTTGGTGGGGATGCGAACTTTTGAAGAATAATTGGTTCAGATAGATAGTAAACCCAGTGTGAACTAACAGCAAATTTTCAGATTTTCTAGGTGAAATTATTTTTGTTAATTCTGCTATAGCACGATTACGTGTTACACAAATCCTTACGTATGAGCCCCAATCACAGCAAATCCAATTATACTCTGCACGATTTTCTTGGTTTTTTTGGTTTTTAGTGACATTTTAAGGAAGGTATTTTGGCCAGTTTTTTTAATCCGAAACCGACTGTATCATATTTGCACCTTCCTTCTATTATGCCAAACCATTTAAGTTCAATACAAAGGCTAATTAGTTTTGAGTTAAGTTGATCTCAAACAGACGGTCGCACAGGTTAGTACATTTGACTTAAAAGTGCATTATAAAGTTGGGTTTTTATATCGATGTAATGCAGTCAGTTATTTCTGGTATTTATACCAGTATTTATGTTATTTTTTAAACTTTTTATGTAGAAGAAATTTTTTAAAATAATTTTGTACTTAAATTTGTTTTTTATTGTTAAAGTTTTAAACTTTTATTATTAAAATGTAAAAACTGATAATTTAGCCGGAAGTTCTTTGTGAATTAGAAATCTACGGGCCAAGAAAGGCTTTAGTAGCCTCTACTAAAGGAAAACATTTAGTTAAGTTAAAACTGTAATATTGGAAAACGGAAGAAGAGTTGGAGAAGAATTTTGTAACTTTTTGAATCTCCAGTATACACGATGAAACACATGTAGCTATCTGAGATGGATGACGCACGTCAAAAGACTGTAGTTGACAGGATTTTTTTTAATGGGTTAGAGCTGGTAGCAGGTCTTGGAAAAATTGGATTTCATATTAAATTTACTGAATTTACTGGAGTATAATCTCCTAACTAAATGATTTCGATACACATGAAAATGAAATAACATTTCATATCCACTGTCTTTCAAGAATAACTTAATTCATAGCTTAAACCTACACATTCAAAAGAAATTAATGGATTAAGCAGATATGCCAAGGATTTCATTACAGCTGTGTCATTAATCAATGCTTGTTTCTAAGATTTAATAGTTTCATACAAAATCCTTTCTGTTAATAAACATCTAATTATAGAATAAATGCCTATTCTTACTAGCGAATGCTTTGGAATAAGTAATAACTGTATAATCTTCACGATTGTAAATTTTACGAACCTCATTAAAACTTTTACAAGAAGAAGTCTTAATGCTACAAGCGTTAATCACATTGCGTGTTGTGTTATGAACGATAATAAGCTAGTAAATCCGACTTATGGATAAACAGTCGAATTTCCCACCTGCTAAACTGATTGAAGAGCGAATTAAAACTCCACTGATTACCTTCTGCCGCCTGAAATGGGTTCTCTTCTTATTCAAACAACTGAAGCTGTTATCGTATGGTTATCTAAGTATTGGTTTGTCTCTAATGCCTTAGATAAATTAATGTGGTCCGATCAAGTGGAGATCTTAAGTAATCTGTTAAGCTAAAGCTAACAGTTATTATTTGGCTTATGATTGTTCCCTTTTCGATAAGCTGCCTCTGGGGGTCATTGGCCTTCGGCAGATCAATGAAACAAAGGCGCCCACGCATTAACTCGCAGCTTAAATCAGATGGTCTTTAAAGTTTATTTTCATATATATTTACAGAGGCTTTAATAGAGACCAAAAGAATTAATATTATGATTGCGAATTAATATTAATACAATTTTCAAAGGTTTGGAATTATTCCTGAATAGTGAAGAACAACAAAGAAACAAACGTATTCAGAAGAAAAACAAACGTATTCAGTTATTAAACAAAAACTCCAAGAAAAAATTATACTTTTAATGTTTGGATTTCAAATCAACTCGGTTTACCAGTATTGTTCTTGTTTTGTTTTGTTTTTGTTTTTTGTTTTTTAACCATAAGTTACTATCAGACATTTTGGACTACTTCACTGTTCGAATAGTGAAATGACATTTAATTCTTTCTGTTTACAATGAATTTGATTTGGAATATTCAAGAACATCTATGACATTATTATTATCCTGTAACACAATGGTACATAGAAATATGAGACTAACTATCTGCCTGTTTTCTACTTCAGGTACCTTTTTATCATTCGGAATCAATGAAGCACTTTAGAATAATCTGTAATGTGATTGTAATGAGGAAAAACTTTAAATGAAAACTATGCTTATGTCATAAGAGATTCCTGTAGTTCACATTAAACAAATTCCTTTATCTTCGAAAATAGTTTCAGTAATGCTATACAATGAAAGCGAAAAGCTGGAACATTACTTGAGAAACAAACCAACTTCCTTATTTATAATTTGATGAAGTATGGTGGGTTTCAGAAGCTGTTAAATTTTCAGCAGCTGAAAAAAAAACTACTGAAGAAGATTTAAGAGGACTAGAAATTTAAGAGGAAGAGAATATATTGTTGACAACTGAAGTAACTTTAACATAAAATTTTGTCCAAAAACTTTGGACAACGGAAAACGGGTCGTGAAGGAGATACCTACATATATATTAGAAGATGAAGGACTTTACCTTACGTTGAAGGAATCGTTTTCTATGTATTTTATCGAGAAATATTACAAATTACAAGAATAAATCTTTGAATCTAGTCACTAGTGAACCAAAAAAAAATGCACTTGCCGGCAACTGAATACGAAATTTTCAACTGGAAAGGAAAAGGTATCATTTGAAGAGAAGATTAGGCTTTTTTTCTGCAATTTATCCGAGATTGATCGCTTTCGTAGTGTCTTTGAATTCGGACTGAGAGTGGCTGTATTGATTTGTAATTGAGAAAGAGATATTGCGTTTCCAATGGGTTGTTGATGCTATCATTTCGTGAAAGTGATTACTAGAATCTGTTGAAGGTTGATTGCTCCGAATAGCCTGAATTTGTTCCGAAATTGATGTCGTCGCCATTGTCTCATGGATACGCTTTGCTGTAGCATTTGATCACTCCTTGACACCAAAACTTGAAATTTCGTAAGGAAAGAAAGCAAAAAAAAAATATGTTGAAACCAAAACGTATTACTGGACATAAAAGTTGCCTTTCGGTCCTCAAGGTAGCTATCCAGTACATTTCAAGTATATTTCTAGTACAGTTGTCCAGTATATTTCTCCAGTTTATTTCTCACATCAGTTATTGTAGGAAGGTGTTGGGAAAGAGACAAAGCCCTAAATGACATTAATACCATTTTGGCCTTGATTACTTTAACAATGTTGATGAATTTGCCTTTTTTTTTTTTTTTTTTTTTTTTGCAAGGCTATCAAATTAATATAGAATTTCTGAGAAACTTCCAGGTTTTTTGTCTTTTTCATTTTAGTTTTCAGCTCAAATGTTAATCTCGATAACTTTTAATTATGGTGCATATGAATTCACATGTAACTTCTTTATTAAGTAAAAATAAATATTATGTTAATCATGTAATGAGCGAGCAAGAAAGAACAGTATTTGACATAAAGCTGTGTACTTTCAACTACAAAGTTGAAAGCTGACACCACTCCGTGATGACAATAATAGATATTGACAATAATCCCTATTATCATTGTTTTAGAATTTTTTTGATGTATACTTTTCGTTATTCGTTGTTGATTAAAAACAGCAGAAGAATATTCACTTCCTTCTTCAACGGTGATTCACAGATCTTCTAATGTGACTAACGTGTCTTGTTAACTTGAATGCCTTTTCGCGCTAAGTGACAGGCAACAAGTTGGATGAAAGCATGACAAGAGTCTTGGATACCAAAACAAGAAAAGTGACTGTCCAACTAAGGTGCTCGAAGCCTAAAGATTATCAGAATCAGAACGTTACAACTACGGGCATTGGGATATAACATGATCAAAGACATCACTACAGTTGCTGTGAGTGACAAAAACAATGCCTGGCAGTAAATTTAAGTAGTAGAAACAGATCGACTACTTGTGACTTTCCTCAGAAAATCAATCAAAAGATGTAACTAACTGCTTTTGCTTTAAATAACTTTTCCTACTGATATAATTATCAATCGATCAGCTATTAGTTATCAAAATACATATACATCGAGTTTAATACATCGATTTAATAATTAAGATCTGAATGTAAACGTAATTTATAGAGACAAATTATTAGCGATCTGTGAAAATGAAGGATTTTTCAACATGATTCGTATTTGAAATGCAGCATTTCAAGCTTATCTTTATCTTACACTAAATGTAAGTATCTAGTAATACCTAGTAATCATTACATAATACATAAGATAAAATAAGATACACAACTCCTACATAATGCACATTTTCAAGGTATTTATCTAAACTACTAGCCATTATAACTATAGAGTCCTTTCTGGAAAAAATCATAGCAAAGATAGGAAAGTACAAAGATACATTTTGTAACCGCTGACTAGAGCAGAGTCACTAATTGAAAACTTAAATAACCCATGAGAATCCAACTTTTCTCCTCAGACAAAAACACGGATGTGAGCCACTGCAGTAAAATTATTTCTAATATATTGTATTTTTAAAACTGCATTATTGACAACGAACAATTTTTCTTAATCCAACAAATATCAATATTATTTGAATTAATATTAAATCAAGGTTTAACGTGTGCGGGTTGAAATATTTATAGACAAGGACATTCGTTAAAAATTAATGAGCACACTGATAAAAAAGATGATTAATTCGTATATTAAAAGCTAAAAAAACAATAAAATACTCATCAATGACGGTTTCAACCCGCTGACCGTCCTCGATGAGTATTTAGATTTTATTTTATTTTAGATTTTAATATATGAATTAATCATCTTTTTCATCATGTGTGCTCATTAATTTTTAACGAATGTCCTTGTCTATTTGAATTAACAAAAATGTTAAAAATGAAAATACTTCGAGACGTTACATATAATTGGATATTACCATCAGTAACACATACATATTATTAATTTATAAGCAATTTACCATCTTTTATTTCTAAATCGATTGAATGCACGTATTGAATCTATTCCATTTTAATTTCTTTCTTTCAGTTTTATAACAAGATATTTTATAGTCAGCTGTGGTGATTTATAGAAACCGTCCTCGCGGTTAAAAGAATTGAGTTCATTTCGCCAAAACTGGGTCAGGCTTTTATTCCCAAAATATTTCTTCTCCGGATGGATCCTACGGGTTTGCCATACCTCTGTAAAATAGGGAGCGGATTTCTTTCATAGCTATGAAGCTATGAAAACTAAATCTACAAAATTAATAGAGGTAAAACCATAACAGCATATTTAATTTTGATATTATGAGCATGTACGTGAGCTCTATTCTTTGGTAGATGTTAATTTGACTTTAGTTGGGAAAAAAAGAGGCAAAGTTAATGTTTCTCCATTGTGTTTCGAACAATAATCTTTATCTTTTCTGGTAAAAACCTAAGAAGCGTTATGTAGAAGATTTAGAAGTTAAGCAATAAGTAATCAGAAATGACACATTTAAATGTTTCGCAAGGTATTAATTCACAAACTTATTAAAATTAGTTTGAATTGCTGTGTAGTTTGACTTAATTCTGCAAGCTTATTTTATTAATTTATTTCGAAACTCGTTACGTTTTCATACATTTATGTATTTCGTCAGTTATCGTATTTCAATAAAGCGCAGTTTTCATAACAATCTATTACTTTTGTTTTAAAAAAGATGTGAATTTTTAGCTATGGTTTTTAAGAGTAAAAAATAGTAATTTTTGTTTTGTTTACTATTGCATTACACAATAACAAAAAAAAAAAAGAATTATAGACAATAGTTCTAGACTATTCTAGACTATTCTCGAAGCGCAGGTATCTCTATTATAGTGGCTGAATTTAAATTTGTCAAATGCCAGAAATGGTGAAGTTTGTAAGATTCAGAATATAACGAGTTGCTCGGAAAATCAGGAGTTATATTTCGTGTCTACCCTTCTCAATATAATCCTCGCAGCGGTTCTTGAGTCCCCTGAAAAATTATCATGGACTATTATGCAGGAAAGCAAACATTCTTCCTGGTGAAGCCCTACCATTTCGTTGACGAGTAATTTCGTTAACAGAATTGAAATTCTTTTGCTTTTAAAACGATGAAATAAGAATAATCTCCCTGGATTGACTGTTGATGGTTTTTCCTTGACGAAGTTTTGAATGTGAAGCATCGGCCGTCAATGTTTTTCAGTCTGTCAAGCTGAACAAACTGCCAAGACAGTACAATAGATGATATGCGTTGCATTCTGGGAGAACTCAAGAACCGTTGCGATGATTATAGGTTAGTTTAATTTAGTTTAGTTTTACACCGGTGAAGTTGAGAATCGTGAGAAAATTTATGTTCATACTAAAATTTTCGAAAACTCAAAGAGGCACTCGTTCCAGTAAATCAGTGTTAAACACATATGCTTAGACAAAAAATGATATGTATTCAATGAGGAGCAATGGTGATTTTACTTGCACAGGACTCGGTCTTTACTAAAAAGATAAATTTAAAGTTAGCGATCATTTTTTTTACTGAAAAAAAAAAGAGAAAGCCTTGGCTAATGTGCTGAATTTCTTAGGAAATTTAATGCGAATCCATTAACTCAGCGCAGCACTAAATAACCATTAACATCTCCTCTGTTTTAAGTTGAAATATACGCTGGAAACATTTTGCGGACGTAGAGTCACATTAAGAAAGCCTCTACAATTGAAAGGAGACAAGTGACTCTGACATAGCACTTGATTCTTTGCAGTTAAACTAACTATTGTCAGTCGTCTCAGTCTTTTTGGGCTCGGGACAGTGTTTGTCTAATTTCCTAATTATTTCCGCGCGTGTTTGCAGAGGGGGATGGGGGTTGGTTGATGCTTCTCCATGTCCCTCACTGAAGCCCACGTTTGCAGGGGCTTTAAGGATTTCTCGCTTAATTAAGGAAGTGCTATCGAATGAAAGAGAGAGAGTGGGTGGGAGGGAGACACTCAGATCCATCCTCCGGAAATCGGAACTGAGAATCCCGAGGCGTTCTTGTCCACGAAACCGAAATGAAATTTATTGCTATTGTCAGATCTGCGTCGCTGTCACGTGCGCCAAATTCTAAATCTGTGTCTTTCATATCATTGATGCTTCTGAAGCTTCTTCGTAATGTTTATTACTTTCTTCGTACAACTGTAATAAGAAAGTGTTAAACTAGTAATCTTAGAAAATTATCTTAGTTTAATTTCTTAAAGCTGCTCTGTAAGATAGTTTAAAAATAAGCATTTCGATTTTTACGGAAATTTTTAGTTTCTGTTGTAGTTTATATTATTTTTCGTATGATGTCAGATACATGTTTAGATTTGAGTTTTAATTTGGAATATCACTGCCAAAAAAAAAAACAAAAAAGACCCATAAGGACTTAATAAATAAAATTTTAAGTGAGCAGTTAAAATTTATGAAGTTGTGAATTAAAAAGCAGAATGCGTTGAAAAAGAGACCTGTAAAGGTCCCGAAACTAGTATGTATTAGTTTTTTAATTTTTTCATTTTGTGTGTTTTTTATTTCATCACTTCGTAAGGACTCCAAGAAACTTCATATTTGAGCTATTGCTTTGGTATTTTCATAGGTGGTTTCTAAAACTTATTTGGTTGGCGGTGCACAGTGAAACATATCAAAAATACACGATATTAAAAAAATATAGCAAAATATTTTGACATAAGTAGTAACTTTAACGTGTGGAATATATACTTAGAAGATTAGGAAAAAAAAAGCATGAGGTTGAAACTAGTCAGTGTATTGATTTTAATTTGTGTTTAAATTCAAGTTTTTTCAAAAGCCATATGTGTAACAATTAATTTTTCTAAATATATTTTGAATTAAAGACAGAGGTTGAAACTGTTCAGTGTATTGATTTTAATTTGTGTTTTAATTCAAGTTTTTTCAAAAGCCATATGTGTAACAATTAATTTTTCTAAATATATTTTGAATTAAAGACAGAGGTTGAAACTGCTCAGTGTATTGATTTTAATTTGTGATTTAACATAAGTGTTTTCAAAAGCTAAGTGTTTTCAAAAGAATAACTATTAATTTTTCTAAATATATTTTGAAATAAAAACACCTTAAAGCCGTAGAAAACTATTACTTTCATTTTTTTTTATAAATTAAGCATGGTCATGCTATTAATTGGATGTAATAAATCTATATATAAACGGATTTCTTCTGATTTTTAAAATGTACTTTCAAAATATACCAACAAATGATCTATTGCATTGTGACGCTGTTCACAATTACTGATCTAGATTAAATACACTTGATTTTTGAATATCCACTTCATGCTCAGATTTACATAAAAACACAAACATATTTCCTTAAAGAGATTAAATAATCTACTTTACTTTAGAATTGGAGATTCAATAATCTACTTTAGAATTATAGATTAAATAATCTAGTTATTTTTTAGATTAAAAGTGTTTATCAATCTTCAGCAAACTTCATATCATCTAACTATTGGTTTTATTAATCAATTGATGGTTGTTCTGTACATTCATTTCATTTAAGATGAAATAGATCACTGTTCTATTTTGTGAATAGACATAGATAAAAAATGTCAATTGTAAGGACTTTTCGCTTAAAGCCCACAGTTTTAAAGGGAACCTAATGGCAACAGTAGAGAAGTTTAGAGAAATCTTGAACTGATGTTTTTGACTCTAAGAATTACATACACACGAAGAAATTTATTTAATAAACATCTTTGCTCTCTTTCAGGTTTTCGTATAATTATACTGTAAGTGGAGGATGATGCGCAAGACTAGTTATTTAATTTGTTCTTTCATCATCTATTGAATCTATTTCTTTATATAATGCTAAGGGAAGGAAGCTTCAGGCTGCCTAAGAAGCAGTCAATTTATTATCATTACCTATTGCCTGATCAAGACGGGAAAAATGTAGGTTCGAGTACCAACATAAAAACAAAATTCCAAAGTGAAATATCATTAATTCTGGGAAGAAATCTGAGGAACTGGAAATTTCGGCCATGCTGAATAAACTCTTTAAATTAACTCTTTCAATAAAATACTTCTTCTATTGGTTAATGACTTCAGAATTACATCATCATTACTGAAAAGAATGGTCGTGACTTGTAAGAAACAAAATGCTTAAAATAAAAACTTATTTATGAAAAGAAAAAGAAAACTCTTGTACTTCGCGATTTAAGATTACTCAGTTTCTTTATTTTATTTTCCTTTTTTAAATTGCCTCCAAAATTTCTGTTATAATTTTGTCGTAAATACTTTATTCTAAACTGCTAATACTTCTTTAATATGCTTCTGAAGATGCTAAAAAGTTTAAATCAAAATATCGTGTCCTTCCTATGTTCTACTGTGTTCCAGATGCTCATAAATTTCAATCCTTTGCCGAACAAATTTTAATTTTAAATTATTAAAAAAAAAAAAAAAAAAAAAAAAAAAACATCTTCCCAGCAGAGATAATTAAAATTGTTAATACAGTTTAATTCAAAATGATACTTGAATAGCAGGAATAGTAGCTTCAAATAAAATATGTTTTCTCTTTTTTTTTATTTCGATACAATTTGGGCCCCGGGCCTAAAATAAATACCCCACAAAGCGACTCCTTTCAATTAATTAATCAATAATTCCTTTGAATTTCGAAGTGTTATACGATACTCAAACTTTTCACTATCTGATTCTACGAGTTATATCTCAGTTAAGATAATAAAAGAAGACCACTACAGTTTTTTTTGTAGCGCTTTGTTATTACTTATTTGTTAACTTTAATGGAAAAAGTATATTATCTTCAAAACTGCGGATATCCTGTGGATATCTTCCTAAATCAAAGTCGATGTCTACATATTTTTGATAGGGCAGTGTACACCTGAATAAAAACGCCGATGCCAAGTGCTTGTCAGAGCGCTGTATGTCTTTAATTTCCATAAGAAAATACTTCGTTCCACTTGTGAAGTTTTAGACAGGGGTTAATTGGCTTGTGTTGTTTTTCTGGGCGAGTTTCAGTACGTGACTGAATTAACAATTGGCTTTCAGTGAAAAGAAAGGGAAAAAAAGACATTCTTGTGGAAAATTGAAAGAACATTAGAATTAAAGTATACCTCTAATGATGATTCTCATTGTATCTCTTTAAAGTAGATACATTTAAAGTTAACGCTTTAAAATTAAACTTAAACAGTTCTGCTATTTATTTCAGACCAAAAAATTATTGTATTTGATTTCAATTTTATTAGCTTATTTCCAATAGGAAGATGTTGATCAAGTCAGTCAGGCTTTTTGTATGTGTGTATCCCACCCACTAATACTTCTGAACCGCTGAGAAGATCTTCCTGAAGCTATATGGATGATCTAACTTTTGTACTTGAGATATTTTACGAAAGGATTTTTTTTCCAGAAATTAGCTCGAGAAGGCGACAAAACTTTCCTAGGAAACCTGGAATCTAAACAATGTATTTCTATTCTATTTTTAATGTTTCATTATTTCAAATAATGAATCTTAATTCTCATTTACCTAATCCATTCTCCTTAGTTTCATCCGCTTAAACTTTTTAATTAAGCAACTTAACTACATAAATCAGATTTAATAATTTTTAACGGAAAATGGAAAATTTATACTATTAATGTTCAGTAAATATTATAATTGTAATAAAAATTTAAATTTTCGTTTTTTGTCGTCTTCATGAAAAGAACTTAAAAGGCAGTAATCACTGCAATTAGGAAGCTGAAATTTCAGAAGTAAATGCTGGTTATTTTCCAAGATTTCCATTGATTATGCTAAAAATCGGACATCAGGCAAAACAGAATAAGTCAAAACATTATCAGCATAATGAATCAACAACAAAAAAATGTTTTTGTTTTTGTTTAATATTTGATATGTTCCCAAGTGACTATTTGAAAGTTGACATGCTAACTACATCTTTTGTTTTAGGAATGTAAGCTTTCACGACCAAATACATGCAGATGTTTAGTTTCGGGTTCAAAGATCGTGATTAATTGTCTACTTAGTCCAGACGTTTCGCCCGCAACTGCGATGGGCATCTTCTGGGGAATAAGGCAACCAACTATAAATCCTCTTCCTTCCAAAAGACAGGTGAAATTCAAATCTGAAAAAGCAGACTCAGATTGACCGATATAATTGCGACAATGCAAAAAAATTATACATTACTGCCGCAGCTGACACAACATAATTTGAAAGATAATAACGCAACATTGCTTGAAATGTGTTTAATCGTAGACGAAGTTTTTCCTCCAAAACAACGTTTTCAGTATTTTTTTTCCGAAGTGTTTAGCAAATCCCAGTTTCATTTCCAGTGGGATCTTTCAAACAATGTTGCGTTGTTGAATATTTAAAATAACTTTGTCAACAAATAAAATATGGAGTAAGATTGAGAGATTCCTCTACCAAAGTTAATTGTTCTCATCTTTCGGCACCCTTTTCAGACTTTGAAAATGTTGTCAATACTGAAAGGGAGGCAATAAGTGAATATAATTTTATGCTAAAGCATAAGTTTAAAGGCGACTCATGATAATACAATATTTATAAATAATAATAAAAAATAGGAAGTACAATAACACATGGAAAAATAAAAAATAAAAAAATGGGAAAAAATAAAAGAAGTTAGGGGAAAAAAAAAAGTAAGATATACAAACCGATAACCTTCAGTATATGAGTCCGAGACCTTACCCATAAAGCTATAGCTGACAAATGAGATAGTGCATTTCTAACATTTAAGCTAGGAGCGGAAATCCAATGAAAACAATGCCAAATATCTCGAACATGGGGATGTTGCCCCTAAAAATACCCCTTTCCTACAGTGTTCGGGACTGTGAACGCGATGGTGAAATCCTACCTTCCGTTCAGGAGTTGTTAGGGGTGGACAGATACGGATGGACGGACAGATGGACAGGAGAAACACAATAGCTATCGATTTTGGTCGGTACAGCAATAGCTACCAAATGGGTTGCTAAGAATATAGATATATTAATGAAATACCTTCACAAGAAAGCCGAAGATATCGCGAACGGAAATAAATAAAAATTTATCAATATTTCACCTTCTTCATATTAAAATATGGATGAATTTAGCCTATTTTCCTTGAAAATCAATTGAAATTAATAAACTTCTTTATTAACAAGAAACTTATAATGAATTTTCATTTGTCAAATTGCTTTAAGTATTTATTTTACGAATTTATTTTTTTTTCTCTACATCTTGCTAAGATTTTCCTTCTCTCTGTCGCATTTCCAGTTTCCGTGAACTTGTTCCTGTTAGGTAAAGAATTCCAGGCATATTTGCTTATTGAAAGGCTTTCGGAAGCTAACGAATACCTGAAATTGTTTTGTTCATCCATAATTATCCGTATCTTAAGGACCTGTCTTCGATGTTTGCTTAAGGTTTCATTTAATGAATTTTTTTTTCCTACCTAAGGTAATTCAGGTACTTAATTCACGGAAAAGAAAATTAAATTTCGTATTCCTTGTTTTTGTCCTGAAGACATTTCACTTTTTGTTTACTTTCTTGCTGCTTAAAATTTTAAATACCGTTTTCTTAATATATTTCATTAGCTTGAATAAACATTTACCAGAACAGATGTACGGCTCCGTTTTGCTAAAACATGAAAACAATTGTAATGTAATAAATTAAACATAAATTACATTAGCCAAGATAGACTTTATAAATTTATAAGGACAAATATTTTCATTAAAAGATACTGTTTGCTCCCTCACTTAGTGGGATACTTTAACTTTTAAAAAGAAAACATTAGCTAACAGGTCTTTACAGACCCTTGGGGCAGCTGGAGGTTAGGCTCCATCTAACGGGACGAAGTTGAGGTCAGGAGGTCAGCCTGACGCCCGCCCGCCTTTAACTCCCAGGAAAGAAACCCGGTGCCCATTCTACAGAGGGCTGGGTAGACCCTAGGACCCGTTTGGAGGAGAAAGGAGCGTGGAAAAATTCCCGCCCTCCGCCGAGGCCGGGGATCGAACCCGCTACCTCCAACCTGCAGCCAAGCAAATGTTTTCTTGTAACAGAATTAAATATTGTAGTTTAAGAAAAAAAAAAAAACTATGAAAAAGAACAAATAATAAAATATTAAAAACTTAATGATTCAACAGCCAGTTCATTAAAAGTAACAAATTGTTTTACCACTTTTTTTTTTTTTGAGGGATTTGACATCTAAACTTAAGAAAATGGTCACAGTTTAAAGATAAAAATACATTGATCACTTAAGTAGTCTGATAAGGAAGTTTTTGACAGCATTAAGATCAAATTTTGTATGGCACCATGTGATTTGACAAACCAATATTATTGGTAGAAGAAGTAGCTACTATGTATGATACTCTAATGGATAATGAAAGATAGTTCACAACGCTGATGTCGTTTGAAGATGATACAGTATTATCATTAACTTCCTAAATTTGTTTTAATAGCAAAGGAGGAGTTTCGATTTTTTTTTCCTAAAACACATGAAAAAGATATAGATTTGGCTTCTGGTGTGGATTTTCAAGTTGACCAGAGAAGAAATAAAGGGGAATTTTTGGTCATAAAAGACGGCAACATTAAACCGATCTAAAGCTCACAATCATTAGAGAATTATTTATATTTTCCACTTCTTCTACCAATAATGTTGGTTTGTCAAATCGCCTGCACAATATTTGATCTTAGTCGCTGTCAAAAATTTCTCCCTTAGAATTATTTAAGGGATTAACACTATCTTCACATTTTCTTAAAGAGTTGAAGTCAAATGTGGTTGGACCAACCATTCAGTATTAACAAAGCAATTAGCTGTATGTCTCAGGAAGTATTTCTGTGCTTTTCAACAATCTACTTCGTGAATTTGCTTTTAGTGCCACGACAGATATTTTTGAAAGACAAAAAACAACTCAGGACTTCATGATATGGGAAATTGACTTTTTATTTTTAATATTATGTTTTGTTGTTATTTTTAGCCAGGGAGAATTGGGACTGGTTTAACTAAAGGAAGAATTCTGCGTTGATATTGGAGAAACACTGGTATAAATGAAAAGAAGACGAATGCAATGAGTCCATTTAATTTGAAGAAATTTTGAGGAAAAAAATTTGATGCTTCGGAACAAAAGGCGTATATCATCAGACTATCGCTTTTTTGTCACACCAAGTGAAGATGCTTGCTTCTTTTGATAGTTTCGCTCCCGAGATTTGTCTAGTATCCTAAAACCTTCTTTAGAACCACTTACTGAATATTGATTGGATATAATGCCAGTTCTACATTAACTTTATATTGTTATTCTAGATTTAATAGCTGAATAAATCTATTAAAATTTGAAGTTTATTAAATTTGTTTAGCTTTCAAAATATCGAAACTGCTTAGTTCCGACGATTATATACTCTGTTGCCAAATATTTTTACTATATAGGTAACTAATTTCTGTTAATGTATTAGTTTTTATTCATTACGTCGTTCACTTGACAGTTATATATACAGTCGTACCTCTATTTAACGAAGTCGCTAAATCCCGAAAAAAAGTTCGTTATATGGAAAATTCGCTAAATAGAGATTCACCTTTTAAAATTACTTTAAACTACATAAAACAGATTTAAAATTCATAAACAATAAATATTATTAAAAAAAGTAACAATTTTAATGACATAGAGCATACATTACTACATCCGTACTTAAATTTTACTAATAAAGTCTGTTAATTTTGTCAGTTTTTTTTTTTTTTTTTTGAAAAAGTGATTTCGCTCATAATACGTCTCGCATCTTTGCAATGCACCAAAAACCCTTTCAGGCGTATTTTCTTCAAATTGTAATCCGCGTCGGATTGTTTCAAATGATTTTAGCATTTCATCGTACGAAGGTTTTTTGATTTCTGCATCATGATCATTTCCATTTTCATCATCTTCATCGCAATTCATTGCTGTATTGTTTTTACGCTCGTATTTTTCACACTGAACAAAATATCCGATTCAGTTAGTGTTTCCGAGGTCTCAACTTCAAATCAAGTGAAAGATAATCATCCATCAGCACATCATCATTAATTTCTTCTTTTTCGCCTCAGCTGTAACCACATTTCTTTCATTTCTTCTAAGGGGAAATAAAAACATTTAAAGAGGGGAAAAAAAATAGATACCACGAAAAAGTTCGTTAAATAGAAAATGCACTTCGCTATTTAGAGGTTATTTTACAAAGAAATTAGGAAAATGTTCTTGGTTCCAAAGAAAAGTTCGCAACATAGAGAAATTCGCAAAATAGAGGTTCGTTAAATAGAGGTCCGACTGTAGTTAATTTGAAGTAGCCGTTTGCATGTTTGGATAAGTAAGAAACGAAATTGAAGATTCACCTACTGGCTTTATTCTGCAGATGAGAAGCATAATGAATTTGAGGCAAATTTTCCGAAATTATGTTGATAAAATCAAAATCTTATTGTTATGTAAATTGGAAACTAGAATTTATAAAGTAATTACCTTAAAACCAAAATATTACAATTTCTTACTATTTTTTGTGATAGTAGAATGAACTCTCGCCAATGATGTCACAAAGGATCGGCGTTTCTAAGATAACTTCGCAGAATGGTCATCTTTCTTACAGAATTGAGAAACTTCTAAAAGAAATTACAAAAAAATAAATGAAGACCAATCTACCAGCCATGGTTTCATGTTTATATCGGGATATACTGTTGAAAAATAATTTAAATTATTGTATCGCCATTTAATAAATTTTACTGTTTAAATAAGTTTTTAAAAAACATAAAATTTTGGAAACTTGCTCATTGAAGTTCCTATTGTAAGAAATAATAAAAATAATGAATTTTTAAATCTTAAATTTTATTTAGTAATTTAAATCTATTAAAATAAATCAGTTATTATAAAAAATTCATTTTTTAGCAGAAAATGTTATTGAAATTAAAAAAAAAAATGTAATGCAATATAAATTTAATTATTGAAAATTTTATAGAACCTTGCTTAAGACTTTCACTTGCTTGGGTTCTTTACAACTTGTTAGAAAAATGAAGATAGCTAAAAAAAAAAAAAAAACTTTGTTAGATCCATCAACAAGAAACGTAAAAAAGCATTTTTAGCATGATGACATATGATAAACAGACAAACGGAGATTGTGTAAGAAAGCTGAATAGTAAGGTCTCGCATGGGCCCGCGGTTGGCGTTGTCGCCATGACATTGGCCTCTCACCTCTGAGTACCGCGGTTCGTGTCTCATGTGGGTTTCCTGATGGTGGACAATCCACACTGGTCAGGTTTTCTCGGGTTCTCCCATTTCCCCTGCACTTCTCCCATCATATTTTCTCCGTCTTTCTCTCCATCTGGCGTTACTTCCGTGGGTTAGTACAAATAGACCTCCGGTCGTATCGCTTCCCTGCTACCCACATCCACTACATAAACATAAGACATAAAGATCTCGCATGCTTAACGTCATGATTCAAGCAAATATTTTTATTTCTTTTACATATTTCTTTTTTCAATGCACCTAAAATTCTGAAAATTTAAATATGAACTTGTGAAGCATCTGGAATTTCTATTTTTTTGTTTTTAATTTTCAAAATATTCTGTAATTAAGTAAATTAAAATTCAAACCAGTCAATTATTTGGTTGTTTACGAGGTATTACTCGGTATTTTCAAACTCAAAAAAATTTGACGAACACATGAAATGATGAAAAATTCGTAAAATAATTATAGTTAATTTTTAAAAAAATAATTTAATCTTAGACAATTTAAAAAAACAACAACACAATTTATTTTATTTTTTTTTAAAACCTGTTGCACTAATAATAAATATTTTAAATACAATAATTATTTTGCAAATTTTTTATCATTTTAGACTTTTTTAAGTTGAAGAAACCTAGTATTACCTCTAAAACACCCAAATAATTGATTGGTTTTGAATTTTAATTAATTAATTACAGAATATCGTGAAAATTAAAAACAAGAAAATAGAAATCCCAGATGCTTCACAAGTTCATATTTAAATTTTCAGAATTTTAGGTGCATTGGTAAAAGAAATATATAAAAAAAATAAAAGGTTTGCAGTCGCCTGCAGTTGCTTGAGTCAGGACCTTAATCATCGAAGAGAAAATTTTTTAGAGAATGCTTAGTATTTATAAAAGTCTGAATGCTACTGATCATTCAATGCAGGCTAGTGGTGAGACTTTTGGTCAAGTGACATAGACACTGGGCTGAGTGTGATCCTGTGTGTCCGCGTGTGGTCATGTATCACCCTAAAGATTTAGTGCAGCTTGATGGGTCTGCTTGAAATTTGTCCTACATATTTAAGAGGTAGAAACGATCTTACTTAAATCTCTGAAATCTTTTCCAAATGGGTTCTTGTCCAGAAATTAGCGCGAGAGGGCGACAAAAATTCCATTAGAAAAGCACTAGGAACTTAAATAATGGATTTCAGTTGATGTTTTAAAAATGAATATTAATCCTTTTACTAATCCAGTAATTTACGCAGGGTTTCGTATGATTATCGGCTTTTGACAATTTAAGCAAATATTTTTTTCAGGAAATTTTAAACTTTTGTACTTTTTGTATTCGGGAGAAATTGTAATTTGAAAATTAAAGTGAATTTTCGTTTGTCTTCGTGACTTTTTAAAAATAAAAATATAAATAAAAAAATTAAAATAACACTTTGAGGAAAGTGGGCTTCAAGTTCTTTCATGAACTTCCTGTGTTGTCTTTTAACTACTTATTTTCGTTAGTTTCTTATTTAATCTTTGATTCTGAATGACTGTCACGGAATTTTATTATTATAAAATTCCGTTGGTGTTTTTTGAAGGTTTGTTGTTTATTTAAGACTTTTTCTTCTTGTCGAAAAAAGATTCTTTTTTTTTTTCTTTTTGTTGGTTTGCTTCCTGTTCCTCTTTGCTTTTCCTTATTCTTCGTCTTCTACTTAAATGATCTCTTGGGGCAACTAAACAACCGACGCTTAAGGCATAAATAAAAACCCGGTGTTTTTATTTTAGAAACAGCTTCATTTACTACAAGTGCGGCTGGTCTCCGGAGAAAGACAGAAAAACATTTGCTCTGCTCTTTTTTTTGTCGGACTCTTTGTCTCAACCTACGCCGCCTCCTCCCGTGGGATCCAATTGCAGTCGGGAACGGGTTAAGGTTGGCCGCGTTCCAACGGCAGCAGCGTCATTCTCATAAAAATGGACCTCTCTGCGATGACACAAGAACAAGGCCTCTTCTTCGCAATGAACTCGAGTTACGGCCGAGAAGGAAGCAAATAACGGTTATGCAACAGTAAACAACGGACAAGCCGCAAAAGACCCAAATTATTTGTTGCTGATAATTACCACCAGGTTGTGCTGCGTCTTTATAGTGTCCTTGGTTGCCTCTAATGATCCATATCGTCTTAAGATAGCCGAGACAGGAATTCTGGCTCTGTCTTCCGGAAAATTTAAGACGCTCTCCACCCATCTTATTTCCTCTTCTTTTTTTTTTTTTTAAATTTAAGTCTAAATCTTAAGCTTCAAGGTTAAGCAATTTTTAGTTTCGGTCAATTGAATAATTTTTATTTGCTGTATTTATTTTTCTTAACATTGAAGTTTTGTTGTGTTTTATGATTGCGATGAAAATTTATGTTTCCTGACTTTTTTAGCCTATTTTCTTGAAAACTGAGACTCATCACACAAGTCATTCTATGGATGGATGAACGTATGTATTTATGTCCTCCTTCTTCATACTTTGTATACATATATTAGAAGTAAAGCCGATCTAATTTTGTTTGAAAGGTTTTCCAAGAATTGCTTGAAGCTGACAAAAATCCTTGTACAAAAACATCTGAACCAAAACAGTGAAGTCTAATAATGAATTATTTAACATGTAATCCTGATTTCTTTTTTGATAAGATTGAAATTAGTCAACTTCAGTGAACCTAAGTAAATATTAAAGATGTAATTACTATAAGTTCTTTATTTTTTTGCAAAAATGGAAAATTCTACTTTTTATGTTCAACAGATTATGTAATTGGATCTACTCTTGTCTGAGGAATTTTCGCACTTCGGGTGGGGTTCACTCAATATTTCGGCCCGGTACCTCGAGCCTTCTTCAGGGAAAATCCCTCAGACAAGAGCATATCCAATTATCATGGCCCACTCGTCCTTCAGAACCAAACCAGATAATGTAATTTAAATGTAAACGTAGCCTTTCCTTTTTTTTTTTTTTTTTTGAGGTTTTTACGATTTAAAAAGCAAAATAGAAGTAATTTTAATTACGACATTTTGGGAAATATTATTAAGGGAAATTTTAGTCTTTCAAGAAATTATAGTTAAATTTATTAAATTCATTTTGCCTTGTTAAATATAGTCAAAATATCAATCATTTATCTTTAATAAAGGGATTACTATAATCAGTTTGGATTAACAACGCAGCATGTTACTTATGATATCTATTGTTTATCCCAATCTTGATTTAATAAAAAACTTATGAGCATATGTTTAAAATAGAATTATTCTGTAGAATTATTTTAAACGATTAATGTTACTTTATCAAAATTGTTAATTTACTTTTTGCAAGATTTTTTTTTTTCCCAAGGGTGTTATTCAGAAACAGAGCATATGATATTATGTTTCAAAACGACCAGATCAAACTGGAAGAATTTTTTTATCAAAAGCTCAATAGTATTTATTCTTATTCCCGCGTCTGAACGATTCGGGATTAGAGTGCGAGTTGCTTTTAGTTCAATATTCATCAGAAGTATATAATGTCAGCCCAAATCTTTTACTCATTTCATTTTGTTGATGAAACACCGTCATCTTTAACAGATTATTAAGAGCTTGTATTGTATAGTAACTTCAGGATTCATTGTACTTTAATTAGCAAAGTGTTGTGGTTCTTCTTTCCTAAGTAACAAGAATAAAAGCATCGTATCTGGTATCGTACCTTAGATTAACTTTTGAATATGGCCATCTTGCTTACCAGGTTAACTTCAATGTCGACCAACAGGATAGCCGATGAGGATTATCCGAGGCGTGATTATTGCTATTTGAACTCCAGATTATTACTATTTTGAAGGGTTTTACATTTGGAAACGGAAGAGGCTAAACTGCCTGTGCTGTTAGATGGTGAAGGGGTTTTATTCCGTATTATTCCCGCTTTTGGTTTTTAAGTGATAAAAACATGTAGTCCTTTTAATCTATTATAATTAAACAAAATGTCCAAGTGATTACCAAAGTAATTGGTAACCTTAACACGTAATTATCACGTAGTTATTTTCATTATATTTTCCTGTAATGATAGTTAATCGATGTAATGAAAGGGAAATTCTAAGTGTAATCAATTGATCACACATTTCTTTAACGATACACAAAGTATCACATTTACACCAGATTTACGTTCAATCTTAAGTTGACGTACAGGTTTTACTCGGAAGTAATTCTTCGTTCACATTGACTGTCGTGGGATATTTAGAGAAAGAGGCCAAAGGTTCCTTGACAGGATTGGTCTAATCTTTGACGGTCCGGTCCATCCGTCACCGTTCAAAATGTCCCAGAAAACTAAATTCTGAAAGAGAAAGTCTTTTAGTTATATAACTAGATTTTTTTTTAGTTCAATGTAATTAAGTTGAGTATTATTATTTTCCTCCTTATTTCTTGGCTTGAGATATAGAGGTAAGACGTTATAGATGAAAAAACTTAATTCAGATACCGTGATATCTAAAATAAATAAGTAAATGAATAAAGAAGTAGATTTGGTTTCCTGTGATTTATGCATATATATACTGTATACTGTATACTGTTCTTCTCCACCATCTCAAGTAGGAAAGGAGGATATACCTTTGACCAGGTTGCATTGTGCTGCCATCTTGCATTGTTTATTAAAGTTTACATGTATTTATCACTAAGAGAGCTAATGTGGATGTTATGAATGCTAGGACATGCTTCTACATTTTCACAGATATTTACATCCATTTCTATCACGAAAAGTAAGTATTCTAATATAACGATTTTCTGTTATATTGTTTCTCTTGTTCGAGATAATTTAGATTTCAATTTGTAAAAGATTACTTTTATCCTTGAGCATCATAAACAATTTCGTTTTACATCTTAAAAACCTAAACTATGAAGCATGGATAATATCCAAGGAATAACGGTAGTATGTTGTCCCTTTGACCATAAATATATACCGTATTTACGCGCATATTTTCCCCACCCCAGTTTTTGTGGATTACAAAATTCAATTTTTATTTTTATCGCATAATTTCCCCACCTCTACTTCAACGCGTTTCCAACATGACTTTGATTGGCGGTCAACTCACGACGACGCGACAATGTACCGTAACTTCCACATTTCTCTATCCCACGCTACTTTAGGGGAAGATTCCACCCCCACCCCGGTCAGTACAAGAGCAGACTCCTTCTGAATCAGTACAACAATAACTGTACTTTGAAGAAAAAACAAATATTGAGATGTGATTTCTTATATTTTAAATGTTGCGTGTTAATAAAATTGCTGTTAATTACATTTCTTGCTTCAAAAATCAATATTTAACATGGTTTTCCTTACCCTTTCACCATATTTTTTTTCCTCAAATTGAAAAACATCGCATAATTCCCCCCCCCCTTTTTTTGTCAAAATATTGATGAAAAAAAAGGGGAAATTATGCGAGTAAATACGGTATATTGTACCTTCGACCGGGTAAACGTACAACATTCCAAATGAACTTTTTTATGTTCTTTTATTTATTATTCATTTATATTATTTTATTAAACGAATGGTAAAGTAATGTAATCGGAATTAAATTTAAAACGTGTGTAAAAATTATAACATTAAAAGAATGAGAAGCCGACACACATACAGGTTAAAAATTGGATTTATTTAAAAAAACAACGTAATATCTGGCAGTTTCGAGCAACTTTACGTCACGTCAGATTATCATCGGCGTCAAGATTTAATTCTCAAAAGAACAAGCTCTTATGTAGTGATTAAATATTCTAAAATTTATTGGTTATGTAAAACAAGGTAACCCAGATGAAGCGAGTGCATTCCCTCATGTCAGTCTGGTGGTAATCATATGAATCAAAATTGTAAACATGAACAACCGTTACCCAACAAAAACTTGGGATACCAAAACATTAAAATTTGTAAGGACTAATCCAAAGGACGATCAAATTGATTTTTTTAGATTTCTTATTGAAACTTCCAGTTCCAATGCTTTCTGGTGGGACTGCCCGGCAACGGGAACACCTGCGATTTGAAGTTGATTTATCAGCATACTGGGTATTTTGTATATGAATAGGTATTTTGCACACGGTATAGAAAGAAAACTGCTCTTGTAAGTATAAGAAATGTGTTTTTATTTCCTATTATGTGTTTATTTCTTTCATGGTCAAAGATACAATATACAGTGTCATGGTCAGAGATACATTACCTACGTTTTACCTTTGACCAGTTGTTATGCTGTTTAGTTAACCTTTATTTATCTGTTTAAAGTAACAGATTTAAAAGTATTAAATGTGTTCTTTAAGAACCAGACTTTGTTTTGATTATAATAATTATGTAAAAACATACCGTAAGATATTAGAGTTGCAAAAATACACCCACCCTCCCCTAATATTGAAGCTATTTCCTCTTGTTTCTCCTCAACCCAGCTTCTTATTTCCTGAATTTTCAGTTTCTTTTATGACAACGAATAACTAGTTATTGAAAAAGAAAAAGAAACAGTTTTTCATTTCTTTAAAAATGTTTTTCTTGTAACCTTACAAAGCGACTACTGGAAAGTCGGTACTTCAATGAAAGACTGCTTGCGTTGCAAGTTTCACTGAAAGTGAAAATATTAAATTACGTATGACTATTAATAGCTCTTTGTGCAATGTTTTCAATAATTCAAAACAACTTAAAAACAAAGTTTATTTAAGTTTCTTTTTAACCAGTGCTACTTTGACGTTATTTTATGCTTAAAATCAATTCTTTTCTTATCTGTTTCTTATTCCTGCATTAATGGAAAGAATTGCTGAGTTGCCAGGATTTCAAGTCTGTCTGAATCCATGTCTCTGTGGACTCAAGGCATTGCTAGCAATTAGTCACAATCAATTACTGACACATCTTCAGCAGAAGATTGGGGCTTTCGCCTTGAGCAGAAGACGTACAAATATGCCTTGTCAAATCCACCTTTTCATCAACTATGAATTTTTCTACTTGCTTTATAAAAGCAAGAAATAATTAAACTTATAAATGGAAAGTACTTTTGAAATCTTTTTGTTTAAAATATAGGACATTCAATTTGGAGGTTAAAATACAGATTGAGAATCGAATGATAACATTTGAAATTCCTTACATCAGTTAATGGAGAAATCAGCTTCGTAATCAATAGACATTCGTTGTTCATTCAGAATTTCGTGTTTTAAATCATTTGGAAGACAATTAGTATATTATTCAAAGGAACAAGAAATTCCTGATTGAACTTAGACTATCTTTCCTTAAATCTTCGTTAAAATTTGGTGTTTTGTTTTTCTTCTTTTTTAGAATGGGTGCTATTGTGTTTGTCCGTCTATATCCGTCCCTCCCTAGCAACTCCTGAACGGAATGTCGGATCGACAAATGGACAAATGACAAACTACAAACGGATTTCGCCATCGTGCTCATAGGCACAAAAACTGTAGGAATGGGATATTTATTTCTTCCTACTCGGAAAAATGCGGGCAGAGTCCACTGTTTGTTTCCACTCTTATAGATACGATCGAATCAAAATGTAGACTGTATAGAAGACACTCTAAACTAAAGCATATCGATATTTCAAGTCGATCGAATCAGTATTTGTCCAGCAAAATATTTCTAAACTCAACACCGTTTTCCGGTAGACAATCGGCTGTCGTTGCGCGGCGGATCACCCTCCAACGCTCCTTAGTTTAAGTCAAGTTTGGGAATCTTTGATCGACATTTTCAATTCCGCATTGGTTTTCATAGGTCGCTCTTAATTTTATGCTTTAGCACAATTTTTTTTTTAATCAGTTAAAAAAATGAACGAAAAGAAAACAAGAGCAGCACCTAAGTAAACAAAAGAAAATCGCCTTTCTGATTCGTTTATGGGGAAGGAATTGCGAACGGCCGTTTCGTCCTTCTGCGGACTCATCAGCCCAAACCCCGCCTTCCCCGACAAAGGAATCAGAAAGGTAGATCCTCTTAGTGAAGGCCACCACCAATCTGGCAGTGACCTCACAAACAAGAAAAAACAAGAAAATTAAAGGGTGCGTCGCTAGACGCAAAGCCTTTTCCTACAACTAGTAGGCAAAAAGGCGAACAGAAGGTTCAAAGAAGAAAATTACAAACTAAACAAAACATTTAACGTGCTGCTTACTTGGGTGCTGCTCTTGTTTTCTTTTCGTTTAATAATTATCCACAGCACGTTAATTACTTATGTCGACTGCCATACAATTTAGATATTCTAATCGTTTATTCTATCTATCTATCTATCTATCTATCTATCTATCTATCTATCTATCTATCTATCTAACAGCCTTTTACAGCCCACTGCTGGACAAAGGCCTCCCTCAGACAGCTCACTGTCTCGGGGAATGAAAGTCTAATCTCCCAAGCTGACTTCCAACTGCGGGTTGGGAGATGCATTTTTATCCCTAACTGCCAGGGTAAAGAAACGGGAACGGACAGAAGGAGAAACAGAAGAAAGAAAGAAGCATCCATGCCACGACCGGGATTCGAACCCAGGAACTGGCACACTGGCCGCAACGGCAGACCTACCGTCTAGACCGCACGGCCCCGCCAGCACGGCAATCGTTTATTACATACCCAATAAATATTGTATTGTACATATTGTACCGTAATCGTATATTAATTTTTGTCTTATTACCACTTAAACGATCATTCATACCTGTTAAATATTTTTAATATTTGCTATCATTTAAATGAGCATTTTATTTAAATAAGTATCTAACGTGTCATACATCAATATTAAAAATAAGATTCAGGCTTCCACACTTTCTAGGTTGAAATTAAATAACTATTCTGAAGTTTATGTAATTACACTACAACCTCGTTTATCCGGACTAACTGGGACCAAAGGCAATCCGGAAAATGGGTATTATGGGTAATAAGCAAAACAAATCCTTAAATAAACAGACTTACCATTTATTACAATAAAAAACTATGTTTTGTAGCTTCAACGCCCTGTGACACTCTAGTAGGGCTTTCTTAAACTCGTCAGAAAGCATTTTATTGCCATAATTTATTGTACAACCTATTCAGGAACTATACATTTAATCAAAATTAAAAGCGAATGTTTTTTTGTTTTTTAAAAAGCAAAATAAAAAGGCGTACTTAAAGTTATGTTCTTGTTAGCATAGTTAAAATTATTATCTATGTGAACATTAAATAATAAAAAAAAAAAGCCTCCAAAACATTAATCCGTTGATCCGAATTATCCGGAAATCCGGATCAACGAGGGCCGAATAAACGAGGTTGTAGTGTATTCACTGGTAAATGAAACGCCGATCGTTTCAAAGCGCTGTATAGTTGTTATTTTGTACATAGTTATTTAATTTCAACCTACAATGTGTGTGGAGGTCTAAATCTATTAATTTACTTTTAAAAAATGAAAATTAAAAGTCAGTCTGGAAAAGTTTACTATTTTCTCCATCAGATGGCAGTACCCGTTTATTTTATTACCGAAGAGGATTCATAAGATATTAAGAGATCGTATTGCAAATCTTGGTTATCCCGGTATCCTTTTTCTTCTAGTAGCACGAAATAAATATCTTCTGATATTATGGCTTAGCCTAATTTTGTAGCAGTTTCGGTGATAAATTATACAGTAAAAGCCCAAAAAGTATTATCGATCTTCTTTATGTTAAAGCGCTTCAATAGATTAAAATGAGCAATTTTTATTTTGTGGATTTACATTGAATACGGAGTATTGCAGAAGGATTAGGAAGAAAGTCACTAAACACGAAACTTCCAAGTTTTTTTAGAATCAGTCTCCATAATCCCATTCTTGGGGGAAGAGAAATTAGGTAGACCTAGTTCTAATAGAGATTTATCCGAACTAAAGCTATATAAAGAAATTCTAGTTTACAGCTGGAGTTAATGGGAGCTGTATGAATCATATCTCACTGCTAATTCTGATTTAGACATTAAATTGTGTAAAGGTTAAAACCTTAAAAAAACTTGGTTTACTTTAAAAAAATATGGTAGAGACCTTAAAAATCCAATTACTACAGCATCCTTATTGATTATCAATTTAGGGAAGGTAAATCGTTCCATCTTTTACGGACAGCCTATTCTCAATTTTCGTGATACACGCTCGTAGATGATACGAAGTGCGGGAGATGAGAACGAAGGCAGAGAGTTTTCCTTCGTCCTTTTAACGAGAAGAGATTGTTTTCTTGTAGATCCCTCTTTAAGCAGCCTAGGATAATTGACTTTTATATCTCCCTGCTCTTCCCAGGCAATTTTATAGTTGGAGGAGTGAGCATTAAAACCAGATTGCGATTCGTCACTTATCCACAGACGTTGCAATTAAAAGCAGTCTTCACCTCCAGGCAACTAAACAAAACTTTATCGTCACATACCCTAGCCTTATTTATTTTTTTCCTCTCCTTAAATTGTGAAATATGCATCGATCGTATTTCGTGCTTTACTCCTTTTCGTGCTTTATCAAATAACCCCGAAGAAACTGAAAGGGTAAGAGAGAGAAAGGGTAGAAAGGGTAGAAATAAGTTAATTAGGAGTGAATATTTTAATAACCTATTATAAGCCTAACAGTAAAAATCTTCAGCTTTTTTTTTAGAATTAATAATCATAACAAGAAGTTCGAAATGTTTTTTTTATTTTTTTTGTAAAATAATAAAAAAATTTTGAACTTCTTAATTTTATACTTTGTTATTTTTTATACTTAACAAATTATTATACTTTAAAATTTTTATACTTTATAAAATATCAAAAACAAAAAGCTTACTTTTATTTTCAAATTATAATATCTAGTAAATACAAACATGGCAACTTTGTTATTCATCTGAATAAGTGAATTAAATCCTCAAATTTATTAAATTGCCTAAATCGTCTTCTTTTAATCGTATCAAATCATGTGCAATGGATGAAGGATTTAATATTCATCATTTAACATATTGGGATGTTAAGATGTAGGATAGAAATGCATTGTTCAGAATTATGGGAATTTTTGTTGTCCTCTTCTGCTAATTTTTGTAGTGGTAGTAATGTAAATCCTAACCACTATTACAAAAGCGAAAATCTGTAAGTTTGTTTGTTTTTCATTCAATTACGCCTCAACGGATAGTAATGAAATTTTGCATGCAGGGAGTCTAGGACACGGAGAACGACGTAGGCTACTTTTCATCCCAGTCGATCGAATAGTTCCCGTGAGATGAATGAAAAACTTCCTAAAACTATCCATAGATGGCGCTTGGGTCGTTTTAAATCGCTCTACAGATCTGAATAAATATACGGTATGGTTAATTAATACGTTTGATTTTAATATTGTTTTGGAGATATTGTTAGAAATTTAAACTTTAGTTTGTTCAGTTTTTACTTTTCTTGATGTCATTTGGTTTTTCGACTGCAAGGCTTCTGGAGTGAAACGACGGTAGCCGGCGAGTTCATCTATAAACGTTATTGTATCAATTTTACATATTAATGGATTGTAAATTATTTTCTGTCCAATGAAGTTCCAGCCATGATTAATTGTTTGGTCACTTTCTTGGAAACTTCTTAATTTGTTGAAAGCAACTGTGAGTTTCTTGAGAGCAATTACAAAGTAATTCTCAGTTTGGAGTCTTGTCAGCAAATAACAGTATTATTTCGACGTACTAATTCAAATTTGCTTATGTTTTAACTAATAATTGTTAAACAAATTGGGCATATGTGGTTTCTTTAATTGATGAATGAATAGTAAACAAAAGCTATTCTGAAGTATTTTAATATCTTTAATAAACATTTCTTTAATTTAAATGTCACGAATTTTTATTACGTTTTACATGGACGTGAAATAAACTACCCCTATTCGTTTTTTTAGGTTACAAAGAACAATTCAGACCCTTACACAAGAGATCTTGCTTATTGGGAATGTAATTGTTGTAATGGGAATTATTCCCTTTTTATATTGAAAATTTTTTTAAATGAAAAGTTCCATAGACTACTTGCTGTGATGAGAAATCTACTGATTTAACACTATTCAATTAGGGTACGCTGTTTTTGAAACAGCCAAAAGTAATTCTGATGTTACAGGGGCGATTCTCAAAGATACAATGACTTGCTGACAGTTTTTGAACACATTTCTCATTAACCTCTAACTCTCCCTTCCTTTGAAATGGTTGTCGAGTGAGTGCTTAACGAATGACCTTTAGAAATGAAATTGTAACCATTCATTTCGATGTTGAGTGAAACAGCGACCTCCAGCATAAAGTTATCTTCAGCTCTACACGTACTCTTTTTTTTTCTGAAAATTCAGTTTTAGCGTTATATTATTATTTTTTTTATTGTACAATACAGTATACTGAGGAGAAGATTTTACGTGCGCTGCTCATAATTCTGTAGAACAAAGGAGTAAGCCGGCACACCTGATTAATAATGAGTTAAATTTAATAACTGAACAAAAAGTACAATCCGGTTTCGGTTATATTCTAACCATCTTCAAGTAAATAAATTTAACTCATTATTAATCAGGTGTGCCGGCTTTCTCCTTTGTTCTACAGAATACAGTACAGTCTTTAGTTCAAGTTTATTTTCTAAGCTAGCCTGTTTTTAGAGAGGCTCCACCTAATGAAATTAATATTTAATTATAAATGTAAGATGTTAACAATATTAATTTTTTACTAACTCATCATTTTCTATTAAGTTAGAGACACAATTAGAATAATAAAATCACAAAATTAATCCAATTTCATCAGCTTAATAATTAAAATAATTAGTTCTGTATCTTTTCTTCCTGCTATTAAATTTTCTTAATTATTGTATTAATGAATCTATAGATACATATTTCAATTCAGTATTTTTCGTAACTTTTCTGCTTATTTCTATCCCGTCTTTTTATCTAATTTTTCTCCTTTCATTTTGAACTGCTTTACATCCGTGGCGCACCCACGGGGGGATTAAAGGGGCTAAAGCCCCTCCAGAATCCAAAAATAAATAAAGAAAACGACCAAGAAAAGAAAGAAAGAAATAAAGAAATAAAAACGAGAAAAAAATCTTTATTAAAGCACTGTGTGGGAAAACGCCAACCGGACAAATAAATATGCC
>JAFIDM010000004.1:36277420-36385058 GCA_023159025.1 Thereuonema tuberculata | reverse complement strand
GCCCATTGAGCCAACATATTTATTTGGCATATTTATTTGTCCGGTTGCTTTCTAAAGCACTGTGTCTGTATCTTATTATTTTAGAACTTTGTACATTGTAAATTTGCTTTTTTTAAATATGTATTTCTTAATGTTTACTTTATTATTTAGTCTGTAACTTAATTTGAGATTGAGAATCAAATAAGTTTGTAGTAACTGAAATGTGAAATTTATAATAAGAGCAGAAAAACATAGATTTGATGTAGATGAAGAAAGGAAATTATTTATTTATCTTATGCTACGTAATTCATTGTAACTGAAAAACATTTGAATATATAATATATAACTTAAGTTTTATACAACACAGCTACTGTCATTAGATTTACAGGATTTCGAAAAGTGTGACTAATGTACTAATTTCCGGAAGTATTTTGTTGTCATTGTGTGGAGCTTGCATTATCTATCAATAACTTACAAACAAACTAACTAAATAAATAAAAAAAAAAAACAACCTGAAGAAGATCCTGGTCCTTGTACATTTTTTCCCTCTGGGTTTCTACTTGTAGCACACAGACACACCTTAATTATTTACTGTTCGTAATAAAAATCCAAGCAGTATCACGAAAACATTGAAAATTTATGATAGTATTTTAATCTCCTATTTATTTATACTATTTTTCTTCTAAAGCACATAAACAAAGTCATCACATTTGCAGAATATTCAAATATTCAATAGAGAATTTATTTTCATCATCTTGCTACTTTTTCTAGTTTTATTTCCACCCGCTGCTCTTCCTTCAGCTGTAGGATGGTGATGGTCAAGCGATGCTTCTATTACCCCCGGAAACAGGAATGGATTGATCCCTGCTTAAGCGTCATTCATTCTCAATGGTTGGAGGGAAACGAAGCTATCTTCAGATTTTCTCGAGTACGTCTAACACGTTATCTTCCTCTCTCCGAAGAATTTTAAATTCCTTTTATTCCACTAAATTCGTAACTCAGAAATAAGACGAGGATAAGAAATAGTTCGACTGAACTCATAACAATTCAACAATTCCAAGGGCTTAATTAAATTTAGAGAGTGATTTTCGTAATAGGCTTAAATGCGAAAGGAATCCCAAAACCATTTTTTACGTATCTGTATTAAAATCCAAAGAACCGTCACAATTGGTTGTGCAGACCATTGTTAGATCGCCAATAATAACGTTGAGACTTGCTTTCTTTCTTTTAGAGTAACTTCCAGTGAATTTTAATTAACATTATTGTTTTTGTTTCGGTGGACTTTTCACAAAAATTACAAGACAAGAAGAGGAAATAAGCTCACAAGTCTAAGCAATATTTGTGTTTAACAATGGCGTTCATCAGTAGTTCCTTTCTATTAGCTCCCCTCAATAATAATAATAGATAACCATAAAAATTAATTTTAAACAGAAGGAAACCTGTTAGGCAGTTAGGAATAGTCCATAGAATTCTATGGACATGTGAAAGACAGTAACTCAAATGTTAAGATAGTTACATTAGTGTTATAGAAGCCGAGTATAATTCAAAAACGATGGCATTGAATTTTTTTGGGGGGAATTATTCTTCTGGTTCGAGGGTTCACTCAATCCTTTGTCAGATGCATAAAACCCTTTCCAACAGGATAAGATGGACGAACTTTGAACAGGTCTTCTATCTTTACTTCATCTGAATACCCTAAGATCGACGATTCCTCTCTCATGTGCTGCATATTTCGACAGAGCTGAAGAACTTCATCTTTAATATAATGAAATGATTATTGAGCTTCAACGGTAGTTACAGCACGTATTTATTATTTATTTATAATAATTATTTTCCCAGAGAATTATTTTCCCAGAGGGCAAGTTAGGAAACCGATCTCGAACAACAAATTCAAGGAAAAAACAAAAAAAACAAAAAACAAACGCAGTCTTTCAAAATTTCGGAGGGGATAGGGGACAAGTTTCCCCACAAAACCAGCCTTCCAACCAAAAACAAAAAACAAAATGAAATAGGAGTCACTCTATTTATTTCGAGATTTCGGAGGTGGGACGCTAGTTTTCACGCCCATAATCTACATCATTGTCAGATGCCGAAGTATATTTTGAAGAAATTCGGTTGGATTTACTGACTGAAGAAAAACAAAAACAAATTAACCAAGAAGAAACGTTTTGAAATAAGCTCAAATGCCTCGGAAAATGAGTCATTAAAATCTTAAAAAAAAAGATACAGACATAATGTAATTTAATCCTCTAATTATAAATCCCTGAAGAACCTCTGCTAGACTCTGTTTTCTTTCTTTATTTTCCTTAATGAAGCAAAATATTCTCAAATGCTTCATTAATTCAGAATTCAGTAAAAGGAGTCCAGAGATACAATTTCCCTTTATTTTCTTTTTGTTATAATTATTCCGTATCATTTTTTTCCCTTCGTCCAATTTCATTGTTTGTTGTCTTCTGATGAACCACATTCTCCCCATAACGATTTTCGTTTTTCTTCTCTTTTTCTTTATTGATTTCCATATCTTTTATTTAAATTTTTTAGTGATTTTTTTTCTTAATGAAATACCAGCTTTAAACAGATTAAGTTTCGTATTTAAATTCTTTAAGAAACCATACATTGATTCTTTAGCTTCAAATTTTAATAGCGTTTCTACAGTTAACCATTGGCAATAATGGTAATAAATTACTCGTTTTGTGTTTCACATATTTGCAAGTATCAAAGTACCTTCACTTTCGTCAGATATTTGGAATCGCAATACCAGTCATCTTGAATATTTGGCCACAGGTCCAGTAATTACTTTTGGTATAGCTATTAATATAATATACACATCCAACTTCTTCCAACAAATCATACAAATTTTTGTATACAATAAAACTTAATGAAGGAATGTCCTCTGAAATTTGAAGTATTGAAATATCCTCTGACGTAACTAACTTGACTATCACGAAAAATTGTAAAATAAACTTTAATAGAACGAATTTTGATGAATATTTAATGAAGGTTAATTAAAAAATACTATCAATTAAAAATCAGGTTCTAGCATTTACAAAAGATTTAAACCCCAATAATATCTTAATAAAAACCTTAATCAAATCTCTTAAAAGTAAACTGCGTTGCTATCTAGAATACCTAATAATTATATTTTTAACAAATATTTTTAACGAATTATTAGTTATACTGCATAATTTTAATGCTTCCTTTTATGCTTTTATTAAATTCCTTTTGAGCCTAGCGGAATGCAGGACAAGGAATCGACATTTTTTTATTTTTGTTTATTTTTGGTTGGGTTTTCCTGGGGAGGTCCCGCTTTCGGGAGCGAGACCCGGGATCCTTAACCTTTCGCACCTTCTGAGTCTGTCATCGCTGGAGTTTGGCTAGCTGACGAGTCCTAAAGAGGACGAAACGGCCGTCCCAGTCTCTCGTCCCAGGAATACTTTGAGGAGCGAAATCCATTTATTTAGCCTTGTGCCTTCATTGGTTATCATTTGTTGAATTATTTAGGCACGTTAAATTTCTTATTATTAACAATATTTTTAACTGACCTGTTTAACTTCATCTATAATCTTATAAGGTTGTCTATGTAATTAAGTTGGATGATGGCATTTTCGTTTTCTAATTGTCTGCAATTATGTATCAATAACTTCAAAATTAGAAATGTCATGGAGTGTTCCCCCTCTGTAGAATGGGTACCGGGTTTCTTTCCCGGAAGTTAAGGCGGGCAGGCGTCGGGCTGACCTCCCGACCTCAATCTAGTCGGTTGGTCTCGAAACGCTGGGAGCCTTACCTCCCGCGCTCCGGTGGGCCTGCATGGCCTGTTTATGGGAATGCTTAACATGGAGTGTTCCTGTGCGTCTTTTCTATTCTGACAAATAGCTGTTATTATCATCCGTAGAATACCTACGGAGTGTTCTCAATGCATCTGACATATAGCATTAGCACTATGCATATCTATTGTCTTTCTATAGACTACACTCTTAAAAGATATCAATATCCTTCGCCCATCTAACTTTTAACACCCAAACTGGAAGCAGTCACTTTTGTATAATGCAATAAATCGGATTATTTTTTGCGGCATTTGCAGAAAAGAGAATTCACAAATTATTCTCGAAATGAAGTACAGAATATATCAAAACCCAAATTTAATTAATAGTTGTGGTATATTGAGACTAGATCGGGAAATACTTATTAAATAGTGAAGTGATTAAATTTGCTACTAATTGATGTTTTATTAATATAATATTAAAATAAAAAATAGCGCCATTGTAAAAAAGAAATTAAGTTTTGAAGAACAGAATCCTACGTTCACCTGTCTGCTTCAGAAAAACATTTTTATAATCTTTATAAAATTTGCTTTATGAAAATTCATATAATAGGAATCGTGGTAGCATCGTGTGAAAAACAAGAAATCGAGAACATTGCTTTCATCGGAGAATCTAGCAAATCATTGTTTTTCTCTAAATTAAATATTAATTTTGTGATTAATAATTATAATTACTACGTTATAGTCGTCGCGGCGAATTTTGAAACCGGAAACCCATTATCATTGACTAATTTCTCCAGTATCAATGCCATAAGCTCCGCAGGAAATATCAATCTCAATTATCAAAAATAGGAAACATCAAAAATCTCACATACATCTTCTTGAAATCGAAGAGCAACGTTAAGAATAATTTCCCTACTTGACTTTTGAGAAATGTTGAATGTGAAGCAGCGACCGCCATCTTCTCTTCTATTTGAATGTGACCGACATAATCTGCGTTGCATTCTGGGAGTTTCAACTCTGGCGGCATTGATAATAGTAATTATTACAAAGAGTACATAAATGAGTTCAGTTTTGTAGTAACACAAATCAAGCAAACTTGTGCAATTTCCAACATTCTGCAGCATTCGTTAATGTCTTGAACCGGAAGTGGACGCATTGGATCGAGAGTATCACATTCTTTTCCAGTATAGTTGACTCAAATAAAAAATAAACTCAATTTTGTTAATTACCACTACGTCTCAGCCGATTAGTGAACAGCGAAAAATCGGATATGATCTAGACCCAACTCATGGGGCTCCGACTTTTAGTTTGGACTGTGGAAGGCGTTACATGCACAGCATGGGAAATCTGAAAGCATCGTCCTAGGGGTGGCAAAACTGGAGTATTTCCGACTAACTTAGTTTTAATACTTATTAACTTTTTGTAAAATTTTTATATTAAAAATTAGAAAAAAAAAGCAAATGAGACTTTCTCCTGCATCATATCGTAAAATCAATTTTGATATAAAGATTGTTTCTCATTTGATCTGATACGAAGATCTTCAACAAATATAGGATAAGAGAAAGTTTATGTCTATGTTTATTTGTCTCTATGTTTTTGGTTTGTGATTATTGATTCTGTTGCTTTCATCTTTATCAATAAATTATCGTTAAATGCTCTTCACAGCTTTTTAGATTGAAGACTATTAAGTCTCAATGAAGATGTATTTTTAAGTTTATTGAAATTGAAATACGAAATATTGCAAAGCTTATTTAGGAAACTAAAATATTTAATTTTAGTGCTTATCCTTTATTACTATTGAAGGTTAAAATAAATCTACAACTTTTTTTTAAAAATACCGATAAACGTCAGAGGCAGGTTCTAAAAAGACAAAGAAATAAACAACTGTCCAATAAAATTAGGGTTGGAAATGCTTCGTTTTCTAAATATCTATAGTGATGTTAGAGATAGTAAGGTGAATAATGTTATGTATGGTTTTGTTTGTTTCAACATGTAGCCAGCATCGATGCTCGCGGTGGAGATGGCGTGAGGGTAGTCATTGTTACAGTTTTCACCAAAGCTTAATTTGAATGTACTTGAATATGTTTTATTAAAAATCCAAAGAAAAATCTTGCTTTCATTCGTAAGCAATGTTATGTTGTAATATAAGTAGATGCGTAACTGTTGGAAGTACGAGTTTGAAGTTTGTATTCGTTTTCCGAAATGGCGGACAAGCATTGGAATATGAACTGACTCATGGAAATGGACAGGAAGCACGTAGGCTGTACCAAAAAACGCATCGTCCACATATTAATTTGGAAAACCACGCTTTCATTCGATTACCTTCAAATTTTTCTTCTAACGGAATATAATTTAATCTTTAACAGCGATGTCTTCATCGAGGATATTAAATTTGTATATAAATATATAAGAAGTTCTCATGTTCTGTAAGGTAAATATTATCAGTTAAAGTATTATTTCAGCTCTCTGAAAAATTTCCATGATTAAAGGAAATGGACAAATAGGCCTATTGAGATTTAAAACTGTAAAGTTATTTTTTGTTCATGCTGCTTCTGAAGTTTACGAATAATAGAAAAATCTATAAATCTTTCGAAATAATACAGGGATGAAAATAGGTAATTTTGTAAATGTTAAATTAATTATCAAATTTCTAAAAAAATTTTTAGAATTTATTAGTCGTTGTTTTTAGGTTGATAATTTTCTATATGAAAAATTAAAACGGCATTCATTGCATCAACTCTCGTAGGCAACCCAGCATTTTCGCGCCTCGTGAACTGAGATGGGTTGTTGGCGAGTGCTAAACCCGGCTGTCATCACGAGAGGTCAGGGCGTCCGTCAAACTTGAGGCTGAGAGTGATAAATATGGATGGTTGGTTGGCTCGCCAAGACCGTCGGCGGCCCACATGATGGATGGTCGCACGGCGGCAGAAAGGCGATTGATAGGATTCAATCGTCCCAAAGATCATAGCCTCTTTTCTTTGCACCTGCTTTACCGTGTGACTGATGGGACGTCATCAGGGAGCATTCACACGTGACGTCATGAACACAGAAGGTAGACAGACCAATTTGCTTTTCTCTGGGAATACGACTGAATCCTTCGTTCTCTTTCATTAGACATATTGAAGGATTTCATTCGATTTTCGTAACTGAAGCAAATGTAAGCTTTCGTGGAGCGCGATATCCTCAAGAGTGTGAGGTTGTCATTTAATTATTAAATATTTCCCGTAAGCTTAACGAATCTGTGACTCTCTTATCTTTCTTTATCATCTAGTGAGAGTGTCTTCCTCGCGTATCAGTTTTACAAAAAAAATCTTGTACAGACCTGGATCGTGGTTATTGCCGTTGGAACATCATTTTTACAACTTAAGAATATCACTTCCCAGAAGATAATTATTTAATTACAAAGAAAAGACTTCGAAAAAGCCAACTATATCGGCACATACACAAAAAAAGGATAAAAACTTACATTAAGACATCAGCGTACGTATTCGGAACCCCTATTTTATGTTCCATTATCAAGCAAAATTAACTAAGAAAGGCGTAATGAATAGTCTTAATAACGCCATCCCCTGATGATTATTGTAAGTTTTAATTTTTAAGTTAATGTAAGTTTTATCCTTTCTATGTATGTGCCGATATAGTTGACTTTTTCGATTTGTTATAATGGCACGTTAAATTTTATTAGTAAAAGAAAAGACTTCCTTCAAAATCTTTGAAACCTTTCAATTAATTGAGTTTGAATTAAATAATTAAAGAGGAAACGTTGTTCTTGAATTAATTATTGTAATTTTTTTCTTGAATGTTGACCAAAAAATGTAGACATGTTTATTCTATATTCTATTGTGAAACTTTATTGAGACTATTATTAGGCTAACACTGACACTGATGTATGATTCTTTCGATTAATGAAATGATGATCAATTGATCTATAAAAATTAATCCTACAGTCATCCAATACTATAAAGTATTGTAAAATAAAGTCTTTTTCACCATGAATATCACTTTAATGCCAGATTGTACTTAGTTGTACATCATCGTTGGTCGTGTAATTGGTTACTTTATCGTTTTAGGCTTCTGATAAGGATCAGAAGCCTTATAACCTCACTTTGTCCGTCCGTCTGTGGACAAGCATCATTAAAATATCATTAAATTATCATTAGCAACAATCACAACAATCACATTTATAACTACAACAAGTATCATTAAAATATCATTAGTAACAATCGTAACAATCATAATAATCGCAACAATTGCGCCTTTTGCATTGCAGCAATCACATTTATTATAATAATAAGAAAATTAAAGCAATAATTCAACAAGTTATGGTTTAACTTTGAGATAGCATTATTATATTTTCTTTTATGTATCAGAAGTCGTGCGAAGGATTATATATGGTTTTATAATCGCTATCCCTACCTTGTTTTATTAAGTTAAAATTTGAGACCAATGTTCATCTGACACCTCAAGACAAGCCTGTTTCACGCTTATTAGGCGATCATCAGTTGAAGATAGTCAGAATGAACATTGTAGGTCTCATAACGGAGGTGACTTGGAAGTTGAATAGGAAGAGCAGTGGAACCTCCATAACCATAAACTAAAAACATAAAAACACATTAAAAATAAAGAAAAAGAAAATTCATGTGCTGGGCTCTACCAGCCTCAAATGAATTTCTTATAGCATCAAAATAAAGAAAAAATGCCTAAAAGATATGTAAACACATTAAAATTTGAGACCAATGTTCATCTGACACCTCAAGACAAGCCTGTTTCACGCTTATTAGGCGATCATCAGTTGAGGGTAGTCAGAATGAACATTGTAGGTCTCATAACGGAGGTGACTTGGAAGTTGAATAGGAAGTCACCTCCGTTATGAGACCTGCAATGTTCATCCTGACTACCCTCAACTGATGATCGCCTAATACGCTCTTCCTATTCAATTTTATTAAGTTCTAACCAAAAAAGATAGAATGTCATTAGCTTAAAATGCCCGAGTGCTAAGATCTAACACTTCCAGTTACTATTTTTTTGCAGTAAAACAAAATTTGGTTTTCCGGGGTCGCTAATCAGTTGATCTTTATCCACATAAAAAATCTTGCCTTTAATATTTTCCTGTGCATTTGTTGATTCTTTAAATTCAACATGTTTTACGTAAATTCTGTAAATTTCTTAACACTACCTTCATTGGACTTTAAAAGAAACACTTTTTCCTATTCCGAGTGAAGTTGATTCAGTATATCGTTTTCGGTTCCTTAAAAAATTCGTCAGGAAATGTTTGAGAGTTCCATGAACTTTTGTGCATATGTCAATATTTGGGAGAAGGCGATTTCATGGCCTTCTCCGAGATTGTAAATATACAATATTTTTACGTAACTGACATAAAGAAAGACATAGAATAGTTGTCTATGTTTACACCATAGAAAGACAAAACGGATGGAGAAGACGACGATTCAGGACTTTTATCAGAACAGAAAATTAAAGCTAAAATTTAAGAGATGTGGCCATTTTGTGGCAAATAAGGATGGAAGGTGGGGAAGAACCAAAGATTGCTTGGAGTAAAGAAATTTTAATGCGTAATTACTTAAGTTTAAAAATATTCTGAGTGAAATATTGAATATATATTCAATATTGTTCATCTTTATTCAGTATTCATTTAAAGCCTTGAATTCCGTTCTTTGGAAATGTAGATACTTGGAGTCCATCCTAAGTTGACAAAAGGCTCTTCTTATAATGGCCTACAGTCCCTTTACTTTGACGACCGTATTTTCTTGTTTTATCCGATTTTAGAGTATTTGCTTTGAAATTTTTTATGCGATTGATTGCCTCTTATGAGAGTTATATAATTTTTCATTCAGTGATTTTTTTTCTTTTATCCTTCCTTCCCCCGGCTTTTCAGGATCCTTTTAGCTTATTATATTTCTACTTCAATTTAATACAGTAATGTACTTTAACATTTGAAAGGATGGGTGAAATAAATCCTCTTATTTCCGTCCCACGACAGTGGACGCTTTGGATGAAGACTTCTCTCTTTAATTTAACTTAAGATCAACATTGGTTGGTTTGGTTTTGTTCGGTTTAGTGTCCCAGCAACGGCTTATTGCCACATTGCTACTTTCCGGTTTCTATCACGACATCTTTTTGTAAGCTTATAGACAGTGGATTTTTGTATTTTGTAAAATCTTTTGTTGTTCCTTTTTCATTAAGCAGTACTTATTGATATCAGACTGATATCAGACTATCAAAGGAAATTATCTTATTCTACGTAATTAATTGTAACTGAAAAAGCATTTGAATGTGTAATGTACAACTAAGTTTTATACAACACAGCTATCGTAATTAGATTTATAGGATTTCGAAAAGTGTAACTAATGTACTAATTTCTGGAAGGATTTTGTTGTCATTGTGTGGAGTTTGCATTATCTATCAATAACTTACAAACAAACTAACTAACTAAATAAAAAAAAAAAACTCAAGAAGATCCGGGTAAAAACTGATAGGGAAATGTGGTATTTTAAAGTTTCACCGAAAATCTTTCAGTGTAGATCTATCTACTGTTCCATTAATATGTTTATGTTATTTCTTACTTTTTTTTAAGTCTTGCGAACGACAAATAATATATACTGTATTTAACATTGAAATTCAAATGTATACTAAATATAGGCAGTAAAATATTTTTTATTTCCTGGAAAAAAATAATTAAATCCGTATTGTTTACTTAAATAATTTAAGTTTTAGGATTAGTTTTAATCTGACTTCCATCAAATTAAAGGATTGATGGCCGAGTGCACCAAACCTCAATTAACTTTGATGACTGCAGTGTGGACGTAGCTAAAATTAGTGGGGGGTGCTGCTCCAGAAAAATTTTAGCCTTTGTTTTAAAATTGTGTGAAAGGAAACAAACATGTATAAAAAGAAATTTATCAAGTTTCTGAATAAATTTTCTTTTTATACATGTTTGTTTCCTTTCACACAATTTCAAAACAAAGGCTAAACTTTTTCTGGAGCAGCACCTCCCACTAATTTTAGCTACGTCCACACTGCAGCCATCAAAGTTAATTGAGGTTTGGTGCACTCGGCCATGAGTCTTGATATTCATCGTTTAAGGGCGGTGTGCATCAGCTTTCGTTAAGTTTGAGGGTTGTCAAATCTTCCTTCAACTGTAATTTTCTGTGCACCAACATTCGTTAGGGGCTTCACAGTCGTTACCTATCTGATGAGTCGTCAAATTTTAGCGGCACGAACTTTTAGAAGTCACTTTTAGAAACACCTTACGCTATCAAGGACTCATCAATGAAGTTTTGTCAGATTGTCTTTGGTTCACACAAATTTTGAAGACTGATTAAGATTAATGACTGATCAGTTGACAACTTATTTGACACAAAGTTAGTGTACGCCGCCCTAAGACAATAAACGTTTAATAGAAGTAGGATAGAAATTCATTGTTTAGATTCAAGTGCTTTTCTATGGGAATTTTTGCTTTCTAATTCAAGGACAGATTTGGTAAAGATTTCAAATCGTCCCTAATCCTCGAAGATCCATATCAAGATTCATTTAGCGCTTCAAAAGTTTTTAGGGGAATGGGAAGCCATTCGGCTAGACTGATTGATCTATGGGTCTAAATTAAAATAAAAAATTTTTTTTTTGATTCATGGCTAACTTTTTTTGAAAGACTTAGAATCGAATAAATTTATACTAATATGGCGTATTTTATCTACTAAAAAAAATAGTTATCTAATAACGTGTAGCTCCTCCTTTCGCCAGAATAACGCGAAATGACATGCTACGCGACATGACATGCAGTTGACGAGGTATTGGAGTCGTTGCGTGGATATATCCGGCCAGGAACGTTCAATGGCTGTCCATAACGCAGTTGAGTTTGTTGCTGCACGGATTGAACGTGGTCTGCAAGAGTCCCATACGAGTGCAATGGGATGCAAAACATGGGGGGCCACGGGAGTAACTGGAAGTCCGTTAGTGTCTTCCTTGAACCAGTTCTGTGTCACCCGTGCACAGTGGAGGGTTGCGTTATCGTGCTGGGACACACCATCCCCACCAGCAGAATGGGGTGAAAATGTTTGCAACAAGACCTGTGTACGTCGCACCTGTCATGACAGACTCCAGTTCCTTGCGAGCTCCAACAGAACACATCCCTCATCATTACAGAGCCAATGCCGTCTCCTTCACAGTGACCGTCCTCGAAACACCTTAACAGTGATTTATCAGCCCATTGTCGCCATTCTCTGGCACATTCCCATCTACCGGGTGTCAACAACTGTACTCATATTGGTCGACGACTACCAAAGCCCATGGAACGCTGTGTATGCTGTATAGAGCATTGACTGACGGGTTAAGTGGACCCAGGGTTGAATTGTGATGTGATCTGACGCAATATTCCCTGCGATGAGAGTAGCCGACGGTCTCGTTCTTGCAACACCTGAGAGCGTTCAGTGTTGACGTTTCGCTGTCCTACTGTGGCCAGCGGAAATCCAAAAGCATTAGCCACCTGGTAGATGGAGAGTGGCCCATTCTTCTGGCCCTTGCAATCTGACCATTATGAAATAGTGATAAATTCTGAGTACGTCCCGTATCTATCACAATACACTGTTTCTCAATGGACCTCTTATCTCTTATGTAACTCATGCGTCATTGAGCTGGGGCCATTATAGTAGGGGCAGACGGAAACATCCCGCTTACTGCTATGTCTAATATTTTCGCAGTTCAGTTTACAAGCAGAGGGATCGGTGCGTAAAAGAATAAGAAGTAAAAAAGGGACAGACTTTTATTTTACGCTTTAGTTTGAATGATAACACTAGTGGAACCGAGAGTAAATAATTTGGATTTTCATTATTCTTGTTCCTAATGAGTCATAGTGTTAATCGAATTTTTATAGGCCTACTGAAAATGATCGATTCGGGACGAAATTTGGCTAAGATTTATTCCAAATTCTGATTGATGACACTACGAATTTCGAGTATGGATAGCTCAAACAGGCTCTGAATGTTTTAGAGTACAAACAAACAACCAATCAAGCAAGGCTTTGTAAGTAAAGAAATGTATTGGAAAATGTCTGTTATTTTGTGATTTAATTCTGTTTCAAATCTACAATTTAATTCTGTTTTGCTCTTGTATTCAGTCGTGGAGTGGTAGACAGCGTAATAAAACCAAGCTCCACGTTATTTCAGATATCTCTTTCTGTAAATCATATCATGAACTTCTTTAGATAAGTGTGATTCAATGATATTTTATGTCACTTTATAGTAAAACTGAATCAACAAGAATAACAAATCATGTTTGAGAGCTATGAAATATTTGTTTAGTAATTTAATTTTCGCTGGTGTGTTATTTCTGATATTTATTTAATACAAAAGGTTGACAGTTAATGTCATAATCAACGAAGCTTGAAAATTTTTGATAATTTACGAATATCAAATATTGAAAGCATTACGAGTGTTCTTGTCTGTCATAGGATCAGAGTGATAAATGTAAAGTATTAAATATTTCAAATATATAAATATCAAATGATAGAAAGGATAGGCTTCAGTGATAATCTTCGATATTTCTAAATGCAATAAAACTTTCAAGGTAGTAATTGATACCACTGAAATCACTTTATTAACCGTGTATTTAATTTCAACCGCATGGTTAATAGTTTTAAAGCAAATATTAGGTAGCAGTTAAATGCAGAATGTTGCTTTAGGCTTTAAACTGTAGTTGCTTTCAACAGAGAGTGCTTGTTATATTTGCATATAGTCATAATCCTCAACTCTGTTCATGTTAATTTATGTTATTCAAAATATGAGTGAAACAAATTGATTCGTAAACAATGAATCAATAAAAATTGGCTTAATATCTGAATAGACATTAATAATAATAATAATAATATGATATGAGGAATCATTGTAATGTAGAATACCGTATTGTTATTTTTTTATATATTCATTCAAGGACAGGTTATAATAGTTGTATTATAGTTAGCATTTTTCAGCAATAGATATCTCTGAGATACCTAGAACGATACCTCAGATAATGATATACAGTATATTATAATTGCGGCGCTTCTTCTTACTATTCTTTTGTAATCTTAACTTTAAACTGCAGTAATGAAAATAGCAAGCAATCACTAAGAAAGGAATGACCAATGGCGAGTGTGACTGTGAGCTAGTTTTGGAAAGAACTATCTGACTATCAAATCCGGTTTTTGATGTTGATAAGTTAACGGACACATTTTTGTTGAGGATGTTGATGGACTAAATATAATTAGGAAGTTCATTAAGTCTTAGTACATAAAGTATTCTAAACGTGTAAATAAACCATAATATAGAAAATATTTGGGTGAAACCCGAGTTTCGGGTACCAGGCTGCCGGTGAAGGAACCATCCACGGGACATAGTACTTTCAAAATGTTTTCGATATAAGCTTGGCAGAAATTACGTGTTAAATTTAGGATTTAAAGATGTTCAATACAGTTATCAAGACGGCGGAGTGCGTGTTACCTCAATTTACCTAACCTAAAGCCAACCGGCACACACGCTTTGCTCGGGCACTATTGGTGCTTCGGTTGAGCTCATACTAGGTTGACTGTTTTTCCCTCTGGCGGGGAAGTGGTAACAAGGAAGCCGGCAATGTATCCTTGTGCGCGGTACCGTATTCTCCGGTTTAGCTAACATTTTATAACAAAAGATTAACAAAAGATAAAAATCCGTAACAAAACAAAAGAATAAAATCCATGTAAAAAAAAAAAAAATCGGTTTCCTGCGTTATAAGAGTTTTTTTTTAGCTTCACTCTACATTCTCCATATTATTCCAAATTGCTTACATATGATTGGTCAGTTGTTTAACGTTATTGTATTATTCTCATGTTTGGTAATTCATTTTCAAATTTGTAATTTCTTTTTTTGTATGCTTGAGGAAAAAATAGATGCATCGAAATCCTCTTAATGTAGGGGTGTTTGTTTTTAGTTAATTCAAGTAAATCTAAAAGTACACTTTATCTAAAGTACACTTTAAGTCTCTTCAGTTTGTTACCAGACCGCTAACAATGATTTATGCTTGTTTTGTCAGCATAATGATCAATAATGATATGTATAGAGTTCTAATAGTGTGAGATATATATCATTGAGACAAGAAAAGTAGACATTAATGTCATTATTAGCCACCATAAAAGAACTTTAAAACAAAAAAAATTTTTTAAAGTGTCGTTCCAGTAATAGAAGAAGTCTTACATTTTTAGAAGTTTCGTAATGTTTCTTCACATAACTACACATTTGTTATTTTTATTTTTTTTGAAAACTTGCTTGAAAGAAACACAAAATATTGACTGTACCTTCTCTCCATAGGGGATTTTATTCTTAGTTCTGTGCTATTTCATATAGAAATTATTAATAAAGTTTATCCACGCTATCTTTAATGAATTCTATCTTTAATGAGTTTATGAATTCTTTGTAGGAATTAAAAATTTTATTTTTATTTTATTTTTTTCTTAAATTTAAATTATTTCGTAGTGTTCAGATAACAACAAGTTTCAAGTTTACTTAAAATTTCTCTAGTAAATTTTATTTAGAGTTTTATAAAATTTCTTAAAGATAGTTTTATTTATTCGAATTTAATATATTACTTTTTTTTTTGGGGGGGGGGCATTAATCAGAGTTTGATGGGTATTGAAGAAAAAAACAGATATCAGCTTCGAAATCATTTTGCTATTTTTCACCGATAGATGGAGGAAGCTGTCTCTGGCAATACGACGCCAATATGGCGGTCATATTTCACGGATTGACGGGTGAGTGCGTGATACCGTCATTGACGATCCGAGGAGTCGTGGTGACTGGGGAGGCACCTCGATCTCAGAAACACTTACTCGAAGAAGCTCTCATTTTCGCTGAAGCACAGAAAATCTCTTTCTGCCTTGTCGCGGCCGGATAGAGCTTCATATAAAAATGCATTAGGTGCTCGCTTTATTCCAAGGAAGCATATGCTGCCGTTTTAGACTAAGGATAAGCAGTATTATGCAAAATACATCTCCTATTTTGTGCGTAAAAGACTGTCGCTATTTGTAAAATTCTGCACATTTTAATAAAGGAAAAGTAAAGAAAAATACTTAGAAGTTGTATACTATATTAATTTGAAAATTTTAAGTTTTCATTAATTTAAAAACTTTTTACCATCTTACTGTTTTTTTTGTTTTTTTTTAATTTTAATCTAAATGTTTCTCTTCTACACAGTATTTTTATATCATAAATCTTAAATTGAAAATGAAAAGTTTTTGTAAGTAGTGATGATGTCACAGAACAAAAAAATTAATTAATTGTCTGAGGACATTATTAATAACTAGTATTAGTTAGTTTAAAAAAAAAAACTGTATTAACTATTATTTTGTTAATTTCGGCCATATTAGTTTAAAAAGAAATTAAACTAATAAATTGTAAACTCGCATTCTGTTGCAAAAAAAAAATAGAATGCTATTTCGACAGATACTTTAATGGGGATGTTTAAGGTCCTTGGGTTCGAGGCTGAAAAAGTCACGTGATGTAGGTACTCACCGTTTTAACTCCTTCCTAAAGACTGCTGAATTTCGGATCTTCATTTAAGAAGATTCTAGTTTTCAGTGCTTTTAACTAATTATTCAATACACAATTAGCAAAGATAACATTAACAGAAATAAAGAAACTCAGTTTTTGAAATAAAATCGCAAAAAAATAAGCATTCAAATTGAAAAAAAATGTAAATTGAATTTCAGAAGTTTTCTGTCGAATCATTTTTAAGGTCATTGTGAAGAAAACCAACTGATTATACAAATAAATAAATAAATAAATAAATATTTAAGCTTTATTTAAGTTGAAATTTCAAAATTAATTAATTATGCAATTTTTGAAGTAATTTGCAGGTATAACAATGGTTTTATAGACGCTTCATTAGAACTTATAACTTACAGGATGTAATTTTAACATAATTTTAATATCTCAGAAGGGAAATAATAATTTATTCAAAGCCTTTGCTTTTAATTTTCTCATTACTGCATTAAATTAAGATATACTGTACTTTTTTCTATCGCATTATAAGCATTACCGGTCCCGCCATTGGGGATATGTTCTTAAATTGAAATTATTAAATAATACGAATTACAATGATAAATATGACATGAATTGTTTGAACATTTACGAATTTTTCTTCCTACGTTCTGATATTTAAAAAGAAAATTATTTCAGTAAACGATATCACTTGAAATCGACATTGAAAATAAAAACATAATATATAAAACAAATTACTAAATGGAACAGTTTTAGCAATTTAAAAAAAAAAAAGAATCACTATTAATATTAACAAATTCATTTAAAAAACAAACAAACACATATGACCGAAATAAAAAAAATTAAAAGAGGGAAGCTTATTCTAATCATATTAATGAAAATATTTAATGAATGAGACTTTTAGTAATACATAAGACTTATAATAATGTTGCACAATTTTTTTTCCTACTTTCTAAGGAATAATAATAATAGAAACGAATTTGGTTTAAGTAATACATAAATGAATTCGATTTCTAGAATTATAATGTATAAAAATTCCATAGATAATAATAATAGCATAAATACAGAGTGAGCAAAATGAAAAATAAGTAAGTGAATTCATAATGTAATACATTTTTATTAAACTTCGAATAAGTAAACTGGTGCTTGAAAGGGATCAGCTGATGTTAGAGCAAACTGTGCGTTCAAATCATTTCTTTTAGCTTTAGAAGTCAGGTTTAGTAACATTAAATCAGTTACTTTTATCTTTACTTAGGAAATCATGAAATTACATCTTATTTTTAATTAAACAGCAAAGTTATTTTGGAGGAATTTGAAAATAAAGCAAACGATGTCGCGAAGTTTCTACTAGAAGGCTTTGGATGGTTAACCAACATCACGTGACAGTGACGTCACGTTAAACATCCCCAATTCAAATATGTTGATGACTTCCATAATTTATTGGTGAATTGGCTTTCTAGGAAAACGAAAACTTTAATTAAGCTATATTTTAGTGAATAAAATATAGTTAATAAAAACTAATTGGCGTTTTATTATTATAACATAAAAAGATAAACATAAGATTTTTTTTTTTTTAACTTTAAAGATGAAATTAAAGATAGAAACAAAATAATGGAAAGAAAATATCTTACAGCAATTAAAAATATGAATTAAGTGAAAAATATAAAAATAAAATGGAAAATTTAATAAAACAATATTTTCTGACATTAGCGTTTTTCTTCTCCTAAAAGTTAAAAAGGAATTACCCAATTAAGTTCAAATGTTTTCATTTCCTTGTTATAATTTAAAATATACATATACCAAAAAAAAAGAAGGAGCAGCTTCATACCTACAGACAGACAAGAAGTTACTAATTAATACTGTACCTTTAAGATGGTAAAGAAAGCAAAAATCAAAAATAATAACCAGATAATAAAAAGAAAATAAAGCAGGCAACTTCTTGTGTTTTAATTTTGATGATACATATGCATGCATTTTTATTACTTTTTTTAATATTTATTTTTAGTAATATATTACATATTACTAAAAATATTTATTTTGATGATTTTTATGTTCTTTTATTTTTGGAAATATTGTTCTTTTTCGCTTGAAAGTCTTTTATTTATTTATTTATTTAGTTTGTTAGTTATAATTTGATGAATCTATGAGGTTTAATTAGAAATATTTTTCTCTTCAATGGAAAAATTGTGATTAAATTTTCTTAAAATTAATTTGTTTTTACTCTTTTATTTACTTTAACTAAAGCAAGCTCTTTAATTCATTGATAGAATTCTCAGAATCTAGTTTCACGAATTTAAAATATCTTGTTTTTTTTTTCTTCTCGTCTTTTATTGATTGCACCACTCCCAAGTCTTAACGGTTTGATCCTCATTTGAATAGCAATGATTATGTAAGTGCTAGAATCGTTTTGCAGCTGAGATTACGTTTCACCTTTGTTTTTTTTTTAATCACACACACACACACACACACACAAAAAAGAAAGAATAAAATGAAAACCTTGCCAGGATTACTTTCACGCTTGGAATAACAGCATTCGTGTCCTCAACGTGTAAATTATGTTTAAAGTTGGATTAATATAATTTCAAATGAATGACAGCTATATAAGTTTAATTGTTAATAGTTTTTATTTTTCGTTAAGAAAATGTGGGTGGAAACGTTGTTCTCCAAGAATTAATTTGTAATTTAGAGAAAACAGACAGCGATTTTGCTTATCTCATATTTTTGTAACATTTTACTAGAGAATTTTGAATAAATAGACACATGATCAACGTTTTCCTACGACGTTCAACATCCGTCAAAGGAAATCGGGAACAGATTTTTTTTTCGTCCTCACTAGGACTTCAGCTGTCTTAGCAGTCAGCCAAAAAAGAATGAACCATTATCCTCGATTTCCACTGACTACAACTAAAGATTTCCTTGAAAACATGCATTTCTTGTAAAAGCTTATTCTATTTCAATAATGGCATTTGAGGCTTAAACTATTACGATTTATCGTAAATCATTTAGTTTCAGTTTTCCTTTTAAAAACCTTATAAATTGGACTTTTAGTTTATCTAAGTTCTAGGACATCTTCATCCTCCGTTGAGGAAAAAATGACTGAAACTGAAGTTAATGAATCACAAGTAACAAAATACGAAGTCCGGAAGCCACATTAAGTGAAGACAACTTGGGAGAACTTAAAAATGACTTTAAAATCACATGTTGTCTTAGTCCCAGACGCAGTATTTTACACCTCAGTAGTTAATCAAAACACAGAGTATTTGCTGTTTTCGACTCGGGATTCTCGCCAAGTTTTTAACTTGCTATTTTTCATTGAACTTCTTTTTTTTTGTTTTTAGAGGAAGTAAGAAGAAGAAGAAGAGAAGAAAAAGCAAAAGTGCTTTATATTGGATGACAAGCAATTAGCAAAAGGAAGTGGAGTTTCTTCTGCCGACTCTTCTTCTCTATTTAAATCACTAAATCAATGGAAGAAAAACAAAAGACAGTCGGCTTCCGTGTCTTTGTATCCTTCCACACCTTCCTTTTTACTTCGCAGATGAATACACTAATCGTCTGCGCCCTCTAGGAGTCAAAGAGAAAACAATCCCATCTCTATCTAGCAGAGATTAATTTCCCATATTAATTACCGTCTATTCATTACGCTTTTGTTAAAATAAAGTAGAACTCAATTTTTTTTTCTGTATAAGATGTAAATATGAAGAAAGTTCATTCCGTAAGAACTCCAGGCAATGAAATTTAAATTTCTCCCTTTTTTTTATTATCAAGAATGTAGGAAAAGCATGATAACAAGAGAATGCCACAACAACATGTTTACGTTCATGACGTCATATTCTAAGATTAATAAGAAAAATATGGAAATTAAAAATTCAAAAGAAAAGAAAACATTATAATAAAAACAATAAATATTTTGATACTGATACACAACAACTTTCTAGCCATGGTGAATTACTTATAAATGACTCATAAAACTTGAGTAGGCCATATTAATTAAATATACAAAAAATATAAGCCTCGATGATGGATTTTTCTAATACTGATAAAATTCGTCAGTATTTCGGCTCGATACTTTGAGCCTTCATCGTGAGATGTTTTAGAATTACATCACAGAAAATTCTGTGGCGTCATTTGTCAATGCTAATGTTTTCCGTGGCCTTCCTGTCCAAGGCATTATATCATGGAAGCTTAAATTATTGCATATTTAAAAAATTCGTTTGTATTGGAAATTGCTGATATACTGATGACTGCTTGTGCTTGTAATCTAAAACGTTTCGTACTCTCATATTACTTCGACTTTCAAACGGTGAATGATTCTTGTCTTTATCCCGAAATTGTCCACAAGTTAATGTATTTCTAATCAGCTAGTGTGAAACAAAATAGTCAATCATTAGAAAGTAGAATATCTTTGCTTGTGCTATGTTTTGCTTAAATTATATTCGATTTGGCATTTACTGTTGGAGTTCGCTTATTAAATAAATTAAATAATTTTCGGCAAATAGAAAATTTGAAGGCATCTGAGTTGTGATAACAAGAAGTTTCTGAAAGAATTACAAGATAACACTGGATGAGACCAAATTATTCACAAGTGACATTCTGAAACAGCTGTTTCACGCTCGTTGGCGTTCATCAACCAGGAGAAGTCACTGTAAATAACAAGGTTTCCCTACTGAGGCTAGTACGAACAATACATCGGAAGCGCAATGGTGCCTCAGGAATAAATTACAGAATGAAAAAACTCACCGATGAAAAAACGAGTGAGAAAATCCATGTGCCACAAACAGCGACCTCAATAAATTTTTTTAAAGTCTCGTTTTTTGATTGGTGAGTTTTTTCATTCTGTAATTTATTCCTTGAGGCACCACTGCGCTTCCGATGTATTGTTCGTACTAGCCTCAGTAGGGAAACCTTGTTATTTACAGTGACTTCTCCTGGTTGAGTTTTTATTAATGTAATTATAATTTTGCCGAAATCAAACAACATATATAATGTTTCCAGAAAACGATAATTTCTTCAATTCAAATCATATAAAATTAACGAAAATTTTCTATTGAATTCCATATTGATTCACAATATTTCGTTTCATTTTAGCAAGAAACTTCATCAGGTTATTAGAGGACAGGAAAATGTTTTTCTTTTTCCTCAAAAATTCGTTATTATACATTTAGAATTTTAGCCTTAACAATTCTTTTCTTATAAACAATATATGAACTTACCGTCCGTGTTACAACAAGTTCAACATATACTATAACATATACAACAATTAATAATTTTTCTCTAACAATAATTTTTCTTTAACAATAATATATGAATCATTGATGATTATAAGAATTTTTCTTTATTTTTGAGATAATTTTTAAAACTACCAAAAGTTACTTCACTCACTTTTAAAAATTTATCTTTGTTGATGCAAGGAAAATTGTTAATAATACAGGAGTTCAATCACGAGTCGTTCTTTCTCTTCTTGAATTAACAATTTCCCTCGCATCAACAAAGATAAATTTTTAAAAGTGAGTGAAGTAACTTTTAGTATTTTAAAAATTATCTCAAAAATAAAGAAAACTTCTTATAATCATCAATGATTCATATATTATTGTTCGAGAAAATTATTAATTGTTGTATATGTTATAGTATATATTGAACTTGTTGTAATCACGGACGGTAAGTCTTTATATTGTTTATAAGAAAAGAATTGTTAAGGCTAAAATTCTAAATGTATAATAACGAATTTTTGAGGAAAAAGAAAATTATTTTCCTCTCCTCTTCTAACCCGATGAAGCATCTTATAATTTCCAATATCTGGAAGTTAATTAAAATCTTTAAAAACTGAATAAATATTTTATCAACTCCGAATATCGAAGTAAGCTAAGGAAAGCGGATTATCAAAAGAATTCCTATAATAAAACAATTCTACTAATAAAAGAATATCGATGGCTTAGCGCAAAAGTAGCGAATATCCAGTAAAATACAAAATTAGTTTTTTGTGGCGAATAGGTGTTTTGAAGAGCCTTCTTGTAGGGCAAAACTAGCAAATCCTTCAAAATGGCATATTTCCTGTGATTTTAGGACCTAAACTAGCAAAAAAGTACCCTTTTTTAAAAACTTAAATGACAATAGAAGCGAATGTGCATATTCGCTACTTTGACCGTTTCATCTCTGCTGACTGAACACTTTTCTGTGATAAAACTAGCGAATGTGCCTGTATTCGCTAGTTTGTCCCTAGATGACGCCACGTGGTCATTGTCACCTTCTCACCTTCTCTAACCTTCTCACCTTGGATAAATTGTTAACTGAAAAATGTTAGCTTAAAATTACACTATCAAAAATTATCTAAGATTATTCTAATCAATTTCTAGTTTAAAATGCCACAAATTGCATGTTTGTTTCTGTTTTTGTTCCAAAGTTACTGAACAATGAAGTTTCAAAGCGATTTACCGCTTTGGTTTGGCCAAAATGTAAAGAACGGTATCCGCTTCGATTTCCGGTCCGATACTGTACGGATATTAGCTGATACTGATGCTAATATTAGTCAATCCCTAACAATGAACATTACTAGTAGTGTAGTTCGCTAGTTTGGTCAAGCATTTAAGGAGGTTGTGATGAATTTTAATATGGATAGAAGTGGCGAATCTGCACATTCGCTACTTCTTCCTTAGCTATCTCAATGGCACAAACTTTCTGTAAGATCCAAACTATCGAATCGACCAAAACTGCTTGAAAAATGCAACAATCAAATTTTTAACCCCATGCCATTGTAGTATACCCCCATGACAATATCTGTACCGAATATGAGACTTTCAGGAATTGTTTCTGAGTTTTGAGGGACGTTTCCCACTACATTAGCTTTTTCTCAAAACTTGCATCTTGGATATTCGCTACTTTTGCGCTAAGCCATCGATATGTAGTCTATAGTTAGATAGTAATGCCAATTCACTTTTTTCGCTTTTAATGTTTCTTTAATTTTATCACTTTCCCTGGGAAATATCTAGACACGGGTTCGGGTCGCCGAGGTTATTTTTCGTGCAATTATTTTTGTAGTAAATCTCACTACCAAGGTTTTGAACAAGTATTTATTTCAATACGGCTACACTACAATATTCTATTAGCGGTTGTTATGCTTGATTTTTGATTAATGAAAAGAAGTGGCTTACGGTCCACTGCGGCAGAAACTTAAATATTAAAAGCCCGCTAAGTTCATGCATATTAAGATTTTATATTATTTTAATTATTTGCTAAGGTTTTTTTTTTTCAAATTTTCATCGCGGGATCTTGATTCCCTCCAAAGGCAAGATCAAAACAAAGGTAAGGTTGACAAGAATAAACTGAATTCAAGAATGACATGAGGTTGACTTGAGCAAACACTCAGCCGCGAATTTTGAAGCTGGTTGCCCAGATGCGAGTACAACCATTGAATTTAGTGTATTAGATTAATTAAATATAAGGTTAGAATTATATGGTGAAAAAATAATTTTTATATAAAAAATGCCTTTTTATGCAAATATGGCGGTAGTCTTAGTTTACTTGGTTATTAGAAAAAGGGTCGCGATTCGAAAAAGTTTGGAAACACTGATCTAGAGACTACGATCAACACTGAAAAATTTGAAATTTATATTAACCATAAGTAATCTTGACAAATTGGAAGAAGATTTAGACAGATATAAACTACATAGCCAATTTCTCTAGATCCTACATGCAGGCAGACGGAAAAACTCAATAATTAAAAAGAACCTATTATTGTTTATTGTTAATCGAGTCTTCACTTCTTCCGCTTCGCTTGCTAAATCGTCGATTCATTTTCTTGACTTTCCTAAGCCCCTATATTTAGACTTTGTGTTTCTTTAAAAATGTTCTTTTCTTGGGAAAAAATTGTAAAAGCAACTAAGCAGAGATTAAATATTAGTATTAATTTATTTAGTAACTATTAATTTATAATTTAAACATTGCATTCTCCAGGAACAAAATAAATATTGCTTTCCTCGACTGAACAACAACAATATAAAGAAGATACGTGTTGTTGTATCAACAAAGGAATGTTTCCCGCCCTTCTTAATGTTTTTGTTACACATATCTTGGCAGCACAAACAAAAACATCTTTAAATATTTTGGGAGGACCTGCCAGTTAGAGGACGTCTGTTGTTAGATCATAATCTTACTAGCTGCTGCTTCTTAAAGGTTTGAAATATAAATGTAAAATTCCTTGTAATATAAAAATTGTATTAGTAATAAAATATTTTATTACTAATTTTCCAGTAAATTCCTGAATTCATTGCAAAATTGAGATCTGAATATATTAGCTTATTTTAATTTCCTTATAGAATTTAATTTTACTTTTCTTCTGAGATATTTTATTTTTCTTTGCACTTTTAAAATCGTGAAACACGGAAGATGAGAAACCTCCGTATCTATAAATTGTACAGATTCGATTGTTATAATCCACAATTAGCTGAAAAGTTATAAACTACAAAGTGCTTAAGTTAATCCACTTAATCGTCCAAAGCCAATTAATTTCAATCAAATCAAAAAATATGCACAAATTTTATTATTAAGTAATTTCAGACGTCAACAGTAATTCAGTTTACTCTCAGTTTCGCTTCTAAAGCTTTTATATTCGAATTTTTGTCACTTTCACTCTCTTATCAACTTATATAATTTGCTAATTTCGTCTGTCTGTCTGTCTGTCTGTCTATCTGTTTGTATCTGCTTGTAACTCGATATAATTAAGCTATTAAGATAGATCCAAGGCTCTCAATGGTACCATTGAATCAAGGGTACTCAAATTGGATGAAATATTAGTTCATTTTGTCATTCCATGTTGGTTCCATGAAATTTTACCTGAAATTCTAACGAAACATACGTTCAAAACCAAATAATTTTGTTACCACTGCACCGATTTTAATGAAATTTGGCATACTTACTCAGTTTTCTACGCTGATTTTGAAACTCAAAACCATTTTTGCCGTAAAAGCTTCGTTCACAAGTTAGCGCAGTATTTAGATTATATAAAGGTGAGTTTTAAATGCCTTTCGGCGTTATTAGTCAAAAATAATAATTATTCTTTAGATAAATTAAACTTAGATATGGTTGGTATTTCGTTTTTCTTTTTGGGTGGAAAATGATCCTTTAGATTAAACTCTCAGAACCTATTTTACAGGTGTACAGGTACGAAGTAAACCTAAATAGGTCTGATAAACATTAAAAAAAAAATAATTCAAATCAAATCATCAATCGAATCAAATATATATATATATGTATATAAATTGGTTAAGCTCGTCTGTCTGTCTGTCTGTAATTAATCGATATCATTAAGCTATTAAGACAGATCCAACGGTTCTCAATGATACCATTGAATCAAGGGTACTCAAATTGGATAAAAATATTAGTTCATTGTGTCATTCCATGTTGTTTCCATGAAATTTTATTCTTGGGAACTGACCTCGACAACTGAAATTCTAACAAAACATACGTTCAAAAACAAATAATTTTGTTACCACTGCATCCATTTTAATGAAATATGGCATACTTACTCAATTGTTTACGCTGATTTCGAAGCTCAAAAACACATTTACCGTAGAAGCTTCGTTCACAAGTTAGCACAGTATTTAGATTTCATTTACTTTATATTTGATAGTTGATAATAAAATGATTTTTCATATTTTTTTATGCCTTTCGTCCGACAGGCTTTGCTGCTAGTTCTTCTATAAAATATTGTTATTTATAATTTTATTTATATAATATAAAATACAGAAGATAAATTATGTCTCGTAAATATGCACGCTGAGTTTCAATAAGATCATTTGCTGGTTCAGATGCCATTGAGGTAAGGGTGTTAAACGGACACAAATAACCAGTCATTCTGAACTTAACAAAAAATGTAAAGATGTAAATATAACGTCATGAATTCAATACCAAACTGTGATTACGACACACATTAGGAATCCTTCATCTACTTAAAATCTGTCTGTTTACTTCTTTGAATGTTTATTGGTTCTTATGTACTTTCTTTCTATTAGGTCGCCGCAATGATCAGGATAATTATAATTGAGTGGTCATTCGAAAGAAATAAAGCGCTTCCACAGAAATATGGAATAATTCTCCCTACAACTGAACATCATTTAAACTTTCTTGATTCTGTCCTGTGCGTGCTCTGTTATTTAATCTGCTTTCTTATTTGTTATTGAATCTCTCCTAAGCATTTTCTCTTCTCTCTGATTTTGATGCCGTTTTCCGGAATATTTTAGTTTCTAATTCCAGCAAGAGAGACTTTCTAACTTCTGAAGATATTTTGCTGTTGGAAGATTTTGTGTCAGATATTGAAGTGAAGCGTAAAGAAGCGTTTCCATTTTTATTTCATTTTCTGAAGATCTAAGACGACTTAGGTCAGCAACTTCTGTATTTTTCGTTAAAAAATATTTCTAACGAAGAACATATACATAATGAATTCAATTAAAAAAAAAAGGGTTTGCCATATATCGCCATTAGCGATCGATTTTGTCTGGAACAAACGTCACCAGTCATGACGCCATCAACTTGAACTCCTAGCAGTCCAAGATGGTGTCGTTTTGTGATTATATAAGCGTGACCAAGAAAGTTTAAACTTTGCACAGCCAAGCAAGGGAAATAGTGTGGAAGGTTTTTAATTATTTCAATTTTAATTATTAATTACGTATTCGTAACTACTGAAAATACAAAAGCCAGAATGTTTTCGTAATGTTTATAAGATTCAGTTACAGATTTTAGCAATAGATGCGCTGTCACGTCCTGAAACATCAATCTATAAAAAGAAATTACGTCATCAAAAGCTCTTCTTTCATGAACTGAAATGTAGTATAATGAGACAGTGGGTCTGATAGTCCAGTAGTTTAGATGCCGGACTGCAGACTAAGAGCAACTTAGGTGCAATTCCCGACGGGTGGTCGAGGACTTTTCCACAGTTTTTTTCTACTTCAGTTGGATTGTCACCCAGCCCTCTGTCAAATGGGTACAGGATTTCTTTTTCGGAGCTTAAAGCCGTACAGTTGTCGGTCATCCGACTTCAATTTAGTCCCGCTGGTATAGAATCGCTAGGAGTCTAAATATCCCGCGTACCGTGGGACTGCTTGACCTGTAGCGAAACAGCTTTAACCTTTTCTTTATATATAATGAGACAAGTTCCTCTCTCATCGCCGTTTTTGACTTTTATTAACAGAAATCATTTTCGAAAATTCGTTCAAACTTAACATAAAGAGAACGAGATTGTACTTAGACCAGATCGGATAACCTGCAACCTTTGAATAACATGATAATTTAACTATCTGAAATTACTGCTGTAATATTGCTTTTAAAACCTTACTAGTCTTAAGTCACGCCCTGAGACTCGAATCCTTCCCCTTTAATGCACAGACGCTTTGCGTCCGCCAAAGTTCATCAGTCCGAAGGAATAGAATCAAAGCAGAAATCACAGAACATTCCAGATCCCTTGGGGACCCATCGGTGGTTGATTGTAGCATGCATAATGACCTTCGTTTTGATTCGATGCAGTATTGACCACTCGACTGAATCTCAAAATCGCTTGGCTTTAAAAGGAACAGGACCAATCCATTCTTCGCAGGGATGGGTTAATAGCAACTGGGTATCAGTGAGCTGCTTTTGTCTTCAAAAATTAGGTGCTGGGTGCTTAAACCAAAAAAAAACTTGATCTCCCTAATTAACAAGAAGTTCTTGAAGGAATATAAATAATTATTTTCCTTAAAATTGTTGGTAATATTACATTTCTATGATAATATTGGTCATCTTCACTCGCAGATTTCTCGATTAGGATCCATATGGAAAAACAAGGTAGGGAAAGCGATTAGTAAGCCAATCATAATGCTTTGCAACGTCTTCTGATAATCCTTATTATTATTATGATTGTTGCGAATATAAAAGACGCAATTGTGGCGATTGTTGGGATTATTGTGCTTAATGATAATTTAATGAGATTTTAATGAGATTTTACTGAGATTTTAAGGTACTTGCCCACGTGACACACAAAACGGGAATATAGTCTGCTGATCTCATCACAAGACTAAAAACAATCTCTGTACCTCAAAAATTAGATCTCTTGTTATATTCATCCACAGATTCAGAAAAACCTATACGCACAAATAGTCATGAACATACACGTGATTTTATGAGCCTTACTTTCCTATAAAATAGGCTAAAAATAATAAATGAATGATGCTAATTATCGTCCTAGTGAGATGCGAGCTTCAGGAAGACAACGAAAACATTGAAGTACATAGGAGATCACTTAGACTTATAAATTGCAGAAGAAGACATTAAAAACTTTGTAAATTAAAAACTGCTGTTTTCTTTTTTAACATATTATTAGTATTTTCTTTATGTACTCAGTTTAATTCCGTTATATCATAAAGGGAACGGACGGAGGAGGAACAACATCGAAATATAACTTTAGAAATTTTATCGAGTGGATGATGTGGTTCTAGATGGTTGTTATTTAATGGACTTTGTTAGTTCTCTCCGTTGCTCTCATTTACTCTTTTGACTTGCAGTTCATTTCGACTGACAGTCGTGCATTACTTAGTAATGTGAGCATTTGCTGTTAATCATCCCATTGGCTGTAGGTCGCTTAAGACGTCCTCTGGCTCTGAATTGAATATTTTTATGGACTCGCTCTGGTATTTGGCCGTCAGCAGCAATGATGGGTCGTTCGCACTTATTCTCCAAAAATGCCAACCATATCAGGAATGCAGCGGATCCATCAGGAACTGGTTCGTCTTAAAACTGAAATTGCTAGAAGCGCCATCTTCCAATGCACAGGGTCATTTATTTCCTTACAACTTCCTGGCTAACTGCAGTCGGATAAACAAGATTAACTAAATCTAACTTGCATTGACAATAAGTTTCTATCAATAAGTTTTCCAATCCTGTAACTACTTCGTATTTGCTTATATATATTTGTTTATTAGTTTATTTTGCAAAATTTGCAAAACGATAAGACCTAGAGACATAGGGTTTTTGGGCATAATCAAATCTGTTCTGATGCTGTAAAAATCAGAATATTTTTTTCTCTGAAGGACTGACCAAAGGAATTAAAGGAAATATCAGGCAGCAGTGACGGAAATATTTAATGTGAAGTCTATAATGATTGATTCTATTGACAAAAAAACATAACTTACTATCTCTCTGTGATGGTAAGTGCTATTGTTGATGCACTGTGATGCAGTGCTATTGTTGATGCCACGAAAGATGAATGTCTTTCTAATTTGGATATGATCTTACCGATCCATCAGGCCTCGCCTGAAACTTTCTACATTTCAATAAACTTTTGATTTGTTGGCAATTATTTTCGAATATCAAAACTTTGAATTTCAACTCACGAAAAAAAACAGAATATTGCAATGTCACATAAATAGATATGTGAATTAATTACTTAAATAATTCAGATAAAGCATTTAAGTCTGTTCTACAATAGATGGTGCTCAGAAGATATGAACAAGCAATTATCGCTGTCTCCCTATTTTGTTCTTCTTTGGTGAGCGGAGATTAGTGTTGTAGGCTCACTTCCTGACTTCCTCACTTCTTGTCTTTTTTCTCATTCACTTCCAAGCTTAGAAAAAAAAATCTATCATTTTCCTACAGACTTTGTGACGATATCATTTGTACCCTTTTCCATTACTGAAAGAATATGAGGACGGCAATAGCATCAAGCGAAAAATCTTAAAAATACTAACCAAAATTTACTGAGTATAAGATCAGATTTTCCTTCCAATTTTTAAAGGAAAAAAAAAGCCCGAGTTCAGTTTTCTAGAAAACTAATTTAATTTTGAAATTAAAATTAAAATTAAATTAGTTTTTATCGATTTTAAATTTGATCTTTTACCATTTTGTTGTTCATAAAATTGATCTTCATTACTGCTATCCTGTAAATCCTGTATTTCCACACATTGACGAAACATAATTCCTTTTCACAACTCACTCACTAGCCTTCTCTTTCACTGACATAGAAACAACGTAAACATAAACATATACAACAACGTAAAGCTGAAACATATACATCAGAGCAGTAAACAGCTGCTCTGATGTATATGTTTCAGCTTTTTCTGGAATTTACTTTAAAGATGATGAAACAGATCAAGTGTGGAAAAAGCGTAAAAAAGATTTAAAATCTTTAAAATTACTTGATCCTGGAAATCAAATAAAGATAATTGATAAGATATCAGAAGATATTTTGCTATTGGTATTTTCTTAATTTGTAAAATTGATTTAATATTCTGTGTAGTTAGTATTGTTTTTATTACAAAATTAAAATAATTGTGCTGTACAAAGCCGATCTCTTAACGACTATATTTTGCGTGAAATTTTAAACATCTCGTACAAAGAAAACTTGTTAACATTGGAAGATTAGGAAGATTTCTAATTAAAAAAAAAAAATCAAGGTTTTTCAAATTTTCCTGTAAGGTTGAATACCATTGAATTACTATTTGATAAAGGTTGCTGTAAGAAGATCTATGTTTATTTTCTTTGAGAAGTATTCCTCATTCATCTTACAACTATCTTATCAGTTATGATGTTATTGTTAAGAACGACATTTTCATAGTAGCTTCTTTGACCCAACAGTAGGAAATGATCCTATTCAATACAACACTTATTTTAATCTTTGGGCACTCAGAATTTACAATTCTTCTTCTTCCAGGATTCGGTGTAATTTCTAATGTTTTTAGCCAACAGTCAGGAAGCTTTATGAATGATTTATACTATTTTAGTAATTGATCTTTCTAAGTTTGTTCTCTGAGCCTTTCATACTGTTGATATCAAGTACGTACATCAGGTCATTGGATCTAGGGCAAAAAGATATCATAAAACTATTTTGTTAAGATGCAAAAATCTTGATCACATCCAACCAAAAGGTAAAAGGATTAAGAAAAAATACTGCCACAAAATGTTAAAGCATAGTAATCATAATTGTATATAAAGTATACACAGGGTTATTCTAAAAGATGGACTCAATTTAATTCATTTGTATTTAATGAAGTATAAATTGGACATGAACAATCTATATATTAATAAAAAGAGGAAGTTTCAAAGTTTTTTAACACAGGTTATAAATGTTTAACGTGTCCCCCTCTGCTGCAAGGCAAACATCTAAGCGGTAGCCAAAACTCGTCCCATACGCGAATAAGCATGTCTTGTGCTACTGAGTTTACCCGCAGCAGTGACACGGTTCCGCAGGTCGGCCAGAATTGTTGGTAGAGGTGGAACGTAAACAGCCTCCTTAACATAGCCCCACAAGAGAAAGTCATATGGCGTGAGATTAGGAGATCTCGGTGGCCAGAAGTGTAGAGCCAGGTCTTGATTTCCCATGCGACCAATCCATTGCTGAGGAAGGGATTGATTTAAAAATCCTCGAACATCATGGTGCCAATGGGGTGGAGCTCCATCCTGTTGGAAAATGAAGTCTTGTGAATCTTCGATAAGTTGAGGAAAAAGCCATTGTTCCAATATGTCCAGGTACGTTATTCCACTTACAATGCTTTCCTCAAAAAAATGGTCCATAAACTTTTGTTCGTGATAAGGCACAGAACACGTTTAGCTTCGCCGAGTCTCTCTCGTGTTGCAATGTTGTACGGGGATTTTGCAGACCCCATGTGCGGACATTATGTCTATTCACTTTTGTACTAAGATGGAACGTAGCTTCATTGCTAAAAAATAAGCGTGGTAGAAACGCGTCATCCACCATCATTGCTAGCATATTAACACAAAATTCAATACATTTTACTTTTTCATCCTTAAGGAGAGCCTGCACAAGTTGTAAGCGGTAGGGGTTGTACTGCAAACGCCGTCTCCAAACTCGCCATACAGTTGGTTGGGGTATTCTTAATTCTCTACTAGCTCTGTTGGTTGACTTTCTTGGACTACGAACTAAACTATCTTCTATTCGTCTGATGTCATCCTCTGACACATGCGGTCGGCCCTGACTTTTTCCTTTGCAGAGACATCCAGTTTCTTGAAATTGCTTAAAAACAATGGCTTATGCTTTTCTTAGTTGGTGGTTCAACGCCGAAGCGAAGACGAAACTCCTGCTGCACTGTAACTGCCGACTCACTTCTTGCAAACTCAAGAACGCAGAAACCCTTATGCTGCGTAGTAGCCATCTGACTGTGACACGAAATGCCTGTCTATTGGCGCGAGTAACCTAGCGGCCGTTTACGCAACTATCACCGCCCAAGCGGTGGGAAAACAAGACTTTGAAACTTCCTCTTTTTATTAGTATGTAGATTGGTCATGTCAATTTATACTTCATTACATACAAATTAATTAAATTGGGTCCATCTTTTAGAATAACCCCCCCCCCTGTATTAGAAAAAAATTCAATTTTATTGAAATTGTACCATGATATAATGATACCAAATTAGATCTTCCTTTTATCATAAAGTTGATAATTATCATAAAAATTGGACCCAAACAGACGAAAATGACCAATATCCGAGTCTTCAAAAAAGGGCTAAATTTAAATAAATAAAAAATTACAAAAGATGCTTCAAATTTACCATCACTTTATCTTTATGCAATTATTTAAATTGTAGATGCGTGTTTTTTTTTTTTTTTTTGTTTTTTTTGGAAGTTGTTACAGTATTTTTATTGCAACTGATATTTGTATTTTCAGATATTTTGAGTGAGGTATATTTATAATTAGGCTGGACTGTTTTCTCCATTTGTGATTATTAATTCATTCATAATAATTGTTCTTCTGTTCTTCTATTATACTAGGGTGTAAATGAATACTAGCAACAATTCTAGGGCGTATTGAGTTGTGGAAATGGAACACTTTTTGATAAGAAACATGGATCGAGAAACGGACCGATTTCCTTTTAAAATCTCTATTTTATTCAATTCAATAGTTTGAACGGTTGCAGAACAGTAGATTGGTGCGTATACCAGTATTGTCGTTAGCACGATACAAAATGATCACATGCAATCAGTAAGCGTTATGTCACGCTCATCTGCCTATCATCGTTGACTGAAGTTCTATTCAAGGACAAAATGGTGATTTGTAAAAATGATGCAATGAAACACAACAATATCCTCCTATTAAGCTTACTGGTTTCACGTGAGCATTGTGTTGACCGTTATGTATTATTACTAACGACGGCAATGGTATACGCAACAGTGTACAAGCCTTGCAGTACAAGATGCCAAACCGTTCAAACTATTGAAGTGAATAAAACAGGGGATATTAAAAGGGAATCGGTGAGATTTCGGATCCATGTTCCTCATCAAATTTTTTTTTTCATTTTCACAACCCTATACGCTCTAGAAGCTTGTTGCATGCATTCATTTACACTTGTATATTTCTGTTATTGACAGAGAAATTTCAAAATCATTTTTTACGTCATCGTTACATTTTCTTTATTTAATTTACATTTGAGTGATTCTAACATAAAAACTTAAATCATATAAGTAAAAGCATAAATCAAGCTTCTTGTTTTTTGATAAGGTCTTTTTCATTTCATTATACTCTTACAATTGGAATGCTGAGTACGGAGCTACAGTTTTAACGGGAAATAATTTTTTCCCCTTAAAAAGATTAATATATCTTAAAAGATTTGACACTTCCGATATATACCAGATACACTTCCATAATACATTATCAGTTCACGTTCACTGACGTGAACATGAACTTTACGTGAGAATGTCCATATATCTGCATCCGTAAGGCCATCACCTCGTGCTTGAACGTCTAATCTCTAAGACCAAATGTTTCTCTCTTTAATGGTGTCCAATCCGGAGGTCCCGAACGTTCTTACCATTTTGGCACTGGATTACACTCACAACTCATTCGTCCCATGCCATTGCAGAGGCGGAATTACCCCAAAGAATGGTATTTAAAGCGGACCGTGTTGTAATCTTGGAGAAAGATCACAACTGCGCAGTTAGATATAAATGCCAACCAATGAGAAGATTCAGTGACAAGAGGATCTTAATGAATCTCGTGTTACTCGAGGTTACTGTAGGTAAATTGTAAAATTACTTATTGCTAAGTTGTTTTAATCTAAATTTCAGTGAAGTATATTACTAATTTTTTTGTTTGATTTTAATTTCTAAAAAATTCTTTTTTTTTTTTTAATCAAGTCATTTTTTTCCTAATTCAAATTTTTAAAAAAACTGTTTTTTTGAATTGAATTAATATCTATATTAAAAAATAAAATAAGATATTTACAATTTTTAATAGCTTGAAATTTCCCTTCAAATTATTTCAAAAGTAAACAGACAAATCTTAAATTACTCTCAATATTCCTACTTTCTTCTAGTCATAAAGATTTATTACGAAACGCATGAAGATTTGAAGTATTATTCAAAAAAAGTAATTTTCTTGACAGATTGATTACTTAAATGATCAATACTTCCTAACCAATGAAATACTCGTAAATTCATTACTTCTGTGTGTCTGTACTAAAGTGTATGGTGATTGTCTACAACTTTCAAACCATGGTTGTAGCTTCTTGAAATTTGGATAATGTTTCTAATTTGGATAATAGTCTATCCGTGTGGATCCTTCTAGAGAAATTTGTTAGTGAAAGTGAAATGAAATACAACAGTTAGCTTTCACCGACAGTAAGCAATTACTTTCTATTGACATCCTACAAATTTTTTATTATAATTATTTAATTATAAATAATTATAATAATTGTATAAATGCTTCAACTTATATAATATGTAGTAATTTAGAAAAGTAATTTTCCAAAATTAAATGTGGTCTGAATGAAACGTTGGGAAAACATCTCAAAATAATATAGATACAAACCTAGTTTAGTTGTTGTACGGTCTGTTATCTTTTGTTCGTTTCCCATTTGTTTTTCAATATTTTGCGAAGATTTACTTTGATTTTTTGGGTTGGATAGTGTGATTCGGTTGGAGATTGTAATCTACATTTTAATCGGCTGATGATTGCGATGTATAAAGTAAGAAAAATCCTACAAACATTATGAACCTCCGCCTTATAGGATTTCCTTTAAAGTATCCCATTGTAGGTTTTTGCAGCTCTTGGGGTTGCGAAGGTAATTTACCGGTGTTACCTGACCATCTCAATGGGTATAAGTTGAGATGGTCTGTTCAGACTGACATGGGCCCGCCTTTTCCTCCTAGGAATGAAACCCGAAACAGTTTTGACATACTATTGGTGAACTATGGTAGGATTCGTTTGAGGAGAAAAAAAGTAAGGGATAAATTCCGCCAGGGCTCGAACCCTGCTTCTTCATTAGTCAATACTCTATCAATTTAGCTGCCGGATACACAGTATTGCCTTTAATTCCTTGTATTCTAAACAGGTACAGGAGGACTCAAAACGTACCATCGAATTGTCACCAAATCCTGGTTTTGCATTGTCATTGTAATAATAATTTCCTCTTTTGTTAAAATAAGACACCATATTTTAGAAGGTAACTCAGGAAATCAGTTTTCCTGGACTTCGATCATTATGTGCAGTCATTCTTTAAGGAATTTAGGCAATTAAGCTATCAAAGAGCATGTTGCTGTAGCCTTAATTGCTGCAGTATGAATGTTATGAATAAATTATTCACATGGACATGTATTACGAATTACATCACATTCCAATTTTGCATATCCATTTTTCCATCCGTCAGTTGTTTCTGATTTTTTTTCTGTGGAATTTGTTTTTTGTTTGTTATGAAAAAAAAGTAATAACTTTTGAAAATCATAAATCTGAAATTCAGATATTCACTTAATTTTAGGAGTAAATAATTAATATGCTGAAATACTTTACAATACACCAAAATATTTTGCCATAATACAGGTTAGGCATTCCTTCTATTGAAATTAAAATACTATATCTTGTTTTTTAATTTAAAATATCCGTTTGGCGAAGACAGATTAAAAATAGTTGTTCACTTAAAATAAAGAAGTTGTTCATACATATTTTTTTGGCTGTAGCTCCTTACCCGTTTTTTTTGTCGAAATCATCACGAAGTTTCTTGTAGCAAGTTACACTAACTTCTAAAATTTCAAGTATTCTAAGTTGTGTTGCTTTTGATTTATTGTGATCACATGGAAGGACAATGGACTGATAAGCCTATTTCAATGAAAATTACATTTTAAAGTTCTCTGTTTTTGTTCTAATCTTTTTTTATTTTTCGTTTCGATGCATTTTCGTTTCGATGCAAAGAATATTGCAAATCAGATCAAAACGCGGAAGAGGTAGTCGCTATCAAAGAGGCTATAGTTAATATCCTTTCAGTATTCAGTATAACTATTTTTCCAGTAAAAAAAAAAGAAAATGAAAAGGATTCCAAAACAGAAAGTGTTTTTGCTTTCTTTTACTACATGCTTTGAAAGAATGTTTCAGACCAACAGTTTCTTGTCACCTTAGAGAAAGTCCTAAATTAAGGGAATAAAAACCTAATTCTTTACATTTTTCATTTGAATTACAGCACTTATTCTTCTTTTTGAAGATGAAACTACAACGGAGACAGCGTCTTAGGAATTGTTACGTTTGGATATTGTACTTAGCATCTTAGAATTCAATAATTCCATTTGTTTTGCTGTAGTGTTATTGTTTTGTTGATTTATTTCCTATTATCTTACAATTCAGCTTAGTATCTCGTTGAACTTTGAAGATTTCAACGCTTGTTATTTTTCTCCCCACATCCTGTTTCTCCTAATCATTACCATGCAAGCATTGTATCCTTTTTATGACCCTCTCTAGGTTCCTTCAATCCGCCTCCAATACTTCTTGACTCGAATTGACCCTCTTCAACGACCCCTTTTACGAGGCCTTCGTCCAATTTTAATACCTTTCCCTGAATTAGTGATCAGACCTTCTTCTTTTTTATGTCTCTCCTCAACAGGTACCCCAGCAAGAGCTTGAAGGCGAGAACCTTATTTTTAGAATACGTAATGTAATTTGTTTCATCTTGTTGTCTTTCTGTTTTCTTTCCTGCTTTAAATTTCCATTTATTCATTGCTTTTTTTTGTGTGTTTACAGGTGGCAGTGATGGAGCTGTGATCTGTAGTGGGTGAGTACAATTTACACAGATTTAGTACCTGCAATTTATGTGTAAAAATTCTGTTACGTATTGATTAAAGTTGATTTTTAATTCAACTAATTGGTTTTGAGTCAAAATGATCAAACGTCGAAAACTAAACAATTTTTTTTGATAAATACGCGATATTCAATATTTATTGGAATATATCGTAGACAGTTAGGCGGCAAACATTTCTGTCTACCATCTTCTGCTGGACGAAAGAAAAAAGAAGAAACAAATTATCATAAAATGGTTGAGTAAATTGGTGTGGAAAGTCAATATTGAACTGTAAATTGTAAAGTCAATATGGCGTCTCTAGGGTAATTGAAGGTTTGGTAACATCGATTAATTGCGTTCATCTAATAATATAGAGCATGGAGGGCAAGTAATTACAATGAGATGGTTTTGAATTATTTGGGAATGGGTTAGGAAATAGCATTACATTTCCTCAGGGCAATCACATAGAGCTGCTATGGTCAAAACCACAGCTGTCATTCAGATCTAACTGCGTAGATTGGATTTTTTTTTTTTTGATTGATGAATTTTACAGTAGTTTGTTCATTTTAATTCATCATTATTTGATTTAAAGAATGAGATTTGATTTAATGGCAGTAAAATAAATTCAGATGAGAAATTAAGTTTTAAAGTTAAGTTTTAAGATTTGCAACTAGTTTTAGCATTTTTTGAAAAAACGTATTTAGATTAAAAAAGATTTGCAATCGTTAGATTGAAACGTTGTACTTCATAATAAGTATTCTTAGAAATAATAACGTTTCATTACATTTCTTTACAAGAAGAATTGTTAACTTACATTATCTTCAAAGTTTACTAATAAGGGAGTGTAAAGTTAGCTTATAACAAATAAATTAACCTAATAAATATTTTGGCGCAGCTTAGCCGCAGCTGCTTTTGCGCCATTAAACACCAACCAACCAACCAACCAATAAATATTGACGAATTAGTGTGTCAAGTAAGACCTCAATAATAAAAATTAATTAACTAATATGCCTTTACGATACATTCGTAAACAACTTAAGAAAACAAATGAAAACTGAAAGTGGTTTTATACAAGGTCTTCCTAATTTGTTATTTTCTTTTTTCTGAAAACTTTGGAAAATTAAAAAGAAAATCTTAAGTGAAATAGGCCTTTGATAAATGCTTTTAATATTTTTATCTAAATAGATTGATTTGTTGTAGTTCCAAACACACTACATATAGGCTGTGGACCGAAAGAGCCGGTTCAATTCCCGGCGGTGATCGGGGTTTTACCTTTGTTTTTACTTCTCCAGATGGATCCTAGGTTTCACCCAGCCTTCTATCAAGTTTTTCTTTCTTGAGTGTTAAAGGCGGGTGAGCATCGGAATGGTCGAGAATCGCTGAGAGCTTAAAAATTCCCAACAGCCAAGGGCAAGCATGGCCTGTTGTGAATCACCTTTAATTTGATATAGATAAATAAGACAAGTATTTGGTTATAATAAAATTCTTGTATTTATTCTTCCTATAGCAACTCCAAAAAGCGATATTTCTCAGACATTTCTATCGGTTTGCTTTTTCAAGCTAAATGACTCCGTTTAACTGAACAATCGCTTTTACAGGAGGATTGTTATAGGAGGAATAAATATAAGAATTTTACTAGTATTCTTAGAATTTTCTTTTTAGTCGCTGATATTCAAAACAATTCCTGAAATTTTTTTCTGTAAAAACTTTTATAAGGAAAGCTACCTAAACAAGTAATTTGTGAAAATTATAAGCAAAATTTTTAGTCTTAAGTGACATCCTTGAGATAGCTGTTTCGCGCTTATAGGCTCTGATCAGCAGCACCAATCATCTCTGAAAAAAAACAGTGGGATCCGCAAAAATTTAAGAAAAAAGAAATATCAAATCAAAAATGAGAGAACGAATTCATTTGCCGCCATTTTATTCCATTAAAGAAGTAAATGAAAAATCATTTTTTTTAAAAAAAGGAAAGAAAGTGAATTTTCATTTTTCTTAATTTTTTTGGGAGGTGGCACAGCATTTTTTACGGGAATTATATCTAATCGGTAAATAGTATAATGTAAAATTCAATAAATTGAAGTTTTGAAAGATTCCTCTTTCTTCATTAGAGAAATCTCATTTTCAAAAAATGATAAACACAGTTTTTAGCCAAAAGATATACAGAAAGTATTTTTAATCGACACAGTAATAATTCACAATCTGAAATATCCTACAAGACAAATTACTGTAATAAATATAGTTTACTGAAACTGAAATTCATTTTTAAATTTAATACTGCTGATTTTAAATTACCAAACATTTTGTTTAAGAATTATATATTTATGTATATTGATAACTACCGATTACTATCGCTTCGCTCCGGAACCCTTGCATACATAGCATAAAAAAAAATATTTATTTAACAAATTAATATCGAGATCGGAAAATATACGAGTTCGCAGCCCGATGTGGCCTTCTCCGGATAACTCAGATGTATTGCGGGTTGGCCGCCACACACTTCATGGTCATGTTAAAGCGAAAATATAAATCCTCTTTATTCCCTATCCCATGGGAATTGTTAAAAATCCGTCCTTATTCTTTGCCTACATCATAAAGGAAACCTCTGTGCGAAATTTCAGCTTTCTAGGTCCAAGGTTTTGAGCTGGGCGTTGATGAGTCAATGAGTGAGTGAGTCAGGACTTTTCTTTTTTTATATTGAGAGATAATGCATTTAGTGTTAAATTTTTACATTTAATGATGATATGAATATTAAAAAAAAAATATGATTTTACGTGTACTGCATAATATTGGATGCAAAAATGAAGCCATACACTTGAATAATTCAGTTGTATGGCTTCATATTTGCATCCAATGATGATATGGAATTCATATATATTTACTTTAGTTTATATTAGATTAGAATAACATGATGTTATTGGTGCTTTAACTGTTAACAACCCAACGGTTTGTTAGCATCATTAAAGGGAGCTACAGGCATTGTGTGTTAAGAGGAAAATTCAACAAAGTCATAACTCAAATTGTTTTTTACTCAATTCAGCACTTCCAAAACGGAGATCAGTTTCTTCTTGTTTACTTTAACATCTCTCTGTAAACTGTCAAAGGAAAGTTTGCCGACTGGTTTACTTTCGCTCAAATCGTTAAAAGGAACATCGCAGGATCGAATCCAAACATTAGCAATACTTTGCTGACATTCCTACCTTCAGCCCACACACATCTGCATATTGAAAAGAGAAATATCTCTTTAACTGTTTGAGAACACATTTGGGATTGAGACCATCTTTATATTTAGCCACTGTGACATTTATTTAAAAGGTAATAAAGTTGTGTGAGGACATTAACCCGATTTCTTGACGAGTGCAGACTGTGATTACATCTCTGCCATTAGCATCTTCGCTCACTCACTCTTGCACGAGACAGGACTGGCATTTAGACGCGCCATTCCTTGCCAGCCTGCCATCTGTCGGGGCTCTGACGTATTTAACGTAGATGCCTCTCACTTGGTGAAATTTTGAAGGCTTAGAAAAGCTTCTTCACAGTTAAATTACAAATTCACGAGTCAGTCAACTTGTTTTCTCTGGAAGTTTCTTTTATTTAGTCTTCCTAAATATAAAAATAGACTAAATAAACAGAACCTTACTCTTAATAAGATCAATTTTCACTGAAACTATAATGAAAAAACAAGAAAAGGCCATTATCGTTAATTTTCAACATTACTGAATACGACTGACTCATTTTATAGGCTTCAAATTTGTTGACGTTTGAGGTAATTAATTCAAGAGTGATCAAAAAATGATGGACGTCTTCAACACCCATGTTTTACATTTTCAGACATTTACTTTAACAGCTGGCCTAAATGTACTTAGAACTTTGATTTCTTTTATTTAAAGCGCTATTTTATTCTTTTTATCGAACTGAAAATAAGACGAAATTATTGTCTAATAAATTTCGTTTATTTCAACGAGGTTTACAATAAATTACCAGGGGGCGCTGAATGGCTTCCATGAATTCGAGAATCGCAGCCAGAAGCTTATTGAGTTAAGAAAGACAATTGAGTTTCGGTCCACTTCCCTCTGGTATCAAGATAATTCGAAAATTATTATCCTAAAATATGGAGATTTCAAAAGTAGATTTCGACTTTTTCAGTATAAGATCCTAGTGCTCTTGATGTAAATGAGACTTATAGCTATCTAGGGGTAAAGGTAAGGATGTCACTGCTATCCAAACCTTTCGTGTGGGAGTCATAGTATCGAAACTAAGTATCTACGATATCTATGTATATTTTAACAGTAGACGAATCTGTGCTTTCTGTTGATTTTAAAGAAATTAGACCCATATTGAAATTTTTGACCAAAAACCATTTTTTCCCTATTTATATCAGTTGAACCGTTATCACAATAAATCGACAATTAACAATCTCGCGAAGCTGAAAATTTAATGTAACTTAGACAATTCATTAGCTGATGTAATTTAATAGAAATTTGAAGAAATTGAAGCCGTAGTTACGAAATCTTACGCAAAGAAAACATCAGTTCTTACTCGGTATTCGAGTAAGTAATTTTTTAGTAAATGAAAACTGGAAGGAAAAGAATTTGGATTTGAATATTTTAATTTAAAAAATGAAGACTTTTCCTTTAAATTGCTTTCATGAAACGCAGTATTTTAGGTAGCACTTGCATTTCTTTCATAAACTTCTTTTACACCTGATATTGATACACAAAACAACACAAAAAAGAAACGTATATTCAGTTTTCTGACCATTTTTGTGTGATTTTTTTTTAATAATTTTAAAAAATTCAAGTTAAAAACCAATTTGAAAATAAAAAACTATAAATGATGTCGCAGTATACCGCATCAGCAGTATACCGTACAGTAAAAAAAGAAAGAATTATGTAGTCTAGTAATAATAACTTTTGTAATAGTTGTTAAAAAAATTGTAAATAAAACTTTTGCTTGATAGGATTTTTTTTTAACAAATTCACAAATTTCATAATAGGAAAAAGCTGTTCTAGCAGTTACCATTAATGACAAGGGAAGAAAAATCGGTGTAAAATTATTGTCTTTTCAGTAGGATTGGTTTGGGCGTTTTCTTCAAAATGACGGATATTTCTTATTTATACAGAGATTCTTGCCATCGGCTTCTTCCAACATAGAACTGGACTCTTTTCACGAGCGGAAATTTGCTTGACTTGAAGAAATAAGAGATGAAAAATAATTTATATTCATTTGGTTTTGTTTTCCCTCTAATTTCGTGTTTCTGAACACTTCTGGAAAATAAAACAGCAGCCGTAAAGAATTATTAACAGGCCTGTGTAACTGGTCGTCGATGGTGGCGCCACCGTTTCCTCTTGTAAACAGCCTAACCGGACATTTATGGCTCTCGTAATTCTTTGTAATAGAGCCTGTATTTACAGAAGAATTCTTAAACCAGGTCTCCGTAAATCAGAACTCGGAATAAAACCCACTGATTCCGCTGCTTTGCTGTAATGCGGAAACCGCTTTTGCTAAGAAGGACCGTTTCTTCACACGCTATGCCTGACTTGGGGGATTGTGTTTATCCACAGCGACATTTCAAGGGAGATTGAGTCTTTGTATTTGGAATCGCAAAGCGCCACCCGGCGGACGGCATCACAAAGACTGCCTAATTTCATGGGTAGATGTTGACGTTATGTTTCTTATCGTAAAATGTACATATTATGCTCGCAAATGACCTTTGGGCGAAAAGCTTGTCAGCCACTTTCTGTGGATGACATCCCCTTGCGGCGACTAGCAACAGTTTTGTTCGGGAATAATTGCGCTGTAAATGTACTTAATAGCCTTTTACGTAGTGATGCATGAAAACCATAATAATTTATTCCAAAAGAACACGAGTCTTCATCAGATCCAGAAATACAGTTTGCAATTCTTTAATAGCAAAGTTTATTGTAGGCCTAAATTCGAATTGCTTCTTTTCCTTCATTGCAATAATTGTAGGTTTATTTACTATTAAATATAAACATAAAATAAATATTACAATATTTTTACGTGTGTTAATATTAAGTCAATAAATAAATAATCGTTAAACACACACTGAATAAAAGTTTCTTTATAAATTAAATTTATATATTAAAGTATGTTTATATTTAATCTATAATCGTTAAACACACAAAATATTTAGTTATAAATATAAAACAATATATGTAAAATATATATGTGAAATAAAATATATGTAAAATTTCGAGTCTATTCTTTATTCAAATGTCAATTTTTTTTCCTCTAATAAAAAAAAAAAAAGGCCTAACCAAATAGACATAAAATATCATGTATCTTTTATTTTGAATATGTTTAAATTAAATATTAGCATATATTCAATAAAAGTATTGGGTTGAACGAATCTCAGACATTACCATTGAACCACTGAAAGGATCTCCCTGAAACTTGGAAAAAATTGATTAGAGACAATGGTTGAGCTAATGTTTGTATTTGAAGTTTCTCTATGGATCTGTGGGGCGAAATGTACAACTTAAGGTTAAACAAATTTGCTTAAAAAAATGAAGAAAGTAAAATAGATAATTCTCAAAAACGAAAAACTTAAGCAAGATTTTTCTATTATAAACGTTTGCTACGACCGTCTATATTCTGTCTATACAGAACTTTAACGTAACATTGTAATGATAACTTACATTATACAACTTGTCATAATACATTTGATTATTATGATTGTATATATTCCATTTAATTATCTAACCGCTAGTCATTACAAACAACAATTATACCTGTATTACACTAGCATTAAATCAAAGAAATAATATAATTGTATTATTATATTTAATTTATGTTTATAAATTGTAGTAATGAATATAAAATAAGTACCATCAGAACCTGCATACAGATTCAATTACGAATCTGTAAATGTAAAATTTAAGAAAAATAAAACAAACAAAGAATTTTTGTGTTTTCAATAATGAATAGGAATCCTTTTCTAAAAGGAAATTTTGTAAAAAAAGGATTCTTTGGAAATTTTAAGTATGTTTGTTATTCGGGAGGGTAATGCAATTTACAAAAAAAACAAAAAACAAAAAAAAAAAACCAAAAAAAACCCCACTTATTTGGGTTTTTTAAAAATGAACTTTAGGAAAAAAAAGAAGGAAATAAAGCAACCTGTAAGTTTTTAGAAGTTGCTTGTTAATAACCAATTTTAGAATGTTAGAAATCTTTTGATTCAGATACAATTAAAAATTAAAGAATTAAAGATCCGGCTATCTTAAATTTAGACGAAGATAGGGATGATGAGCAATTTTCCTTTCCTATAAAGATGTCTGTGTCTACTAACTCTTACCTTTATTTCATATTCATATTCAAAACCTGTTCAAATATCCTAAGAAAAACATTAAATATTTTATGTAGTTGGTTATTTTAAACATTATTACATACTTCAAAATTACAATTTTAAAACCATAGATGATGAATACTGTACATTTTAAGGCTAATAATAGCTTTTATAACTACTATTTTAGTTATAATCGTAAATTATTAAAAAAAAAACATTCTTTCTGTATTGCCTGTTTATAGTCCAATTTCACCAAAAATTAAGAAAGCTCTGAATTAACAAATCATTTAATTAAACCTACTTTTCATAATTTGTTTTTATGTTTGTCTGTTTTATGTTCTAGCACGTTAATGTTTGCTAATATCTAACATATTTAACTGTAAATGCAAAAATCTTTATGGTTAAAACTTTTAGAGTAGTTTAGAGTAGTTTCAAACACCCAATCACTAACAGGTTTTTGTGACTTGGTCTGGTATTGACTAGTTTCCAGATTTCCAATTGATAGTTGGGTGATTTAAATTTACATAAACTATCAACTAACTTTGTCAGATACTTTGTGCTTGAATTAGAGTTCAGTTCAACGATCATTTCTACTGTTTAAAAGCAATAAATTTCAGGATGTCCAGTCCAGTTGTCAATGTCCAGACAGATGGCAAACGCAGGCTTTTACAACTGCCAAAACAAACAGAGACCAAAGAGTTTTGAAGTTTAAAGTTTATTTACAAAGCTTGATCGAAGAGGAAAGAAAAGACAGTCCCTGATTTCTGATAACGCATTTCAAAAGATAGGACATTGCAATAACACAATTCCTAAATAATAGAATTCTATCTATTTTAAATTCTAAATTTTAATTATGAAATAAAAGAAAAGAATAACATTATAAAAAAATAAGTAATGTAATACAAAACAAATATTGATATGTACTTTTTGTCAAGTATATAACATTATAATAGTAACCTATTATCTTAAAACAACCAATAATATTAATAATCATATTACCTTATTAATAAAATTTGAAAGATTAGCTTAATGTAACCTTTACTAGTTATTTCATCAATTAAAGCAGTTATAATAAAGTTTTGGTATTTGGAATCCACCCTTATTGATTCAAAGTCATGGAGCCTCTACCATTTCTTCGTCATATCGAAGTTACATTTTTATATTTTAACTAAGATTATTTATTAATCTGTCATCATATCATGGACATAAGTTGCGCTTAGAAGACTAAGTATGAAAAGAAGTTAATAAAACTATTATATCACTATATGAAATAGCCTTTCCGAATTTTTTTTTTAACTGCTATTGTTTTTTGTTTTTTTTTGTAATCTTTTGATTCTGATATTTTTGTTTATATAAATAGATTATCAACTAAATATTAAATTTCTTGAAGATCAGAAGATATTAATGGATATTTCCTTTCTATTTGATAAAAATATCATATCACTTATAAAATATTTTTAGGGCAACGAGAGATATTAAAAGTCAATCATATTTGCAAGACATTTTCAGATTAGAAAGTTTAAAAAAACAATAAACACTTACTTAACTATGTTTCTGGTCTCCATATTAGTCGAGATCCATTTTACCCAGGAATTACTTGAAAATGGGTCTCGACCAATATGGACTAGAAACGTAATTAGATAAGTGTTGATTGTTTTTTTAAACTTTTTAAAATCTGAAAATATTCTGCAAATATGGTTGATTTTTAATACCATATCACTTTTCAGTAACACATAAACATAATAGAAAGAAACTTTAAAAAATTGCCCCTTTCACTTATTTTTTGTTTTGTTTTTTAAAATGGTTAAATAATACTAAATAAATGCTTCCTTTTATTTTTAAATTATATCAAAATATAAGCAGTACACGTTTTCCATTTAAGGAAGAAAAAATTATATGTGTGTTACTATCTGAAGTTGTCTACCCAATTAATTTTAATCATATCAAACCACTCGCAAATCAGTGGATTATAAGAGATTAACATTGCATTATTAATCCTTCATTGTTTGGCTTCTAATGCTTCTGTATTGTAATTACGTCACCTTTACGCGTTAATATTTTATCCAGGATTTCCAAATTTCCAAATAGAAAAGTTGTTCGTAAATAAGCATGTTAAGATTCAAGAAAAATCCATCCAGCACTTCAAGAGTTATTAAGGAAGAAAACATACATATAAACAGACTGAGTGAATTTTGTGCCTCATTTTCCTTCGAAAGGAGGCTAAACAAAAGTCCAATTTAGAATCATTATTATCAATCTAACTATTATGCGTAGAAATCTAACAATCTAATAATCTCTGATAATCACTTAGATTGTGTGATGTCTAAGTGCTCAATTTCCTTGACAACTATAATTTTATGACGTTCTTGATTACTTCACAAGATTACGAAGACAGGGCTGGGCCAACATCCAAGTTAAACTGTATAAATTCAAACTTCGTAAGTCAGAATAGCTTCTTACGATGATGCCAAATATAACTGAAATGAACTGTAAAAAAGTGATTAGTTGACAAAAAAACCGTTTTCGGATCTCTTCTTGTAATACTTTATTTATAATACTGAAGTTCAATGATATGTGAAATATTGTTATTTTATTATTACTTTGTATTATTGTTAAGTAATAAAATACTTTTTTTTACGTGTATGAACGGATGAAATATGTAAAATAAATATTTTTATTTTTAGCAATCCCGACGGGGATCTATTAGTATTCCCGTGTCTGTGCATGTATCATATGTTAAGTTATATCTCGTTGGATTCCCCTTGGCCTGGACGTTTGGGGACGAATCGAAATTCGGTTTTAGGTGGCACTAACAGGATGAGAAATAATGGTAATTGAACAAAATTGGGCTCTATCTGTTCTCAATGGATTGTGCTGAGAATGAATATGATAGCCTAGGCCCAAATTTGAAAGTTGCTACTGGTCACTTATTCAAGAGTGGCCCGAATAGTGCAAAATGGAAGTATAAACATACTTAATGCATTCAATGCTGCCATCGCATAGTGTGAATTAATGAGGTTTCCACTCTAATCATAGTAGCGTCACTTTTAACACGGAGGTGTTTGATAAATTGCAAATTGTACAGTCTCTCTTGATTTGGTGTTTAGTTCAATGCTGGAATTGCCTTTTTTTTTTTAAGGAATTATATTTGAGTAAATAAAAATTGCAGTATTATTAAGGAAATATTGTTTCTGAAAAGAAAAAAAAAGTTTATGTTGAATTTATTGAAAACTTTGTTTTGATGTTGGAACCGGATTCTACGAATTGAAATTTCTCAGAGGAATTATGTTAGTTTTATTGAAAGTTCTGCTGCAGATTTCAAATAAACCTACACTTTATTCTGCTCTTTGAGTGGTTTGATTTTTGATCATGAAAATAATAAGGTATTTCAATAAATCAATAAAGTAATATAAACAACGATTCCTATTTCTTTTTGCTTCGATATGAATTTTAAGAAATTCCCCAATAACATAAACAAGATAACCCGGTTTCTCTAGACAAATAAAATATCGTCCAATCAGATTATACTTCAAAGTTAGTTAACTAAAGGTAAATAACAAATTGAAATATTCATAACAGCGTTGCATAATGTTATTAAAATGGAGTTCCAAGAAATATTCTGTAAACAGTCTCTTGTAAATACTATTCAAGAGTAATATTAAATCTGGGAAAACAAAAGTTCAATAGATTTCTCGAAGATTCATCAGATCACTCAGTCTGTAAGTGTGTGTCCGTCCATCCTCCTACAATGGATGAACCATTGGATGGATCTTTTTTTGTTTGCATACCTTTTATTCTATTAAAACGCCTTAAATTTCAAAATCAGTCCATTCTATAATAATGGTCGCCATTTTCTTCTCTCAAATAACGATACACAACTATGTGGACTAGAAGAGACAAGGATTTAGTAGTTGAGATGGGGGATCGGAGAATTTTTTTATTTTATTTTATGGTTATTTCTGCTGCAGATAGTCCGAAATTGTCTGAAAAATTTAAGGACTAGAAACGGTCTACTTTGTATTTGAAATCAATGGGACCTTGTTAAAAATTAGGGCAATGTATCAAAATTCCCTTAGAATTATGTCTACCTTAAATTTAAATACCAAACACACATTTAAAATTTAAAAAATTTAAAATACATTACTACGAAATATTATAAACCTATGTTTTTCCGTTTTATATTTAAAAATACATTACTATGAAATATTATAAGCCTATGTTTTTCCGTTTTATATTTATTTACAGTCTGACAATGAATTTTCGAAGCATATCACTGTTATTATGTCTTGATTTATAAATTACATCTTTCAAATTTGTGTGGATGGTCTTATTATTAATTAATGAAAAGGATAAGGTTATAATTAAAAGGATTCGGCTATAATTGCCGAAATGTTGCAATATTTTAAATATATTATTCTTACTTAACCAAATTCTGTGTGATATAGAAAACAAGCGCATGTCCACGGTAGATGGCCTAGTGTATTTTAAACTTTTTAAATTTTAAATGTATGTTTGGTGAAATGGACAGACAAAATAAGAAATGAAGCTGTGCTAGAAAGAGTGGGTGAAGAAAGAATAATGCTGAAACTGATCAGGAAGAGAAAAAGAAACTGGTTGGGTCACTGGCTGAGAAGAAACTCCCTAATGAAGGATGCACTGGAAGGAATGGTGAACGGTAAAAAAGTTCGAGGCAGAAGAAGATTTCAGATGATCGACAACATTATGGTAAATGGATCTTATGTGGAGACGAAGAGGAAGGCAGAAAATAGGAAAGATTGGAGAATGCTGGGTTTGCAGTGAAGGACCTGCCCTTGGCAGAGAACTATGTATGTATGTATATTTTTAACACACGTAAAAATATTGTAAAGAATCATATCTAATAATAAGTATTAATCCGTTTCGTTAAGTGGATTTCCGTGCACTTTGATAAGATTAATCGCATTTAATCATCTTAAGCAATTAATACTGACTTAATTTATTTTTTTTCTTTATTTTTTTAGAAAATGAAAAATGTATTATTCGTATTTAGCAGAAAGATTAAATACTTTATATTTAATTTTTAGCTATTTCATTAAGATTGCTTACACAGTTGAAATTTTTTTACGTGTTTGAGAAAGGTTTCAAATTGGAAAAAGGCCAAACACACAGTTTCTAAAAATTAACTTTATAAAAAATAAAAATACAAAATACACAAACGTATTGAGAAAGGCTTGTAACTTCGGCAAGCCGAAACGTTTGTGTATTTTGTATTTTTATTTTTTATAAAGTTAATTTTTAGAAACTGTGTGTTTGGCCTTTTTCCAATTTGATTGCTTACACAGGTTAATTCTTTTGTTGAGTATTACTTCGAGTCTTTAAGTTTGTTGAAATTGAGAGGATTTTAGATATCTTACAGAATGAAAAGCTTTGGTAACTTTTAGTCAGTCATTAGGAAGATTAAGTGAGCATGGGAGCAAGTGTACTTCCGTGATGAGACGCCCTCTGTCGTGCGTTGGTGGCGATGATCCGTGATAGAAAGACAGTCAAGAGATGATGAGCTCTTAACAACGCGATAGAAGGACAGTGGCCTCCTCCGCCATCGATTGATGTTCGAATCGTATGAGAGAAACCCCGCCACAGCGCTTTGGGAACTCAACCGATTGAATACCCTCCAAAAACAAAAGACAGACGAAAGGGATCCGACACAGTGTTGACAGTCATTTAACCCCATTTGGTCTTCGTCACTTACAGCCTCCATTTGAATTTGCACTCACTTTAATTCCATCAGGAATAAGGTTTCCCACTAACTACGCTGTCTCATGTTTTGAATGCGGGCGATTTACTTAGCTGTGACGTCACGTATTCTAGCGCCTCCTAACTTCAAGTGTTCTCAAGTTTCTATCCCACGATTTGGTGCAAAACAATTCTGAATTTATTATGCAATTAATTACAAAATAAAGTAATTCAAACAAATAAAACAAAAAAAAGGGAAAATACACCATAGGGGCCATTCAATTATTAAGTAAGCACATTTTTAGTCATTTTAGACCTCTTCCCCTTCCTTGTACGCAAAAATAAACAGCCGCCTGACCCCCTTCCCTTGTGTTTACGTAACATTTGCGAAAGCATTAACAGTAAATACTACTGAACAAAACAGTCAAAATTACGTGATATTCACTCCTGAATTAAAATGCAACAAATTAAATACAAAAGTACACATGAAATACTGAGAAAAACGTCTCTCTCGTGTGCTTTACAAAGTTTCGTGTGCTACAGACAGTTTAGACCTGCTGCAAGGTCATCCTCAGCTAGATATAAACTAGCTGAAGATGATCTTGAGTGAAGCAGGTCGAAACTGTCTGTCCGTATTTTAAGTTTTTAATTACTTTTTAAAGGGCTCGGTGGCCAAATGTTGTTTCTTATTTAAGATCCAACTTAAAATATCAGCATTTACACTCTCTATCCCTCTCTCTATCTCTCCAAACTGAGTTGCCACACCATTCTATGATCAGTGAGATTGTTGCTAGAACGTATTCATACAATATTACAAATAGAATAAAAGGTTTTTAAAAACGCATTTGAAACAAGGTACTCAGAAACTAGAAAGAAACTTTGCTATAAAGTTTTATTGGTATAAAGGACATAAAAAAATTATAATAAAATATAAAACAACAACTAGGGCCAATCAACTACCAAAGGCTGTTGTCGGTAGAAAGTAATATCACAATATTCATAAATTATTTTTCTTACAAAAATTGTAATAGCGTTATCAAATTTATTCTTTCAGACAAAATAAAAGCTAAAAAGTTGGATCTGACCAGACATTTTTTTTAATTGTTTTTCTATAAGAAATATCTTGATTTAGCTTCAATTTAGGTAAATTATTTACTACCGATTTGACAGATAGATATCGGCAGTTCTGTTACGAATTCACCTTAATTGTTCCATTGTACGCATATTGCATGGAATATCATCTTGAATCAACTGGTAATGAACTCTTTTTGCGTAAAGGGAGGAAAAAAATAAGGAAATAGCTTTGTCGTTATTACATTCCAGGAGCAAGCTGTCTCACTGACTAAAACAGAATACTAAAAGACAATTTCTGTGGAACGTAAATTTATTTGTTCCAATTTTTTTTTTGTTCTGGTACGAGATGCTTTCTTGGAGTCGACCGGTGGTGTCCTCCTGTACCACGGACGGAAGTTAGTGACACACACCGCTATTGATTTCCCATTAGTTCGGTTGGAACTGGCTCATCTCCATTACGTCTAATGGGCGAAGGTTGGTGCTTCTCGTATCGCCGGTCTCCGAGTTCATGGCTCTGGCCCTCGCCGATTGTTTCCGTCTTTCATCGGCGTGTGGGGTCGGACGGAAGTGCTAGGAATTTAATAAGTGTTTCTGACACAGAATAAAAGATTATTGGGAAAACAGCGACTTGCTTCTGGAAATTGCAAATCGGATGCGCAGGAAACTATATTGTAAATGAGTCAGGGAACGGAGGATTCACCAGAAACTTACTACATTGGCGCCAATGTTCGGTATTTTTAAGGTAATAAGTATGTAAATGGGATAATATAATCTGTGAGTAAGGTACTTCGTCTGAAATGCCCTTACATACATAACATTACAGAACGGAACGACGTTACAGAACGACTGTGCTGAGACTTTCTGTGTATGATTACACTTTAATTAGCAATTCTTAGGATAAAATTCTTTCTTTCCTTCTTTGTAAGGAAACACTTAATGGGGGTTCCGTTCATTTCGATAATTCTGATATAATTTTCATATTTTACAGCCAAAAAACAAAACAAAAAAAGAAAAAAGAAGAAAGGTTTTATAAATAATTTTCATACTTATAAATAATTCGTATTTGACAGTGTTATGCAACCTGCAAAACGAAAAGACCTGAGAGTAGGTGGAAAAAAATCTGTCAAAGCACTATTGGAAGGTTTCTTATTCTTTTCCTTATTTTCATTACTTTGAATTATACTATTGAATTCTTTTTTGAAAAGATATATTGAGGCAAGAGAAAATTTATTTTATTATTATTATTTTTCCATCTCATTTCTCTTTTTATTTTATTTTGAAGCAATAGTTTTATTGATATGTGTCTTAATGCTATCTTATTTAATTTTGTTATTTGCTTTAGATACTCTACCATAGAATTTTATTTACATATATCAATAGGTAAATTGAACAATTTAAAATACTTACCAAGTATCTTGACGGTATATACAGTAGTAAAATTTTATCGAGGCACTTCGAATAAACAAGGTTGAATAACACAGTTTTAGCTCTTGTGCTTATGTGGTTCCCCAAGATTAATTTTATGTTGTATTGATATTAAAATTTTAGAAATTAGGATCTCTATATAAAAGTACCTGGGTTCGAATCCCGGTGGTGGCATGGCTGTTTCTTTTTTCTTCTGTGTTTCGTCCGTTTCCCACCTGGGACTTACTATCTCAGGGTTATCCTGGACGGGGTATAATTCTCGTCCCCTCTTTCTTGAATTTCACTAGCCTCACCCTGACGTTGTCAGGTTGAGCTAGTTACGTGGTCCCTAGTTGGCCAAATTCGATAAAAGGAAGGAAAAGCGTATTTTAAAACATAAATTTAATGATTAAAAGTTAATTAACGTTCTATTTTTATAAATTATAGAAACTGCCAACTAAAATCGCACTTATTTTGCTTACTTAAATTAAAAAAAATCGTTTTTTAATAGTTTTCTAATTTAAGTAAAATAAGTGCGATTTTAGTTGGCAGTTTCTATAATAAATGTAATGATTAAAAGGGATGTAATATAACGAAATAGGTTATTGAAATAATTGAAGTTGGAGGGGGGGGGGGGCTTATCCCTCAGTCTCTGATCTTTCATTAACTAAATGATTTTGCGATGATTATTTCATGGATCTTGGGCAATTATTGGAAATCAGGTAGTTTTAAATGAAGAATCTATACTGGAATGTGGAACCCATTTGCACGTAAAGAGGGGCCTTTCATTCCAGAATATTCGATGCAGAACATAATCAATTACATGCAACGGTTTGACCAGGATTTTCATCACACGCGGTTTTTTTTTTTTCTGAACTTCAAAATTCCATTTTTAAGTAGATACAAATGCTTCTCAGCTTATTTTGATTCAAATGCAAGCTTTTATTTATGCATGTAAGCTCGTATTGTGATCTTTTGTAAAATTATAGCATATTGGGATTTTTAGTTTTGCACCATACTTTAATAAATAATTGCTTTTTATTACATTTAGATATATTTAAAGGGATATTTCAGTTATTTTTTGAACGCTCTGTATCGGTTTTTTTATAGGTTGGATAGGCCAGTTTTTTTAGGTTACATTTCTAAAATTGTATATTTTTTATTTTTTATTTTATTCATAAAAAGTCAACAAAAAAATCTTAAGATTTTGAGATCATAAAAATCTGGGTCTTAATCTTAATTAAGTTAAATTAATTAATTAAAAAGTAAAAAAAACAAGGTGCCTACAGTACCGGGAAATCAGGGAAAACCGGGAATTATCATTGTTATTCTGGAAAAAAATCAGGGAATTATCAGGGAATTTTGCAATTGTTACTTAAAATCAGGGAATTTTTTGTTTGAACAGATCGATTTGGAGGTTGTTTTTTTTTTTTTTTGGTTGAACAGATCGTTTTTTTTTTTTTTGGTTGAACAGATCAGGGAATTATCAGGGAATTTTAAAAGAAATTGTTCATGAAATCAGGGAAAAATCAGGGAATTTTTTTATTCTGATTTTGTAGACACCCTGAAAAAGCATCTTTTACTAGCTTCCATTCATTTTGAAGTAAATGTATTTTTCATAAGATTTGAGATACTTGAATATACAGCGGTAAGAGAAGCATAAGTTTATAACCAAATTTCATCTAGAATTGAATATTACAAGATATATAAAAATGCCTTTACAGAAATACTAAAAAATAGATATAGACCAGCAGTAACTACATCAAGTGACTTTTGCATTTTCAGTTAATTAACACGATTTCCTCATTGATTTCTGCCTGAGGTACGAAATTAATATTCTACCTTATTACTAATGGAATCGAATACTTTTAGCACATGCGCATGTGTGTTTTTAGAACTGTGACTTAGTTTCAAACTGTGGAGGTAGAAGATCTTTGCGAATGATTTTGAATAGCTCTGTGTAGTTTTCTTCATTTCTATCCATTAATGTGTTGAAATGTCTGATGAAATTCAAAATAATTTCGTAATATATACTTTACGATTCCACTTTACGTCCATCAGAGTCTAGTTATTCATTTAGCTAACGCTTACAAACTACATTTCAGCGAACATTAACATAGAACATAATGTCAGGGTTTACTTCTTTTTATTTTATTTCTATGAATTAAGTTTATTAAATTTCTTAAATAAATAAAAAAGTACATTAATGAAAAATATCTGGGAAACTTGGTGGACCACTGAAGAAAAATAAAATTTTGAAATCCTTTAGAATATATGTGCAACTATTACTACTGTTAATATTAATAACGACATTAATAATAGTAGTAATAATAATAATCGACAACAATTATGCTTTCTCTGTGGAAATGCTGTTATCATTGATGCTATGATACAGTAATGCTATGATGAAGATCAAGAGTTGATGAATCTCTCAAGAGATCATAATATTTCTCCTGTTAGTTTGTCTTTAATATCTAGTTTCTTGTTACAGAAGACCACTAAACCACAGGAAGAGATTTAAGACATGAAGCAGTGAAGTACGAAAGAGGAAAACTCTAAAATCATTATTTTACAAGATTAGAGATTGTCAAGAAAGCCTGCTTGAAGAGAAAAAAATAAGTTTGTATTCTAAGTCTGTGGTTCTCTAAGTCTGTGGTTTACCAACTTCATTCCGATCAGTCTTACAGAACAGAACCTTACTGATTGGAAACATCCTCATTTTTAATAACAACTAAATCACCGAATTAGAGACCACATTACAGAAATATGGTTGGAAATAAAATAAAAAAAACACAAAGTTTTCAGTTGATTTGGAATCTACAAAATGAAATGAATAAATGTCGGGGGAGGGGAAAAGACAGGTTGATTCTACATCCCTTTCAGTGAATAATTAACAGTAAAGCGTTCCGGTACAGAGTTCTGTATTTTATTTAAAAAATAAACAGTATTTTTTATTTAAAATCTTCTTTCTTTTCTTTCTTCGAATTTGGCCGACTATGGACCACGTGAAATAACTCATGATTATTTTTCTAACTTTTATTTAAAATCATTATATAACTTATTTTTTTATTATTGTTCTTATCTCTCTTCCATGCACAGTAAAGAGTTTTACAGATATCAGATCAAATCTGTAATATCCTGGCATTGCAAACATTATACCCTGCGGGTAAAAGAGCATAAATCATTTATTTTCTCAATAAAACTTTGTAAACTGTTAACTGTTACGAAATAAAATTTTAAGTGCTCAGAGTTTGCGCCAAAGCATCACTCAACTGACACAAGATGGTAACGTGATTCTGAATGAGAAATAGTAATACCTCAGACAAAAAAAGATCGCTTTGAGATACTTTTCTTCGTGATTAGAGTCTTAATCTTCAAATTATTATCGTTATCAGCCTTATTCTCTAAAAATATCTTTTACCATTGAAAAGGCTTCTTCCATAAATTAATTGCAATGACTGAATTTCAATAAAATATCTTCATCTCTTCATCGTGTTTCTCGTTCCGTTGTAAGAAGCAGATGCAATTTAGATCGGATTCATTTCGCTGAAGCAAAAGTTTCTTTCCATTTGAATTTTGGGAATTAGCCAGAAATAAAAAGAAAGGGAAAAAGGTTTTCGCCTTTTAGTGCCCCAATTTACATTAATTGCGCATGCGCTTGACAGATTTATGAGGGGATGCAAATCGCCATTTTCTCTGTGACTTGTGGAAGCTACTAAAACAGTCATTCATAATTTTCCGAATTAAATGCAGAGGTTTTCAAAGTTCTCCTTCTATTGTAATTAAATTTAAGTAATTGCAAACCTTGAAGATTCAGAGTTGAGTTAGTAATTTGAAGGAAAGATATTATATAGCCAAACTTTCAAGGCCTAATGTTAAATAACGTTCGGTGTATAAATGTACGAATTTTTCAAATGTTATTAAGGTTTTTTCATATTCATAACTTGTGAATTACTTGGACTCAAAATGACAGTGCGGGACATTCACAGGATGCTGTAACAAACTTAGTGCTTTTATTATCAGTAGCTTAAAATTACAAAATAAGAATTTCAAGATTAACTTTTTTAATCTGTTTTATCTAATTTTTAACTTTTCTATTATATTTAAACTATATACAAAATTACCAGTAAGTTTTAATTTTTCAAATGTAAATCTTCTCTTGAGTGTTTTAAAGAAATACTTTTATCTTCCAAATAGAAGCTAATTTATGCAGAAAAACGAGTAGGTTAGTAGTGATTTAAGTTAAAACATAATTTATATTAAGATGAACTTTCAGTAACTTTTCAATATTGTTCTTTCATTTCCTGCTGAGCATGGATTGATCAAATAAAATTGATTTTTTTGATTTTTTTGAAATTAAAGCTTATACTGTGCTAGGAAAATATTGTTTGAATATCAGATTTGGATTTGATATAAATTAATTCTCTAATATCAGTATAATAGTCCATCAGTTTTATGGAGAATTTGATGTCAATTTATTGATGATGTCAATTTTTTCTTTTCTTTTTTTTAAATAAATAACGAAATTTTTTGTAGATCTTTCTACCGCCAATCAGAGGACAGGAACTCTTGGAAAATTCAAGCTAAAGAGCTAAGATAAATCTTTCGCGTTTTGTTTCAAAAACAAATTACTAAAACAACTGAATCTATGAATTTGGTTCCAGCCATTTGGTATACTCTAGAGGTCAGATGGCGGTCTGCCTTAAGGCAGATGTTTTGGAACATGTGTTCGAATCCCGGCCTCGGTACCTTTCTCCTCCTGTGTTTCGTCCGTTTCTGCGGGTTTAACGTGAGCTGCCTCCTATGGCGTACCCTAGGCAACGATTATTCGGCTAAATAGCTCACATTTCTCCCGCTTTTTGAGGCCAATGACAAAAGCACCAAAACCCCTGGCATTGAAAAAAAAAGTTACGATCTTCCTGTTACGATTCATGTCGAGTCGAATTATATATTTTAAATTTCAGCAAAAAATCTTTTAATAATTGAACTTCTCTTTTCTCGAAAACTCATCTCCATCTCAACACATTTTATTTAACATTGGTGTTAAAGATAACGCCACATCTTTAAGTAACAACTTTATTAGCAGTTTTACGTAGCTTCTAGCTTTTGATTCTATGAACTAAAATTAAACAGAAATAAATATTCCACAAATATTTTAAATACAAAAAGAGCATTGTAACAAAGGACAAAGGGCAAAAATGTATGGGAAGTTGCCCCAGCCTGCATAATGTTAAGATCTATAGAAAGATCTTCTTAAATAGAACATTCTTCATTATTACGACTCGTCTCAATTATTAGTCCGTTCGGAGTTATATACTTCGAGATATGACTTATGTTATGTGGTGAATGTGGGTGGCAGAGAAGCGAAGCACCTACAGGTGGGGGTGCTTGACTTCCCTGCTATCCTCATTCACCACAATCAATCAAACGTTTAATAATTATTATACGTAATTAATAATTAATATTATCATTTGTTTCAAGTAAATAATAATTATTTAGATGTTATAAATGAAAATAATATTTACTGTTACTGAAAATAATTATTAAATAATAATTAATTAATACATCCGGGAATTAAGATATCAACTAGATAAGTCATATCTAGAAGGATGTAACTCCGAACGGACTAATAATTGAGACAAGTCGTAATAATTTAATAATAATTTAAGTAAAATTCTTAGAATGGGAAACTAATTAGTTTTTAATTTCTTTTACATAAATTTTAATCTCTTTCTTATTTTTAATTCCGAATTCTTTTAATAAGACTTTGGCTTATATAGATTTTGATAACAGACACAATAAGTCATAAAAATACCGTTTTAGAAACTATTTAGTCTTTTAAAAGCTTTTAAAAATCAGACTCAGAAGTAGAGAGATAAAAACAGAAACTCAAGTCAATTCTTCCATATTTTATGTTTTTTCATTTCGACTTTTATATTTTTTTTCTTGGGTAATATGAGGTTCTTTTTTTATTATTAGAGAGGAAAATATAAATAAAAAAAAAAGAAAGAAAGAAACTTCTGCATTTGTAAACCAAAGCACATCCAAAAAGTCATTTCCCGGACTTGAAAATGAAACACGTCGAGTCTTATTTTTATAATACGAGTCGCATAAATTCAATCGGAAAGACATTCAAAACTCTTTCTTTTCTGCTTTTGCTCGGCCACGTATGGAGGCTTTCTGCCAAAAAGCCGTACGGTCAGAGTTTTGCGGATTCTTCGCGGCCGCAAGATATATTGTCTGTGTCTCGGATTTTTAGGAGTCGTAAACCGTGAAGAGCATTTGCATTGCGGTGGCAGTACCTCCTACCCTTTCGGGCCATAAACCTTTACCCAAGGAAAAGAACAGGGCCCAGCTGCCGGCGTAATCCAAAAAGAAAAAAAAAAAAACCAGGAAGGGACTAAGGGGAAATGAAGAACATCCCGGGTACTGACACGTTCTGTGAGGGCTTATTAATAATGTGAACAATCTTGTTAGTAGTGCTAAGGTCGTTGAAATAATGGGAATTAGAACGATATGTAAAAGAGGATTTTGGTTTGAGCTGCGAAGTGCATTAGAAGACAGCTAATGAACTGAATCACAAAAGACTGCGAACTTAGAATCCAAACATTATTTTAGAAATCACAGATTGCACTCTGTGCTTTATTACTTATTCCCGATTGCGTGGTTTCTATTGCGTGAGGAAGGATGTTATAGTTTTGGCTTTTCGGTCTGTAAATCGGAAGACAGATAAAAAAAAAAGGAAATAAAAAAAAACCCGTTAAGAATGAAAGAATTACAAAATACAATTTTAATCAAAATTCACATCTTCTTCATTCCTTTGTGATCACGATAAGTCAAAAACCAAATATCTTATTAAGTTGAAATTTGATAGGTAGGTTTAAGCTGTTAAAAAGAAGACTCGTTTTCATTTTGGTGTACAGCCAATCACTAGGTGAGGAGCTAAGAGGAAACAAAATCCAGAAAAATATCTTATTTTGGCCAATTACAACGTAAATAATATACTGTAATTAGTATATCAAGCAGTTTCGGACATACACATATCCTTGAAGAAGCTTTGCCCTGTCGTTTACACTCCTTAGGATTCGACATCATTTGAATACTTATACTTTAGATTTTTGCAAATCAAGCGGTTTCGGAGATACTAAACCCTTGAAAAATGTTTGCACCCTCCCCCCGCCCCCTTTTAAACCCTTAGTCCGGATCCGGGTTTTCATTGTCCATGCATTATTCTGGGATGCATATTAACCCATGTGTCAAATTTGGTAAAGATCCGTTGATATATAATAAGTCAAACAAACGCTCGCGCTTATTATATAGATTAATAATTTCCTACATCTGCTTATATATCTGCAAGCTTAAGACGATATATTTCCGTTTTTCCTTGTGATGTGCTTATGGTAAATGGTAATGGTAGAATCGCATTTATATCCGTATTGTTGGTATTATACGAGAAGGCGGGTTATTAGGTTTAATTTGATTTAACTCTGAATTAGACGACGATCTTTGGATTATCTTAAGGAAAAGTTTTGTTAATGGATGAATGAGTTACTTACGTTCCATTCATTAAGATTAGGATTTGTCTGTGTACATGGAATAAAGCTTAAGCAGCTTATTGGCAGTTTCTTGTCGTAAAAACAAAGTCTGACAGAAATCCGTGAGTGCAGACAAGAGGTTGCCTGGTTTCATTGACATTTGCCAATTACGATAACTAGGAGAAATTATCCATTCGACAAAGTTCCAATCCTCTTACTGTCTGAAACCCATTCAGAGCTTTTCCAAGTAAGAAAATCCTTGAATTGTAATTAACGAAGATCTGAAAGGCAGATGTTAACCAAGACGAGGAACACTAATTACTCATCTATTAATCGGCAAGAATGCAAAACAATAAGAAAGGCAATTCACTCAGATTTTACTGCACGTTAAACTTTATTTCTTTCCAATACAAAACACTGTACGGGGAAATCTTACTAAAAAATCTCTGCCCAACGGTTTGATGCACCTTTCTTAGAATCTTTGTGCAAAGACAATATAAGAGAAAAAGATTCTGTAGTAGGAAAGGATTAATAAATAAAAAATACTCGGTGCAATTAGATGCAACCATCAGCTAAATGTTGTAGAATAAAGTATTAACAAAAAGGTTAAATATGGAAAAGTTAGTTCTCAAAAATGAGAAAAACAAGTTGTTCTGGAAGAACCTCAAGCTTGTATTCCAAAAAATAGTCACAGTTTTGATTTATTTACTTGTTTAATTCTTCGGAAAATTTTTTACGTGTGTGAGAAAGGTTTCAATTGGAAAAGGCCAAACACACAGTTTCTAAAAATTAACTTTATAAAATTAAAAATACAAAATACACATACGTTTCGGCTTGCCGAAATTACAAGCCTTTCTCAATGTAATTTACAATATAGGAAACAACTCCTTATTTATACAGCCAACTAAAGATATTGAGATATTGTTAACTAAAGATTTTTGAGATATTGTTAATGAATTCTATTTGATTGTATACTGTTTAATTTAATTTGATCTAACCAAATGTAATTTGTGAAGTTATTTACCAATTTAACTCGTTTTTTCACCACAGAGGGCATTATAGTTCATTTGCTGATTGGTACTTCACTATTTGCATTCTGATTGGACCAGATCCTTCGGCTACGGGGTTCTCAAAAAAGGGTAGAATCCCATGATTGTTCTTTTTGTCTTTAGTTGGCTGTATAAATAAGGAGTTGTTTCCTATATTGTAAATTACATTGAGAAAGGCTTGTAACTTCGGCAAGCCGAAACGTATGTGTATTTTATATTTTTAATTTTATAAAGTTAATTTTTAGAAACTGTGTGTTTGGCCTTTTCCAATTGAAATTTGTTTAATTTTATTTACTGTATTATTAATAATATTTTTAAAATCGTAAAAACAATGTAAAGAGAAAGTCTAAGTATTGTATTTAATGAACATACTTTCACATATTCCATTTGCTGAAAATTAATTAAATCTACTTAAGTCTCTTAAGTCCAGTTACTTTTAATCAAGTTTAAAGTAGAATATAACTTAATTCTCCTTTAGATCAGTAGAAATTCAGTGGTTCTAGTCAGGGAAGAGTTTTTTCCCCTCTTCTAATGCATTGCTATACGATTTTTTGTTAAATTAAAATCTCGGATTTTTCTGGATAGATCCTTACCAAGAAATGTCTAAATACAAAAGTTAGATCGTCCGTTATCCAAAAATACCTATAGTATTTTTCAAAAAAGAAGGGTTTGCCATATATGGTCATTACGTAGCGATCGATTTTGTCTGGAACAAACGTCACCAGTCATGACGTCATCAACGTGAACTCCGAGCAGTCAGTCCAAGATGGCTTCGTTTTTTGATCGCATAAGCGTGACCAAGAAAGGACAAACTTTGCCTAGCCAAGCAAGGGGAAACAAGTGTGGAACGTTTTTAATTAATAATAACAATAACATAAAAATGTATTCGTAACTGTAGAAAATATAAAAACCAGAATGTTTTCGTGATGTTTCTAAGATTCAGTTGCGGAATTTAGCAACAGATGGCACTGTTACGTCCTGGAAACATCAATCCATAAGGAAATTACGTCATCAAATGCTCTTCTTTCATGAACTGAACTGTATGTCAACTTTAAAGTCGATCCATTCACTGCCCAAAAGTTATGAAGTAAGACTTAAACACAGTTTATAATTCAGTTATAAGCTAGACTAATAATAATAAAACAAATTAAAATTGAAATCTAATTTTAATAGAGCTAAGAGTAATACAAATGAGCAACTAAAACATTCTACTCCCAAAATAAATCCATGGAAACTTATAGAGAAAAAATTATATAAAGTCCAGTAGCATTTTTCGTAATCATTACCCTTCAACATTGTAAATAAGAATTCTAAAAATATTTTTTTTTTGTCAACATTCTCAGTTTCACCGTTTCTAAAGATCGTACTTGAACGAGAGGATTGAGAATAAGTTAATTAATGGGAGTCAATAATCGTAAAGTGATTTTTTTTTTCTTCAATCTAAAAATAACAAAAATAAAATAAAGTGAAAGGGATAAAACTTCACATCGAATTTCACATCCTCTTTAATAAGCTCTGAATTTTCCAGAATAGAGAATCTGACTTATAAGCAATGAGATCTCGAAACAGCTGTGCCACGATTCAATACTTCATCAAATACTTAAAGAAAAAAATAAGTCGCGAAGTAAATTTTTGTAACCTTAGAGTGAATTAAGTCGAACATATTAATTGTAATTCACTCATATCTAACGCATCAACTTCAACTTGCGTTTTAATGGTATGAGAAACCCAGAACTAAGCAATATTTTGTTTTCCTGATTACCTACAAATTACACCGAATATTAAAAATAATATTCACAAGGGACCTCCAATTTGATCCGGGGTAAAGTGAAAACTATATAAATTTGCTTCTAGTTCTAAACCTTTCGAAACCTACGTGACAGATATTTTTTTAAATATTTATATTTTAAATATTTTCCATATGTATTGTTTAGAATAGCAAGTTTTAAAAAGTACTTTCAAAAACTTACAATTTTATTGATGGAGTTTGAAAGAAATATTAATTTCTTTCTTTATAGTGATCGTAAAGTATTCTAAAGTTTTAATAAACTTTCGAAGCCATTCTCTTTAAAAACGTTAACTGATAAGATTAGCATTACCTTTTTTTTCTTAAAGCTGTTCTTAAAACCTGATTCACATTACACATTGTCATCCTTTTTTGGGAAGACACCATTAAAAATTCATACATTGCTCCGTTTCGGTTCCTTAAAAAAAACATTGTGCAATCCACTTAAGCCACCAATCTCACCCTCTACAGAATATCAATAAGCAAGTTTTCGTCGAATTACCTAAATCGGTTTCGTTTCGTTTGAATGGATGGTTTTGTTTCTCCTTTTCGAGTACCTTGGGTGATCCATTATTTATAAATATCTACCTTCGGCGTCGTTAATGTATTTCTGCGTCTGCTCGACTGACTAAACCTTTCAACTCTCCCGAGACCAGCGTAAACTGAGTTTATGGTCATTGCTGCGGTCTTAATGTTTCTCAAAACAACTGTTCAGCAGAAAGTGAAAGGAAAAACATAACAAAAAACAAAGTTTACAATATATTTTGAGAACATTTTGAGTTTCTTGGTTGATTTGTATTCGTTTTTAAATTTGGTTCTTCTGTATAATAGGAATTGCATTTGTTTCAAAACAGAAATTATGACAACTTCTTAAAAATTATGATTTGCTAAGACAGTCCCTCCTTGAGTATTAACTGCTCATAAATAAAAAATATTTGGTTTGAAGAGTTGCAGGTACACAGGATGCACATTACCGCGGAGCTCTTGTTGTACAGATGACGAGCTGTGCCCCGCGATGTCACCCGCATTAAATTCGGCCCTTCTCGGTAATGTTCGGTTCACCTCGTGCGGCCAAGCCGCCCCAACGCCGCCGCCGCACCCCTTGGTTGTCGTTTATGTTTACTGCTTCGCTCCTATTGGTCGTAGCGTGTTGTTATAAAGCCTATAACCTTAACCTTATGACAAAATGTAGGAGGGTATGAAACGGAGTGGCATGTTAACTGTTTATCTTTGTTTTATAGAAGATTAGCTATTTTCATTTGTTGTTGTTGTGTTTTTTTTTTTGGTTGTAAAGATAAGATTCGAGTCAAGGCTTTTTTTTTTTTCTGAGCCTCAAAAAATTCAAGTTACGTCACTATCAAAGAAAAAATTTCAATTATAAGAAAGTAACACATTAAATACATGCAATTTTAAAGCAAGAAATAACAATGTAATTTCAGAGCAGTGATGTGGACAATAAAAGAATGTGAGGTGATGCTTCAACAATTGATCTCCTAGGTAATAAAAAGAAAGATCGAAAATGAGATAAAAGACGTGTATTTTTATAGAAGGAAACAAAGTTAAAGAATTTGTTTCCACAGAAAATCACAGGAGATTGATACAATGATGAATAACAGGACTTGTGGAAAAATAGAGAGATTTAAATAAGGTAGATAGAAATTATTTATTAAAATTAGAAAGTGACTTTTTGATTGACTTTTGATATCAAAAAGTCACATCAGTGAAAACGAATATCAATAAGGAAATTACAGTAAATAATTTATAATACTTATTTATTATAAGCCATTATATCGCGAAATTGCTGTGACAAGGGGAATTGTTTTATATGAATAAAAAATCATATAATTTTTCAAAACAATAATAATTTCATAATTTCAAAACAATTATACCAGTTATCATTCAGAGTAAAGAAGATATTAATTTTGAAATAATAAATGGATAATTTACCGATCAGCTATTTTACGGATTCCAAATTTATTAAGAACTATTCTGCGAATTATAATAAGATACATCTTGATAAATACGTAAGATAAGTTGGTTACAATCTTCGACAATAATGACACTAGGGTTATTCTCATTTTTGTTTTATTGATTATTGAAGTGGAGGATACTACGATGACTCATCATAAACGATTGCTTCTTAGCTTCAATAGAGATTGTTCAGCTCTGTTATTAATTTGAAATGTAGTAGTAAGTATACGAGGAATGTTAAAAGTATCATGTTAAAAGTATCATAAAAACTTTTAAGGATTCTGGGATTGCAATTGTTCGAAGTTATAGTACAAGATTGAACAACTGTTTCCTTGAAGTTATCTTTGACACATTAAAATAACTTCGTATTACATACAGCAGATCTTTGATTCTTAAAAAAAAGGCTAAACGGAAATTAAGGAATACCGAAAAAATAAAAACAGCTTCTACAGAACATCTTGCAATGGAAATCTAAAATGTATGTTATTGCTACATCTTTTTTTATTTTCTTTCTATCAACTTAAGGACTATTTATTAAAAACTATTATTTTATAAATTGTTTATAAAATAAATTATTTATAAATTTTTATTAAATGATATACCGACGAAGGCACAAGGATTCCCTTGTGCCTTCCTTGGTATATCATTTATTGAATTATTTAGGCACGTTAAATTCCTTATTATAAAATTTTATTATTTAACGTTTAATTCGTTAATTTTTTTTTGAAGAGTTTGAAAACGGAGGTTATTGATCGTTCGTTTAATTTTTATTAAATAAAAAATAAATTAATTGCATTTTTTTTTTTAAAAAAAACAAAAACTTCTGAAAACTTAAACTAATGGATCCAGTTATTTCATTAAGTCAAATAATTAAACAATTGGAAATTGAAGTTTTATTGCTCAAAGATTTTTCGTAACGACTAAAAGAATTAACTTGGAAGAGAAAAATTGCAATGATTTTTGAAGTCTAGTAATTTAACCTTTTGTTTTTTGTTTTCTTTTTTACTTTTCCCAATTTTGAAAACTGGGAATTTAGAATAATTTTTCAAAGTTGAATGAAATTGAAATTTAAAAGCCAAAAATCATTATTAGCTGTTTTTAATAAATCCTATGTGATATTTAAAATTAGGGGATTACGTCTTTATCTCAAATACTCGTCTTTACTTAAAACTAATGTGAAATAAAAGAATTTAAATTGTTATTTTATTAATAATTGTTATTTAATCTAATGCTGTGATTTGATCTCACGATCTTCTGTTTGGAAATCCGCCACTGTACTACTTTTCTTGACATAAAAATAATAATAAGGAATAATTATTATTAATTATTAGGAAAATATGTTTATTTTGAGTTGATCGGCGAATTGAAAGGAATTAATTATTTCTAATGCTGGGATTCGAGCTCAACATCTTCTGCATGGAAATCAACTACTACCATTGGAAAATGTAAATATTCCAGTTAACTAATAGTTGTAGTTAAACTGTAAACTATACCTTTTTATAAAACGGCACAATAACTAAACAACAACAAAAACAAAAATCACTGAGCTTATTTTGGATATTTTGCTGGGAATCAGGGATATTATGCTGGGCAGGATCGGGCTGAAGAAGGTGTGGAAACCCGAAACGGCGCCGTCTCCGATTCCCAGCAAAATATCCAAAATAAGCTCAGGGATTTTTGTTTTTGTTGTTGTTTAGTTATTGTGCGGTTTTGTATTGTTTTCTTTGAAGTTTTTTAACTTGGTCCGAACGTTAATTTTGATTTAATTATCCTTTTTTTGATTATAATTTATTAATCACACTTGCTTCTTACTAGATTACTTACGTGTAAACTTAAGCCGCGCGGTTGGCGTTGTCGCTGTGACATTGGACTCTCACCTCTGAGTACCGGGATCGGTTCTCATGTGGGTTTCGTGATAGTGGACGATCCGCGCTGGGCAGGTTTTCTCGGGATTCTCCCGTTTCCCCTGCACTTCTCCCACCATACTTTCTTAGTCTTTCTCTCTATCTGTCCTTATTTTCGTGAGTTAGTACAAATAGACATCCTGTCGTATTGCTTCGCTTCCCTGCCACCCACATCCACTACATTAACATAAGACATAAAGATCTCGCATGCTTAACGTCATGACTCAAGCAAATCTTTTATTTCTTTTACATATTTCTTTTTTCAATGCACCTAAAATTCTGAAAATTTAAATATGAACTTATGAAGCATCTGGAATTTCTATTTTTTTTGTTTTTAATTTTCAAAATAATCTATAATTAAGTAAATTAAAATTCAAAACCAGTCAATTATTTGGTTGTTTACGAGGTATTACTCGGTATTTTCAAACTCAAAAAGAAAACGTATCATTCTAATACATCTAGCAATAGTCTACATTAATCTGAGAAGGATTATAGTTCAAAACGGAATCCAGAAGTTAGTTTCCAAATTGAACAATGCGTCCTGCAAGTTTAAAATAAACAACAAATCGTTTTTATTTTTTTAATTAAATTATTTATTAAATCACTTATATTTCTAATTTATACCGCTCAACTTTAATTTCCTTTTTCTTCTAAAAGTAGAAGAAAGTGAATATTTAATTATTATAAGACCATCCACACAAATAAGAAAGACATAATTTTATAAATCAAGACTTCATAACAGTGACATGTTTCGAAAATTCATCGTCAGACTGTAAATAAATAAAATAAAGTGAATATTTGTATGCAAGAAAGATTAATTGCGCTAGGTTAAGGTAGCCATCGCATATTGGAGATTGAACATGCAATATTCGGAGATCCATTTTTAAGCAGTGGGTTGGGGTGGAAACCAAAATAACAGTAATCATATTTTAAGTTGGTCTTCATATTAAATTTTATAGAAATCCGCCTCACCATTTCAATGAGGGATGTCGGGAGCCATTTCTGTAGAAGGGATAGAAACCAAAATAAATCTGTCTATGTTTTAAGTTGGGATTATTAGTACGTTAGTATCAAATTTTGGGAACATATATAGAGCCACTTGAACATGATGTTCATAAAAATAGATATGAATGAGCTTACAGAGAAGAAAAGTATTCAAGTGGACGAATAAGGTTTCATATACTTACGAAATAAATTTAGATTATCAAGATGGATAATAAAATCTGTACTTGAATGAAAATTCTAGAAAAATATTTTCTGAAGGAATCCTGCCAGTTTCTCTAAACTCGATGAATTCAAAACTCCTGAAGACGCTAAATAACAAAGAGTTTAGTGAAACCGGTCGCTCCATCGTTTTAACTGTCAATATGTTTCATTATTTTATTTTATTCATTTGTGTGGCTTAATTGGGCTAATACATTTAGTATCCGTTGGTAAATAATGAATTTGCTTCTAAAATTTAGAAAACTCCTTAAAAGCCATGTCTTATGTCATCCCCAATGAGTAATAGGGCTTTGCACGAGCTATCCTTCACTTTCGGTCATAAGTGTCGTGACCGTCACACGTCGACGGCTTTAGCTAATTATGCGTGACACCCAAGTCGAATCCCGCGGGAGACGGTTCTTCCTCTAGGGAAGCCGTCTTAGCAAATTGCCTCTGATGAGATCTGCTTCCGATAGGAGACGTCAGGGCATCCGGTCTAGCCAGCAGTGATCGCAAGTCACAAAAGCCGTAAATTACGAGAAAAAATTAATTAACGAGAAAAAGGATCGACCAAGCTCTGCAATGATTTGCACCTCAGCGATGAGAGAAGTCTTCCAGTAAAGAAATGCCAGATCCCCTTTGATTCCAGGCCCTTGAGGAAAGCCAATGGCAATACTCGAATTTAATTAAAAATAATAATTAAAAAAGGTCTCAAAAAATAGATGACTGCTAAAAAGAAAAATAAGGTTTTTTTTTTTTTTCAAATCTTCATTTGCATTGTAAAAGTCACTTAACATAAATCATAGGCCCATGGCAATGAATAATGAATGTTTGCTTCACGAGTCATTATTTTATTCTTATAACATAAAAGAAAGTAGTGAAGGAAAAATAATTAACAAAATAAAAACCATAGATACGTATTCTAGAGCTTTCGAGCTGCCTTTGCGGAGCTCATTTTCAACAATTGCAAAGAGCGCGCGCTATTATCAATTTTTCTAAAAGCCATTGTTGTCTGGATAATAATAATACTGATATGTTGTTTTCTTTGTAATAGATAATCTAACAGTGAATTTAACGAATTTTGATGAGAACTTTTCATTGTTGCCGCCACTTAATAGAAAGAACACAAACAATGCGTGAATATTATTAATAGCACAGAAATCTAAAAACTAAGAGTGCAATAAAAATTTACAATTTTAATTTCACAACGAACTTAAATTCGTACGAGTAGGGTTATCAGTGCAAAAAAATCTTTGGAAATAACTAAATTTTTCACACTTCATATCTTAAATCGTGAATGACATCAGATCCATAAACTAAGAAAAGTAGTGTAAATTGGCTAGAAAAACTTTTATTATTTCAACAATTTTTTTTTGATTCAATGGCTAAGATCCACTCCAAATTACTGGGTATGTCTTTGGGTAATGATGTAAGATATCCTTCAGCCTTATGTCTTTTAAAAATTCTATCGTATAAATTAACTTTTAAATTGTATTAAATTGTAATAAATGTGAGATCATAATAAGATTCTTTTGCTTGATAAAACTTCTTATGTAACAGATCTGTAAGAAAATCGGGAATTGGGATTATTATTTGGGGAAATGATTGTAAAAAGTAGTTAGTATATAGCTAATATCAATGTAGCCGTATTCTTATCTGATATTTTTATTTATTTATTTTGAAGTTCAAGGGAGAACTGAATTTTAGATGAAGGACAATAAGACAAAGTGTTTCTTGGCATATCACAAATAAGACACTGCCCTGCTAAATTCATCGTTATTGTTAACAATGAATTCATCTTTATTGTTATAGTTCATGATTCCAATAATAACAGCTGAATTGTAATGTTAGATCCACCAGACAACGTTGTCAATATATCTTACACAAAATATATAGTATTATAACGTATTGTTTTTCAGCAGGCATGACAAACCGTTTCTGTGTATTGTTATATTATTGTTGGAGCACGTTTATTCCATTGTTGATCATGAGCACTCTTCAAGATTGACGCACAGCTTTCATATACATTAAATAACACTTTATTAATAACTTTAAAGTTACTGTTATTGGCAAAGAGCTATCAATGTTCTCATTATAAAATGTAAAATGGTACAGTATTATCTTTGAAATTAGATTGTAATGTATATTATTGGTCTTATCAGTGAATTTCAAAACTTCTTATACACAGCACTGCATGACCATGAATGCGTCTAATTTTGTATAGTCAGTGCATGATTTTATTATTATTATTATTATTATAAAGTGATCTACTGCAATTAATTCTTTGTAATCCCTTCTGTAAACCCGTCAGTTTGGATTCAGAGCTCATCCAGAAGAGGTGGAAGGGATGGCGGGTGTAGCCTAGTGCGTTTTCCGCACTGTACTCGAGTTGAACACGTGCAGTACTGAAAACGCGCAAGAATACACGCGCGCACGGCTACGACGATCACCCACTTAGCGTCGTCGTCTCTGAATTGCGTCACTTCTTACGTGTTTGATGTTGTTGTTGTTATTGTTGTAAATATGTCAAGAATGTTTTGAAAGCATTGGCCACAGTCCAGAAATAACTCGTAAATCATGTGTCTCCTCATAAAAACCACCTTCTTTTAGCGTCATACGTTTATTTGTGTAGATAAATTACATTTCAGCCACTCAGTAAATAGACTGCACTTTTTAAATTTCAAAAGTTGTTTGTTTTTTTGTAGTTTCGTTATTATCTTGCTCCTTTCTATTAAACTTTTCAAAAAAAAATTGAATGGTAGAATTTATCATTAAAAACATTAATTTATTAAATCTTATAAATTATTTCTGTTTAAAGAAAGCAGTAGATCTGATTCTGTTATAAAACGATAGGATATACAAATAAATAACAGCTTATGTAACAGTACTATATATTTAAATATTTTAATATTTAAAAATTTTAGTTTATAAATTATTCTTCATTATCTTTTTATTTTTTTATATAATATTGTTTTAAATAATTTTTTATTTAAAATTTAATTACCACCTATGCCTGAACGTATTTCAGTCAATTATAATTTTTGGAAAATACATGATCTAATGCCAGGTTGCTGGGTCTACAAAAATGGATGACTTATTTAAAAGTTAGCTTAGAACATTTTTAAATTTATTTCTTTATAATTTATTTCTTAATAAAAACTTACATTATAGTAGAAATATAAACTTATTTTTAGTTTACTAAACTTACCTGTTTTTGATCTTAAACTTTGAGTTTATTATAATTGTATGTTGGTGAAGGAAATTGAAATTTCTATTTTTCCTCTTCGTTAAGCAATGTTTTGTTGTTTTTTTAGCCCGCAGAAAAGTTTGAATTGTATTGGATGATATTTTCTTTCAGAATCTGGCAAAGCTATCATTCCAACAAAACATAACTACTTATGGAATGTTGCAAACATGATCCGTTGTAGGCGTGGGACTACGTCATTGTGAGTGACCACAAATTACGGAGTTCATTCCTTGAAAATGCTATTTTTAGAATCTTGATGAAAATCTGGTCTCACATATCAACAACGGAAAGCCTTTTAAGTAAAGGAAACCTCAATTTTAATGAATTCATGTCCCTTTTTCATCGACTTTTGTTATAACTTTGTTTTGTAAATGTCGGACACAAAACTAACCAAAAGTAGTTTAACTCTTACGTAATTATAATAACAATCTTTTCTATTAACCCAAAATCAAGATGGCCACTACTTTTCTATGGCTTGATCCAATGATTAATCCTTTCGCAATCTTTGGATTGAAAAAAGAAAAAAGGAATCTAGTTTCCTTAATAATGAAATATAAAGGTAAGACTTTTTGTGATCCAGTGGAAAGAAATTCAAAGAGAAATCTTTTGATTTCAGCGGATAAACTAGTTCTAAGCAACCGAAGTTAATCAAAATAACGTCTTCATTTGTTTTTCTTTCTTAGAAATCCTCTGAATCCAAAAACGGATTAATGCCATATTCTAATCAGATTTAAAAAGCATGACTAAGTTGGCTTATTCTTTACTTAATATTAATAATTTTACTTAAATAGGCTTTTTGTCTTTTCGAGCTGCAAGTTTTAGTGGAGCAGAAACTATAGGCTCTGACGTTTCGGGACTAGTTATGATTGGATGGTCAGTCTGGTCCTCGGCCACTTGTAACCTTAGGAAAATAAACAGGTAGGGCATATATTACAGAGGGCTGGGTGACCTGTAGGGCCGGAAGACAAACAAAATCTGGAAAAAGCCCCTCCCTCCTCCAGGGATTGAACCCCGCAGCCTCAGCTCATAGTCCACTGCCTCACTTGCCAGTTATTTTATTATAGTTTTTAATTGTTGTTAATTAAACGTTTTACATCACATAGTACTATTATGCAAGTTATGTAAAAAATTTTGATAACTTTTATAGTAAATAATAACAAAGAGATATTTTAAATAAATCACAAAAACCTTCTTCTTCTTTAACTATATCCTTTTACTCTCAATATTTCGAATCCTTCAGCAGGATCTTTCTTCTTAGAGATTACAGAAAATGTCGAGATAACTAATGTTATCTCTAAACATTTAAAACAGAATTCCAATCGTGAACAAACATGGTACAAATTTACGTGAATAACATTCTTACTTTCTTGAACAAACAATCTTACTTTCTTTTAACAATAAAGTAATAACCTCATGTGAATAACAATCGTACTTTCTTTTAACAATAATAATCATTAAACAAACCCAAATTTGAAAACAATCCCAAAAGTAAAAACAAACCCAAAAGTCAGAACTTTATTAAAATGCTATTTTATTTAATATTAACTGAATGATATTATACACTTACGGTGTTATAAGGCCACTACGAAAAGCATTTATGAAAAATTGGCATTAGCTCCAGTTCAATAGATCGGAAAATATAAATACCTCAACATTTTACGCAGTGTTTGTACATTACTCATGTAAAATGCATTGTAGAAATAACAATAATGTAGATACATAATTTCGGAGATGTAAACAGCACAGATAAAAACAAAGGTGACCCTGTGTTATGAACGCTCGATGTTTATTTAACCAGTATGATGTTTATTTAACCTACACCAAGAAACCTTTCTAAATGGTTGAGTAGACGACTAAGCCTTCTGCGGGAAAGTGCAGTGAAGGAGCATTAATTTTTAATAGAAAAGAAAAACATGTCATAAATAAAATTTTAACGTGTGCATTTAAAATTTGCAAAGTAGACATCGACACACAAAATTACGAGGTTAAAAAGTTTTAACACTTTAAAAATACATATGACCGATTTCGCCTGGGTCGATAAAGCCTGGTCGTAAAGACGAAATCGGTCGTATGTATTTTTTAATGTGTTAACACTTTTTAACCTCGTAATTTTGTGTGTCGGTGTCTACTTTGCAAAAACAAGTTGTAAGCTATTTATATTTACATATTTCTTAAAGAACTTTGTCCCTTCGAGAATGTCAAGTGTTCAAGTTACAATACAAATACATTTTATATAATAACAGAGTTCTACTATAAGAATGAAATCACCCTAACTACATTAACAGACAAGAAGTTTGATGCAATCTAAACTATCTTCTTGACCCTTAGTTCTAAATTAAATTCCAAAAGCTGTATTAATTAGATCGAACCGAATTACGTTCGAGGCCCCCTTAGCAGTTAATCAATAGACCCAAAGTAAATTTGCTCTATCACTTTTCTTTAAGCAGAGTTCTTCGTAATGAAACGCCAGTGTTTCCTAGTGCGGTGATTCTTGTGAAACACCCACGCTAGATTGAACCTTTTATAAGCTGACCCTCCTCTTTCTCAGTTGCTTTCTTCTTGGTCTTTCATTACAGTTTCAACAAGCAGCAAAAGAAAAAAAGAAAACCAAAGCCAGGCTCCTTAATTGACTTGGTCTCCAAAGAGATGCAGAATTCTCTTACTCTATATGAAGATGATCCAGCTGAGAAAGAAAAAAGTTAACTTACCTTTGTTTGTTCACTGAAACTAAGTCTGAAGAGAAACAACATCAGTGGTTCATTAATTAAGTTGGTTTTGAATTAATGAATTTCAAAACTTACAAACTACATATAAATGAATGCCTTTCATTTTAAATTTTTGAATATATAAAATTGTTCAATTTAATAGAGAATAGAAAAAGTTTTGGAATTTTGAAAATATATTTTTTTTATTTTAATTTAAAAAGTTTTCCAACTCGACATATATCTCATCAGCTGGAGATAGTCATTTTGAAATATTTTTTATTAAATATCTCTCGATTTGTGGTTAACTAAAGAAGGTAAAAAACCCTGTAATGGAAAAAAAAACTTAATATTAAACTTATTTATTAACAATTTATTTATTAAAAAACTTATTTAAATACAACCAGCAAATCCGGAAAATTTTTAGTGATGAGGTGACCTTGGATTCTGAGGTCATTTTCTCGCAGTCACGTGACCTTTGACCGCGACCGAACTACCTGTAAAAAAGTTCATCTCAATGAGAGGAACAACTTGTTTTTACATTTTGATCATCTAAAATGAATGGTTGGCCCTTAAATCACGTGATTTCCGATTGACCCATACCGATTTAAAATGAAATGTAGGTATCCTCAATAGTACACTAACATTTGACACCTTATTTGTATTTCTGTGTCTTATGGTTTCGGAGGAATAGTGGCCAGAAAACACTAATGTTTTCTTTTATTTACTGTATAAATAGAAAGATTGTTATTTATTTTTATTGTTATTTTATCTCTTATTAGAAATTCAGAAATCTCTGTTAACAGGTACTTAAAATTTAGGTTTCTTTTTTATAATATTCAATATAAAACTAAACTGCTAAGTAAAAGAATTAAAGCAAAAATCAAGTGAAAAAAAAAAAGAATATACATTTCAAATTTAAAATGTTAATTTAGGCGTTTTACTTTGATAACAAAATGAAAACTTAAATAAAATGAAGTAAATTACAATAGGTAATTAATCAAGGTTTTCCATAAAACATTTAATTATTGCGATTTTTACCGTGGATATGTTTTCATTCTTATTTAAATATTCTATTATTCATAATTCGATTGGTTGAATAAACTTTCTAAGCGTATTTTTTGCTCTTTATATTCAGCAAAATACTTCTATTCTTTAGAAGATTAAAGATTCTGGAAAATAACTAACTTTATTGTTTTCCGTTACTTTAACGTTGAGTCTACTGAGTCTTAATGGTGGATTCGAATTCTTTTGTTACTGGTTTATTTAGTGGGATTTTCTTTTCCTTTTTTGTTTAACAAGTTTCGGTTTTATGTATATATATATATATCGTTAACATTTTCTTGAGAGACGATAATCTTTTAAAAGAAACATCTTTTCTTTTACTTCCATTACTAAGTTGGTTTTGTCCTTTCTTTTCACGGGCGTTCTCTTTCTTCGAATTCCTTTATTTACAAGGACCTTTTTCTTTTCAATGATTTCAATATTTCTTTTTTGTTCCCCCGAAGTTTGAACTAAGTGATTCGATTGCCGCCACGGAGACAATCTCCACCAGAAATCGGAACGAATTGTTGATTTTCCTCCTCTTAATCTATTTTCTGCCAATTGACTGAATTGGTTTCCGAAAGGAAACGCGAGTTTCTCCTTCTAATTGGACCCCAAGAACTGCCTTAACCGTCTCCTCACTTTGGCTCTAAATAAACGAATTCATCCTTTGAGACTTTTAACATTTTCTCTTTTTAGGCTTTAAGTTCTCTGATTCTTTTCTGTAATTTTACACTGAAAATTAAAAATATCTTAATGTTTAATAAGACAGCTTAGTAATGGATATTTTAAAATCTTGATGTTTAAATACATTTTGTACTTACTACATCTCATCCCAAGTTAGAAATCAAACAAACTAACTTTGAAATGTTAGAAGCATTTCGCACCATTGTGTAGGCTTTTACATCGCATTTTAAATTATTACAGCATGTTGTTATCATTGATTTTTTTTCTCTGTTTTTATGGTTATCAGTTACCACTTACAGTCCATCTCAATTTCAGTGAAACATTGTTAGTGCTTGATATCTTCATGGATAAATTTTTCTCTCATTTAATTGACCACAATAATCAACAATGCTATCTAAAATTCATTCTCTTTGATGATATAACAGAAAGAAAGATGCATTATGTCACATTTACCCACGTACCTTTGGTCCACAAACATCTGAGGCGGGACGTAGTTTATATTTTTGAGAAAAGTTAATGGGAGATTGCTTATGCATATGAACACCATTCTTTCTTCGTGGAAAATAATGGCCAAAGATGTGAATAAAGAGAACCAAATTCATTTATAAATATCGTTTCCATATTTGCTTCTTACCTCCTCTTTCTTCATATTTATTAAAAGAATCATTCATCTCTCGAATTGTATCATCAAAATAAAATCACTTGTTTGCAATATTCAAATCGTAAATCTCATATTTAGATATTGTTGTTAATAATAAGAACTTCCATTGGATGAGATAGAACTGGAAAGTTTGTTTATTCAGTGTGCAGAATTGTAACTGTAATATCATGTCTCTCATTTTGTTGAGAAACTAATTGTTAATCTTCAATGCCGTAATGGCTTGAAGCAGGAAAAGCATAAACTTTCTTTTCCGAAACTTTACTGCATTAAATAAAAAAATATTAGAGTGAACCAAATTCACTGAGAAAAAAAACATTTAATAATACACTTTTCAAGCCGTGCCGGCGTGGTCGTGCGGTCTCAGGCGTCGGTCTGTCGTGCGGCCTGTGTGCTGGTACCCGGGTTCAAATCCCGATCGAGAGCATCGATGTTTCATCTTTCTTCTTCTGTGTTTCGTCCGTTTCTCCCCTGGGACCTACTATCTCAGGGTTATTTCTGGACGGGATGTGAATCTCGTCCCCCTTCTGGAATTTCCTAGCCTCACCCTGACGTTGTCAAGTAGGGCTAGCCCGTGATCCATAGTTGGCCAAAGTCGATGAAAGGAAGGAATACACTTTTCAGAGTTAAAATGCGCGCTTAGATGACCAGGAAGGTAAATAATTTGTATCATCTACAGTATTTGCTCTCTTTAGAAAACGAAGTAATCATGAATAAACATTTCAATATCATGCTGGGATTTTAATTTTCAGTATTTCATCTTTTACTTTTATTTATCAAAATGAAGGATGATGAAAAGTATTAATCGGTTTCGTGATTCTTTTGTTCGAATCGACAATAAAAATAAATGCGATTTGATTGGCATTTGTGATCTCCCCTTCGCTTAGAAAAAATATCTTCTTAAAGTTGAACTCGTTGGATAATGCTTTTACGAATCATTCTTTGCCCAAATTATACAGCAAATAGAAAGGAAGTTATATAACTGCAGTATAGTGCATTCATATCTGGCGGATTGAGACTGTGAAATAAAAGCATTTTTTATTTCCTTATTTTAAATTATTTGTTTATGTATAAATAATAAAGCGAATGCCTGGTTATCATTCTAAGTATTTTTACACCGTTAGATCTATACAAGTAAATATTGCAGAATGATTGCTCCTAGGAGTGTGATAGGATACATGTTGTTTTTATATTTTCCATGGAAGAGGAAGTTTTTCGGGCGACACCGGATACTACGCCTAGAATGATCTGCATTCGTATCTAATACAGTTGTAATATAGGTGTATTTAACTTCTTTTTCAACTGCAAGTTTAAATGTATTAGTCCTTCTATCAGAGAGCATTGCCCTCTTTGCTGGTGTCTGCTACACTTGACCATAGATTCAAAGCAGTTCTGTCTGGTTTTCTATCCCAGTCGTATAAAGAGCTTAATTCCTAAGAGCATTCGCATTCCATTTATCACCTTGTCCATTAAAACCACTTGACACAAACAAAACTCTTTCCAGGATTTTTAAAGAAAGAAACACTTTTCTAGTTAATAATAAAAAGACTAGTGAATAATAAAAAAATAAAAGTCTCCATTGTGCCTTATATATTGACCTTATTAAGCTCACTCAATAGTTCATTCTCTAAAATTTCCTTATGAAAAGTAGAAAAAAAAAAGAAATGTCATAGATTAGTTACCTTTTCAACATGAAAATAGCAGCACTAAATTTATATGTATAAAAAAAGAATATCTTAAAATCATATTTTCATTCGTAAAGAAGACATCATAGGATTTATAAGGTACAATAATTACTGTGTAAATGCATAATAGCAATAATTATCAACATAGTGGCACATAATATAATTTTATTCTGGAATTGTTATCGTTTTATTTGGGGATTTTTTTTGTCTAGTTTGTTTATGATTCCATACTTCTTAATTTGAATTTGAAAACATTGAGATGGAAACAATTATGGCACGAACTTATTCATTTTTAAAAGATTATTAAAAAATTAAACACACTAAAAATTAACGTTACATTTAAAAATACATACATAATGGGGAAGCTTTTCGGATCCTGTTACTGCGGCATCCTTCCTCAACCTCACAGTTATGGCATTCTTTGTAAACTGTTGTATTCTCAAGCAACAAATAAAAGTATTTTATGACGAAAAAAAATCAGACTTATTCTTTTTTTAACACCTTTCCCGATAACCCGGCAGTTTCACAAACTCGGCCACCCTTCGGTCCACATTAGGCCGAGTTTTCGGGACTCTTACTGTATTATCAAAAGTAACAAAATCACTCATTCACTTTTATATTATTTTTGCATATTAACTAGTTGAAGTTATATTTTTCGCACTTAACAAAAGTTGTTCTTGAAGGAAATTAGATTTACTTTCCTGAGGGTATTAAGATATTTTAAATTTAAACAAATTTAAATTTTAATGAAGTAGACTCGATAGCCAAAGTAAGGCTGTTAATGGCGGCCTGTAGGAGAGGTCAATCCCCGATCCCGGCAGAGGTTGAGAATTTTTCCACGCTAAATTCTCCTCCAGACCATCCTAGGGTTGACTCAGCTCTTTCTAAAATGGTTTCTTTCGCAGGAGATAAAGGCGGGCAGGCATCGGGCTGTCCGTTCGACCTCAATTTAGTACCTTTGGGTCGTGTAATGTATGGAGAAACCTCTCGTTACACCAGGGCCTGCGTAGGCTTGTGAAGTGTTACTTTAATTTTAATTTAACATTAAAAGTCATTAAAATTTTTTTGTGTGTTGCTGAAATTTTCGTAAAAACCATTACACACATATTAAAACACAATAAAATATTTAAAAAAAACCAATGGGGCTACATGTTTCATCCCCGATCTTGGGATGTCTTCGGGCAATATAATTAAAATGCACTGGCGATTTATACAGAACTGGAGGGGAACAGACATATGCAAATGAGTTCATGAAACTTGATTGGTGGAGAATGAGGACTGATCCATTGTGAGGCAGATTATATCTTCATTTGATGGATCGAGGGATGGTTTCTGATTCTAACAGTTTATTGTTGTGGAGTTTTTTTTCCTTATTAGAGCACTACACTGGTTTTTGAAAACCTTATTTGTCAACCCCTAAGATGGAAATGTTATCATTATAGCAGTTGTCATTAGTTGGAATGTCGCCGATCTTCTTTGAAACATACTATCAGACCTATCCAGAATAATGGGATTGGAGGTGTTGGGTTGGTGTCGCGTGATGAGGACATGCTTAGTGATAAAATATGAAGGATCTCTTTTTTTTGTTTTTGTTTTGATGACTCTGTCATGTTCTGCATACGGAGATGGAGCGTCCGTCCGGTCTCTCCAGTATAGTAACAACGGTGGTTAATATATGGTACCGTACGGCGTAGACGATGTTGGATTAAAGTAGAGGGTTGAAGACCCTGTCCTTACTGCAAAGAAATGTACTTGTCATGTTAGTAGCTGAAGCAGTTACACGGATTCTGAAGTCTCTTAATAAACGTTCTAGTTTAGGATAAATAATACGTTGAAAAGGAACTGTAACGTAGATATAACATCGCAATCATTATTATAAATCTGGTATATTCTACATTTGAAGTGGTAATCAATAAATGAACTGAGGTAGTCGTTTTGCAACGTAATATCTGTAGCGGTTGTTTTCGGTACACATGTGTGAGTTGAGTCGACTGATCTTTAAATCCAAAAAGATACAATATTATAATGCTCTATCTCGATGTCAAATTTGATGTCCGTGGTAATCATATCAATTATATTCTTAATGCCTAATTGTATTTGCTGATTGGAAATTAACATAAGATCACATCTCATGTATAGTAAAGTTTCAACTTCCCCGGTATTTAGTAGAGCCATAGCTTTTCTTCTATATATATCATGGTGACTTCAGCGAGTAATGAAGAACTCGCTAGGCCCAAGAAGAGACCTGTAATTTGTTTGGAAGTAGTTGTTATTCAACTCAAATATTTATAAATCCATTAAACAGAGAATGATTTAGTATAAAAAAAAAAACAAATGTGTACTGGAAAATGTACGTACATTGCTAAGTACTAAGACCTAACTCACAATGTAAAGCATTTAAGTAACTCATTGAAAGGTTGAGTCCTAATGAGCGTGAAATAGCTATTTTGGGATGTCATTTAGTAAAACACTGGGTCGCAAGCTTTTAATGTGTTGATATTCATTTTTAGGAGCTTTTATTTAATTGCGAATAGAAAATTCATCGAGGCTGGCGAAGGCCAGCACTTGAATTTTCTTTATTTTATTTTTTGTTTTTAGTTTAATTTTTGGAGGTATCATATTCTTTTCACTATATTTAAGTAATTTATTAAAAGTCCGTATTAAATTTCAAAGGACATTGTTAAAAATGACGTTGGCATATGTTTTTTTTTCATACTGAGTCTCTGCAGTAATAAGTAGTGACAATTAAAATCCATTCTCATTGTTATGGTGACCTAAGCTTTCATAAAGAAAGCAAAGATTAACACTATTATTAGTAACATATACAAAGGAGGATAAAATCTAAGATTGTTTGTCACTAAAAATTTTGGAAAGATTTTGGAAAGAGGGAAATCGATTTATGCTGTTCCAACTTTCTCTGCCCACGTAAATCGAGGATTATGTATATATTAAGTTCAATTTTTTTTATTTAATTTTTACGTGTTTAATAATTAAGTTTTAACCAATATATACTATAAAAACACACAATTATTTACAATTTAACTATTTTTAATTAAATTATTTAGGAATTTCAAAACAAAATTTTTACATTAAATATTTTAGATAGTATTTACAATTAGAATTATTAATTTCAGTAGCTATTTACAATTAACATTTCAATTGATATTTACAATTAACCGTTCCGTTAATATTTACAATTATTAATTCCAATTAGTAATTTACAATAAATGTTTTTAATTGTTATATCTATAATTACTAACACAATATTGTATTTACAATTAGGATAATTTTGGTAAGAACTTACTTCGTCAACAAAAGAATTATACAATGACTCTTTAAATTATATTTTGAATAAATATCCCTTACCTTCTCACATAAAAAAAGAAATAATTATGGATTTTGTGACAAAAATTTTTGACAATCAATATTTTAAAAATGACAAAGAAATATATAAGCAAACAAGAGGTTGTTTCATGGGCCTAGCCGCGTCAGGATGCATAGCCGATATATCAATGCAGTACATTGAATTCCTGGGTAACAATTACATAAAAAGTGCATTATATTATAAGAGATACGTAGACGATTGTACAGTTTGTCCACCAAGACTTGAGACTTAGCCACGCCTCTTCAAACGAAGAAAACATTTCACAATAGGGGTGAGGGTTGTAAAAGAAAAATTTGGGAAAAAAAAAACAAGATTAGGAAAAATTTTTAAAATATTTACTATTAAAGATATAGAATGTCGTATTTTATATCATCAATTCCTCTCTTATAACCAAGAAACAGAATCTGTGCTTTTCCCCTGAAAATGGAAAACTATCACACTGACCCCTCAAATGACTTCTTCGATTCGTCGCCTACCACGTGACATAGGCGTGGCTAAGTCTCAAGTCTTGGTGGATAAACTGTATATTCATAACTAATTCATATAATTCGAGTGAAGTTAATGAAGAATTCAATAAATTATCCAATGAAATAAAATTCACAAAAGAAGATGAAAACGATGGTAAGATATCTTTTTTAGACATATCAATACAAAGAAAACAAAATAAAATAACTACATCATGAAGTTATGAAACCAACATATTCAGGTAGAACTATTAATTTCAAATCAAATACTCCAGACAAATATAAATATAACAGAATAAAAACTTTTATTGATAGAGCGTTCACTTACTCATCGGATAAAACTATTAAATCAGGAAATTAAAACAATAAAACAATTTTTAAAATTAAACGATTATCCTACAAAATTCATTAATAATAGTATAAAAAAGATTTTTAGCCAAATATATATACAATCCAAACGAAACAAAAAAGAAATGACACAGGAATCAGTGTACTTAAAGTTCCCATATGTCAAACAATATGAAAATAAAATAAACAGAATTTTAAAAGATACACCGGTTATTTCCGTTTTTACTTTAAATAATAAATTATATTTTAATACCCTGAAGCAAGATAAAGAAACAAAAGAATAGCTACTGAAATTAATAATTATAATTGTAAATACTATCTAAAATATTTAATGTAAAAATTTTGGTTTGAAATTCCTAAATAATTTAATTAAAAATAGTTAAATTGTAAATAATTGTGTGTTTTTATAGTATATATTGGTTAAAAAATATATTAAGTTCATATGTATTTGATATTTTTAATATGTTTCAATTTTTTAAATATACATAATTCGACATAATCAATTTAGACGCTACATTTTATCATCATCGCAAAATATCCATTTCAAGGAAAAACCTTCTACAAAAAAAAGAAATCACTGTAATGTTTAATGTCTCCCATTTCTGTTCACAACATTACTATTAAATAAAAATTACGTTGAAGCAATTTTAAAAGGCTAAATAAAATTGTAGAGTCGTTTAGCGAGTATATCACCTGTAATCTATTTACGATAATTTAATGAAACTCTCTATGGACTCTGAGGTAGTTTCATTTTACGTTGAATCTAGAAGCGTATGGCTGGCAGCGATTGCACTTCCATTTCAGGAATAGAGAAGCAGGATTTATGATGTATTTTAATACTATCGATTTGTTCGTGAGTTCTGAAAGTTAGCCTACTTCGCATCAGAATTTTCTATTATTTTTTTTTCATTATTTTATAAAAGCAATGCCAAATTCTACTGAACATCCCTATGTAATCGGCGAAATACATTTATTTTATTAGGTATATGCTCAGCAAACCAATGCGTAGGGGGAACTAAACATTCAGCGATGAGATTCTGATGATTCGAGGGCAGGGAAACCAAAGTAATTGCGCTCAAATTTTAAGTAAAGGGTAAATAAACATCGAACAAAATTTTAAAGAAGTCTGTCTAACCGTTTTAGCTATGGGTTTACTGGATTAGTTTCGAAATGAAAGTGTCTATATTTTAAATTGAATTCTAAAGAAGCAATTTACCAAATTTTAAGAAAATCCGTCAAGTCGTTTTGCTGTGATGCACTTACAGATATAAATAAACAAAGGAGAAAAATATTCGAGTAGAATTCGCATCTTAGGTCCAAACTATTCTTTTAACCTTGTCTGTTAATATCAAAATCTGTTGATCAAGAAACAATATTTGTTGAGAGTAATTGTTTATCTTTCAATAATCCTACAATCCCCGTCAATTTTTATTCTGATAATTTTGGAATAATAAGAATATCGCATCAGCATTTTATGTAAAAGTTTTCAAAATGATTCTCAAGATTTCGACGTAGATCTCACTGTTGGTCATCGACTATTCCAAGAAGACTTTCAGAAAACGACGGAAGAAAACGGAATGAAGATGATAAGTAACGGATTCTTTCTTTTGGGGACCTGATAGACTTTACTTATCCGGAACATAAAGGCAACTGAAATTCGATCTTGTGTGCGAGAAAAATAAATTATGCTCCATTTAGGGCTGTCGGAACATTAATTTCCTGCCTTATTACCGGTTCCATGAAGATTTATGACGTAAGTAATGAGGCTTTTGCTTCTTATTCCCCCCCTACCACCCACACATACAAAAAAGAAATCCTCACGGAAATTGGTCACACCTTTCAGACGAAAGAGAGCACAAGAACTCGGCAAGGACAAAGCCAGTCTTGATCATTGGAAGTAATCTACACCATCTATTAAGAAATATCACCGTTATTACCGAAAACTTAAGTGTTCTGAAAAAAATTCCGCCTAATATTGGTCTCCAATATTCTTTTGTTACTTTTGTATTGTCCTCTTGTCTTTAAAGTCACCTTCAAAACTTGTCACCTTTCAGAATTCTGAAACAAATTCTAAAAACAGGAAATTACAGTTCTGATGTAACTGCGAGAATAATAACGCTTCAGCAGCAGAAATTTGAGGTTAAACGACTTTACATTCAGATGATTGTCTACTTAAAAACAAATCCATAGCAACTTCCATCACAGACAATCACAACTTGGAAAGCCAATCACATCTTATCTCGCAGAAGTAGATAAGATATTCTGAAACTAAGATACAAAATTTGTAATATGTCAGCAATTGTCTGTTTTGTATCTGTCTATACCAACTTTGAACTTTTTTTTTTACATTAGCTTAGAATGCTAATTTAATATCAGTTTTCGATTTGTAATGGGGAACATACTAACTAAGAAAAATTTTAGTGATTTGCAAGTAATTTTTAAAATGCAAAGCTCTGAAGCAAGTAAATAAATTTGCAAATTGTAAGGTATTATTTTAATGAAGGATTAACTTTAATAAAATATAATCTTAAAGCTTCAAACCATATCATCAGTCGAAAGTAAGCAGCAGCACAGATGGTGGATGCATAACGATCACTAAGAGAGCGCAACAAAGTTGAGATTGAACTGCCAATCCGACTCTCTCCCGCCTTAAGGGTTGGATCTAACAGAGAAACGTTTTCGTTACAACATTAGGAATTTTAATTTTTTAAAGATATGCTTTACATTAAGATGGAACTAAAAGTATTACTAAGTAAGGGCTTAACTATCCAATGCAAAGAGGGGACAGAGTTGGGAGGAATGAACCTGCTCTTATTGGGACTCAAGCATAAGTAATCAAAGTATCAAATCTTAATTTTTTAACCAGAGATTTTAAGAGGGGCATTTTTGAAGGATAAGAGAGTTGGATTGTAAATGGTCTTCTGGAAACTGTAACCGTAAGTAATATACCAATTTTAAGGAAATCTGTCTGGCCGTTTTGACGTGATGCGCGATAAACAGACAAACAGATAAAGGAGAAATATAATTTAAATGGAGTAGTAGGGCTCGGAATACTCTGTTATTAAGAATAATAGTAGAATTGTAGCTCTGTTATTCAATTTATCATGAAGCCAATTTTTAAACAACTAGACTGAAATTAACAGGTAAGGTCCGATTATTTAGAAAAATCATAAACCACATCCTTACATACACATAAAAAAAAGCTATGATCTGAAAATTCAAAATTTACAACTAGGCTAAATTTTAAATTTTCATATCATAGGAATAAGATGGATGTCATTCCAAAATAACTATCATTTCTTATTAAAAATGATAGTTATTTATTATTTGTAAAAATAATAAATGTGCTCTTATGAGAATGACTTTTACTTGCGTTTACGTAATATATTTGTTTTAGAGAGGATGCACTTGGTTTTGTAGGTGAATAACCTACCCTCAGTAGAAAATGCAATTTACGTCGACGACTGCTTGGGCTCTGGTCGCCGGTGATAAGCGTGTGCCGACGCGGCGGTGCGGTCGGTCGGACTTGTTCGCTTATTGCTTTGTCCAGGGAAAACTTCAATTAAATTTTGGCCCTCGAATTAATCTTTGCCCTAATGCCAATTAGAAGTTCCACAATAGCCAGCCTTAAACACTCGAAAATTGGTTGTGCATTAGCAGTAAATATAAAGACAGAACTAGTGCATTAAGATTGGCTATTTTGTACGTAAATTTCACGCATCAAAGCTTATTAGTCCAAGACATTGTTAAGTTACTCTTCAAATTTAATGGGAACCGGTCATTTACGTGATGTCGTAGGAAAGGTACATGTGTGTTTTCTTGTTATTAATCAACACCGATACATGAAAGACATGTAGTCTAATCATCTAAAAACCTTTCAATTGCCATTAACATTACGACATGTTAAGTTTCAGACCGTTGCGTTGCCGTAAAGTGAAAATCGTCGGATTGCGAAGCATTGCAAATTGGATGCACTGCAATCACGATATATATTAATAACTGACTTCTCTTTTCACTGTTATCCACCAATAAGTTATTTTATAATGAAAGTCTAAAAATTCATCTTCCTTCTGAAATATAAATAAATCACAAAAAACCTCTTCTTCCTTAATAATATCCTTTTACTCTCAATATTTCGAATCCTTTAGCAGGACCCTTCTTCTTAGAGATTACAGAAAATTCTGTTTTAAATGTTTAGAGATAATGTTAGTTATCTCGACATTTTCTGTAATCTCTAAGAAGAAGGGTCCTGCTAAAGGATTCGAAATATTGAGAGTAAAAGGATATTATTAAAGAAGAAGAGGTTTTTTGTAAGTTATTTTATATTTTAATTACAAGAAAAAATATTTTAATTACTGTTACAATATTAAACAGTAAATTATTTACTTAAACATAGAGTGTAGTACAAAGAGATGCAGCGCGTACCGTATTTGTAAGTAAACTGATGTCATTTTGATGCCGAAGCGGTATAGCATCGTCGCAAAACCGTCGTATAGGCGAGTCAGCCGTCGCAAAATCAGAGAATGGTGTTAATTTTAAACTGTTGTATGAGCGAAGCTTCGGAACATGAATTATGCAAAATAGAATATGACTGTAATCAATGCGGATAAAAAAATCATTAATATCATTCATCGTGTGTATTTTATTATTAAAAAAAGATCATTATTGATAATGTTTTTAGTTTTCTTAATTTCTTGTGACGCTACAGCGATTTAATAAAATACTTTTTATGAGATAATTGAATTCAGAGTAACTTTATGCGGAGTATCGAAGAGAAATAACTTGATAATTAATCGTTGTTGATGATATTTAAAACTACACCCTTAAATTGTTGTTTTACTTAAATTAAGTTTTTATCAGTCTTGTACAAAGAATAAAATTCATTTTACCTTAATTTATAGGAACATAAGACTTTCATTAATTTCACAACTAGTGAGAATTACAATCAACAATTTTGCATGCTAATATTTCCCTTAAAAGAAAGACTTGTAAATATATAAAAATTCATACAAACAGAGTCGGTAAATTTTCAATCTTTTTTCTGAAGTTTTAAAATTTAAACTAAAATTAGTACGTGCATTAATCATTGAACAAAGCTTAAGTGATAATTCTGATATTAATTTCACTTAATTTTGATCATAAGATAGACATCAAAATTTGACCAATGTTTGCTAAACATAAATTCTTTAAAAAACTGTTAGCTTTATCAGAAAATCGTGATGGTAATTTTCATATTAGTGTAATATTAGGAACTGAATTTTAGTTGTTCTGGATACATACTTTGCTTAGTTGTATACATTTTTATACTAGCCTGGATGCCAGCTCGTGTGACGTTAACTCAAAAACTATAAGATGTTAGAAAGCTGAAATTATAGAAGTATGTGTAGTCTAGCATATTAAAAAAAGTCTTAATGATTTTCATAAAAATCGGACGAGTAGGTAAGAACTTATGGGCCAAAATTTAAGTCAATTTAAGTAAATGAATAACAATTCTTTCTTTTTGTTTTTGTATTTTTATAATAGCATTTTTCTTATTTTTAATTATTTTAACAATAATTTTATGATCGCTTAGCGTGCGGATATTCGAATTTTTGCACGCGAACTGTATCTTTTTTTTCTTCTTCTTATTTGTGAACTTGTATAATTTGATTTCAAATTTTCCATAGAGTGAGCAAAGTGTTCCTTTCGTAAAATTGTCTATAAATTGATGATGGAGGACTGGGAGCCTTGTGTACAACAGCTCTAGTCTGCCATCACTACCTGTGGAAGCCAGAGAGCAGCAGCCAAAACTTTTTTAGTAGTTTTTTAAAACTAGAAAAAAAAATTATACTAAAGTTTATAGCTAAAAATCCTCTGAATGGTAGTTCCTCTATAGAATTTTTAAAGAGGTTGCCATGAAAGTTGAAGTAGAAACACAAGTTCCACGAATTTCTTTGGCGTCTTATTTTTTTCAACAAAGCAAATTGCATTTCCCTTTCAAAAACTTACAATTTTGAATATGAAATTTTGAAATAAAACAGTTTTAATTTGAAACATTCTAAAAAAATATCTGTGAAGTATAGATTTAGTTAGATAATGAAATAAACATACAGTAGAACCCCTCTAATCCGTCACCTTTGGGACTAGGGGTATGGTCGGAACGCAAAAAAGGTCGGATTATCAGAAAATACAGAAAAATACGGATTTACTGCGTTGTCAAGCAGTTCAAGTTTAGGCTTTTTGAATGTTTTGCGATTCTTAAGAACATTTTCACCATCTATCGTCACTGTATATACAAGTAAACAACACAATGGCGCGACGGGTGGTGAGTCACCGACGAGTCGGGGACAAGTTCGGCCGGCTCTAGCATGGTCGGATCAACCGGGGTGGTGGACCAGCCGAGGGCGTACGAGAGGGGTTCTACTATACTTCATTTTTACATCATCTTGTTTTCCAGTATTTCTATAAACATCCTATGTTATGAATTAACTTATTATTTTATTAAATAATAATTAGGTTTATTAATTATTTCAAGATCTTTATCAATCGATAAAATATTAAATATATAATCATTTTCATAATTAAAGCAAATCTCCTACAAATCATTATATCTGTTTAAGTGTCAATGTTTCTCCAAATAACTTCGACCATAAGAATGTTCTTCTTGAAAATTGATGTTCATGTTTCCGAACAAGAGACTATTGTAATTTCTCGATTCAGATTCTGTATCTTCTTGTGAAAAAATTTTCCTAGAAAAGCTTTACAGTGAATCTGTATCAATATTTAATAATTAAATACAATTTATATATTTTTTAAAATTATTCTCATTGTGTTTTGGTCAAATTAGTTTCAGAATATCTCAAACATTGGTCAGATCAAAAATCTATATTTCTTAAAAACAAAGTTTCAATAACAGTGAGTGTTCTGAGTTTTTTTTTTGTCCGTGTAAGGTAACAAGAAGTTCCTGAATAAGCGTGAAGTGTACTTTGCTCAATGTTTTTTGTTTTTCTTTTCTCAATTCAGGAAAACAATATAAACGAAAAAAAAAATGCTTGTATTTATAAACTATATAACCTGCTTATTCTAAAGAATATCCTCAAATTTTCCATATGATTACTGGTCTAATCTATATATTTGCTTATTTTATAACGCCATCAAGAACAGAACGGAATGTAAACATTACATTGAACATATAACAAAATCCCCGTATCCGCTGTTTCAGTTATGCGGTTTTACTTAACCGTCGTTGATTTAATCGCGGTTCACTTAACAGCGTTCCGAAAAAAATTAAATAGAAAAAAATGCAGTTAAGTTAAATTGGGATTGTTCTGTGTAACGTGATGAAATCTCGTATGGTCTTGGCCGGGGCATTAATCATCCCTTTGTCCAGCTTTCAAGGCCACATCAACCCACCTGGTATTTGATCGCATTTGATCATACGGTAAATAAATATTTTAGAGAGGGAAGGAGAGAGAGAGACCACATTCACATAACTTTTGTTATTACAATCGTTCTATTTATTATTAGTTATTGTTGTGTGTGTTTTGTTTTATTGTGTCTAATTTACAAATTGTATTTTATCTTAGGTATATACAGCATATACTGTATACAGTGTTCGCTACTATACAACATGGAAATCCGCTCTGGGGTTTGAAATCTTTCCCTCGCGGAGACGGAGGTCTTAGTCTACTATGTTTTCCCCCCGGTTTTTAGTTTTTCAGTTTGGTCTCAATTGCGCTAAAATCAATAGAAATTGAAAATGACCCACTACAAAGTTTAGCATCTAGGAAAAATTTGTTTAGTGAAGAAATTAAAATGACGAAAGTGTCGGTTTCCTATTTGTAGAATTACTTTCGAATATTTCTCAAAATGATTATTACCTGCTGCATGAGACATAAAGCAAATATGTATTTAAAATATGTATTTAAAAAAAAACATGGGAGAGAGAAACATCTAAATACAGTTTACATAACGTAATTGATGAACAACTACATAGCTAGAGAAAATTTTAAAATGCCAGTTAATATCCTGAAATTGTTTTAAACGAAATAATAAGAACATTACCTACACCATACATCTTACATAATAATTATCTTAATAATCTTAATTATCTTAATAATTATCGTACACGTATATGGGTTTTTATCATCGAAATGTTTTACCTGTAAGGCAAAAAAAAAAATAGAAAAGTTACAGGCATTCAGAAATATTTTGAGCTGGTAACAACGTTATATTCTCGGACATTACAATATCCTGCTTTTTATAACTTTTGTATTTTGAACTGCTAAAAAATTTCTGAGGCAGATACGACAAAATCTCAGAAACTTTTGTATGTAAACTCATATGAAATCTGAGTTTATATACAAACGTACCATTCTTTCTGAAATAGTAGTTGTACACGTGGCATCTTGATATTACAGAAGTAGTTATAAGATCTATTCCTTCGCTGTACAAGAATGTCCGTTTAGTAATGTTGAGATAATGTTGAGATTGGGTGAGTGCAAAAGTTCTACCCGTTTTTGGATATGAATTATTTAAAATTTGCAATGGAATTGCCCTCACACATGACATTGTAATGATGCAAATCGTCTGCCAATCAAACGTGTGGATGCCTCACTTATAAATGCATCGTGTCTCACAAAGTTAATCATCTCAAAAAAAATATCAGAGGGTGTAACATGGAACGCGAGAAGGAGCATATAAGACATTGTGTGTTATACGAGTTCGATAAAAAGAGTACGGCAACCGCAGCATGTTGCAATGTTTGTCAAGTTTATGGGGAGGATGCAATAGACGAAAGCCCATGTCGTCGATGGTTTCGTAAATTTAGGGAAGGAGACAGAAGCTGCCAAAATCAGGCTAGGAGTGGACGGGCCTTCGCACGTTGGAGAGGACGATATTGACCAAGCCATAAGGAACAGCCCGAACCCAACCGTGCAAGAATTAGCAGAGACCTTCAACATACACCGGACAACGGTCGAGAGACGGCTGGTGAAGTTGATTTTACGAGAAAGTTAAATCGTTGGGTTCTACATAACCTGACAGCTAAGCATCGGAATGACCGAATCGCCACCTGTGTTTCCTTGCTTTCCCGGTAAAAAAATGATCCATTCTTGATACGAATTGTGACAGGAGATGAGAAGTGACAGGAGATCCGTAACGTAAAGCGTCGTAGGACTGTGTGTTGCCCTTCTGATCCGCCTGCATCGACTTCGAAAGCTGAACTTCATCCCAAGAAGGTGTTATTGAGTGTGTGGTAGGATGTGCAGGTTGTACCCCACCCTCCCTACTCTCCTGACTTGGCATCAACTGACTATCACCTATTTCGTGTGTTGAACAGTTCCTTCAGTCAGAAAATCTTTGATGATCTTGATGCTGTGAAAACTGCCATCCAAGACTTTTTTGACTCGAAACCGCCGGAATTTTATCGCCATGGGATTCATCTCCTACCAGAAAGATGGCAAGAGGTCCTAGATAGCAATGGGGATTATGCACAATAATAGGTACTGTTTTGCGTTTATTTGCTCTTCTTTATGATATAAAAAACGGGTAGAACTTTTGCACTCACCCAATAGTAGGACGCAGATTATCCGGATGCCCAATTATCCGGGTTGCTCAAATTCGCACTAGGCAATTTAAAAAAACTGATACAATATTTAAAAAAAATCCATAATATTCAAATATTCATTTAATGCTTTGCTTCAAGTAGGTATATAAAAGAGATATCACGTTGTACCAATTGTGACTTGGGAGAGTGTCGATGAGTGGATCATCAGCAAGACAATGATCCTGGGTACCAAAGTTTGAGCGATGAGATTGTAGAGGTCTTACGAGAAGATAATGATCAGCAACAGTTGTAGAAGAAGAATGCGACGACGTGGATCCAGGGCCATCACTCGAAAATGCTTGTGAATGCTTGTCCATTACTATGGACTGGTTGGAGCGACAAGAAGAATACGATTCTACTCAGATTCTTTTTTAAAATGATTACATGATCCTGCAGCTCATAAACAAAGATCAACATTAAAACAAGTACAGATTACAGATTATTTTAAGAAGAAATAGTGTTTTTAAAGATAGGTTTCGATTATTGACTGTGACTATAAAAGTTTTATTCAAATAAACGCAATTATAAATACAGTATGCTAGTCAATTTTAATTTCTTTTAAAAATTTTGTAAGCTGTTTTTAAAAATAGCTGATCAGAAATCTTATAATGCCTAATTCTTAAAAACTCTAATTCTTTTATTGATAAAACTCAACTCTTTGGATGTTTCGTTATGTTTTGTAATTAGTATCATCTGTTCTGCATTATACATACTAAATAACTTTTTAATTTTACTGAAATAAATTATTTTTTAAATTTTCGTTTTTTTTTTTACAGTATTGTATCCACTAAAAAACATTAGAATGATATGTTCAGTACGTAAGAAAAAAGCTTTTTTGAATTATCCAGTTATCCGGATTTGGCCTTGTGAAGATCAATCCAGATAAACTGCGTTCCACTGTACCTTGATGGGATTTTGGCATCCATGCAATTTAGTTGTGGAAATACTGGGCAAAATAAATAACTGACTTACTTTTCATAATGATTCTCCTTAATTTTTGTCTTAATGAGAAAGTTACTGTTACATACAGTTGAAAGTATCGAATAAGAGTGACATTGTAAGATTTCCGATCAGTGGTTTTCAATCTCAGATCACAAATTAGAGTCGAATGCGGGGAGGCTGAGGTATGATCGCAAGAATATATTACGAAACACGTTCCATCCGAAAATATACAAAAATCTAGGATTTAAGTCATTTTGGAAAGTCTCACCCCTCCCTAACCGGAAAAGAATGCTTTTTTTCTTCTTTTTCGACCAATATATTCTGCCTTTCCGAAATCCTGATCGCGGGTTATGTATCAATGGTGGTTTACGGTCGCACTATTAAAAACGGTTGGGAACCGCTGCTATAGATGATGCGTTGATTTGTTTAATGCACCTTTTAAAGTAACTATTTGTTATGACGAGAATCCTTACCGCTATTGCTTTAATGTTTGATCTTTAAAAGCTCCCAAAGTTTCAGTCAAAGTTACAGAACAGTTCAACGAATGTTAGATCTTTTGGCAAAGATTTCTAGTGGTTTTTTTTTCTATCGGAACAACTGATAAATAAGAAAAAAGGCATTTGTTGCATTTTTAATATTTACTGAATAACTTATAATTGCTATTTCGTTCCCTTAGCATTAAAAGAAATTTTAACTTTGTAATGATGCACTTCTACATGTTTGTCAATGAATATTTTAATAGTCACTAATGGAGACTTCTTTTTCGTACGGATTTCATTGTTTCTTGAAAAAAAAAACTCAAACGAAAACGAAAACGGAGAGAATATGAAGAGAATTCTTTATTTTGTTGGAATTTCCAATGAACAAAGTATCATTATTTCTTTTTAAAAGGTTTGTAATTTTTATTCAAATACAGTTCTGAATAAATGATTTATAATCTATTTCTCGAATCGAAACTTAGAAACTTTCGTTTGGGAAATGAAATTCAAAAGAATAAAATAAAACAGACTTAAAAGAAACAGTTTTATTTCGTTATGTCTGAAATAGTTGTGAAAAATGTGCATTAAAATATTATTTTACAACTTTCTTGAATTTATTACTCTATGTTCAAGACAGCATTATGTAACCATTAAGTTGGAATCTGTTTTAGACTTAGTTAATCACTCTTCTGTTGAGCAATGTAATGTGCTATAAACTCTCACAGTCTTTTAGATGATATCAGTATCTTTTGTTACGCAAATAATATCAATTAAAAAGTAATTGAATAGATAAATAATCAGTATTTTTGCGAGGATTCTTTATGCGCCATCCAAATTTTAATATTACTCGTAATTTAAATTTTGGTGCCGTAAGGAGTTGCCTAGTTAGCCTACTGATTAAATCGGCCTTGAATATGATGTATTTATTACAACCTTTATTAAATTCTAAATTGCTTTCATTTGGTAGACTGATTGTGAAGCTCGATGTGTTCTTAATTATTAACGATAAAACGACGAAAGGTAGTGATTGAACAAGTTTCAGTTAATATTAGTTAATTTCTGTTCTTTGTAAATTAAGTGTAAGTAGTCGAACAACATTCGAAAGTTACATTCAAATGCATTTGTATCCGATCTCGGTAGCCTAACTGGATTTTGAAATACATAGCTACATTCTAAGCGGATCTACACCAACACTCCGCCAAAGCAATGCTGTCAGCTGATAGTCTCCAATAGTGATCGATGATCTACAGGTCTTCAAAGAAGAGTTACTGTGCATCAAGCGCAATCAGACAATAGTTTACTGATGAGTTGTTGATAATATGTCGTGTTTCTGAAAGTGAAGAAGGTCGCATTTCTGAAAATGTTTTTGAAAAAACATGAAGAAAAAGAAACGTGGGTCTAATTTTTTCTTGAAGACAAGAATCTTCAAATGGATTAACCAATCGAAAATTATTCCCGAAAATTTTCGTGGAGCACTTAGATCTAATTCAACATCAAAATCACAAGACTCGAAATCGATATCAGCCATCTTGAATAAGGTGATCAATGCTAGGTCTGACGGGAGTTTTCTAATTGCTCAATGATTTAACGGAAGGAAATTGGGCAGTTAAATTTTAAAGATTCATCCTCAATTTAGCGACTAATATCTCTTTAGTGAACAGTGATACAAAAGATTAAGAGGAGACTTGAGCAATCCTCAATTTTACAGAAGATTGGTACACACTGTCCTTAAGGCCACAATTTTGAATTGTCATTTCTTTAAGTACTATTCTTATAGTCAACAGCTGTACTTATTAGTACAACAATCACAATAGCAATGTAGTGACAAGAATAGTTAATTAATTATTCACAATATGAAAAACTATAATACTCTGCTTTTTAAAATTTATACATAACTTTTTGGCCAAACTCACAATTTCAAAGATTTTTGATATTTCAAAGGCATCATTCCGTGGTCATTTGAGGGTAGACTTTGTTGTTTGGGCGTTTGAAAATATTGTTTGTAGATGGCGAGGGGAGTATTTAAATTGTGGAGCCTTGATTTGGGAGTTTGGGGATTCCTTCAATTATTTGTTTTTCATTATTGTTTTTATTACAGGAATGATTAACTGATTTTACTGTGATACTAGATTTAATGGAATGTACCTTAAAGTGTATATACTCATTGTTACAGATAGTTCTGTTTTTTTATGAATAATCCTTAGATTGTGGATATAAAATGTTTAAGAAATGTTATGCAAGGAAAGGCAGACAGTGCTTGAATCCACAACAACATTATTCTGGGATGCTTGGTAGACACATCCAATGGAGACGATATTAAGAATACATTAAATTGTTAATTTTCCAAAACACGTAACACTTACAAATATTCTATCAAAAATTCATTATTTACACAAAACTCAATTATTCATTACATAATAAAATTTAAAACTTTGTTTAAAATTTAAAAAATAGTCTTTTCAATTGAGTAATGGTGTACATCTTTACAATCAGACACTCACAGATAATCGATTTATATTCGTATTCCATCCTCTTCCAATCTATTCATTTTTCTTCAGGCTCATTCTCTTCTAGATTGTGGCTATAAATTTTCGGAATATTCCTTGAGATTTACCATCTCCAAATTTCCATCTCATCTTTTTAAAATATCCTTATCGCTAAAAAGAGCTGGGGATGATATTCCACCTAAGTCATTTCCCAAGACTTATCTCCATCATTTTTTCTCTTGCTATTCTCTCCTTTTTAGCTATTCTTTTAATGGGCTTCTAAGTTATGACAAAATTATTCCTCTTTTATTTTCGCTTTCATCTAGCTAGATACATTTACTTCTTCCTTTTTCTTCTTTTATAATCGTGTCCTTCTGTTCATGTTTTTCTTTTTAATTCTTTCATATCTATTTTTTTATTTCTCATTCAATCTAATCTCTATTGTGGAATCTTTTGTGGATGTATATTTTTTGTTTTGATTTTTCTTCGTTTTATTTTAGGAGAATTTATTTTAGGAGAAGCTTTCATTCCCCTATAACTTCGTCTGTTTCAAGGCTTTCTTTTCTCTTTTAATATTTATTCTTGCTTTTCTATTTCTTTTCTATTTGCAGTTTTTATTTTTGCTGCAGTCATTACACCTGCCTCATCACGACATCCACTCAGTAATTACAAGCACTTTTTATTCTTACATGGTAAGCAGAGCTGCAAAGGGAATTGTGATATTTGCTTTACTATTTCTAACCTTCATAGAAATAATATTAAAAAGTTTTAGATTGCAATGTGTAAGTTTAGAATGCAGTAAGTATGTCAGTCCCCTTCTGATCCAAGATACCGTACGTATTCAGAATACGAATATAGATTAAGAAAATGAAAGGTTTTTATTTACATATATTTTTAATCAAATTAATAAACTATTGAACATGTAGTTTATATATTCACAGAATCCTGTAACTCATGGTTAATGAATTCTTAAGACTAAAAACCGTTTTTAGGTCTTAACAACCCCGAATATGCAAAAGTTACATTTGACTGAGCCTATGAAGTCTTATTAATCTGTTTTTATATTACGAATAAAGCAAACAATTCAACACTTGTATTTCATTGGTTAACAAAACTGTATTAATTGTATAAATATTGAGCCTTTGTAATTTTTACTAGATGACAAGGGAATCTGTCAAGAATCTCCATTCTGTAATGTATTTCTAATATATTTTTTCAAAATTTTAATTGTTTTCCTCAATTTTAACTTAAATCAATTTTAACTCACTTTATATTTCTCACAAATTATTCTGCACCTTTTGAACATTTTTCTTCTCTGTTTATTGTACGGGTATCACGATAAAACGACTCGACGAATTTCCAAAAAAGTTCGTACGTATCAATTTGGACTCCTCCCATTCCTCAAAAATGACCCTTGAAACCCTTCGTTACAATGGCTGGGCTGATTTTTTTAAAATTTGGTGCAATGCTTATCTACAGTCCAACTTATAATATGAGCATAGGACTTCTTTGGTTTTTCACCTCTTCTCCATTCCTCAAAATTTCACCCTCCAGCGTTGCATGTTCAGAGCCTCCTCTACCCGATAGCTAGCTGAAAGTATCCCTAGTCGTAAATTATGTGCCAAATGATAGTAGATAAAAAATTCTTTAAAGAACTTAAGCTCACTTCTCAAAATACTTCGTTTTTCTTTCGTTTTCAGTCATGTTAACAAAAGGAAACTGTAGTATTTGTAATTTTGTCGAACATAACTATCTACTTTTAAACTTTTCTTTTGACATTGATTAAATTCGAATTTTCAAATACATCATTGAAATCAAATTACTTTAATCTTGTACAACCACAGGCTATCAAAAAGGGTTAGAAATGGATTATTTTGGTTATCGACAGAAATTCATTATTTGCCGTTAGTGAGAACTTTGATTATATCGCGTTTTTTCTCACGTTCTCGCATAGATATTTCTCAAAAAGAAATCCTCCCAAAGATTTTTTTTTTTTTTAACAACCGAAGTTCTTGTTCATAATAAACTAAATGGTTTGAAGAAGGTACTTGAATTGGTTTCAAAATTATTGTAAGAGTGACCGGGACTCGCGCATAATTACTAATTTTTAAAAGTCGACTAATAATTACACTCATTTTTTTCACAGCATTTCTATGTTATGTTAACTCACCGCTGTGAAGTAATTGTGATAGGTTTCATTAAGGTGATTAAGAAAATAACCGTTTAGGATTAGACAAATTGTTAACTAAGCATGTGAAATTAGTCCTAGTCTTCTCCTGTCCTCTTCCGATATTTCAAAAATCCAAAGGAAGTATTTCTTTTGTTTTGGCTGGTCATACAAGGTGGAGCCTTCATAAGATTCCGTAGGCTAAATAGAAAGAAACCAGAGAAATGTTAGCTCATTTACAGAAGTTAGAAAATTTGGAAGACTTTAGAAGAAAAAAAAGTATGTAATTAAGTTTTAACAAATGAAAAATGAAAGAATGAATTAGAAACAAGATTATAGTCTTGATATGTGATTTGCATGGAGAATCAAGATTGTCAGCGTTGAGGGAGACAGGGAAGGTGACAATTCCCCTTTAAGATTGCAGCCACAGGCACTTCAGCGAACAATCCGATTTTACAACCTTGTTTGCACCCATTACGATTTTCATTAACTAACCTATCAGCGAAGGATTCATCACTTCACCAATTAGGAATATAAGATTTTGGGTTTTCAGGAGTGTATTCCTTTTTAATTCCCTTTGAACTTATCACAAGATAGACACAAAAGGCTGGAAAAGAATTAAGAGAAAGATAGATGCGAAGAAGAGTTATCAGTCGTAAACTAAATGAAAACACCACTAACAAGGGGTCGATGACTTTGCTATATCTCTCTCTCTCTCTTCGGCTTTTACCACTCATCAGAGAAATTGGTTTACGACCATTGTTCGTCGTAGAGGAAACGACAACGGAACTTTATTGGATATTAAGAGAATCAGGCGTCGTTTTAACGATGTTCCGAAAATTGATCCCATCTTTTCCTCATTGAATAAGGACAATCTAACGTAAATAATCTTTTTAATGTTAATACGTGTTTAACGAGTGTCTGTGAGTTATCGATAAATAAAAGGATAAGGCACACATGGCTAATTAAAATATTTAGAAAATATGTTTGTATAAGCAAAAGTTTGAAGCTTAGCATCCAAACGATTATTCATGTCTGTGTATTTAAAAGTAGATTTTTACATACTTTCCGATAAGAAAATGAGGCTCCCAAATGAGTGTGAGAGCTCTTAATAGCTTTTGAACCACTGGATGACTCTTCTTGAAACTTCACATTTCACATTTTCAAGGAGTAATGACGACTAACTTTTATATTTGGAATGTTTTCTAAATGGTTCTTGTAGAGAACTTAGCACGAGAAGACGATAAAAAATTTTCTCAGAAAAGCATTAGAATCAATAAAATGGATTTCTAATCCTATTGCTATTGTTAATATCTTACTGTCTTAAACATTGAGTTTTTTCCTAAACCATTGCATCCGGTTTGATTCCACTAAAATTTCAGACATATACAATTGAAGTAAATAATCCGGATTTAATTCATCCTTTTCAGAAAATGGAGATTTTGTACAGTTTGTTTTCAGTTGATATTATAATTTTAATATAAATGCAGGCTTTTCGTTTTTGTTGTTTTCACAGTTTAATATATAAATGTTAACATTCTAAGGAAATTGGCTATAAGTTGTATAAAAGGGATATTATTTTATACATATGCTTTATCCAGGCGCAGCTCGTACTTTATTAGTCAATATCAAAAATTTTTCCTACTAGCTACGTAAATCTTTAAACTTAGCATGCAAGTTTTCGAACAATTTACGATCTAATAGTTATATTTAAAAGATTTTTTTCCATTGGAGGGCTTCGAGAATCGAAACAGTGGCTTTCTGTCGATGCCTTATAACCGATATTACTCCATAAATTTTCAATAACTTAAATGAGATTAGGCTAAATTAATTAAAATTAACTAAACTTCAATGTCAGTGTCAGTAATATTTCCAGAAAATGGGATTTTATATTATTTTCATTTTGGCAGATGTGATAATTTAAAAATAAATTAAAAAAAAATACTTTTTACAACAAAACTTTTAAGGAAAGTTCTTATTAGGAACTTATTATTGCTTCTTGACATCTCAAATTCCCATAACAAAATATATATATATATATATTCGCGATCTAGGATCCCTGATCGGCGCTAATCACAAGGTCCCGGACTCATCTGTTCAGATAGGGAGGGGCGTAGTGTATTTTTCCTGAGGGAAAATTAAATAATACTTCTCCGAAGCAAATCTTGATCAAAATACTGTTCGCAGCAGATGAACAAGCTTTTTTTTTATTAATTTGCCGCAAACAAGGTATCACGGGACTGTTATTTATTAAGTTGTGAAGCAAATTGTAAAAAAGAATTATATAATTTAGAATTGAAGTGATTGTGTATTTTTTTAATAATTTAATTTAATTTATTGCATTTCGTTAGGTATTACACTTCAGTCCTACTAGATTTTTAAATAAAACTCTGTCTATAGGTGCTTTGAGTATAATACAATGAATACAGCATAGTTAACAGTTATTTCAATCCTAGATACCTCTTTTTCAAACATCTTTGATAAAAAATTGCCAAAAAAAAAATCATCGATAAAAATTTTTGGCCATCTAGTATGATCGAGTAACTTCAACCAAAGCTTGCCTTCGATGTTTCTTCTTATTTTTTTTTCTTTATTATCAAAGTCGTTCTTACTTCTAAGGTGATGGCTTTTGAAATTTCAGGCAACAAATATGCCTGATTTCCCTTCTTAAGCAGTCACCAATCCGTGCCAGGGAGAAGTTCGCAATTACAATAACATCTTCAGTTCAACAAGGATTCCCTTTTGTGTGTGTGAAACAGATTTTCTATTTATTTACTCATTTCCAGCTGAAAGTAATAAGTTAAGCAGAAGTTTTCACCAATTTTAAAACAAATACCTACGAATTTTAATGTTGAGTCACTAAGATGACTTTTCCTCCATTATTTAGATCATCAATGAGTGATTTTAAAATTCAACGGGAATAAGATAAAAAACCCAAAACAATTGAGAATTGATATAACACATTTCTTTAATACGAATTGAAAGTGATTTGCAGGCGTCTAGGTTTGACACGTCGGATTTTCTGCCTCATGATAAAATCATTATGGCCTTTTAATTTTGACGGAGAAGTTTTTGGAAGTCCTCCAAATTAAAGTCTCTGTAAAACATTTGACAGCTTTATCTGTTCCCCAGTCGAGAAGAGAGAATTTTCTTACCATCTAAATGAGATCAATTCTATTAGAAGTTTTATTTTTTTCCTTCTTCGCAATGTTTTAGTTTAATGATTAAAGTTTTTCTTAAAGAAATTTAAGATGCTTAATAAAAATATAGAATGAATAGAATTAATTTTTGTTCATTTCTTAGTAAGTGAATGGAAATTAATATTCAGGAATGTAAAAATATTGAACATATATAAATCAGCCTCGATTTCTTTTCAACAAAAGAATGCTGGTAGTTATGTCTAATGCGTTACTGGTTTCTTAGTGATATTGATGACTCATGTAGAAAAGAAAGGCTTAGGCCTATCTATCAATGAAACTTCTTAATATATTGAAACTTCTAAATATGTCAATTAATACAAAGGACCAAACACACAAAAACAATACAGATTTAAATAATAAATAACTTCATTACATGTTGCGAAGGTTCTCTTCCTTCGTCGTCCGATGATATTAAAGAAAGAAAGAAATACATGAAAAGGAAAACAAGGCTCGGAATTAAAATTAAAATTTATTTATATCTCTATTGTTTTTGTGTGTTTGGTCCTTTGTATTATGTTTATACACACAGAATGGATAATATTCTAAATATGTCATTTACATAAAAGTTCAGAATACCTGTAGTCCAGGCATGTCCGTATTATTGAATATTTCGTGCAATATTGTAACAGTTTGTTCGTAAAATGTTTTTAGAAATAATTATTTATATGTGTTTATCTGTATTCATTTTTATCCTTAACCGTTATTTATTTCTTTTTTTTTTTTAATTACCGATGTTCTGTTTATTTTTAAAGTCTTTTCAGCGTTGATTCAGTTAATTAATTTAAATTCGTTATGTTTTTATCCAGTCATTATGTATTAGGCCTATTATTATCACTGATTTTTAGCCAATCAAATCCAACTATGTAAAATTTATAAAAATCAATGTTTTTCGTTTTAATAATTAATTCAGTTCAGTTCATAATTTGACTCGATATTTCTCCATCTCATGGATATTTCTCCATGTCCACAAACGCCATTACAATATGTCTTAAAAATTACACTACTTGTAATTGGTTCTTCACTTTTACAGAAATAGGTGGTAAATAAATAATTAAAACCAATTTTTTGAATATACAGAATAAGAAGAGTAAAACGGATTCAGAAGGAGAGAAAAAAAAAATGCGAAAACAGACTATTAATAGATTTTAAATTAAACGAATATAAATAGATAAGGACTGTTGTGATAAGACCTATAATGCATCTCAGATTTCGATGGTCCTACAATACCATTGCTTTTCCTGTTAGATCATTAAAATAATTAATTTTAACTACAGTTAGACTGCGATAATCCAGCACTCGATAGTCCGGCACGCATCAAGAATAGAGGGTTGCCAGATTTTTTTCTCCATGATGTACTAAAACAAAAACATTATTGTATTTTTTTAAAAAGTTGTACGAAAATTATCATACACTACGCTATCGGTCTAAAACTACCACTATAAATAACAATACAAAAATACGTTTAACGGTGTAAAATTATAAGTTGCGTTCTATTATCCAGTTAAATGGGTTAAGTGAAACAACTAGATTAACTAAAAAGAATGCGTGTTACATACAAGAATACTTTTAATTTTTGTTTTGTTAATGTAATATTTTCTGTTGTGTTTACTAAATAACAATTAATCATTTTTGTAGTTTTTATTTATAAACCCTTACTTAAACCAGGGTTTTAAAAATGGCCTTGGTAATCCGGCATGTTTGATAATCTGGTACTGACAGATCCCCGAGCATGTCGTAATATCAAGGTCCTGCTGTAGGTTACTACCAAATATTGTTGCTGTGAAGTATTTCGAAAATAGCATAATTCGAAAATAATTCGAAAAATAAAAATTCGAAAATAGCATCTTAGACAGACTACAAGCTCTGAATATTGATTATTTTTGGAACAGCAGAAGTGCCACGTGTCTTTTGTTTTAAATCCTCTTTGTCTTTATGTTTTTTTTCTTTTGGTTGAAGAAATCTAGCAAGCAAAGAACAACAAATACATCTTCTGAAATATTTTAGAACTTAACCGAATTCCTTTCTAGAGAATCCCTTGAGCCAAGGGGTATTAGAATGGGAAAGTCGTAGATAAATACATTGGAGGCGCAAGAGACGATCCTGAAAAACGGTAATTTTGTAAATGGAAAACCTAAAGCCCATTTCACATACATCCGAAAATCGGTCGGTCGGATCCATGTGCAATAGGCTTGAGGGGAGCGTTTGAGACCAAAATTATCGTAATGAAATGAAAAAAGGTAAGGTGAACGAGGGTGTTTTGGAACACAATTTCAAAATTGTTCAGTCCAAAATTTACATATTCAAAACACACTCATTCACCTTATCTTTTTTCATTTCAATATGATAAGTTTGGGTTCCAACGCTTCCCTTAAGCCCATTTCACATGGATCCGACCGACTGATTTCGGATCCATGTGCAATGGGCTTAAGACCAAGTACTAAAAATTCGTCTTTAATCATCGTTAGGATTATTTGCTATTAATTTATTATTAAGTGAATTTTCAGAAAAAAAATATATTTACGTTTCAGTAGATTCCAACAAAAGTAATTTCAATGCTATACGTTCTTTCCATTAAGACCAAACATCTTTGAAATCAACGCTCCAATTAAGGGTATTGACTGTTTCACTATGCTATATTTTTCGTACTCTCCAGGGATTTTCCATTAGCCATTTGAGTTGAGCAAAAGGTTCGCAAATGATTTAAAGCCAACAGAAAAGCATGATCTCGTCCACCAATTTTGCAGGTCCTTTTTTTCGTTAAGAGCCAATGATACAATCTTTAGATATATCTGGCACATTATTAAACAAAAAAACAACTTACTAACTTAATGTTTATTATGGTTATGTCAAACCTTATTAAACTTATGGTAGCTGCCTCAATCATGTGATTGGAATAGTTTAGTGATCGCCTCCATTAACCTTTGTTTTTTAAAATTACCATTAAATACTGTTTTTTTTGTTTGCGAGAACCTTCAGCGCTTTTGCGCTTGCGTCAGGTCTCCTTCAATTTCAACAAAATAGGGGTGAGGAGCAATAAAGAGGGGATATTTACTTTTTATCAGTGTTAGTTTACTAGTACTAGTAGCTGCGTTCTATTTGCGCTTTTCGGTAAAGAATTATGGAAAGAATAAATACTATTGGAAAAATGCTTCTCCGTTAAAACAGGTCTTAAGAAACTGCCTATCTCAGCGTATCACCCCTCTGCGGAGTAGAATCGTCCGCTAGTAACGGGTCTGGCTTTCTAAAACGAACAGTAGTTAATTACAATAAAATGTTAATTAATTAATTGTTGTTTTTCTTTAATAATTAGCTTTATTATTAATCTATCAATGTCTTTCTTACGTTTATGATTTTTATAAATGTAACTTCATATTTTGCAGTATGTTAACTAATTCTGCACACACGATAAGAATAAACTTACCTTAGTGCTGTACATTACCTATAGCAGCCTACATAATACCAACAAGCTATACTTAAACCGCTATTCATTTCACATTAGGGGTGTCAAAACATTCTGAGAAAAACAATTCATTATAAAAAGAATGGGTAATTTAATAGAACCTGTGAGTTTTAAGAGACGTCATGTTATATATTAAAAATATTTACGAAGCCGACTATCTCTGTATTAAATATAATAAAAAAATAGGGAACATCTTAATTCATAAGTCACTAAAAAAGCCAATACTAGAATAAAATAAACATAATTGAAAAATTAATAATTAAAAAAAACGCCATTTTTTAGCCAGTTTTATCTTGTGTTACAGGACATTATCAATGGAAGTACCTTTACACCTTTAGAATGAGTACAATGTTTAAATTACGTTTATTTAATATTAATGTGTTGGCTTTTTTAGTGAATCTACTAAAAAAATTATACGAGCACACGTAAAAATTTTCATATCTTAATTCTCCTTAAAGTAAGGTAATATAAGGTAATCTCTGCAAGCCTACCTACACACAAAATATCATGTTCTAGTTATAAAAACAGATGAGCACAGAAAAGGAATGGTCAGACGAATTGCTTTACTGTTTCATGCTTTATTTAGAATAAACTCTTATCGTAAACTTAATAATTTTTCAAAGTAACAACGTAGCTGAGATTTTGAGTTGCTCTTTTGTTAGTCATAAGGTTTTCCTCAAGGCAATAGCTTAACTTTTACGAAAGAAGTAAATTATCCTCGTATTTATGGGGATTTTCGTTCGAGTATTTTTTTTCCTCTCTAAAAGCAATCTGTTTTGCTTCGGTGGAATCTTCGGGGTGCTGCTCAAGAAAAAAAAAACGAATCTAGTGCTAGTTTCCACCTTCTGATTCAATAACAAACTCAAATATCCTTAAAAAAAAGCTTCGCTGCTCTTTTTTCTTTACATTTCACCTAAGGCGCTGCAAAAGAAAACCGCGAGAAATATGGTGTAGGAACGCGGTTTGTTCCATATTCATGATCACATCCCAGCAATGGAAAAACATTTGCAGTCAACGTCGCTAGAGGACTCTGCTTCCCACAACGGAAGAAGCGTCGAAGACTTATAAAAAAAATGTGTTCGAATAAAATGAGATTTACATTAAGTACTATTGGATAGAGAAAAAGTGGCGAAGTAAATGCTGCATTCGATAATCGTCAACAAACTGCTTGAAATACTTCACCATTTAATGAACGTCTTATATTGTGTTTTCCAATTAAAAAGAAGAGCTATGTGATGTCTAAAACTTTAATAAACAGTGATCTATTATTATAAAATTACTTACAATCTGCTTTGATAATTTAAAATTTTCTATTGGAAAATTGACATTCATACAGTCAGTCAGTCTATGTGTGTATGTATACTTTCACTTTAATAGCGTTGGAAACTGGATGGTTCTTTTTCAGACTTGACTTGTATCAGACGGCAAGACCAAGAGGTGGTCTAAAGGTTGAAAAAGTAATTCAGTACGCAATTTGTTTTTTTAATGGAATTTTGTATTGTTCGAATTCAGCAGATTTGTGATTTAAAAATAAACAAATATTTTTGCCAAACATTAATGATTAAGAAAAAAATACAAACACAGCAAGTTATAAGGAATAATTATTTTAAAAAAATATTTTTTTAAATATACCCCCTTTTTAAGACGAACTAAAAAGTATAAAATAATTAGAATAAAAAGCATAAAAAGTACAGCGAAAAACGTGGGGTGCAAGATAATATACACTCCCTCCATACCATCTCAATTATCTATTGCATCCACATTTTTCGTTATACTTTTTGTACTTTTTATATTCATTATTTTATACTTTTTAGTTCGTCTTAAAAACATCGTATATTAAAAAAAAAATATTTTTTTTAAATAATTATTTTCTGCTTTTTAGTCTTGTGTATATGAAATTTTTCAATCGATTTAAACATTTAACACGAATTCAAATTTTAAACACGATAAAAAACGTGTTAATGTTAAAAGAAAAGAAAAAAGCCGCTGCCTTGCAATGCAAAATGCTGCCTTGCAATGCACGACAACTCAGCGCCTTGCGGCCATTTGCAGAAACACTTACAGCAGACGAGCCGTGCGGCACCGATCTGTTATCCAAAGAATTACAGTTCCCTAACGAACAGACAGACAAAAAAGCGAGTTAATATTGCATTATCATCCATTTCTGAGCTATGTTTAAGGGTTCAAGTCGCTAGCTCATCGAGAAGTTAGTTTAAAATCAGTTGCAAAAGTTGTATCGAACAAACAGACTGAGAAGAAAGCGAGCTAATAAAAAACGTGTTAAAATAGAGTTCAACTTCTTTCAGGAACTTCTTATGGTACTGTAGAGATATCATAATCTCCTGTCACATTTTTAACCTACTTTCCTAAGAACGTGAGTCTTCTCAGAGTCTGTGCTTGTATGTCGGTCCTTGGTTGTCTCTCTCTAATAACTTTTGAACTGCTGATTGATCTTCTTTAAACTTGGTATGCGTATTTAAGGAATAGAGACGATCTAACTTTTGATATTTAAAATACTTTTCAATTCGATCCTTGTCGAGATATTAGCGAGAAAACGTTACAAATATTCTCATTGAAAAACATTAGACTGACTTTTGGAATGGCTATCCTGTTCCTGTTAATGTTTCATTGTCTTTAACAGCTAATCCTTTAATTAACGTATGGTTTGATATGATTACAGTTAATCCTATTTCAACAACTAAAGCAGATTTGATTAATTTTTTTTTTTCAGGAAGTTTCTAAATTTCATTTTTTTTTCAGTTCAGCAGATATAAATTTTAAAATAAATGCAGAATTTTTGTTTTCAACACTATAAAGGAGGAAAAAAAAAAGAAAGAAACAATTCTTTAGAACTTTATTAGAACATTAAATATTATTAAA